>CM052806.1:52909865-52955092 GCA_028533885.1 Nasua narica
AGCCTCTGGGAAGTCAAACTACACTAACCTTAAAACTCTCTACTAAGAATTCAGAAGTCTTTATTATCAACTCAAAGCCGCTCTTGGGGGTGGACTTTTCTTGCGACTTTTAGCCATTCAAGGACTCCGGGCAGGGCCCTGGCTGCTCAGTCCTGTGGTTGGTGTAATGCTGCCACCTGCTGATTATTTGGACAAAGTGCCTGAGGCATCTGTCTCCTCAAGGGCTAAAGGTTGCAAACTTCTTAGGCAGCGCAGCGGTCCCACCCAGGTGGGGTCCCCCTAACTGGGAGGGTAAAATCTGACTCTGTGAAGACAGGCCTGTGCTGGAAAAGGTCATTTCTAACAAGTATTAATATTAATAGTGGTACGCATGAATGATATTTAACAATGATACTAATCGTGATTGAGTTCTAATTGATAATATGAACAGGATGTTTTGCAACAAAAATTTATACACGCGATTAGATCATCTTTTACATGTGCCTAAAGTCTTCACATATCCAGTATATATTATTAGATAGTATCCTTGTTGCAACCCCTCAAGTAACCCATCAACACCACATTTGTTCATCTCCACTCGAGGGAGCACTCAGCGGCCATAAGTGGCATGCCCAAAATCACACCGCTAGTCAACAGGAGAGTCAGACTCTGAAACCAGTAGACCTGGTTCCAGATCTTCTAAATGACTGAGTTAAGGGTCCTGCTTGGATCTCAGTAGCCTACCCTGTAGAGAAGTTGGCCCCCCTGGAACTACGGAATTGGCGGAGTAAGGGAGCCAGCTGTCTCAAGGGCCATGGCAAACCCACAAGGGGGTTGGTGGTGGTTTGGAGCAGGATCCTTCCAGTAGTGGGGGGTTTGAATCATTAGATCTAGCTAGAAGAAAAGGACTGGTAGGTAGAGATAAGGTGGGAAGTCAAGGCCTAATCTAGTGAAGTGAGGAAGAACTGTAGCTCTTTGGGCATATTAAAAGCCTGTGGAAAATACCATTGATGAGGCTCCTAAATTCTCCCAGTCTTGGCCTAGATAGTTTGAGGAACTGGGCTGGGTTGGCCGGTGGGTGCTGGTCCTGCTTCCATTACTCCTGCCAGACGCCATACTGTCTTCCCTTAAGTCATGCCCTCTGTGTGAGGACGTGGGCGTGACAGACAAAGCACATTTGCATTTGTCTGTTTAATCATCTATTGTAGCCATCCTGAGCAGGAAGTGTCTCATCTTTTGCATCATTTAATTGCTGCAACCTTAAAAGAATATTTAGAATTCGCAAACCCAATTTCAAGATGTTTATCATCTAGTTGCTGAAAAGGTGGTCTAGAGGCGGGGAAAGATTTTTAGTTCTCTGAAGAAACTACACCATCTGTAAATTGGCCCACACTTTGCTTGGTAACGCTCTCTAAATGATTCAGATGCATGTATTTGACTTCTAAAATACAAGATAAACAAGCCTGTAGTCCTGAGAGAACTATGACCAATTCCACCATTTGATCTCACCATCAAAGAAAGGCTTTCAAAATCTGGTTGTTTCACAAATTCACTTAAGTGAGTTTCAGAGGGTATTTTTGTTATTTGTTTTTGTTTGTTGTGCTTTACACTAGTGCCATTAACTGATGGTAACAGAATTTAAACATGGCCTTCTTAGAGGAAATCATTCTTTCTATCTTTTAGGGACCCTTTGGTGGTGGTTTATTTTCATTTGGACCAGATTGGTATGGCCCAGCCAGCCTGTGGAGGAATGAACTCTGACATAGAGTTTTGTTCTGGTGCTCAAATGTATAATTTCATCTTAGGGTTGTAAGCAGGAGAAGAGCAACATTTTACATGAAGCTTATACTCAAGAATAGTAATTGCTTAGGAATCATCTAGAAAGTTTAAAGGATAATAGTGGACCAGGAGTCCTTCTCAACTTGCCATGCGAATCTTGCACCAAAACACATAGAAAGAAGAAGAGGTTCCAAAGCTGTTTTGTCCATCCTTCAGCAAGTTTCAACCCTGCTGCTGAATATCTCTGGGTCCCCTAACATTTATATGGTTCGAGATGGAGAGTGAGGGGTACAGTAGTCCCATCTTGCTCCCTCCTGTCCCGTGGTCTGTCTACAGCAACCCAGCTCTGAGGGCCAAGTAGAAAAGCTGCCGTGGGTCCCAAGCACGTAAACTGGGATGGGAGTCTTGTGTGGAAAACTCGTGAGGATGGGCTGCCCACTCGATGGGGCTATTCGGGGGAGGGGCTCCAACCAAAGTGGCCAGAGCCATTTGTAGAGTGCCAGAAAAATATTGTATATTCTGCATGGAGCATTTGAAAGGTTTCTGCCATAATCATCACAGCTTTCATACCCATAGTTGTTATAAGAAGAAAAAATAGGTGATTTTTTTCTAACTCTAAAAGGAGTTGGAAAAGTTTTATACCTCATTATAACAAGAGCAGTGAAGTCTTAAATATTATACCATATTGTATAAATATTACACAAGTAAACTTCCTATAATAAATACACAATGGGTATACACTATTTCCTTTGACAACAAGTAAACAAGTATTCTATTATCCAGGCTAAAGTCTCTATAAAGAACATCATAATCAAAGGAAAAACTCACAGGGAATTCCTTGTACACAAACTACTCAATTTTATAACAGGTGATTTTTTGTTTTTGTTTTTGCTTTTACGCTTCTAAGTCTTTGTTACAAACCGCACACTACAGGGTTATTATTTTTTCTTTAAATAGTCTGTTGTTATTTTAAAAGATTTAGAGTATTAAAAAAATCTGTAAAATGTACCCACACTCAGGGCGCCTGGGTGGCTCAGTCAGTTAAGCGACCAACTCTTGATTTCAGCTCAGGTTGTGATCTCGGGGTCCTGGGATCCAACCCTGTGGTCAGGCTCCGCACTCAGCAGCAAGCCTGCTGGAGAGTCTCTCTCTCTCTCTCCCTCTGCCCCTTCCCCCTGTGCAAGCTCTCTCTCTAAGTAAATAAATCTTAAAAAAAAAAAAAATTACCCAGGGGCGCCGGGGTGGCTCAGTTGTTAAGTGCCTGTCTTTGGCTCAGGGCATGATCCTGGGATCCTGGGATGGAGCCCCTCATCGAGCTCCCTGCTCGGCAGGAAGCCTGCTTCTCCCTCTCCCACTCCCCCTGCTTGTGTTCCCTCTCTGGCTGTGTCTCTCTCTGTCATATAAATAAACAAAATCTTTAAAAAAAACAAACTTACACTTTTTTTTCTTTCAGTACTTTAAAGATGTCATTCCACTGTCTTCTCACTTGGATCATTTCCAGTGAGAAACTCACTGTTTTCCTTGGCTTTGTTTCCCTTGTGTATAATGTGTCTTTTTGTCTCTGGCTGATTTTAAGATGTTTATCATTGGTGTTGGACAATTTCATTCTGATGTGCCTTGGTATAGTTTTCTTCATATTTCTTGTGCTTGGGATTTGTCAAACATCTTGAAACAAACTTTTCTTCGAAACATTTCTTCCAGTGTTTCTGCTCCTCTTTGGGATATTCCAGTGATCTATATATTCAGCTACTTGGCTTGTCCCACAGCTCACTGATGTTCTTTTTATTTTTTATTTTTTATTTTTTTTTCTTTAATCTCTGTTTTTTTATTTGGGATAGTTTCTACTGCTATGTTTTCAGTTTCACTATTTTTTCTTCTGCAATTTCTAAAATGCTGTTAATCCTATCCAATATAAATTTTTCCCGAGACATTGTGTTTTCATCTCTAGAATTTCAATTTGGGTATTTTTTGTATCTAGGAGTCTCCCCTTAACATAGTTAATCTCTCCTCTAGCTTCTTAAACATATGCACTATAGTCATAGTAAGTGTTTTAAAGTCCTTTCTTGTTAATTCTAACATTGTCAGTTCTAGGTTGGTTTCAGTCGACTGGATTTTTTTTCCTCACCACGGGCTCATATTTTTCTGCTTCTTTACATCCCTGGTATTTTTTGTTAGTTGCCAGATATTATAGGTTTTATGTTGTGGGGGCTAGATATTACTTTATTTCTGTAAATACGGTTGAGCTCAGGTCTGGGACACAGTTGAGTTACTTGACCCTTTCAAGTCCTTTCAAGTCTCACTTATAAGATATGTGATGTGGGAAAAATGCTTGTTATAGGCCTAATTATTCCTCACTCCTGAAGCAAGACACCTCTGAGTACTGTGTCCCACCAGTGCCCTAGGAATTGTGAGGCCCTAGGAATTGTGAGGGAGTCTTCTATGCCTTTCCAATGATTCTTTCCCCAGCCTCTGGTGTTTCCTCACACACATGAGCAGATCAGCCCTCAGCTAAACACTCAGAGGAGGGTTTCTGTGAAGATCTCTCCTCTCTCCCACTCTTCCCTGCAAACTCTAGCTGGTTCAATCATTCCAGACTCTTAATTTTGTCTCTTCAACTCAGAGAATCTGCCAGGTTCTGCCTGGGTCTGCCCTCCCTCGCTACATCACAGCCTATAAACTGTCTCAAGGCAGGAAGCTGGGTGATTATGGGGCTCACATTATTTACTCCTGTCTCTCAGGGACAGCCATTTTCAATGACCTGACGCCCATATTCTTGAAACCGTTTTTCACATCCTTTGTCCAGTTTTTCAGTTGTTTCAGGCGGGAGGAAAATCTAGTTCCTATTACTTCAGCTTGCCAGAAGCAAAACTCTTCTTTAGGTCTATGCCTAGTCAGCATTTTCTATATTTTACCCTTAACTATACAATAAAAGCGGTAACAACAAGATCAAAGACATTGTTTTCTTGAATTTCTTCCATGTCTCTAGGATTCCGCTATTGAAACTTACATCCTCTGATTTTTATTTGACAGAAAGAGAGAGAGAGAGTGAGGGGAGAGAGAGCTGGGGGAGCTGTAGGCAGAAGGAGAGAAAGGAGCAGATTCCGCACTGAGCAAGCAGCCCAGTGCGGCACTCCATCCCAGGACCCTGAGATCATGACCTGAGCTGAAGGCAGATGCTTAACCAACCGAGCCACCCAGGCCCCCCCAATGCTCCTCTTTCTACTTCTTGTAGGAGAAGGGGTACACTCCAACCACCCTCCACCCAGGCAACTTCCTCTTCTAGCCCATAAAGCATTTCTCATTAGGTGGGAGAAAAAAATCTTCCAATTTAATCTTTAGCAGGTTCATCCTCCAGTAGCCCACCCAAATCCCTCACCCCTGCTAATATAACATATGGTAAAAGTTCAGATAGATTTAGAATTTCCAGATGCTCATATTTACAGAGTCGTTACCTGTCCTTACTTAACATTGGTCTTTCTTTGCCCCTTCCAGCCTTTTGCAATGACAAGAGAAGCAGTCTAAAACATGAGCATGGACTTAACAGTCATTTAGAGTCCAGATGAAGCTAGTAAGGTTCTTATCTAACATTTAGTTAAAAAAAAAAAAAAAAATATATATATATATATATATATATATATATATATATATATATATATATATATGTCTTGGGCAGTTAGTTAGGGCTGCAATAATAGAATACCACAGACTGGGTGGCTTATAAACAATAAGAATTTATTTCTCACAGTTCTAGGGGCTAGAAGTTCAAGGTCAAGGTGCTGGCAGTTTCAGTGTCTCATGAGAACCCACTTCCTGGTCCACAGATGGTCATCTTCTCACTGTGTTCTTACCTGGTAGAAGGGCCAAGGGAGTTCTCCTCTCTGGGGCCTTCTTTTAAGGTATTTTACAAAGTACTAATCCCACTAATGAGGTCTCTGCTTTCCATATCTGTCACTTCCTGAAGGCCCCACCTCCTAATACCATTACCTTGGGAGTTAGGATTTCAATGTATGATTGGGGGGGTGTGGTGTGCATAATATTCAGTTCATTGCAAAATATATACACAGAGATATATACATTTTGCTTTTTATTGTTTTGTCAGCATGGCATTTAAGAGCTTTGCATTTCCTTCTGGATTTTCATCCCCTTATTAAAGATGCATCCACAATCATTTGCTATTTCATCTTAAGAGGTGGTCATCCTTTCTCCTTTATTTCGCGTTTTACTCCTTGTGTCAGGAAACTAGTGACATGATTTTACCCGGACACTCTGACCAGGGAGAAAACAGATCCCTGGAATTCCCCCGTTCATCTCTATCTCCATGCGGTGGGCATTTATTGAGGATCTATGGCCTGTCCGGCACAGAGAGGGCTTGATCTCAGTCCTGCTGACACCCCACTTCCCTTCACTGACCCCAGGCCTCGTGACCTCTTTCCCCAGGTGCCACAGTGAACAGAGAAAACAGCTGCCAGTCCGACAGCAGCGGGTTCCTGGATGACCCCCTGGAACCACTCTCCGTGCAGGTAGAGGGCCACTGGAGGGTTGGAATAGGAGTAAAAGGAAAGATAAGTAGAAAGCATGCCAGGCCACCACATTTGGAAAGGGTAGCCAGCCCTTAGAAGGCACGCACCGTAGGCACCCAAGGGACAGGGAATGGGAGTCACACTAACCTAGGTGCCAGAAAGCTTAGCATTCCTTCCCTTTTTCTTTTCTTTTGGAAATTTTACCAAACGTGGAAGCTGAGCCTCATAGACGGAAGGGTTTAGTTAAAATAGTGACCTAATGTAAACCTGAGGTTGGTTGGTTGGTTGATTTATTTATTTGTTTGTTTATTTATTTATTATTAACATATAGTGTATTATTTGCTTAAACCTGAGTCTGTAACCCTTATCTCCAGCTTCTTAAGTCAATGGTAATGACAAGGAACAGACACGGGCATGTCTTAAACTGAGCCCCTCCCCCACCCCCCTGACAATGTGCCTTCATCTTGGTTTCTCACACAGACGCCTTCCTTGCCAAGCAGCCAGAGTCCTGCTGAGAATAGATGTAGAGAGCCAAGGGATCAGAGCCAGTGCTTAGTGCCACCCCAGGACTGCCGGCAGGAGTCCGATGAACCTGATTCCAAAAGTGTGGTGAGCACAGCCTTCTCCAATCAAGACTGGAATGTCGTGGAAGAAAAGGCCTCAACATCTACGGTGGAGGAAGAGTCTGTGTTTGAGGATGTGGAGCAGCCCCCAGAGCCACTGACCCCAGATACAGCCCTGGACGGGACCAGCGGAGGGGGAGAACACCCAAGGAAAGACAGCCATCCGAGGCAGCACCTGCCCGGGCCCCAAACTGGAGCTGAGGCCCTGGTGGGTAGGGCTAGCTCCACGTGGGACTGTCTTCTGGGGTTCGGGATGCCGCACAGCACAGAAGCGAAGGATGGGCTTCCGAAGCTTGAGGGAGCTGAGGAAACATACGTGCAAAGCTGCCACTGCAAGTCCCAAAGACCACGGGGAGTTGATCCTGCTCATGACAAGCCCCTTCATGTAGACTCTGAGGCAACCTATCCTGACACCAACAGTATCTCAGTGACAGGAGAGAGCCCACCACAGCATGTCCCCAAGCCCGGTAATGGCACGCCCTATACAGTTGACCTTATTCAAACATCTGCAAAGTTCATTCCCCACCTCGACCATCCTACTGGAGACACTCCCCACACAAAGCCAGTATGTTGTGCTTTGGGTCAAATACCACATCGAGCAGAATCTGAGAGGGAAGAGCTTCCTCCAAATGCTGACTCAAACGCTGTTGGTTCCAAGTTGGTGACAGTCCAGATATCCTCCAACCTGGCACTGGCTGCTCCGAATACTGGGGTTTGGGGGACTGATTTTAAAAGAACAACTGCAGAATGCACCATGGGGGACCCTGCTCCCACAACAGAAGCAGGACTGGAGACAAAATCAAGATGGCGCCGTGATGTTTCTGTTCAGACGGATATATGGGAGCCTCCGCCCTGGCACTGCTGTTCAGCTCCGAGCAACAAGGCCCGGCGCCTCACCAAATCCGTGTCTCTGGACACGGGCTTCCCTCGTATCTACCCAGCGGGCATCTGCTCCGCTGTGCCCACCCACGGCTATGTCTGCTGTCATCACCAGCCCCACTGCCACTCAGAGAGGCAGAGCCCCAGTCCCGTGCCCTCAGCCTGTAGGCACTGCCCATGCTCCCGTCACCATCTGGAAGCCCAGTTCATGAAGCCTTTGAACGTCCTTCAGGACACCACAGTGAGGGAGCTGTGCTCTGTAAGTATTCCACTCTGCCAAGATGGCGGCGGGGCGGGGCGGGGTGGGGTGGGGCGGGGCGGGGGTGGGGTTCGGGGGGTTGGCGCTGGGGCAACACCACCTCAGGGAGAATGTTCAGGCTTCCTGAACGCGAGCTCTCAGGGCAAACCTTTCCGTCTCAAATCATGAGTAATATCTATAGAGTGCTTTATAGCTTACCACATATTCTCACCAATTTTTACTTATGTGATACATCCAATCCCCCCCGGAAGTAAGGAGGCAAATTTCATTATTAATCCCCGTATGACAGAGGGATATAGAACAATAAGTTCACGTGTGAGGTTATAAACATTGACGCATCTGTACCTCATCTCCAGTTCAGTCTAACTGAACAATTCTCTGTCTTAAATTCACTGAGCTGAATAATCTTGCACAAGCCATTATTACATCTCTCTTGAGTCTAGTTCCTGCTTTGCAAAATAGGGAGACTCTTCATGCCATGGACACAGGATTGTTTTAGGATGAAATGAGAGAAAGCTTGTAAAGCACTCAACGTGCGCAGATGCTCAGCATAGTGCCCAGCCCACAGAAAGCCCTAGAAAATGCTAATTGAGTGGCTCCTGTTCTTCTTACTCATTTTTATTGTTATTTTATTATTGTTCAGCTCTTGAATCTAGAGCTTCTCTAGAAGCTCTCTGTCAAAAAGAGGGACCCGTGCTCCATCGTGGCTGAGTCCATTTAAAAGTGGACATTGAGTTTATGGAAAACTGAATGACCCCTAACCTGTTCAACTCCTGATAAATCAATAAGAATTTAGTGAGTTCTTTCTGTGTCCCCTCTTCCGTGATTCTCAAGGTGAGAAATGGTCTAGGCTCTCAAGGTTAGCTATTGGTTAAAAAAAATTAAGAGCATCACACATGAAACCACCTGTATTGAAAGGGAAAAAACAGAAAGGTGGCACAGATAAAGTAGGGCTATAGCTGCTTGAAGGAGAGTGGAGGGCAACTGTTATTTATTAGGCACCTACTGTTTGAGTCCTGACAGGTTACCTTACCATTCTTTTAATTCCACAAATATTTATTGAGTGCCTATGATAAGCACTTTATTTACCCTATGTTGAGTCACCCTCATTTTCACCCATGCCATAAATCCCGAGTCCCTCATATATATATGCCAAGTCCTCCCTCTTTTACAAATGAGGAGCCTAGAATCAAGAGAGTATAAGTTTCCAACTTCCCCCACTAATAAGTGGTTAGTTCAGATGCAAATTCAGATTAAGCTGACACCAGATTCTCGGACAACATACTCCAGGCAATGAGGTGTCTAACTTTAAAATATCTAAATCCGAAGAAGTGTAATAGCAACATGAGAGAGTGATTATGTGAAAGATAAGGCAAATTACTACATAGCCCTTCAACACCTAAAATCTGCATAAATGTTATATAAACATAGAAAGAATCAATGAAAGATAAGTAGTTCACTGTATCATTTTTCAAATTGCAAGGTTTCAGGCAATTGGAATATTTTTAAGTGGGTCAATAAAAGGGTTGAACTAGGAAAAGAAGTCATTGAGGTTAATTCTGTGTATAATACTATCCAAAAGTTTCATGGGAATGAAGAACAAAGACTGGGGTCCATTGGACTATCAAAAGACCCAAGTTCAAATCCTAGAGCACAGTAGGAATTGTCACCATCATCATCATTGATATTTGTTAAGGGATTTTAAATGCTATAAGGTGGTGGGTTTGAGGGGCGCCTGGGTGGCTCAGTCAGTTAAGCATCCAACTCTTGGTATCAGCTCAGGTCATGATCTCAGGGATGTAAGATCGAGCCCCACATACTGGGCATGGAGCCTGCTTAAGATTCTCTGTCCCTCTCTTTTGGACCATTAAGGTGGTGGCTTTCAATTGGGGATAATTTGTCCCTATCCCTGGTAACATTTTGCAATGTCTGGAGACATTTTTGGTTATCATACTGGGGTAGGCACTGTTGTCATTAGTGGATAGAGGTTAGGGATGCTGCTAAAATCCTACAATATACAGGACATCCCCTGACCCAACAAAGAATTATCTAGGCCAAAATAACAACAATGGTTGAAAAACTCTGCTTTAAGGAAATAAGCATTTACTTGGCCACATAGTTAATGTAGAAAAATGTTAGGGATGAAAGATGGCTCGAGAAGAGGCTGTAGAGAGGAAAAAAAAATTAAACCCTACACTTAGGTACACCAGTTTCCATGATGAAAACCGGGTTACTGGTCTAAAATATCGTAAAAGAAGATTTTTTTATATTTTACATTTTTAAGTAAGTTCTACAAGGATATATAAATTAAACCATATTTAGTTTTATTTGTTTTATTAATTAAACCATAATTCATTTTATATTTAGTTTTGTTAAAATAATCAGGTATTCAAAAATCAGAATTGTACTAAAAACTCTAGAAGAAATGGTCTCTTTAGACATACCCAATGTCAATCATTTAATGTAAATGTTGCAGGATAGTTATTCCATAATAAGATACTATCTAGCTTCTGTTCACATCACAACTCTTAAAAACAATATAAATCATTTACTGATTGGGTTGAAAAGAGAAGCAGGGGCGCCTGGGTGACTCAGTCAGTTAAGTGTCCGACCCTTGATTGCCACTCAGGTCATGATCTCGGGGACATGAGACTGAGCCCCGAGTGGGGCTCCACACTCTGAGCGTGGAGACTGCTTACAGAATCTCTCTCTCCCTCTCTCTCTCTCCCCCTTCTCTCCCCACCCATACTCTCCCCGCCCATGCTCTAGCTCTCTCTCTCCCGCAAAAAAAAAAAGAGAGAAATAACAAACGTGTATCCACAGACTAAGAAGCTAGACACCTATCATCAAACTGTCTTTGGGAAGCACCATCACTTCATTTATTAATATTATAATCAAGTATCTATGGCAATAGCTATATATTGATACTCGATTAGCCTATCATTTATTCCGTTATATGGCCACAAATGAAAAAAGAAAAAAGGGTAACTCGGCCTCCCGTGGCACGAGCGGAAAAGACATCCTAATGCTTGAGGTGACTGTGACAAATGAGTGCAGACACAGAGACACCAGGGGCTGGAGTGGCTCAGTTAGTCAAAAAGTGGGGCTGGCCACAGGTGCCACAAACACCACGGCCGCCAGCGAGCAGCGCTGACCGGTGAGTGCCGCCCAGCAAAACCATTAACATGAAAGGCTTTAGTAAGACATAAAGGGTTTATAAGGTATCTGGGATGTCCTCATCATTTGCAGGAGCATGGTTCTGGAAACTGCAGGAGTGAGTGGGCATTCAGCCCCTGGGGCCCAGCAGCGGGCAGAGGACTGCAGCTCCTGAGAGATGGCCCTGGGGAAGCTCAGAGCCAAGGACAGGGTAAGGCCTGGCTCTGGGAGCGAGAAAGGAGGACAGTGACTCGAACAGGGGCAGAGAGTAAACCTGGGCCAGCTCCAGGGCTGAGTGACCTTGGATGCAGAGCAGAGCTCCCCCCATGTCTCCTAGCTGCTGTGGAGAGATGACCTTGGGCCCAAGTAGCCCCAGCTGTGTGGAGAGATCCGGCAGCTGGGAACGGACCTGTCTCTTGCTCGGACACTACGAGACGTTAGCTCTTCTGCTAACAGAACATACTGGGGATTCGTGTCCCATTATGCACAACGGCCATCCTCAAAGGTGTGTGTAGCTTTCAGGTGAACAGGAGTTTAAATGAGTGTGCGTGCCACCATCTCATGTCTTCTAAAACCTTGTGTCATATTGCCTCAGCCTGCTCTCCTCCTAGAATTCACAATTAAACAAACAAACAAACAAAAAACCCCACGATATTCTCACATTGAATTGATCTGACGTTATACACCCTGAAATGCATACTATCTCAGGTTTTATTAGATGATGATGCATTTCTCCTTAGAGAATTTAGATTCAAGGAATGACGAACATACACTCAAAGAAAACAGTCTTTTACATGTGCATTATTATATTCGTGGGCAGGTGCACACACAGGCACACAGAGACTGGCAGAAAAGCAAGTGAAAATGGGAGATTGCATTCGCCCACAAGACCTACTTAAGCCAAAGCCTAAATAAGCTGAAGGCTACTTAAGCCAAAGAACATAGGACCAGAGAGAAAAGGTATCTATGGTGAGTGAGCCTGGGTTTGTAAGGCTTGAATAATATTCTGGAGAAAAGTGTCTCTAAATCAGACGCTAGCTCCTAACTAGGATTACAAAAATTATTTATTAAAAAAAATCTGGAAAATGAGTTATGGACCAATTGAATATTATAGGCAGGGATAGATACTATCACCCATCAATGGACATTCCAAGCGAGTGTTGAAAGTAAGAGCAAGTTTAGGTAAAAGACTCAGAAAAAAAACCCCACCTCCTCCCCGTACAGAGCAGTACATAACTGTGCAGAGGCTCACTCAACTAACTGGTAAATGTTATTCTTGTGGTCTTGTGGGTCACCATGGTTTGTTGACATGATTAATTCTTACGTATATGTGAATTCTTCATAATAATTTAGTAATTAAAAGACACTTTCTAGACAAGAAAATAAGATCACTTGAAATGAGATTTTTGGATATTAGAAAATTCTTCTATACTGTTCATGATTTAAGTTTAAGTAAAAAAGCATACACAGCTTAAAAATAAGATGAGCCAATTCAAAAGTGACATTTCAATGTTTTCTCATGGTGTTGCTCTTACTATTGAAGTTAAAGTTTGTTTTAATGGGCTTGGGTCAGTCGAGTAGATGTTGAATTGACTTCGAATTATAACCGAGCCCTTACATTGGAAGAAAGAGTTCAAAACAGCCTCTTTTTTTTTTTCTCCTTGCCTGTTTCTTTTTTCTGAAAACCGCTACTATACCTGTTCTAGAACTGAAATGTAGTTTTAGTACTTTCAAATGACCAGAAGATGGCAGTGTTTCAGAACCCTCCGCCTCACTCCCTTCTCGGAACCAGCTATCGGTTATCCCTGAATGCCAGCCGTGTGTGCCTTCCAATCACAAAAGGTGACCCCAGAGTAACTAGATGCAGAAATGTTAAAGTTTCTAATCAGCCTACTTGAGCACCATATTTCCATCCCTAGAGCTCGGTGGGCCTGTAGGAATCTACTAGGGCCATTCAACCAGCTCAGTCCTAAGAGACAAATAGCTTGTCCCCGGGTCCAACCACACTGCTGTGACTCAGTTCGATCTTGAGAAGAAAAGAAATGAATCAGGCTTGAAATCTGCCCTTTTGATCTTGGACAAGTCAGTTTGCCATACCGTGTCAGAACACTCCTCTATTAAAAAAAAAAAAAAGCCCTTCATGGTCTCTAAGATCTTTTCTGGTTTCAAGAGCCATAACTGTAGTCACCTTCCAAGCATGCTTGCCAACATCAATAACACTTCAAATACTCCTCTAACTGGTTCGAATGCACTCACACTGAAGCAAAAGTAACTAGAGAGTTTTGCCATGTAAAATACGTTATCATATATAAAAATTAGGGGACAGAATCCAGCCAAACTCTCAGAGCAATGATGAGGAGTTTTCAGTATAAAAACATTACTTGTAGGAAAGTAATCCCATTATAACAATTCCAGTAAAAGTAGCCATGAAGTTGCTAGGATCTTGGCCATGGGATTTGGGGGAGAAGAGTAAGAAATCTAGGACTTCCTAAAAACATGGCTAAGAGGAATTAACACAGCTGTAAGACTGATCTCCATGGAAAGAAGAAGAAAAGGTTGAAAGAGGCTGCTATGAAAACTAGTTCCCTTCAAAGAGCTTTCCAGAGGCCCCACTCCCAGCTCTCCACTTTGATCTCATTGCCATCCTACTGCAAGGGATGCCGGGAAATGTCATTTGTTAGATGCATTGTTACCCTAAGATATTAGAAGTCTGTTCATGTGAATAAAGTGGAAAAAGACACTGAGCAGGCAACTAACAGCCTCTATCATGCTACTCTGGGAGGCAGGGAGGGAAGCCAAACCAGGAAGCGCCTGGTAGAGAAAACATTAGGGTCTAACAAGCATTAATGTCACTTAAAGTCAGACGGGTGGAGATGCTGGGGTTCTGGATCTTGCATCTATTCTTTTTTTATTCATTCACTTATTTATTTATTTGAGAGCATAAGAGAATGAGCAGTGGAAGGGGCAGAGGGAGAAACAGACTCCCTGCACAACAGGGAGCCCCATTTGGGCCTTCATCTCAGGCTCCTGGGATCTCAGACTCCTGGGTTCCGACGCTTAAGTGACTGAGCCACCCAGGCACCCTCATGGATCTGTTCAAAGCATGATCCAACCTGGGCTGGAAAAGAAGGGGGATAGCTAGTAAGAAAGTGAATCATCAAGTTCCCAACAAATGGACTGGACTTAGAGGCTGCAAGAAGATATAAGTTAGGACATCAAGGCAGAAGCACAGTCATGGAGAGAAATTTAAGAACAATTTAAAAAATAATTCACGGATGAATGGAAAAAGAAGATGTGGTATATATATACAATGGAATACTATGCAGCCATCAAAAACACCAAAATCTTGCCATTTGCAAAGACATGGATGGAAGTAGAGGGCATTATGCTAAGCACAATAAGTCAATCAGAGAAAGATAATTATCGTATGATCTCACTGGTATGAGGAATTTGAGAAACAAGACAGGGGATCATAGGGGAAGGGAGGGAAAAATGAAACAAGACAAAACCAGAGGGAGACAAACCATAAGAGACTCTTGGTCTCAGGAAACAAACTGAGGGTTGCTGGAGGGGAGGGTAGTGGGAGGGATGGGGAGGCTGGCTTACTGACGTTGGGGAGGGTATGTGCTATGGTGAATGCTGTGAATTGTGTAAGCCTGGTGAATCACAGACCTATACCCCTGAAGCAAATAACACATTATATGTTAATAAAAAAATAAAAATAAAGAATGATTCACATCAGGAACAATAAGAAGCAGGATGGGGAGCATAGACAGAGCTCAATTCTAGATAACAATTCATGAAGAGAGTGGGATGCCTAGGCGATGCCTGCCTTACTCTGGGTGAGCTTGTTAGCCACACGGAGCTGAGCCTGCAGATTTCACCATCAGGGACTGTGGTTAAGCTAAGATCGATAAAAATATATACGTATATTCTAAGCAGACTTTCTCTAATCAAACACATACCATCAAGACAGATGTGTTCAGTGTTTTTGAGATTCCGAGTGAGACAGTATTCAACGCCCGAGTTAAACAAGATTTAACAGGACTCGGCTTTCCTAAGCACAAGCCGTCACTCAGACCCTTTCCCCCCTGCTCTCCTTTATCTGTGTTCTTGTACCCCGACATCACTTAGTTCTTCAGACAGCTGTCCTGTCTCCGGGACATAAGGTCTCCAAGAGCCAATCAACAACCAACTGCTGCCCTTCTGTCCCAGCCAAGTATTGCCCCCGCTTGCCTGGAAAAGCCAAAGGCCAGGCTTTCCATCTATTCTTTCCCTCCTGTTAGCGACGGGGCTTCACTGCAGATGAGGAAGCCCCGGGGGGCAGGCAGGCTCCACCATGGTGAGCTCTTGCCGGGAATCAGAAAGGATTTCCTTTTCAGCTCTTTCTGATTGTTCTCAGTGCACAGTCCAGGAGATGGAAGCGATCAAGACGGTATGCCAGAGTTTCCGGGAGCATTTGGAGGAAATTGAACGGCACCTTACAGGACAGCAGGCTCTCTTTTTCAGGGACATGTCAGAGGAGGAAAGGTAATTATCGAAGGGAGTCATAAAAGTAAGTAGAGCCCGCACACCTGGAGCAAGGAAAGGTAATCAGGGCAGGACAGATGAGCGCCAGGGAGCAGGACTAATGAGAAATGAGTCCTTTTCCTTGGCTTTCCCGTTCTTGTTCTTGCTTTCACAGTGGGAGGCTGTGAGAGCTCTCTGCGAGATAGCAATACTTACTCTTTAAGGCCAAGGCTATTTGAGGTCAGAAGATGGGTAGTGAGCTAAGAAGATGGGAGATAGCCAGCAGGATGTCTTCCATTGATGTGAATGGGGCTTATGCAAATGTAAGTGTTGGGGCTTATTAGAGTTTTGAAAATCTGCATTATTTTCACAGAGCTGAAAAGCATATGTCCCCAAAGTAAGATTAGCTGTTGCCTGGGCCTGAGGGGTGGGAATAGGGATTAACCGTAAAAGGGGGACGGGAATTTTTAGCGGGCAGATGGAAGTGATCCCAACTGACCCGGTGGTGAGTGACACAACTCGGCAAATTTATTAAAAATCATTGCACTGGACCGTTAAGATAGGTAAACTCCATGATATGCAAATTATTCTGCAATAGAGTTGTTTAAAAAAGAAAGCACACCTGCCCTGGTGATCTGCCATATCTGATACAAATAAGGACGGTGACGTTCCCTTGTAAGAGATGTCGGAGGAGTGACCTACATTTTGAGAGGGACGACGGAGGGCTGAGGTTGGGGGTGATGGGAAGTTTGGTCGATTTCTCTTCTTCACCTGCAGGCAGGAGGCCGAACAGCTGCAGACTCTCCGCTGGGCCCTGCGGCAGCAAGTGGAGGAGCTGGCGTTCCAGTTTGGAGACCGGGCTCAGCAGATCCAAGACGAGGTTCTATTGGTACGGGGCGGTGGGGTGTGACGCTTGACTCCGTGCTGCCGGCCGTCGAAGGGACGCATTAAATCAGAAGCCTGATTGTGCGATCCTTTCAGATTCTAGGATTATGTGCCAACACCTTCATTTTAAGTATAAAGAAAGTGAAGCCTTTGCTCAAGGCCACATGGCTAGCTGATGGCAATTCAGGATTAGAACGCAGGGCGTCTGATTCCTATGCCAGTCTTTCTTCCTGCCCTGTAGATAAGCGATACATAGTAGTAATAATAATTATGACTGGTCATTTTCCCAATGAGAATAAGAAACTTTTGAGCTGGTATGGCTTAGTCACTGCCAGAATTTGCTGCTAGCTCACAAAGCCCACTCTAGAGAATTCCCCACCCAGAAGCACCTTTCCCACAAGTCTGGCTGAGCTGTGTGGTGCAAATACGGTAAGCGCTCTTTTTGTTCTTCTCTTCCACTGAGCAGTTTGAGCTTCTCACAGAGGAACAACCTGAACACTATCCATATCTGCATGACTGTAACTGGACAGAGGAAAAGAATGGCCAGACTTCATGTGCTAAAGTCCACCCAGCCATGGCCCCCCGGGCTGCCTTTCTTCCCCACGATGGCCAGCAGGCTCCCAGCTCAAGAGCGACCCATTTGGCTACCTTCTTTCCATCCACCTTGGAGAGCAGCAGCAGGATGTCTCCTCCAGGTGGGGCAGAGTCAGGCCCAGCCCCTTTGTCGAATCGTCCTATTGCAGAAAAGGGTACAAACGTCTTCCTCTAGATCAGAGTGGTTTTGATGACCTTCCTACAAAGCCCACTCCAGCCGGACATGGAAATCTAAATTGCCCCCAAGAAGTGTCTGTCAATCTGTTTCAGCTATTTTTAAAAATATTCTACTCTGTGGTTCAACCCAAGAGAAACTCAATATTTCAATATTTATTCAACAGAATAAGTGAGCATCTACTATGTGCCTGGCACAGGGAATACATGGTGGCCAAAATACATACACATAGCTCTACATATAAATGATAGACAGTCTTTGCCCTGCAGAAACGTAGAGTCTACTAGGGGAGATAGAATGCGGACATATAAAGACATATGGATTTGAAAACTCTGAAAGAGATTTGAGGAAAATCACAGGGTTTTATGAAAGAGAATATAGCAGGGAATCTGATGGAGATCAAGCTGTCAGGAGGGCCTGGTTCAGGAAGTGACAACAAAAGAGGGAAAGAAAATCCAGGCCTCAGAAAAACCAGACTGTCCAATGGCCTGAGGCAGTCGGCCCCTGAAGGCAATGATGGAGCTCCCACCATGGACCAGGAGATCCTCGAATGCTGGAGACAGCTGTGAACAAGACAGAGCTGGACGGAGAGCAGAGAAAAGAACAACAACCAACAAGGTAATTCCAACATCGACAAATGCCATGGAGAAGACAGTGTGGGAACACCACAGGGGGTGGTGCGGAAGAAAAGCCTACGGAATTCCTGAGGGTGACGGGCAGGGCCTTGCTGAAAGGAGGCTATTTGGCTAAAACCTGAATGGTGAGGAAGAGGAAGCCATGTGAAATTCTGAGGAAAGAACCTTGAAAGCAGAAGGAATGGAAAGTTTAAAAGTCCTGAGGCAGAACCAGACAAAGTTGCTTAGCACATGAGTGATAGGAGCGTGGAGGGCAAGGAAGTCCAGGGGCCGACTATGCTGGAGTCTGAGAGCCAGGATCCTTCTTCCATGTGGAAGCCATTACAGGCTTTAAGCAGGATTGTCAGATAGTCTGGTTTACATTTAAAAATCACGCCACTGCCTGTGGGGAGCATGCCGTTGGGGACCTGCAGCTAGGCAGCGCTCCCTGGGACGAGGCTGCTGGTATAATCCCTGCGGTTGGAAGCAAAGTATCGAGTTGCTTCTATGCAGCTGAGGAGGCTTGGGAGCCCCCCACCCCACTGAAACGCAAGATGCACTGGCAGTCTTGAAGTCCTGGAGGAGTTCTAAGGAATGGGGAATGAGTGAAGAATGGAATAGTCAGAAGAACTTCATGGAAAAAGTAATCCCTTGAGGGAAGTTAAAATGGGTAGAAGATGGGCCAGTGGAGGTCCCGTCCTGGCAAGGAAACTCAGTACCAAGATTGGACCTCCTAGCCCATCTCATGCTTCATCCTCCTTGCTTTTTGGAAACCCTTTGGCTTCAGTGGAACCCTCCTACCCTCTGGACCATTCCACAGTTTCCTCTGTTGACTGCCCTTTCTCAGAGTGTGAACATTCCCCTTTCGTCCTTCATTCTCTTCTTTATCTCTCTCCACTCCAATTTCCTCAATATATGCAATCTACAGGCACCTGTCTCCAGCTCCTGCCCTCTCCAGAATTCCTGCCCAGCATTCTCTACTCTCTATAACATATTTTCACCTGGAAGACTTGCCCATATGTCTCACTCAGCATCTAACACTGATCCTGTCATTTCCCCCAAATCAGTACTTTCTGTCCATGGCATTGCCATTCTCCTTGATGTATAGACTCAGAACCACAAATTCACATTGTTTCCTAGTCCTCCTTCATCCTCTTCCCTCAGAATCAGTGATCACATCACTGCTGAGGGTACTGCCACAATGTCATTCCCAGAAGCCCCCTCAGAGCCTAGCTTCCTTCTCTCTGAACTCTACTGGCCTCTACCAAAGCAGTCTCCCTCGGTCATCACTTGGGTCATATTACCCTAGCCTAGGGTGAGTAGCCAGGGAGTCCTTTTAGGCTATCCTAGAGAACTAGAGAGAAGTCCCAGGATCATCCTTTCCAAGAGCGGTCTTGCACCAAACAACCTCTGTGCCCCACAATTATTACGCCCCTCTCCTTATCTCCTTCTGCCTCATTTCCCTGGACCACATCCCTCTTTTGGCTCCTACATCATGGTTCAACTTCCAGCCCCAACTTAGCTCCTGATATATTGCATTCGTGCCCCCCAAATTGCTTCCCTTTCTAAACTTTTTACTCTTTCCCTGGGTCAGACTCCAGGATCTCTTGTTTATTTCCATTTCTCCAATGTAGACTTTGAAAAGTTTGCCATGGTTTCTGCAGATGACTTCAGATATGAGGGAGGAGAAAAGGGAGACCTATTGCCTTCAGATGAAGGGTAGCAAATGGAATCTCCAAGGATTGCTAAACATCTCATGGAATTTCCTTGTTTATTCTCCAAACTCTGCAATAAAGAGTACAAAAAGAGAACTAAGATGTAGAGAGCTGCCCATCCCACCGAAAACCTTTGCTGTCTTCAACCCATGGTGACCTGATTGCCAGCGCTACTTCCGAATACCATCTTCTGGAGTTCGTTCATGTCCCTCTTCCCATAAACATGAAACCTCTAGAAGCCCACTCCCCTGGGGATCTATGAATTAACTGCTAGTGTCCCCAGGGGTTCTCTATCCTGAATACTCTTTAGACTCACTGGGGAGCTTTAAAAAATACTGACAATGAAGCCCCACCCCAGATCAATTAAACAAGAATCCCCAGGGGTGGGATACAGGTACCTACAAATTTTAAAAGCTCCCTAGATGATTCTGATATGCAGTTAAAATTGGAGATTGTTGTTCTAGATGAAGAGGCTACCTTACAATTCAACTGTTCCTGTTGTTTTCTAAGGACTCTCTTTTATTTCCCATTTTTCTCTCTGTACCACCTCTCCCAACTAAAGAAGTCTTTCACAATTCACCGACAACCACTGAATTACAAAATTGGGAGACAAGAGAAAGGAAAAATGATGTGTGGACTTTATTTTTATTTTTACAGCATTGACTTCTACCTTGCTGGTCAGTTCCTACATTTCATCTTTATGTACAAAGAAGTGGTAAACAGATGACTTTGTTCTGTTTTCTTTCCTTTCCCCAAAGGGGAAAGTGCTACTCCAAATTTGACAAACCAGATTAAATATACATATTTGATTTAGTAGGTCAGGGTAAGGATTATTTGTTTCCTCAATTTAACACCTTCCTTCTCTAGCAGAAAATGTCTGTATAAAATAGCCAATTACAAAAAATTATGGAAATGTAAGAAGTCTTCTAAATGAATATAGTTGTTCCACCGCTAGGACACAGCTTGAACATTCTAGAAAGGTGCACAATTAGACGAGTGTCCTTGATGGTGTAAACATTAAATATAAATGTAAAACTGGGTGTTTGGAGTATTATTTATAGTACACAAGGATACGAAGCAAGTTTCTCAAGGATAGAATCTATAGTATGCATTCAGATAACTCAAATACTCTGACCTGATAAAGGCCCTTATCTTTCGTTCTTCCACCTTTTCTGTAAATAAGCTTCCAAAATTCATGTGTATATCATACTGTCTATAGCAGCTACAGTGTTTCACTCCAATATCAATGTACTCAACCTAAAACATCACAAAGCATTATGGTTATGGGAAGAATGTCAAAGTGTTTTCTGGAGTTACCCAGCAAAGTAAATACCTTCCATCTCGAACCTTCAGGCATCCATTGCTGGCCTATCTCTTTATTTCAGTGTGATACACAAACAATGTCCCATAGCAAGCACTTACACTACAATCTCTTGTTCTCAAACGTGCGTTCACAGCTAAAATGCTCACTAGGCTTGGGAAAAAAATTTTTTAAAGATTTATTTATTCATCTGAGAGAGAGAGAGAGAGAGAGAAAGGGCAGGGGGGAGGGCAGAGGGAGAGGGAGGAGGAGACTCCCCGCGGAGAGTGAAGCCCAGTGCAGGCTTGATCCCACAACCCCCAGATGAAGACACAACCTGAGCTAAACCAATGCTCAACCATTCAACTAACTGAGCCCCCCAGACACCCCTAGGCTTGGAAAATTTTTCTTCTGAGAACCTAGCTTAAAACTGAATAAGATTCCACTTTGGAGTCCAGATGTATTTTGACAAAGTTCAGACTTGTTTTTCACCTGAGTTGCTTCCACACAAACAGATGGGAATGAAGATTTGGTGCTTGTCAGTTTATATGATCAAACTGGATAAAACGGATGGACAGACCGTACAAGTGACTGTTTGTTTATACAAAAACAGGAGTCTTTGCATGTGACAAACTTTACCTCATTTGAGTCTCACGATGCTAAAGGAAGTGTACCCCATTTGAACGATGAGGAAGCTAAGATATGGAGAGATTTACTGACACAAGTACACACTGAGTCTTGTGCTTTATGAAGAAGCAATGGTATACTGAGTTAGGAACTCAAGCTCTGGGGTTGAATCCACTGTTTGAAGCTTAAATCCAACTCTACTACTTATTATCTGTGCTGGGTAAACTCCTTAACCCCCTATGCCTCAGTGTCACCATCTGTAAATTATCAGAGTGAATACATATGTAGCCCTGTAGAACAAGCCTGGAATATGGTTCAGTATGACCATACTGAGCATGGCTCAGTATGATTAAGATTCTGATGACAATAATAACAAGAATAGAGGCAACTCCTTAATACCTACTTCCATGCAAGTTATTGGGCTAGACATTGTATGTGCATTATCACTATTCTTCACAACCATCCTGAAAGGCAAGAATGAATTCACACACACATGCTCAAAAAGATTGTAAATTGTCTAAGTTCTGGCAACTAAATAGGAGATTGAGTTGACTCTCTCATTCCCTGCTTTGCCAGTGGTTCCCCTTTACGGCTCTACCAAGCTTTGGGGGTTATGTGGAGCCCACTGATGGGTCCAAATCAACCAGAGTAGCCCTGCTCCTGACCACATTATATAGTGGGCTTCAGCAGAGATCTTTCTTTTTTTTTTTAAAAAAAATCTCATTACTACAGAAAATTTTGAAAAGCACTATACTATGCTAATCACACAGGATGCTGACAGTCAGATACAGGTTCTGAGTTGCTATCATACTAGGAAATGGCTTCCACCACACAGGAAACCTCGAGAACCTACTACCATTCTAAAAACTCTTAGCTTCCCACCACTTGTCCCACTGGCCGGAATAATGGCAAGAGTTCCTTTGCAGCTTCTGAATGATCTTCTGGGCATCTTTTTGTCCTATCATCAAATCCCAAGATCCTAAATTCTCTTTCTTTGAAAGTTGCCTGTATTCAAGTTGGCTATATTCAGGAGAACCCAAGCCACATATTGGAAAAACAGAGGAGATTATTGCAATAAATATTTATAGGAAGTTAAAAACAGAAAACTCTTTAATTCTGAAACCCAGAATTAAACCCAGAAATAAACCCATGTTTGGAGTCATTTCGTTTCAATGAAAAAGAAGGAAAAAGCAAGACTATACTACCTGATTATTTTCAAATTTAGAAGTTGGCAAGGGAACAATTTAACCCCTTCTGTATCAAAGGACAAAGGTTGCTTCCCTGTATTAATTTCATTCTATCCAGATTCCATTTCTGTATTCAAAGCCAGAGCTTTGAATAGAGAAAACCGACTTTTTTTTTTTTTTTTTGAGAAAACTGACTTGAGAAAGAATATTGGGAACTCAAGTCACATATTTTCCTTGGTTTTGTTATGCATGAGTGAAGACCCAGGTTGCATGATGAAGACAAAAAGATAAAACCGTGAAGACTGTTTTGAACCACACATGCGCATAGGCTGTGTAGATTTGTCTAAGAAAATATACTTTCTTTCTCCACAGATAAACATTTCCCAGAAAAGTGTCCCAGTAGATTTTAACAGATATTCCCATATATGTGGATTTTTGTCTGCAAGAGTTATTTCGTCTTCAAAAGGAAATAATTCTGTTGAGAAAAAAAAAAGGATTAGAAGACTTCCTAATGACATGAAAATCTGTTCTATTTAACTGTTGTTTCTTTGTTAAGAAAGTCATCAGTTTCTGTGGTATAACACTAGTCAAAATGGGACATTTGTGCAGAGTTTAAAGATAGAAAGTAGTTTCTCTTTGAGAAGAAAAGCTCAGAGTGTTTTATTGTGGATTGGTGGGTTGCATATCTAATTTCCAATTGTAATTAAAACAACAGGGCGCCTGAGTGGCTCAGTGGGTTAAAGCCTCTGCCTTCGGCTCAGGTCATGATCTCAGGGTTCTGGGATCGAGGCCCACATCGGGCTCTCTGCTCAGCGGGGAGCCTGCTTCTCCCTCTCTGTCTGCCTCTTTGCCTACTTGTGATCTCTCTCTCTCTGTCAAATAAATAAATAAAATCTTAAAAAAACAAAAAACCAAAAAAACAAAAAACAAAAAAATATAATAAAAAAATAAAACAACAAAGAACAGCCATAATTTGAGGGATTATGGGTTACTAAAAATGATGTCAAATTGCCTTTCTTGAAAATTGAGAGAATACAAGCAGAAAGCAAAATATGGATGTCACCTTTCTCTACTTAAACTTATGGTATTTTTCTCTACCCAAATTCAGTCTCTAGTACTCTAATTTTAAAACATTAGTAGACCAGAAGTTAAGTATAAGATGTGCCCTTCTGAATCTGCCCCCAATGAAGTAAAGGAACAGTGCTCCACATCAAAGACGATTTCTTGTCAGAATCACATTGAACACTTTTCCCTTTGGGTACTTCAAGAACTTAGTGCTTCACCAGGAAAATGGAAATGAATGACAATTCTTAACTTGTATCTACACTTTTTTTTATTCCTGTTATCCTTCAATAATTGCTTCTTTGTTGATGACAATGTATCAGAGTCACAGGATATCTATGTTTTTCTTTTTTAAAATCTTAAGGTATTAGGAGCTATTTTACAAGGGTGTAGTTGATAAGATTTAAGAAATACAACAGGTGCCGGGCATTGAGACATATCTTTGAATATTCAACATAATCTCCTGTTAAAACTATAACCTTGTTCCCTCTTTTTGCCTGAATAGAGAGACAACTATGTTGTCCTTTGTGTCTCCAGAGTACCCTACATGGACTTCAACTTTAATTCCAAAGTCTACATGACACATAATTGCTCACATTTCCACCTTCCTCCAGACTTTTGAGTAAGTTTCTTGGAGAGAGAGGTTGAGTCCTTATCTTTCT
This sequence comes from Nasua narica, assembly GCA_028533885.1. Taxonomy (NCBI): domain Eukaryota; kingdom Metazoa; phylum Chordata; class Mammalia; order Carnivora; family Procyonidae; genus Nasua; species Nasua narica. The sequence goes on from CM052806.1 coordinate 52,934,391, forward strand.
GGAATTGCTTGAACAGAGAACTGTAACCAGAACATGATAGGGGCATTTGGTAAAAAATAAACATATTTTAAAATACGGACTTGATCTCAGAACTAAATTCCTGAGTGATATTTTTAGTGGGCATGGAAATCTGCATCGACAGAATTTTTCTTACACTTTAAAACATTATGCCACTATTTCCTTTTCTGTTTTTTTGCTTTGCCTTCATGGTTTCTGATGAGAAAGCTTCCCTCATTTGAATCACTGATTCCTTCTGTGTTGTTTTCATCTGGCTTTTTCAAGATTTCTTCCTTTGTTTTAGTTTCTGGTCTTTATGATGAGTCAGAGCATGGCTTTCTTCAAGTTTATCTCATCTGAAGTTTGACGAACTTCTTGCATCTGTAAATATATGTTCCTTTATCAAATCTGGAAAATTTTCAGCCATTATCTCTTCAAATAAATTTCTGTACCATGTCTTTCTCCTGACCTTCTAGGGCGACAATAACACCCAAGAAAGAAGCTCTGATATTGGCCCACAGCTCTTTGAGGTTCTGTGCGTATTTTATCTGACTTTCTTTTCTTCTATGTTCTCCAGATTGGATCATTTTTATTGCTCTACCATCAAGTTTATTGATTCTTTTCTTTCTCATCTCCATTCTGCTTTTGTGGTCCTACAGTGGACTTTCTGTTTCTGTTATAGTACCTATCCATTCAAAATTTCCATTTAGTTCTTGACATCCCTTCCGTTTCTTGCCTGAGAATTTCTATCTTTCCATTTTCAAGAGTGTTCAGCCTTTTTTTATTCCTGTTAGAATCTTTGTCCAATATTTCCCACATCTGGGTCATCTCAGAATTTGTGCTTGTTGATTCCTTTTTCCCTTGAAGATTGTTAACATTTTTCTGATTCTTTGGTCGTCAAGCAATTTTGGATTGTACCCCAGACATTTTCCTATTATGCTTGGAAACTCTGGGTTCTGGGTTTAACGTTGGATTAAAAAATTTCCAGGGTGTGTTTTTCATTTTGTTTTGTTTTGTTTTGTTTATTTGTTTGCTTTAGTAGGCAACCAATCTAGCCAGGTTCAGACCACGGTCCTTACCCACTTGCACACTGTGGCTCCAGTTTCAATTTAGTATTCACAACCTTTCTAGAGTATCTGGCCTACCGTGTGCATGCACCATTCAGGGCTCAGTCTAAAACCTGGGTAGCGGTCTACACTACAGTCCAGTTCTCAAAGTGTTTGCGCTGTTGCTTATGATCAAGTTCTATGCATGCACCACTCACGATGAGCCCAAGACTTTATACAAAGATTTAAAGGATCCCTTTCTCCAGCTACTTCCCTTCCATGAAGCCACCTTATTCTCTGACTCCCAGGAGCTCCTTTTCATGACTCTGCCTGGAAAACCGTGGTTTTAGCCTCAATGGGCTGTAAGGAACTTCCTGAAACTAGGTCTACCTCAGAGCAAAGTAGCAAGAGGAAAGAGTCTTCAAACCACTTGCTGCTGTAGCTGCTACCCTTATCCCACCTCCACTGCTGCTGCTCTTGCCACTGTCCTGGGAACGCCACTTCACTTCTCAGACACAGCCCAAATAGGGCTTGAAGAGGTAATTATCACTCTTTCCCAGGGGCTCCTTTCCCAGCTGTCTGGCCCGAGAGAGGGGTTTTTTCTTGCAGAGTTTTCTATTAGCACCTACTGCACAGTTTCAAGGTTCAGGCTTCCCTAGAATCTATGCCAGGAAATATAGGAGGAAAGAAGAGACAGACTCTTCTCCATAGGTGTTGCTCTTTGAGTTTTTAGTCTCCTTCCCAGTTGGCTTGTTATTCTACACCCTTCAGAGTCCTCAGGTGGTGTTTCATGTATTCTGTTCAGGACTTTTGGTTGTAATCAGTAGAAAAAGATAGGGTAGCACGCATCTACTCTATCTTAACCGGAACGAAAGTTTGCCAATCTAATTGTCCTTCATATTCTTTTATTACAGTAAATAATGCTAATGCTTGCTTACTATGTGTTAAAAGGTTAAAACTTTTATATGTGTAATTTACATGTCGAAAAACAACAAACATTTGTCGTAAACACCATTATCCCCAATTTATAGATGAGGAGACAGAGCCTTAACGGGGGTTAAGTGAATTGCTCCATGTCATTACAACTGGAGAACCAAGTATGGTCGTAGGCTGCTCTGACCGCAGAGCCAACCTCTGAATCACTCCGCAATATAGCCATGGCTAGCTCTGTCACACAGCCTGAATGGGGTCAGCACTGCAAACACTCTGATTACACGTGAGAATCAGGCAGCCGTCTTCTCTGGGACCCATGTTTTCATAGCTTTCAGCATCGATTAGGTCAAGTTGAAAGATGTACTTATGCACAAGACAGGTTGAGATTTAATATTGCTTTGTGTTGGTTATTGGGCAGGTGTTTGTTTAAAGGAAGTAGAAACAGGTGTGTGGGCTCTGATTCAATTACATGATGGAGGGGAACACACTGATCCATGGCCGTTTTCAAGGAGAGAGGCTGATTGTGCTAATTAATCATTTGTCTGTCAGAACAAAATAGAACATAATAGAAAATGATGTTCCGGTTACCATAGGTATGGAACACAGATTCATGTATCTGGCACTCCAGCAACCAGATGCAACTGTTTATGATGACAGCAATTAAGATGCAGTGCCTGGGCCCTCCTGGATTACCGTGTCTGAGACGGTTTGAAGGAAAGGTGTTTTATAGACTCTTGCCAACAGCATGGGACATCATCCAACAGGAATTGCATCTCAGAGGAACTTTTCCCTTCAAAGAGATTAATTGAGTCCTTTTAGATCATGACGGTATCCCAGAGACATGGCAGAATGGAATGTTTTTTCCATCCTGTGTCTTAGAACACTCAGTCTACCTCACCTAACCAAGACATTTATGCTCCTAAGAGAGTGCCCTAATAACATTTCATTCTTTCTTTATGTTATTCACTTGCCACCCAACAGCCAGAGTAGTTCCTTAAAAACAAATCAGGTGCTTTGCTCCCCTGCATAAGAATCTCCAAGAGCTTTTCAGTATATTTATAATTAAATGCCAGCTCCTTACCAAGATCTACAATGCTCTACGTGACCCAGTCCTGCATACCTCTATGACTTCATTTCATGTCACTCTCTCCCTTTCTCATTATGGTCCAATTTCACGGATTGTCTTGCCAACTCCTGAACAAATTAAGGCCACGCTCACTTCCAGGGGAATTCCCTTGTTTCCTCTTTGCATTTGCTAATCCACTTTCCCCAGACATTCATACAGGTGGTACTTTCTCATTTGGATCTTCAGATGCCTTTAGAAAGGCTTCCCTTAAAAGCCCTACCCAAAATAGGGTTTCTTCCTGCACATATCCTTGTATATTCTATGTACATTTAACCTACTTTGTTTTCTTCATAACATTTATTATCTGGATTTGTATTACTTCATTTACTTGTTCAGTGGCTGTCTCCCTTACTAGAATGTAAGCTTCATGGGGGAGAGACTAGTCTGTCTACCTTTCCATATTTTATCCACAGGCCTAAACCACTGCATAATACATAATAAGTTCACAAAGAATTTGATGAGTCAATGGACAGAAAATTAATCATATATCTACAATAATTGATACTGGATATACATAAATAAGGTATAGCCTAATACATCAGGGAATTTTTAGTTTGGGGAAGAAAACATGTATAGCTAATAACCTGTCCATGTTACTTCTTTGCTTAAACCTTTCAAAACCTCCTTATCCACTGCAAGGTTTCTGAGGCTGGGATCATCATTTTCACCAGACAGTAGAGAAGTTGAGAGAAAAATATTAGGACACATGGCAAGTCTGTATAAAGTGAGTGCAATCAAAGTCACAGTGTTCTAACTCTTCCTTCATGGTTACATCTCCTTTTATATTAGAGGAGTTTCCTCTTGGTTGCAAGTAACCAAACTAACTCCATGTTATATAATCTACCTCAAAGATTTTTTCTCCACTCTAGGCCCCCACTTGCTTCTCTAGCACATGGAACTTGCTACCTGAAGTCCCCTTAGTGTAAAGTCACTCCCAGGGGCCTGCTTCAAAGCAGAATGTAGTATGGACAGGTTTCCTTTACCTTTAGGACCTCATGTCTATATGGGTTTTTCAGATTATAGTGAAACATCTAGTCAGTGATTCTCAAATATGACTGCCCATTAAAATAATCTGAAATTTTCAAAAAAACATCCAGACATTTTTATATAATTGGTATAGGATGAGACCCAAGGACTGGCATTTTATAAAAATACTCTGAGTAATATTAATGTGTACACGGGATTGAGAACTATTGGTGTAAGTAATCTCTAAGGAATTAGATTTATAGGGAAATCATTTTAAACAGGTATGCCAAATTTGACTTTTCTCCTGATCTAAAGGAGAAGCATCTCACAGGTTAAGGACTTCCTAGGAGGTCTCTTCACGGGATACCTACCAGGTGGTATCCTTGCTCATCTGCCCTCAGGATTTGACACTTTCTCACACCTCAAAATTTCTCCATGAGAATGCTCACTAATTTTTTTTCAAGAAATTACATCCCTTACCTACAGATGTTGATGTCACCCCGGATCCACCTTCTGCTCTGGTCTACATTATGCAGACTGGCCTTGTCCCCTGGAGTGCCCCAAAACATTCAGACCTCTGCTCTAGTCTCATGAATAAGAGTAGAGAGTGGGAATATGAACTTATTCTCTGGATTGTGACTCATTACCTCCATGAAATGTCTGAATTCAAAATGAACTAGTTACATTAGGGGTTGATTTTTGAAGGAATCCCTTTTTCCTAGAATGCTAAATAAATAAATACCAAAAATAAAATTAAATTAAAAAACCCTGAATCTTAACACCCTTAACAATGAGGAAAGCCAGATAATAATTAGAATTTTTGTAAGCTTCTCAGGGAGCTAAGATCACAGGGCAAACAAGAAACTCAAAATTCAAGGAAGGACAACCTCCCAGCTTGTCTCTCCTATGGCAGAGCTTGGTAGGAAAATGATTTTGGGGTTTGTTGTTGTTGTTTTATATGAAGGTTATTAATTTTTGTCTGTTGGTTTTATGACCTGTTATCAAAAATTTTAAAAAGATATTCCAAGAGAAATGCTGCCAATGAATTCAATCAATATCCCTTATAAACATGGATACAAATATACATGTCTTCATGCCTAATCAGCTGAAAGGACTTAGAAGTATTCCAATAGCAACAATTACACCAAGCATGTAGACCTTAGATCCTAATATCATTCTCCAATGAAAGAAAATAGGACTGCTTAGAGAAATGGCTGATTCCAGGACTGGGGCAGGAAATAGACAAGATTAGCCTGGAGCGTCTTGGGATGCCAGAAAGTAAGAAAGTGTTCAAAAACAATCTGATTGCAAGGGGATGTGTCAAAGGGACACATGACCAATTGAAAAAGCCATCAGCAGCAAGAGCTAGAACAATTTGAACAACAAAATAAATAAAGTCATCTTGATTACAACTCAAATTATAAAATAAATATCCACAAGTTCACATCAATCTAAGTAAATGATTAGAATGAATAAATATATGGGAAGAAGAGATAATACACCCATGCAGAAGAATTTATGTAAACAGTCCATCCTCAAGGAGGTGGAATTTATTTAACTCCCTCATGTGCAACCGTGGGCTGTGCACAATAAAACCCTTCAAGACAACACATACAGAAAAGAGGAAAAAGAAACAACTTTACATAGAAAAACTTGACACATACTGTCTCAGCCAGGTGATCAAGGGCAACCTCAGCAGTGATAATGTGAGTTGATATTATATATCCCTAAATGATATCATGAAAGTAACAGTTTACTTTTGTGGTCTTCCTTCTAAGAACACATAACCCTAGCCCAATCAAGAGAAAGACATTAGAAAAATGTCAGTTCAAGGGACTTCTACAAAATATCTGACCAGTACTTTTCAAAACGTCAAAGGCATCAAAATGAAGAAACTGAGAAATTGTCACAACCAAGAGGAACCTACCAAAAGATCGAGGACCAACTATAATGTGCTACGCTTTATGGGATGCTGGATCTGAAAAGGAACATCAGGTAAACACTAAGCAAATAAAAACGTAGACTTCTGAATAAAGTATAGACTAAAATATAGACTGAATAAAGTATAGTATATAAATAATGAAACTGGTACATTAGTTGAATCATAAAGGTGAAATTTTCTAAACTCTCACAAATGAAAAAATTACTAACAAACTAAAAAAAAAAAAAAATGTGCCAAGCTAATGGAAACTGTTAATAATAGAGGAAACTGGGTTCAGACACATAGGAAGGAACTTTCTGTACCATCTTCACAATTTTTCTGTAAATTAAAAATGTACCTAAAAAATAAAGTTGATTGTTAGAAAGGGAGAGAGAATAATACCAGGGTCCATCTAAAAAGAAATCAAAAAAATAAAAATAAATTTTAAAAAGAAGAAAAAATGAAGACATGCTGTAGATGGGGAGAAAATATTTGAAAAATACATATCTAATAAAGAACTAGCATTCAGAATATGTTAAGCACTGCCATGACCCAATAAGAAAACAGCCCAGTTGGAAAAAACAAAACAAAACAAAAAACCATAAGATTCAAACAAACACCTCAAGTAAAATAACATATGGATGGCAAATAAGCACATGAAAAGAGATTCAAATTGTTAGTCATTTAAAAAGGCAAATTAAAGGGCGCCTGGGTGGCTCAGTTGTTAAGCAGCTGCCTTTGGCTCAGGTCATGATCCTGGAGTCCCTGAATCAGAGTCCTGCATCGGGCTCCCTCCTCAGTGGGGAGTCTGCTTCTCCGTCAGATCTCTCCCTCTCATGCTTCCTCTCTCTCTTTCAAATAAATAAATAAAATCTTTAAATAAAAAAAAAAGGCAAATTAAAGCCACAATAAAACATACACACACACACACATACACACACAAGGACCTACCAGAACACACCTACTAGAATGATGGTAATAACCATAACAATGATACTGATAATAAATTGACAAGACTAAGTAACAGCAAGGATGTGAAGCAACTGAAAGTCTCCTGCATTCCCTGTGGGAATGCACACTGCTACAGCTTTTTTGAAAACAGTGTAGCGAGCGGTCTCTTGTAACATTAAACAGGCACTTCTGAAACAACTCTCAGGAAATTCCACAGATTATATCAAAGGCAGAGTCTCTGTCTCCTGTCAATGTATATTTCAAGGAAATTCTTGCAAACTTGCTTTGATAATTATATGTTACTTTACTAACTTATTTTAGTTATTTTTACTTACTTTACTGGTCTGTTCATTAAACAGCTATTTGGCTCATATATGCCAGGCAGCATTGCAGAGTCTCAAACATACAAAACAATACGGATAACATCTTCATTTACGTGACTTACATTCTAACGGGTAAGGTCAGGGTACAAATAGACAATAGACAAGTAAATGAAAACAGTAAGGTTTCAAAGAAATGCTTTTAAGTAATCAACACATAAAACCACACGATGGTGTCTGTAGAGGTTTTATTGTACTGGTCACCAAGATGGACCAGCTCTGTCACTGGGGTGCCGACCCAAATAATGGGAAATGATGGGAACAAAACCCATCAGATAGCAAATGTTGGCACGATGTAAAGAAATCAGAGCCCATTGCTGGTGGAAATGGAAAATAGTGCAGCCACTACAGAATGTTACATCAAAAAATAAAATAAGATAAGATAAAATAAAATAAATAAAAAGAATAAAAAGTAAATAAAAATATGAAAAAATTTAAACAATAAAAAATAAAAGTTTCGTATTTTAAAAAGAAAAAAAAAGAAAACAACTACTCAAAATGCTAAACCCAGGATCACCTTTTGAGCCAGCAGCTCCACTCCCGTCTACCCAAGAAAATGAAAACACATGTCCACACAAAGACTCGTGCACGAATGTTCACAGAAGCACCGTTCATAAGAGCCAAAAAGTAAACACAGCACAAATTTCTATCCACTGATGAATGGACAGACAAAAGGTGGTAAATCCCTACAAGGGGGTAATCTTCGGCAGTGAAAAAGAGCAAAGCACTACTAGGCGTATGCTGCAACATGCGTGAAGCTGGAACACACACTAAGTGAGAGAAGCCAACCAGGGAAGACCATATACTTTATGATCCCATTTATGTAAAAAGTCCAAGATAATCAAATCTATAGAGGCAGAACTTAGATTATCAGTTGTCGAGGGCTGGAGAAGGAGGCAGGGAACGGAGGTGCCTGTTAATGGGTACAAGATTTCTTTTAGAGGCGATGAAAATAACCTGAAATGAGATTATGGGTGATGGTCCCACCATTCTATAAATACACTAACAACCATTAAATGTTTCACTTGTATCGTATGTAAATTACATCCCAAAGAAGTGTTAAAAAAATAATACGGCAATTATGCAAACACCTGAGGCAGAATGTTTCCAGGGAGGGGACAGCAAGCAAGCCACCTGACCTGGGAATAAATTTGGCCCATTTAAGGAAGGGAAAGAAAGTAAGATTGGAGCTAGTTGGGGAAGAAGAAGCAAGTAGAGACCAGGTCAGATAGGGTCTATTAAGCCGGGGTGGGAAGTTTGGATTTTATTGTGAATGTAATGAGAAGCCATCAGAGGGTTTGGAGTACAATAGTGACAGGATGTGAGGCATATTAAGAGGAGTCTGGCATCCTTAAGTTGATTGACTTGGGGAGCATAAAGGAAAGCAGGGAGGCCAGCCAAGACCTATTACGGCAGTTTGGGCAAAACTCAGAAATGTAGTAGATTTCTTTTTTCTTTCCTTTTTTTTTTTTCTTACCTATTCTTTTCTGCTCTTCTCTTCTTTTTATCATAAACAAAAAACAAGGTCACTTTATATTTAGCAGAACAGTTCTCATGAGTTATCCCAGAAAAAGACACTAGCCAAAATATTTGACCCTCTGTTAATCTTTAGTACCTCTAAGAAGTTGCACGTCACTGGTCACAGGAGAACAATCTATTAATAATGAAAAATGTAGACTACTTTTATATAAGTAGTCCTTATAAAAATGGTATTATCCCAATTTAGTATCAAAACCTGCTTTTCACTCCAAACAGCACGGTCAAAGTAAAACATAGGCCACTTCATGTGTCTATGACAACTCTTTCCACACCAATTTCCTAGCTCACAGTAGCCAAATGATTTTCCTATATCACAAACAAACCACAGTCTTCAGGGTTATATTTGGAAAAGGAACAATAAAGCATCTGTAGAAAAACAGCATTTGCATTAGATTCCTCTTCTTGCCTAAGGGGTTATTTGCATTGTGCAAGCTCAAGTGGGTGGCAAAGAATAGGCAGCCTTTGTTAGATCATTACTCATGTAATGCGATTCGAGGTCTGCTATTCGACACAATTTTCAGTGGGCACTTTCCCCATGCTTAAGTTGCTGCTTACAGACATTTAATTATCAAATATAACTTAAAAATAAAAGAGCACAAAACGCCCCTTCTTTTCTCCAGCCTGCCTTTCGAGTTCTTCATTTTATCTCATAGAGGAGGTTTGCTCGGCAGAATCCTATGCTCAACCTTGGAATGTCTGACTCTCACCTGGGACTCCTCCAGCCCTCCTCCCATCCCACGACAGGTCCCAAGGTATCTCTCCAGTTAACCCAGATATTTCTATGTCAAGAGCCAATCAACCTTGAAATTGTGAGTGATTTGACACCTTGGGTTTCAACCAGCTCCAAACATTCTTACACCCCACGCCCACTCCTCCATAAGATTAAGCCACACCTACGCACTGGTGATTATAACTATTTTAGAGTCTGTTTATTAATTCTAAACCTGCCCCCACTCCCGTGCAATTTTCCTCCAGTTTCTCTTTTATGATCCTGCACATCTCCCTGTGAACTTTGTTTTGCCCTAATCTCGCTGATAACTTTTGTCTTATTATTGCTTATGTTCTAGAGAAATCAAGCTATGCTTTAAAGTGGACTGTCGAGAAACTTGAGAACTTCAGGCCCAGGTCCTGACTATGAGCTGCTATGAGACTATCTTACCATGTCTGTCACAAAACCCCACTGTACCTCACTGGTCACTCATTCCCTTGTGCCAAGATGATACTTGGCACATCAAGTGCCATGTGAATGAATGTGCTATGAATTCCCCACTCTATACCGCCCCCCAGCACCATACTGGGGCACACTGGAATGTCCGGCTGTCTTCAACATCATGCCCAGGCTGAAGGGAATCATGGGACCCTGTCTCAGACCCTCTGTCCATCTAAGTCTACCATACTGGCACTGCTGTTGTGCCCACTCCACAGAGCCATGGGACATATAAAGATATAGCCATGGACAGATGCACAGCTGGTCAACCAGAAGCTCAGATGGGAAGCAAGCTGTAAGCTCCCTGAGCTCTGAGATTCCCAAACCTCTGTCAGAGAATCCCAGAGATCTAACAGGGACCCAACAAGATACCAGAAGTAGGGCATAAAACCACACTAAAACTGAATTCATTTGCCCTTCTTATTTCTCTCCTAGCTTCTTCCACCCCAAACCCCACAAGGGCTTTTGTACATGATGTGTGATAGGAATATTCTTTTTACCATAACCTCCACTCTTTCATGCTCCAAGGATTGATGCTCAATTTGTGAAAATCCAGTCTGAGAATTTTCTAGAATATTAATATTTTTCTTTTCTTTCCTAAAGCCCTGTTTTTATTTTTATCTTGATAACAACTTTAAAATGTCCAAAGCTAAGCTATGACTTTTTTATTCTAGGCATTATCAGTTCCCTCTCCTGGGACAAAAGCCTCAGACTCATGCCCAAGTGTTAATGTAAAAAACAAAAACAAAAACAAAAACAAAAACTGAATGGTAAGGGGGAGGGAGATATACTTTGCCAAGAACTAAAAGTACATGTGTGATCTTTCAAAAAATTACATAATTTTAAACATGAACATTGCAATTACAAATTATTTTCCAGTACTGCTTGTGGAGAGCAAAATGGAGTGACCCTTGTCACGCAGGGGCCAATGTCAGCAATGATACAAGCAGTAAGGGTACCGTAGCTACTAGATATCACGGAGGCCAGCACCAGCTGATGACAGCCCAGAACCGACAACAAGCAGAAGCAGAGGAGGTCTGCAGGGGCCCAAGACTGATTAAATCCCTTTAAAAAAGGAGGATTTGGGGCAGCACACTGTCACTCTCTTCAGACACTGACCCCTCTCGGTCTGACCGCTGCAAAAAGGCAGCTGCTGCTGAAGGCTCTGCCGGATAAATCTCTGGGCAGAACTCCTGCTTGAACATCTGAAGCAGTCAGTGCTGAGAGCTGACCCAGACCAGACGGAGGCCTTATCTCCACGGTGCGCCCACAGACAGACTTTGCGTTTGATCCATTAACTTCCTGCCCCCCGTGTTATCTTCTTGCTGCGTGACTTGTCTTCTGTCCTGCTTTGTATGCTGTGTAAGAAGTCAAGTTAATCACGTGGTGAAATGTCACTGAGTTTGGGATCCTGAACCTGCTTTATAATTAGGTTATCCTTGCTTTATGACTAAATAAAGCTGACATTGCAGAAAGACACAACTCGTGTGTGCCCCTTCATAGCACGCCTGTGCCGCTGCTAATTCTCTATGTTGACATATAGCTTGCTTCTCCTATTTCCTTCTTATTAACAATGAAATAGGTATCTCTGTACATAGGACAGACAGTTTTGGTAGATTAAATTAATAAAAGTGGAATTTTGGGGGCCAAAATATGAACATTTTTAAAGCTTTACATACCTGCGGCCAAAGTATCCCCTTCTTCAAAGTATCCCACATACACTCACCAACAATGACCCTTCTTCCATAGTCTCTTCCCGATAAGTCACTATCACTCATTTAACTTTATCAGTCTGGTATGTGAGCTTGGTTTGCCTTTACCTGAATAGTAGTGAAATCAAACATATATACTTGGGACTCTTTTTTCTTTTCTTCTTCTTTGTACTTTTTTCTTTTTTGGCTTTTAATAGCCTATTCACATTCTTTGTACAGGTTTGGAAGTGTGGAAATAAATGAGTACTCGCACGAGAGCGAGCAAAGAGGCTCACTTCAGAGCCTGCTGTAACAAGGGAGTCAGCCACCATCATCTGGGTTTGACAGTGACTCAAGGGCAGATGGGTAAATGAAAGCTTTGTAGTGAAATAAAGGGGAGCTTTCAAGTGTGCTCTGGGTGGGAGTTGTTGGCATGATGAACCTGGAAATGAACTAGCTATAAATGGGCCGTCCATATGACTGGTTTTGGGGAACATATTTGACTTTATCTGGTTGGCCCTGAGTTGAAGCTGGGCAACAATTAGGGAAAGGGACAGTAATTAGCAAGTCATGGCCATTTGAGGCTGATTGCTAATGGTTTTGATTTTTTTCCCATCATACATCACTTTTGCCTGTTATTGTCCACCACATACTTTGAAGTGCATCAGAAGTGATACGTATTGATCGAAGGATAAAGGGATAAATAAATGGATAGCCCTATGATAAGACTAGAATAATAAAATGTTAATGATAAAATCTGGATAAATTGGGATAACAGGTATATGTATATTCCCTGTAGAATGCTTTCAACTTTTTATATGTTTGGAAATGTAAAGAATAAAATATTAGAAAAGAGAAAAGAAAGGCAAAAGCCCAAAGAAGAGCTAAAACACTTCTGAAAGGATCAAGACTAGGGAATATTGCTAGCTATCAAAAAAATACATAAGATATATTAATCAATACAATGCGGTATTGGTACAGAGATAGAAAAACTGACGAATAGAACAGGATGGAGAAACCAGAAACAAATCACACGTACACAGAAACTTCACTTATGATGGAAATAGCATTGCAGATCAGTAGAGGAAGAACAACTTTTTCAAGAAATGGTACTTAAACAATTGGTTATCCTTGTGGAAAAATAAAATAAGATTCCTTCCTGACAGCATAAGACCTGATCGATGAATTAAGGACTTAGGTGGGGAGGCAAGACAGTACATGTTTTTGAAGAGGTAGTTGACTAATGCTGAGACTCCATTTCCACTTTTCTCGGATGTGTATCCCTGCACTGCAGAAATACTATTAAAAAAAATTCTCAAACTCCCAGGGCTAAGAAATATGATACAAATTAGGTCTAATCAATTAGATGCAGTGACATGAAATTTAGAAGGTGGCAATGAAGCCAAGTCCACATACCTGCTGGTTTATGCTGCCTTGTGTTTCAGGCAAGCCCAAAGAGAGCTCAGAGTAGACTCCCCCTGCATCCTTCCCTCCCTAGTGATAGAGGGTCTTTAGGCTGTTGCTAATAGCTGGCTTGCTTCACTATCCTCTACTTCTCTGCTCTTTCACCCTCCATGGAACCAATGCCCTGTAGTAAATTTCTTCTGTTTCATACCGAGAGTTGTATTTGTTTTTCGGTTCCTTAACTGATATATCCAACTATATACATCACAAGAGGATCTGAAAAAGTTAAAAAAAAAAAAAAAAAAGCAAACGGCTACAGAACACCAACAATACAATTATACTTACATAGGCTCCATAAGTATGCAAAAAGAATATACTGGTGAGGGATATAAACACATGATAAATTTATAAAGAAAAACTATGGGAAAATGCCAGCAGTGGAGTTGTAGTTTCTGAATCTTACTAAATTACCCATTAAAAAAAAGACAAGGGGGGCGCCTGGGTGGCTCAGTGGGTTAAAGCCTCTGCCTTCGGCTCGGGTCATGATCTCAGGGTTCTGGGATCGAGTCCCACGTCGGGCTCTCTGCTCAGCGGGGAGCCTGCTTCCCCCTCTCTCTCTGCCTGCCTCTCTGCCTACTTGGGATCTCTCTCTCTCTCTCTGTCAAATAAATAAATAAATAAAATCTTTAAAAAAAAAAAAAAAGACAAGGCAAGAGACTAGCAAAGTCAAAATCCACTGACAACATCTACAAGAAAGCAAGTGAGAAGGTACCCATCTGGAGAAGCATATAAAAGAAATGTATCTCAGAATCGACTGCTTGAAACACAGAAGAGAATATTTCACCCGTCTCCCATCTCCCAGAGTTGCCCCAGAAGATCTGAATGCCTTGTTAATACCACAGTGGTTCCAGGTTTGCACACATGCCAGAAAGGCTGAACAGGCTTCTGCCCATGCCCCACACAGAGCGGCAGAGAAGCCCACGGCAAAAAGCAAAAGGTACAGCAGTGCAGCTAAGCTGAGGGCTGTCAACAGTGATCAGAGAAAAATGATGAGTGAACCAGAGTCAAGGACACATTCCATGCAAACTCTGAAGACTGACAATAAAAAAATACACTTTCATTTCAAGTACATATGGAACATTCAGGAAAATTGGCCAGAGTTTAGGCCACAAAGAAAATCGCAATAAGGGGCGCCTGGGTGGCTCAGTGGGTTAATGCCTCTGCCTTTGGCCCAGGTCATGATCTCAGGGTCCTGGAATCGAGCCCCACATGGGGCTCTCTGCTCAGCAGGGAGCCTGCTTCCCCTTCTCTCTCTGCCTGCCTCTCTGCCTACTTGTGATCTCTCTCTCTCTCTCTCTCTGTCAAATAAATAAATAAAATCTTAAAAAAAAAAAAAAAAGAAAATCACAATAAACTCCCAAGTTTGGATATGGTACAAAGATCTTTCTTTGACTCCACTGAAATAAAACTAGAAATCAATTTCAAATAATAATAATTTTAAGACATATAAACACACACATGCAAACACATACACTGTTAACTCCTAATTCAAGGGGGAAATACAAAACAAAATCACAGAAATGAAAACATTACACATCAGAAGCTATGATGTATAGTTAAAGAACTAATGAGAGGGAAAATTACATATATGTATGTCATATAAATAAATAAGTATACATATGCAAGAACATATACATATATAAGTATAATATGTATATGTAAATTAACTACCAATCCTAAGAACTGGAAGGAAAAAAATAGTAAACCAAAATATAGTCAAAGGAAAGAACCAATAAGACAAAAACAAAATTTAATGAGTCAAAAAACAAGAAAATACTAGAATTATCAGATAAAAACAAAGCTGTTCCTTTGAATATAATAAATGAAACAGACAAACCATTAGCCAACTAATTAAAGAAAAACGAGGCAAGGTGGGGAAATGACGAAGGAGAAGTAAAGTCAATCAGGGACTTTTAACACATCGTAAGGAACGACTGCAGAGGGTGACCATTTGTCCCACCTTGTTGTCCCAGCATTGCTTCCAGTGATCACACACTTTAGATCTCAATTGGAAAATGATTTTTATGGTCACCCCAGTTTTGCACAGCTCTCTGTATAAATTTGGAAACCCAAATTGAAATGAATAATTTTATAAGTGATGTAGCAGCAAAATTAATCACAGCAGAGACAAAAAGTATAAATAGGATAATTCCCATGGAAGACAAAGAGAAAATTGTTCTATGGACTCTCCCTGAAAGAAGTGCCAGAACCAGAAAGTTTCACAAGGAAATTCTACCACACTTTTTAAAGATGAAATAATAGTAATGTTATTTAAACTCGTCTAGAACACAAAGAAGAAAAACTTCCAAACTCAGCTGTGAAAGAAGCAGGTTGACACAAAAACTTGAAAAAGATTATACCCAAAAGAAAATCAAACCATTCTCACTTATGAACATCAATACAAACATCTTCAATTATTAGCCAATAGGATCCAGTGGCACAATAAAAAAATTATATGGTCTAAGTGGTCTCTCCTCCCAGGAGTGGAAAGCTTGTTAAATATTAGAGTGTCTTTTATTTCAGCATACCAATAAAGCTAAGGAGAAAAATTATATTTTTACCTTCATAGATGCAGAAAAACTATTTTATGAAACTCGGAATTCA
The DNA here is from genome assembly GCA_028533885.1 of Nasua narica. Taxonomy (NCBI): domain Eukaryota; kingdom Metazoa; phylum Chordata; class Mammalia; order Carnivora; family Procyonidae; genus Nasua; species Nasua narica. The sequence goes on from CM052806.1 coordinate 52,950,216, forward strand.
CCCATTTAAAAAAACACTCAATAATACAAGAATTAGAGGAGCAAGATGGCAGAGGAGTAGGAGACCTAAATATCATTGGGTCCCAGGAATTCAGCTAGATAGTTATCAAACCATTCTGAAAACCTACAACAGGAGAGCAAAGAGAAGTAGAGCAGCAATTCTAGGAATAGAAAAGGAACCACTTTCTGGAAGGTAGGACATGCAGAGAAGTGAATCCAAGGCCATATACGGGAAGATAGATGGGGGGGGGGCATTTCCTGGCAAGCAGTAGAAGAGCAGAGCACAAAATTGCAACTTTCAGAAGTCTGCTCCACTGAAGGACATCACCCTAGAGGCTAAGCGGAGGGTGGAGACCCCGCAGGGACTGTGGGGTCTCAGGACCCACAGAGTCACAAAAAGACCAGGGGTGCCTGAGGGTGGCAGAGCTCCCAGGTATCAGCGGGGAAGCCAGGTACAGAAATGGAGCCAAGGAGTGAGCTCTCAGCTCAGGGTTACTATAAACTGTGACCCACGGCACCGTTAGGCCACTACTCTTGGAACAGGGACCCCCACAGTGGCAGATCTGGGGAGACTCACCTTCCTCCTCCAGGAGGAGTGGCAGGGAAACACGCTGCAGGAATCGGCTGGGTTCGGAGCCTCCAAACAGTGCCGTGCGCCAGAGACAGAAACACTCGCTCGGTCACAGGTCGGCTGATCTCAAGAGTGTGGGGGGAGACCTTGGAGACAGGAGGGATTGACTGCTTTTCTCCGAGGGCACACTGAGGAACGGGCCGAGCTCTCGGCTCCTCTGGGTCGGAGATTGGGAGGGCGCCATCTTCATTCCTGTCCTCCAAAGCTGTACGGAAAGCGGTCAGGGAACAAAGCTCCCACAAGCGAACTCGAGCAGATTACCTAGTCCGGCCCCGAGCAGATTACCTAGTCCGGCCACCGGCAAGGGCAGTGCAATTCCGCCTCTGGCAAAGACATTTGAGAACCATGGCCACAGGCCCCTCCCCCAGAAGATCGGCAAGAGTATCCAGCCAAAAACAAGTTCACTGATCAATGAGAACTGCGGAACTCAGGAGCTAGGGGAAATGTATCTTTACCGACAGAATGGGAGAAGATATATTTGCAAATGACATATCAGATAAAGGGCTAGTATCCAAAATCTATAAAGAACTTATCAAACTCAACACCCGAAGAACAAATAATCCAATCAAGAAATGGGCAGAAGACAGAACAGACATTTTTGCAAAGAAGATATCCAAATGGCCAACAGACCCACCAAAAAGTCCTCAACATCACTTGGCATCAGGGAAATACAAATCAAAACCACAGTGAGATAAGACCTCACACCAGTCAGAATGGCTAAAATTAACAAGTCAGGAAAAGACAGATGTTGGCGAGGATGGGGAGAAAGGGGAACCCTCCTATCCTTGGTGGGAATGCAAGCTGGTACAGCTACTCTGGAAAACATTACAGAGGTTCCTCAAAAAGTTGAAAATAAGAGCTACCCTATGACCCAGCAGTCGAACTACTGGGTATTTACCCTAAAGATACAAATGTAGTGATCCAAAGGGGCACGTGCACCTGAATGTTTATAACAGCAATGTCCACAATAGCCAAACTATGGAAAGAACCTAGATGTCCATCAACAGATGAATGGATAAAGAAGAAATGGTATATATATACAATGGAATACTATGCAGCCATCAAAAAAAGAAACCAAAATCTTGCCATTTGCCATTTCCAACGTGGATGGAACTAGAAGATATTATGCTAACCAAGATAAGTCAATCAGATAAAGACAATTATGTGATCTCTCTGATATGAAGAATTTGAGAAGCAGGGTGGGGGGTCATGGGGGGTAGGGAGGGAAGAAAACGAAGCAAGAGGGACTGGGGAGGGAGACAAACCATAAGAGACTCTTCATCTCAGGGAACAAACTGAGGGTTGCTGGGGAGAGGTGGGAAGGAGGGATAAGGTGGCTGGGTTATGGACATTAGGAAGGGTATGTACTATGGTGAGTTCTATGAATTGTGTAAAATTGATGATTCACAGACCTGTACCCCTGAAACAAATAATACATTATATGTTAAAAAAAATCTTCCTAATAGCAGGAAAAATAAATAAATAATAAAAGAACAATACAAGAATCATTGGATACCTCCTTAATAATTAGGTAATCAATGTCGTAACCCCACATTTTGGAAAATTTCTAGATTTTCCTTCTAAAGTCAGGAACAACAATGCCTACTATCTCCTCAACTATTAAACATTGTTTTCATATTATATCAGCCAATGCTATTTGTAGAGGCCGCTTTTAGTTAACAGGCTTGAGCAATGGAATCTAAGTAAGGTAAAGGGGACCATAGTGGCCACCAGGGTGAGTGCGAACAGCTCATTAGGGGGTCCACCACAAAATACCCATAAGCCCTGCCTGACCAACAGACTATCTAATACCAAGCACCGGTATCAAAAAAGGAAAATTCCATATAGTCCCATTCCTCCCTTCCCCCTTAACTAGCGTCCCCCACCACTGCCTCCTGGCGGTCTCTGCTTTGCTATCCACAGTTCCCTTGTGGTGTATTCAAATAAACTCCTATCTCCTTTGTTCTGTCTTGGGTGAATTCTTTCGCTGCCTGCTGGCCTCCATCTGATCAGGTCGCCCCACACTGTTAGTAAAGAGAAAAAGAATTAGAGATGCATGAATTGCAAAGAAAGAGATAGAAAAATCTCTACTTACAGATGACATAATTATATATCTGAGAAACCCCCAAAATTGATAGGAAAACTGCAAAAACACCAAGAGAGTTTAATAAAATAGAGATTATAAAGTTTACATGTAAAAATCAATGCCTTTCAGGTGTACAAAAAAAAACTAGCTAGAAGACATAATAAAAGAAAAAGTCTCATCTACAATAGCAAAAATAAACTCATATATGCCAAAGCATAAATTTAACAAGAAATATTCAAAAGCCATATGAGAATAAATGTAAGACAGTCCTAAAAGACAAAAAAAAAAGTAGATTTGAATCTCATTAAGATCTGATATCAGTTCCCTCCTAAATTATTTATAAATTCCATTCCATTCCTATAAAAATGCCACTTTTCTGGAGGTAGGCAAATTAAATAGAGTTCTTTGGAAAAAATAAACAAGCAAGGATAACCAGAAAACCCCTAAAAAATAAGAACAATGAGGGAAGGGGAGAGTCTTACCAGGTATTATAATTATATAAATTCCATATGTATGTATGTATGTATATATAGTTGTATATATATGTGTGTGTATATATAAAGGTTATACCCCAAAGTACAGGGTGAAGGGGAAAGGATACAATAAATAAGTGAATAACTAGACAGTCATATGGAAAAAGATGAAATCGAATCCATTTCTTTTAGGATAGCCCAGTTTCTAAATGAATCAGATGCTTAAATGTCAAAAAACAAAGCCATAAAAATATTTTTTTTTAATTAGAGAATTACTCTCTGATCTGGAAGTGGAGAAATCTTTCCTATGATATAAATTCCAGAAGCAATAAGGAAAATACTGATATATTTGACTACATAACTTTTAAAAAAATTTCTAGATGGCAAAAAAGCAAATTTAAAAATGAATGGCGAGCTTGAAAAATACATTTGCAACTTCCACTATAGATAAAGAGGAAATAATCCTAACATAAGAGCTACCTAGAAAAGCGTCATCAGAAGTATGAATGGATTGTTCACAGGATAGAAATGCAAATGTCTCTTAACTATATAAAAGAATATTCAACTTCACTCAAGTGAAAGAAATTAGGAATATATTGAGATGCCATTTTGGCAAAAATCCTTACAGTTGACAGTAATTCTGTTAATTGGTTATGAGAAAATGGACACTTCTCTTAATAGTACTAGTGTGACCATAAATGTGTAATATGGAGGGATCCCCTTTCTCCACATTCTTGTCAACACCTGATGGTGGGAATGCAAACTGGTGCACCCCCTCCAGAAAACAGTAAGAGGCTCCTCAAAAAGTTAAAAATAGAACTACACTATGATCCAGTAATTGCACTGTTAGGTATTTATCCCAAGGATACAAAAATACTGATCTGAAGGGATACACGCACTCTGATATTTATAGCAGCATTACCACCGCTAGCCAAATTATGAAAAAAGCCCAAATGTTCATTCACTGATAAATGGATAAAGAAGATATGGGGGAGAGGCGCCTGGGTGGCTTAGTGGGTTAAAGCTTCTGCCTTCAGTTCAGGTCATGATCTCAGGGTCCTGGGATCGAGCTCTGCATCGGGCTCTCTGCTCAGCGGGGAGCCTGCTTCCCTCTCTCTCTCTCTGCCTGCCTCTCTGCCTATGTATGATCTCTCTCTCTCTGTTAAGTAAATAAATAAAATCTTCCAAAAAAAAAAAGAAGAAGAAGAAGAAAATGTGGGGGATATATGGCATATAATGGAATATTACTCAGCCATAAAGAAGAATGAGATCTTGACATTTGCAACGTGGGTGGAGCTAGAAGGTATTACGCTATGCAAAACAAATCAGAGAAAGAAAGATACCATTACCATATGATTTCTCCCATGTGTGGAATCTAAGAAGCAAAACAAATGCACATAGCAGGGAAAGAGAGACAAACCAAGACAGACTCTTAACTATGGAGAACAAACTGAGGATTACTGGAGGGGAGATGAACAGGAGGATAAGTTAAATAGGTGATGAGCATTAAGGAGGCCACTAGTGATGAGCAGTGGGTACTATATGTGAGTGATGAATCACTAATTTTGACACCTAAAACTAATGTTATACTGTATGCTAACTAACTGGAATTTAAATAAAAACTTGCAGGAAAAATCTGTAATATAGAGCACAGTGTCATATGTATTTTTCCTTTGATCCAATCATGT
>CM052806.1:52955592-52997454 GCA_028533885.1 Nasua narica
AAAAAAAAAAAAAGGAAAAAATAAAGGTATTTTATGTTTATTCACATTTTTACTATTTCCATGGGTTGTACTTTCTTGATTTTTTGCATGCCTCACATTTTTTTATTATATATCAGATATCATGGGTAAAAGAACAGTAGAGAATATTTGCCCCAGGGAAAGGGGCACCTGGGTGGCTCAGTTAAACATCTGCCTTTGGCTCAGGTCATATTCGCCGGGTCGGGTCCTGGGATGGAGACCCACATTGGGCTCTCTGCACAGAGGAGAACCTGCTTCTCCCTCTCCCTCTGCAGCTCCCCCTGCTTGTGCTCTCTTGCTTTCTCTCTCTGTCTCTCTCTCTCTCAAATAAATAAATAAAATCCTTAAAAATATATATTTGCCCCAAGGAAGAGGCACATTTATTCTTCTATTATGCAGTAACATGGGGGCCTAAATAAATGTAATTTGAGGTTAAGTTGGGTTGGGGCTCTGTTATAGCTTTCATTAGCCGCTGCCTCCAGATATTTTCAGGGTAGCATAAGGACCTTCTCTTCACCGGGACTAGGGCTCGTAGCATGAATGACTTCAAGATCTCTTCCAGATCCCCTGTCAGTTGCTCCCCTTCAGCACCACAGGAGAGCTCTCTCTGCCCAACAGCTCTGCTCTCAGCTTGGGTCATTGAGGGCTTCTCTTTGCCTTCCAGTCCTTCTGGTTATTTCTGCAAGATCCCTCTCCATCCTGCTGCCCCAATTCTAGTCTTTCACAGTCTCTAAAGTATACCTGGTGATGGTCTGAAGTGCACCGGAGTGATTTCTCTTGGTTTTCCTGCTCTGCTCTTTGCATTCTGTGGGTTTCTGTCTTGTACTAAGTGATAGCCCGGGTACTTCAAAGAAAATTCCCTTCCCTCTCCTGCCCCGGCACGCAGCTTTCAGTGGAGTGGACCACTACATTTAACTTGGAGAAGGTGACGAGAGTCTCAAGTAGAATATCCTTGCTTTCCTCCAGCCCTCCGGCCTCGCCCCAGCCTGCAGCACACTACTTATCCCTTTGCACTCAAGGGAAGCCCTTGGGAAAGTGTAGTGCTGTCCGGCCAGGGCCTTTCAGGATTCTAATTCACCGCCCCACCCACCACCGCCAGCCTGCCCCAGCTCATACCCAGTCATTAAGATTTCTTTTCATCTACAGTGAGTTCTTCTTTCTCCTCTCCCTTCCCCAGTGATAAAGGCAGCCCTTCCTCTATTTTCTCCTAGGAAAGATTTATTACTTTCTCTAATTTTCAGCTCATTTAGCTGTCTTTGCCTCCTTGCCTCTCGGATGGGTTATAACAACAACAACTATGATTTTTGTGGTTTATCTCGTTTGTTTTCATTGTTAAGACCTTGCAACATTCTATAGCCTAACTGGCAGCAGAAGTATCTCCCCAATTTCAATGTTATTGAATGCACTTTGAATAGTCATGGAGCTCTAACCTCTTATAGATGTTCTCACACATGATTTTCCAAGTTCTACTGAACCTCCAGATGCAGCTTTTGTCTAAGTTGATCCAGGAGATTCTTATTTGACAAATTAAACTAAACTTGGTTTGACTATGAATGGGAATGTGAGAATAAAAGATGAAGCGAAGGAAAGGGAAGTTGAGGAATATTTGTTAGGTGACTGTTATAAGCCAAGCATATCAGATATATTTGTGGTATTCTCTCTCTTAATACTGATCACAGCCCGGTATTACTGCCTTCATTTTAAAGCTGGGAGACTTGGGTCTCAGAAACTAAATTGCTAGTGTTCTAGGGTGTAACTAGACAGGATAGAATCTAAGCTCAGCTTTCTCTGATTGCACATCTTGTGCTTTCTTTCCTAGAATGTTATATGCTCAAGACAAGAATGTGTGTAGGGAAGAGCGAGGAAATCATGTAGTCAGTAGTGAGTGACCAAGTTGAAGGGGTAATATAGAATCAGATCAGATGAACTGTGATTCTAGTTGTAGATGTTTGAAATTGACCTCAAAGGCAACTGGTACCATTGTAATTCCCTGGATTGTGGTGGGAATGTGAGAAAAGTTTTTCCGGAAACACTGGCAGAGTCAAGAGCTAGTTGACTTAGTCTCCACATTGTGTGCATCACCAGTCCAAACCCGAACAAACATACAATCTGGTAATAACCGCATGCTTGCTCGCAAATGCCGCTTAGAAGCAGGCCTTCTAACCTCCCCTTCCCACCAGAGTGCACCCCGGGACCACTCCTCTGCAGGCATTCTAGGGCTGTGGGCCGGACAGACAAGAGGAGGGGCCAGCGTTCTGCCTCGAGGCCTTTGCCAGAAATCGGGTAGCTGACCTCCTCATTGGCAACAGGCTGGAGAGTTTCCCACTGGGCCTTATGAGCGTACAATATGAGGCATGTAATTTCCTTGAAATCAAGTGCAGAAGTTATAACGGCTATTTGAAATACATGCCGAGTTTAAAATTTGCTTTCACATATTCCTAAATTGTGTGCCATTTTTCATGCAGTTGAAACTGAAGAGGCAAAGTCCCAAAACTTAAAAGAAAAAAAATTCCACATCATAAAAACCTTAGTCAACACTTTTCCTTATGCTTGTAGAGTTAATGAACTTACTTATTAATATTTTTGTAGCACAATTCAAACATGCTAACCCTTCATTTAACTACTTCTCCCTGAGCAACAGAAGCTTTAAACTACATTGCACATACCTTAAAATTCTATGTGCCCTTTGGGAAAATATATGTGCTTGCTCCCTCTGTGTTTAGAAGCCCCCATAAACAGTGTGGCACATATGCCACTATTACCATCTGGTAGCTGACATCAATTCCCTCGCTGGTTTCCTCCAACAAGGCAGCCTTATATGAACACTCGCAGTAACATTTGACAGGCTTTGGTGACACAGTGGGAATTAGGCTCAGTTCCTTTATTTTCCTGCTTCTCCGGTGGAGGTTTCTCAGGATTCAGGCAGGTCTCAGCTTTGGACAACTCATAATAGCTTAGCTGGAAGGAAGCAAGCATGGAAATGGCGATGAATCCATTCTCCGCAGGCCTATTCATTTTCACATGCTGTGAGAGATAACCAGTGACCAGAGAGCACTCGGGCGCCCTTGATGACTTAGAGCCGCATTAGTCAGCATATTTTCAGCATGTTTCTCATCTTTAGTACACTTACTTAATCGAGCATCAGAGAAGCCATGATAGAATTAATATTCAAGCAAAGCTTTGGATTAGGAACCGAATAATAGCCACATGGCTCCCTTGCTGTTTTCTGCTGAGTGGTGATCACCATTTTATACAGTAGCCAGATGTCCAGCTTTGAGAGCATGTTACTCCAAAAGAATAAAATCAGCTTGATTTTCAGAAGGGAACAAATGATGGGTCAGATTGGTCTGTTTCATTGACGCAGGCGAATAGAAGAGCATGAAGCATGGAGAGACCACCAATGCAGCTGGGAAGTTTCACACTCACTGAAGAGCAAGGTAGAGGGAAGAACGCTGACTCAGGAGAGGAAAGACCTGGGTTCAAATCACTCTTTTGCTCTTTTCAGCATTGACAAGTGATCCAGGTCTCTGAAAATCAAGTTTTAAATCTGTTACATAAAATAACATATACCTGATAGCAATGTGATGAGAATTAACCAGAATATAGTTAGGAGATTGAAAGAGGAACTTAATAAAAGGTAGCTAGGTCAGAGTGACTGAGGTTTAGGTCAGAATAATGCTTAAGATCAGTCAGTGTGGTTATGTCCCATGGGGTCAAAATGCTGCTAGATGTCAAGGAGACGATGGCCCTTTTGGGCAGAATGAGGCTCAAAGACATCACAGTTCTAACTCTCTGTTGGATAATATAAATCAATATAAGCCAGATAGAAGACTGGAGACTAGATAGGCATGCATCTAACTGGAGCAAGGCTTAAAACTGAATCAGCTGCAGGAAATGAGAGAAAATCAAGGTAGAGATAAAAAAAAAAGAGATCAAGGATGGGGTATGTGTGAAAAATGGGAATGTAGCATAAATCAAATACCCAGTCAAGCATCAGAAGACTTCAATGTCAGGTCCAATGTCATGTGAGTGTCACATCATCAGAGACATTCAGGCAGCCAACAGACATTGGAAAGTAGGGACCAACCCACCCCATTTAAATGCAATTCACCCATATTTCTGGGGAGGGATCATCATCGAAGTCAAAATAACAGAAATAATTCAAAGCTTTATTTGAAATTCGATGGTTCTTGAAACCATATATAACACTGTCCCTACAGAAAGACTGGAACTTTTCATTCTTTTTCAAAAGATAGGTAAATAACTGCTACATTCTTCCAACTTTCAAAACTTGGCAGTCCTTGGCCATCGTTCCCTGCCATATTCCATGTAAGGAACTTTGAGAATGTAGTGACATTGTACCTGCCGCTCTATTTTCTTTGCCACTGTACCTGCAATACCTAACATACTTCCTGCACATAATTCTTCAGTGTTCAGCTGGATGGATGAATGGGTAGTTGGATGGATGGATGGATAACTGAATACGTTATTATTAATCCATTTAGATTATATCATCCTGCCTTTCGTTCAAAATCAATCCTCCCTTTCTTCAAAGACCTTAAATTATCTTGAAAGAAACAGATCCTTGCTTCTTTCCTGATGATCCCACAGCATTTGGCTCATATCTGCCAGAATGCACAGTGTGTCCATCATTTTTTTCTGTGCCTGTCTCCCCTCGTTTCTACCAGATTACAAGCTCCTAAATGGTAGGGACAAATCTTATTCATGTTTAACTTCCTTACTGGGGGTTAACTTAATACCAGGCATGGCACCAAGTTATAATTTGAAAACTAAAGGCATAGGAAAAATTTTGACAGCAACCAGAAAGAAATGACAAATCACACATGGGGGAACACCAATTTAAATGATAGAGAATTTCTCATCTGAAACCACAGATGCCAGAGGAAGGAGCATAATATTCTTCAGGTACTCCAATGGAAAAAAAATGTCCATTTCGAACTCTATATCTGGTGAAACTATCCTTCAGGAACTAGAGAGAAATAAATGCATTCTCAGACAATAGAAAACTAAAAGACTTTTTTGCTAGTAAATACATTCCTTAAAATTTAACCTAAGGAAGTTCTTCTAACAGAAAAGAAATGATAAAAGAAAGAATCTGGAAAGAAGAAAAGAAGAAGAAAGAACAATGGAAACAGTAGAAATATGGGCACTTGTAAGAGCCTAAACTTTTCCTTATGAGTTTTGTGAATAACATTTGATGATTAAAACAAAAATTAGAATACCATTTGATATTCAAGACAGTGATGTTTAAAAGTGGGAAAGGGAAGGGACCTAAGTGAAACTCAGGTTTCCACACTTCACTTGAAACATTAGTGTTGATACTAGTAGATTGTTATATTCTGAATGTTTCTGGATGTTCTTATGAGAGTTTATGTCTGAGATTAACGTTTAAGTCTGTGGACTTTGACTAATCCAGATCACCCTCTATAATGTGAATGAGCCACCTCCAATCAATTGATAGCTCAAATAGAACAAAAGTAACCTCCCCCAAGCCTAAGTGTTGGCAGGTGGCCTTTAGACTTGAATGTAACTGAGTCTCTAGTCTGATAGCCCACCCTGAATATTTTAGACATGCCAGCCTCCATAACCACATGAGCCAGTTCCTTTGAACAAACTCTTTCTATATGTATGTTGGTTCTGTTTCTCTGGAGAATCCTGACTAATACAGAGATATGCTCAGTTTCTAAATAAATGAAGGTGGAATCCTGAAACATGCTCAAATGACCTGAAGGAAAGGCAAGAAAACAGAAAACAGAGGAACAAGAATCAGAAGAAACAAAAAGAAAACAAATAATAAAATGTCAGAGTTAAAAGCTAACCTAGCAATAATTATCTTAAATGTAAATTGTCTAAATATATCAAATAACAGAGATCTGAAGAATCTCTATCCAACTATATGTTGCTTTGGAGAAGCTCACTTCCAATTCAACAATATAAATAATTTGAATGGAGAAGGATGGAAGAAGATATGCACTACAAACAATTATTAAAAAGCAGGAGTGTCTATATTAATATGACAAAATAGACCTCACAACAACAACAAAAGTTTACTAGAAACAAAAAGGAGCATTACAAATAATAACAGGATTAATATATCAGGAAGACATAACGATCCTAATTGCCTAAGCACCAAATGACAGTCTCAGAGACATAAAGCACAAACTAATAGAATTGACAGGAGAAATAAACAAATCCACAATAAAAGTTGGAGACTTCAATAGTCCCATCTCTGCAACTAGACAAAAAGTTATCAAAGAAATTGAAGATCTGAACAACACAAATCAACCAACAATATCTAACTGAAAAACAGAGAACACTCCTCCACATTTTTCTCAAGAAATCATAGAACATTCATCAAGCTAGACTATTTCTTGGGCCATAAAACAAACCTCCAAATTTAAAAGAATTGAAATTATGCAAAGTGTGCTCTCTGACCACAGTAAATTCTAACTAGAAATCAACAACAGAAAGACAATAGAAAAATCTGTAAACATGTGGAAATTCAATAACATACTTTTAAACAACCTATGGGTCAAAAAGGAAGTATCAAAAGATTGTAAATACATACAATTAAATAAAAGTAAAGCTACAGCACATAAAAATATGTGAAATGCAGCTAAAGCAGTGTTGAGAGGGAAATTTATATCATTAGTACTTACATACAAAATGAAGAAAGTTCTCAAATCATTACCTCAAGAAACTAGTAAAAGAAGGATAACATAAATCCAAAGCAAGCAGAAAAGGAGAGGTAATATACACCAGAGCAGAAATCAATGAAATTGAAAAATAGGAGAACAATAGAGAAAATCAGTGAAAAAAAACTAGTTCTTTGGGGAAAAAATCAATAAAATTGATAGGCCTTTAGCTAGACCGACAAAAATAGAAGGCAAAATCACCAATGTCAAGAATGAAATAGGGAATATCTCTACATATTCTACAGCCATTGAAAAGTAATAAAGGAAGAACTTATGCTCATACCTTCAATAACTTAGAAGAAATGGACTTATCCTTGAAAACCACCAACTGCCAAAATTTAACCAAGATGAAATAGCCCTAGAATCAGTAATGAAATTGAATTTATAATTCGAAGGCTCCCCAAAGAAGTTTCTAGGCCCAGGTGGTTTTAATGGAAAATCTACTAAACATTTGAAAAGGACAACACAAGCTTATCATAGTTTCTTCCAGGAAATAAAAGAAACAGGAATACTTCCCAAATCATTATACAAAGTCAGCACTAAATAGATAACAAAACCAACAAATGGCACCACAAAAGACAATAAAGAAGGGAATTTGTTTGTATTATTTCATGTGTATCTACAATGATCTCAAATAAATTAATAACATGACCTCTTATTTCAATAAGCACTTACTAAGTATTTGGCAGTTTATTTATGAAACATTAAGCATGTTTTATATTTTAATTTTTAATCCAATGAAAATAAATGATATCAGAGTTCGTTATTGATCAATTCAAATAATCTTCTGTTACAAAGAGCTAAAAGGTGTTCAGAGCTGCCCAAAGCAAAGACACAGACACTTATTTACCAGAAAATATTGATCCAAATCAGTTATTTCTCCTCTCTAAGGGCTAAAAGAGACAATCAAAGAGATCCAGCAAGATGTCGGGGATAAAACCAGCCTGCAAATTTTTAGTGAGCTTGCTTTCACTCTCTCTCTCTCTCTCTCAATCTCTCTCTCCCTTGATTGAGAAACTGTAGCCCCATCATCCCTCAACACAGAAACTGCCTTAGATTGATTTTGGAAGGCAAATATTTCAAGTGCACACTTGATAGGCTATGGACTAAAATAAATTGTCTGGAAATGTTCATCACTGTGATCATTTCCATTCATAAAGATTGGATATTTGTGATTAAAATGAAAATATATTCATTTAAAGCTAGTTACCATTAGGCATCCATCAGGAATGAAGCCAGAAGTCAATTGAGCCATATATCAGATGGCTCTTGGACCTACAAATCATGTCATGGACACAATGGCTCCTTGCACTTACACTGGGAGCGCTGTAGGCCAAGGGGTCTATGACTTCAACACTGCACATATGTGGCTGTTATTTAGAGCTCTCCGAGGTATAGATTTACATTACCATCTGCCATCTCAGTTGCTGTTTACATCTGCTTTAAAAGGGGGGTGGTGGGCATAATCAATTAAAGTGTGCATAGAAAGCCCTGGAAAAAAAACACCACCACCACAACAACCTGAACTTGGGATAAGTACACATGTCTGTCCAAAGGGAAAATAAGGAACTCATATCTCTTCTCTCTTTGAAAGATTCCCTTTGCGTTGGGGAAATTAGGTGACAAAGGAGTGTTTTAAAATTCCTAACACAGTTCAGCTTCTCTGAAGAGCTTCAGAAATATTCTCAACTACCTGTGTTAAAATTTATCAATAAATTTATTGGTAAATGAGATTTGATATAAATTTAAAACTTGAGCTCTGTGAAACATTCTGTTAGGAGTTTGAAAAGATAGCCCATAAACTGGGAAAAAACATTTGTAAAACTGTATTTCTTATAAAGGACGAGTATCTAGAATGCATAAGAAATTTTTAAAGCTCAGCAGTAAAAAAACAAACAATCCAATGAAAACATGGGTAAAAGGCATGAAGAGACATTTCACCAAAGAAACATTGAGATGGGAAATAAGCCCATGAAAGGAGGTTTAACATCATTAGTCCACAGGGGAATGCAAATTAAAACCACAATGAGATACCACTACACCTACACCTATGAGCACGACTTTAAACAATTGTAACAACACTTAATGCTGGCAAGTATGCAGAGAACCTGGATAGCTCCTAAGTGGCCGGCAGAAATATAAAGTGGTAGAGCCACTTTGGAAAACAATTTGGGGGTTTCTTATCAAATTAAACATACAACTGCCAAATAAGCCACCAAGTGCACTCCTGGGCATTTATCCCAGAGAAATGAATACTTATGTTCATATAAAAGCCTCGGCATGAATTTTTATAGCAGCTTTATTTGTAATAGCCAAACACTAGGAACAACTCACATGCCCTACAACAGGTAAATGGTTATGTGTTGGCACATACCGTGGAATACTAGGCAGTGACTAAAAAGGAACAAATTACTGCCGCATGAAACAACTTGGATGAATCACCAGGAATAATGCTGAGTGGGGGAAAAAAATGCCAAATCCAAAAAATTTCATACTGTATGATTCCACGCATATAACATTTTGGAAACAACAACAGTATAGAAATGGAGACTAGATTAGTAGTTGGGGGAGTTAAGGAGTTGGTGGGAGCAGGGAGAAAGAGGAAGGGAAGGGGAGGCAGGTGGGTGTGGCTAGTTAAGAGCAATATGAGGGATTCTTGTGACGATGGGGTGATCCTGCATCTTGACTGCATTGATACCAATATACAAGCTGGGATACTTCCTGTAGTTTTGCAAGATGGCGTCATTGGAACAAATTGTTCAAAGGGTAAAGAAGACTTCTCTGTATTTCTTATAACTGCATGTGAGGGGCGCCTGAGTGGCTCAGTGGGTTAAAGCCTCTGCCTTCGGTTCAGGTCATGATCTCAGTGTCCTGGGATCGAGCCCCACATTGGACTCTCTGCTCAGCTGGAAGCCTGCTTCCCCCCTCTCTCTGCCTGCCTCTCTGCCTACTTGTGATCTCTCTCCTCTCTGTCAAATAAATACATTTGATCGTGACCTGAGCCGAAGGCAGAGGCTTTAACCCACTAAGCCACCCAGGTGCCCCAGGAATAAATTTCCTCAGGATGAGTTTCATATGGTTCCAGCCCTATTATTTGGGATGTTGGCAAATGGAAAGAGGGAATCAACTACTCAGTACTGGTGACTAACAGGTGCTTGAGGCCACCGAGTGACTTCTGGAGACCATGCTGCCTGCAGCTTCTGGAAGAAGAGGAAACCCCATGCATGGATTGCACTGTTCCTCTTCTATGAGAAGCCATCTCTTGGGCATCCTTGATGGGTGGTCTCTTGGCTACCCTCAGGGGTCTCAAGCCCCTCCCGCTGATCCCTACCTCATCCCCTAGACTAACCGCCCTACTCATCATGCCCAGACCACTGACTAGGAACTGCTCCTCTGGTCAGCATAGGACATTTCCTCCAGTGAGCTTGCCCCAAACACTGACCCTTCCTCCCTATAGGACAGCACATCAGGCCGCCAGCCTCACTTTGGCACTTTTTGTTCCCCCTGCCCTTTCCTGGAGCGCATGTGAATTCCTCATGTTAGAACATTGGCTTTCACTCCTTTGAAGGAGCAAATTTTCCCTGGCCTCCACACCCCACCCCGCACACCGGAAGCTCTCTGTAAAAGTCAGCGATTGCTACTATTCTTCTCATCCTGATACTACTCCGAGAGGCCCGGGTCGTGAGTGAAAGTACTTTGAATTTAAACTCAAGGTAAAATCAGCTGTGGCACCTTTCGGACAAATCACTTAACCTGACTGTGCCTCAGCTTCCCTATTTGCAAAGTCAGGGCAAAAAAAAACCCCAGCCCCCCCCAAAACCTTACTGCATAGGGTGGTTTCAGAGATTAAAGGGTCTAGCTGGCTTGTCTGGCTCTCTCCAGCCTTGCACACTAGGTGCTCAAAGCACAACTCCGTATTGCGTTTTTGAAACGGACAATGATTGCAGTGGCGAACAGTGGCAGCGAGATCAGTCCTCTTTCCCTCTCCATCCCCCTGGCCCTGGCGCCTGTGAAACGGAGCATCCCCATGGCAACAGAGGCAGCTGGTCCCTAGATAAGAGGAGCTGGAGCCCGGCAGCAGCCTCTGCTGCAGAGAAGCCGGCCCAGCTTCGGGGAGGAGGCTTGCCCTCCCCATCTCCTGCCTCATCCCAGCGCCTGCACTCACTGGTAAGTGCTTCCGATTTTTACTCCAAGAACTTTTGTGGCAAGAAAAGCAAATTTCCAGTAAGTTACAGCTTCTTTGTGGATGCTGGGACAAAGAGGGCTGCAGCGGGTGGAGCAAGGGCGGGTGGCAGGGGGTGGGGGCAGGGGTGTGCTTTCTGGAGCAAGGCTAAGCAGGGGCTAGATGGGGCACAGGAAAGTGATCACCTTCAAGACATGTTTTCTAAGGAAGGTAGAGTCCTGAATTCTGTGAGAGTCAGAATTCTTGCAAATTCGGTTGCTAAGTTTCCAGAAGAACATTGGTGCGTCTGTGTATTCTCACAGTGTAGGAGACCAGGGAGAGTGTGCTTTGCAAAAAACCCTTCCCGTGTCCTACTTCGAGGAAGAGTCACTCCTAGGAATGCCACAAATTTAGTCTTTTAATGAACAAACTTGATTTTAACACGTAGGACTTCTTGACCTGAATTCAATCCTCTAGTTAAAAAGAGATTTGACAAAGGATATGAATTGTACATAATCAGACACGTCGGGCTGTGGACATAACCTTCTAACTTTTTATTCCATTGAGTAAATCCAGAGCTGATTACTTCGGGGGATATTCTTGAGAATTTTTTGGAATTTCATTACGACTAAGCCAAGTGTCAGCTAGCTCCTGAGAATCAGTAGTACCGTGTTCCCCGGACTTGGAAAGGGAGGATCCTGCCATTGGGTTGTACCTTCGATCGTTCTAATCTCATTATTAACTTCAGAGAAGCCCAGAGATGGGGCGAGGAGATGGTTCCAATAGTTCAGTTGAGATATACACATCATAATCACAAGCGGAGGGTGGCCAAGAACAAAGAAAGCAACCTACACTCCTTAAAGTGTCAGCATGCGCTGGGGTGTGGGCTGGAAGCTTTACACACGCTGTACTGCGAATACTCTCAATCCTGGAGAAAAGCCACCATCAGCCCATTTTACAGATGTGGAAACTAAGTTTCCAGGAGGGCATACCACTTTCCCAAGTTCACCCAGCTAGAGAGTGGTAAGGGTAATCAAACAATTGCTTCTAGCCCATGTTGCACCAAATGCTTGCTATCAGTGACCTTGAGTTAAACTTTATATTCTCACATTTAGCTAGGGAACCTACTCAGTATTACAAGAAAGGACAGAATGCCCAGACTCACTTCTGACCTCAGATTGACCTGACCGATGTTTTTAGCTGAGGAACTGGCACTCCTGCCCTAAACCAGGAGCTGCCTCTTCGCTGGAGGAGGTGGGCTCCCGGCACCCTGTCCTCAGCTTCAGGAACCTGCTCTGCCTTGTCTATCCTCCTGCAACCTGGTGGCGTTCCTTCCCGGGCCCCTGGTCTTCCAGGTCCTGTTCTCAAAAGAGAGGGTGACTTTTGCCATTCAATGCACAGGTGACCTTGTGTGTTGCGTGATGTCATGATGTCGGTTACTATATCCCCTCCCTCAGTGGTATTTGCATTTGCAAGTGTCTCTCTAGGAGAAAAAGGGCTTTGTCTCTTGTGAAAAGGAATGAAACTTAGCAAGAGGAAGTTGCAAAAGTTTAATATCAGGGTCCTGAAAACCTCCTCAAACCCCTGGAAGCCGATCACTCGGTTTCCTTCCTGCACACGCTACACCAAGCCACCGTCCTTCTCCCAAACGGCATCGAGAAAGTTAATACAGACCCAGACCCACCATCCTTTATGCTCTAATTGAGAAATCTGAAAAACTCTGAAGACCAGAAGTTTTTAGCTGTTCTTAAGTTCAACATAAGAACCTGAACTGAGAGGTTAAGAACCTTGCTGTAGTCTTTATTGATGTCATTTAGTGCACACGTTCGTATTTTTGCTACGGAAGTAGTGCATGTGATTGTGGTGTTTCCTGCGACCCCTCTTAAGAGTGTCACGTAGGAAAAATTTCCTGATTTCCACGGCTCATATGGCCCCAGGCTCTCCGGGTGAGGGTGGGCAGTCCGACAGCTTCCAAATCATCACCGTGTGAGTGTTAAAATTCAGAAACCTCCCCGAACACACAATAAATGGCAAGAGAACGTTAAAGGGTCGCAAACCTTCGTACTACAGAACAGTTCATGCAACACATGCAAGGTACCTCGTAAGGCCCCAGCCCCCTGGTTGGAATCCGAGCACCCGAGGGACCGAGTATTTAGGTATGAAAAGGTGAGCTAGCGTTTCAGAAGCTCCCGAATTACAAGCCAGCTGCTGAGGGAGATGATGAAAGCTTCCTGGGCAGCAAAACCAGAGCAAGGTCCTCTGGCCGGTGCTCGGGGTAGGGAGGCTGAATTAATGAAAGGAAAGCATAGGCAGTGTCAGGAATCATAAGTGGAAATAGTCCATTTCTTTTCTTTTTTCTTTTTTTTTTTTTAAGACTTATTTATTTATTTGCCAGAGAGAGAAAGAGAGAGCGTACAAACAGGGGGAGGTAGGCAGAGGGAGGGGGAGAAGCAGGCTCCCCGCTGAGCAGGGATCCTGATGCGGGGCTCCATCCCAGGACCCTGGGATCATGACCTGAGCCCAAGGCAGACACTTAACCAACTGAGCCACCCAGGCGTCCGGAAAATATTCCCAATTCTTAGTTCAAGAAATAGAGTGGCTCGAGTCTAACAGTGGCTCACTCATCAAGTGCAGCCCTTCTCCCTGAGGAGAGGAGTGGTGAGTGGAGAGGGGGGCGGGGGTCATCTTACACTAATACTCAAAAGGCAGGTAAAGCGACAGTTACTAATAAGGTGACGCTACGCCAAACCTCCATCTCCTTGTGTATTTGTTCCTTTCTTTGTGTGCAACTTTTCTGCTCAGAAGAGCTTAATGACATCATCCACCATAAAAATCTCTTCCTATCCCCTGGGCAAAACACACCCCTGCACAGGGTATTTATTTGCCGTAAAATCCCCAATCTGAAAACCATCTCTCAGCCCCCTAGCACACGGAGGCCAGGCAGTCCTCCGCCGGCATCCTTGCAATCGCACTGGTTTAAAAGGGTGTTGCTTCCCCTGTGGACACTAGGTGCTATCTTGGAGGAGAAGAGTGGGCCCTCGCCTTGTCCAGGGCATGACTCCCCTGTTCGGTGGAGGTTTCTCTCTCTCTCCAGTCCAGCACTATGAAAGCCGTTTTGCTCTGATAAAGCCTGGCTCTCCCATGGTTTGGTAACTAGACGAAAATGAAAGATTTGATTATTTTTAGTACTTTTTTGATTATACAAGCTGGTCTTCATCAGCTACAGAATAATGACTGCCATGGACGGAGTACTGTCAATGTGCAAAGCAGGGAGGTACTATTAGCTCTATTTTACAGATAGGAAAAGCGAGGGTAGGAATGGGGTAGGGGGACCGAAAGGGACCTATGCCCCTGGGGGCCCATCTATGGGTGCACCACAAAGATGCTAGCTAGCCTTCACTCATTCTAGCATAGCAGCTGTCACTTGTAGGAAGAAAGAACAAACGTGATTATGTCGTACTTGGGCTCCATTCACCCTCACTGCGTCCCGAAGATTTCTTCATTAAAGTCATACAGCTTTTTAGTTAGAGAGCTAAGATTTTACCTGGATCCACTGGAACTCGAAAGTTCAGATTCAAATTAAATAACCCACTATTGGGCACACAGAAGCAGCCGTATGACCCAAGTACAAAGAAGAGCTGACTGTGGGTGGAGAAAAGGAGAGGGCACCATTGCCGGATGAGACCTAGAATAGAAGGCAGGAGGCCTGGGTTCGAATGATCACCCTGATTCTGAGCGTGCCACTACTACTAGGTGACCACGATCTCTTTGAGCCTCCTCAGCTGTCCTTCTGGAGAATGAATATTTTTTGACTAGGTCCTCCACGGGGTGACTTTCAGCACAAAGTCAGGGACAGAGCCCTTGATTTTCTGCCTAAAGAGGAGGAAGATTAGTTAAGCAGGTGCACAGGCCGTATTTGAGGCTGTCACTTTGCCTGGAGGTCTCAGCGCTGAGCCCACTCATCCCGACTGATGTCCCATAGCTCCCCTCTCCCCTCAAGCAGGTGGGAGCTAGGCTCCCAAGTGAGCTGCATACCTCCTTGTGGTCCGGGGGGAGCTGGCAGTCTATGCAAACATTAACACAATGGTCGAATTGATTTCTGCTGAAGTCACTCAGTACTATCCGTGCGCTCGGAGTGACACTAAAAGCCAGGGTCAAGGAACCTGTGAATAGCTCCATCTGCTATGCAGTGATCTCAGCTCGTAGGGGGAGAGGCGCAGCAGCTTTCCCGGAGAAAACTGGCTTATTCCTCTGAAGACGATGGAGTTGAACTCATTCTAACCTGAAATGTTAACACCACTGGCCTCTGTGTTCATCCACAGGCCAGTGATCCAGGAATCTCAAGAAAAGACGATCAGTTAATCTTATTCCTCTCTAAGCCTTCTTATTATGATGGGACATGAGTAATAAATTATCAGAAAGAAACAGAATCAGATTCTCTAAGTCTCAACTAATGCATTTCTCATTCAGACCTGACACACGTCCATTCTGGATTTCCACTCCTCCTGGACAATGGCTGCAACTAATAGCTCAATGCATTTGTGGTTTAGGAAAAATGGGGGGAACAGACTTGCTCTGATGTCAGAAATCTCTAGGGAGAAAATAATAAGGATCCATTACAAGAGTTAGATTTTTTCCTGCCAGGTCTCTACCACCTGGAATATGGATAGGGAGGAAATCTCATTACTTTATAGTTATTTTATATCATACATTGCATGCTATATATATATATGCCATGCAATATTTATATACATGCTATATACATGTAATGCATCTATACATATAAAATATAGCACATAATGATAGAAAACCAGAAGCTTGGTTCAATTTACATTCAGAGGAACCACTGTCTGTGGGTCTTCGGTGTCTACTGGAAATCTTCCGAACGGGAATTGGATCCAGGCTATTTAATAATTTGGATCTTGGCTATTGAATAATTGTGCGACTAAATAAATTGTTTTCTGATTCTTGGTTTCTTCATCTGCAAAGTAAGCATGATCCTATTACGCAGAACTCAACAGAAAATATAGGCAAGAATTAATCAAGATTTTCTGTAATTCTCAGCTAACTCATTTCTAATTCAGAATAGACAAGTTTTCATTCTGAAACTCCCACAGTGCTTCTGAAAGAAGATAAATATTGAACATTTGATGCACGGCAATTACCAACAAATCCGTGTGTGTATGTGTGTTTGCGTACGTGTTTCATTTATTCTGACTTAAATCTTTAGTTAGAGCTTCCAGTAGGTAAGTAAAAGAAGCATATTTGAAAAATGGGATTAA
Organism: Nasua narica; assembly: GCA_028533885.1. Classification (NCBI taxonomy): domain Eukaryota; kingdom Metazoa; phylum Chordata; class Mammalia; order Carnivora; family Procyonidae; genus Nasua; species Nasua narica. The sequence goes on from CM052806.1 coordinate 52,971,771, forward strand.
GTTGAGAACGTAATAGCAAGTGCTCAATAAATATACTTATTTCATAAGTGAACAAATGAGCCAAGGACACACTAATGGGCTTGTTTCTTATGCTTCCGCAGTGCTGGAGAAGAAACACCTCCTTCGATGATGTCCACTGAGCAAATGCAGCCATTGGAGCTCTCAGAAGACAGACTGGACAAGCTAGACCCTCGTTGTGACCACTTAGGTAAGAGCTCCAGCGGGAAGGGCAGTAGCAGAAGTCAGAAAGGAGAGGCCTCTGCCATTGGGTTTGCAGGCAAGTCAGAGGGAGGCCCCCTGAGACCTGATCGTGTGGACCTTCTGGTGACAGCCAGCACCAGATGGGCAGGCAAACAGCCGTGACTCCGTGGGGTCTGCCATGTAAATATTAGCGGAAGCCCTGGACAGAGGTTCATTAGAGTTAGAAAAAGAGAGTAAAGGCATTGTCCTCTTTTTTGGGTCTGACAGAGTCCCAGGCAGAGCATTTCTGAGGCAATAAATGGAATGTGGCGGCACGGTTTGATTCCAGTATTTGCCGGCACACTTACACCCCATGTGCAGTGCCAATAAAATATTTCAAATATCTCTCTTTGCCTATCAAGACAGAATTTTAAATAGCCTTTTTCTGCTTTATTGTCAATCTGTTTCCTTTCCAGAACTGACTTTTTGCATAACCTTTGTAATGAAAATACTAGAAACATTTCTGCCTCTACCCATTTCTAAAAATGAGACACTCAGACTTTTGATGGATGGCCCTTTTGCATATTCATAGCCTTTGTTTATGTCTCGCCTGGTTATGACTCCCCCCGCCTCCCCATTTGCCATCAAGATAGTTTATGTTCGGGATTTCTCCAAAAGTGGGAAAAAGTGCAATGGAAGTAAAAGTCAAAATCGAAGCATATCTCTTGCTCCCTGTGCTATGCACTGAGTCGATCCTGGGGTGGAAGGGTGGCCCATGACCGGTCCACATCCAGCCTGTACTGCCAGAGACCCCCACAGCTGGGCAGCACCCGTTCGGAGCAATATGTATTCATTCAACAAACGTCTGTGGTATGTATGGTATGGGGAGAAGTTAAGTGTGCTCTGCGGCAATAAATTTCTAAAGTTGCATTTTCAGCTAGACACTAAGAAACATAGGGATGAGGGGATGGGGTAATGGCATGATGGGCATTAAGGAGGGCACTTGATGGAATAAGCACTGGGTGTTCTATGCAACTGATGAACCAATAAATTCTACCCCTGAAACTAATAATATAGTATATGCTAATGAAATTGAATTTAAATAAAGAATTTAAATTTAAAAAAGAATTTAAAAAAAAAAGAATTTAAAAAAAAAAGAAAAGAAACATAGTCCTAAGAGCCTGGGCTTACTCCTGATGCCATAACCTGCCAGGAATGTGACCTTTAGCCTTTTATCTGGCCTGCTAAATCTCAGTTTCCTCATCTGTAAATTGGGGATAATTGTACACTTCCTTGTAGGCTTGGTGTGAGAATTAAATGAGTTCGTGTGTTTAGGATATGCTATGAATATTTAACAATGGGTAAAACACGGGCATTGAGGAATCAGAGAAGGGGTGGGTCATTCCCACACACTAAAGGATGTGAAATCATCTAGTATATAAGCAGTCCTCAATTAGGTTCCCCTCTCACCTCTTTTTTTCTTGTATATGTCACCTTCAAAGCAGATGGTTCAGTGCCTTACGTGCAGTATGATCTCAATGGATGTTTATTAAACTGAAATGATTGGATGGAATTATTCACATCCTTTAGGTAAAAGGAAATATTTATTGCTATTAAATATGGCTGAAGAGAATGATGCTGTTTGATTTTTTGGTTATGTACTGTGATCTTGGGATGATGTAGGCATAATAATGTGTGGTTTCTAAGTATTTCTAATGGTAGTTTTCTCATGTCTACTGGGTTTTCTAAAACAAAGGACCATTCAGACATAAAGCCCAATAAACCATAGCAACTTGAAAGGAAGGGCTATTTTTTATTTGTCTTTTTAGTCCTAGAATCTTGCTCAAGGCCTTGCATAGAGGACGAGCTTCATTAGTGTTTGTCAAATAAATACATTAGGAATGACACAGGTTATCTCTAGACTCACAAAACTGAAGTGAACAGGTTTGACACATTTAATCCTCCACGTTTTAAAGACACTGACCTGAATATTTTCATAAAAAAGAACAGAGAGAGGGGCACCTGGGTGGCTCAGTTGGTTAAACACCTGACTCTTAATTTCGACTCAGGTCATGATCTCAGGGGTCCTGGCATGGAGCCCCACGTTGGGCAGGGAGTCTACTTGAAGATTCTCTCCCTCTGTGCCTCCCTGAAGTTCATGTACTCTCTCTCTCTCTTTCTCTCTAAAATAATAATAATCTGGGTACCTGGGTAGCTCAGTAGGTTAAACATCTGCCTTCGGCTCAAGTCATTATCCTAGGGTCCTGGGGTCAAGCCCCATGTTGGGCTCCCTGCTCTACAGGAGCCTGATTCTCCCTCTCCCTCTGCCTGCTGCTCTCCATGCTTGTGCTCTCTCTGTCTCTGTCAAATAAATAAATAAATCTTAAAAAAAAAAGAAACAGAGAAAAGAAGAAGGAAGGGAAGAAGGAAAAGAAGAAGAGGCTGAAAAGATCCAATTAATCTCTAAATTTCCCCCAAATTCATTCACAGTTGTAGATGCACCAGACTGTAGCCAGGCCATAGTGAGTTTTCAGAGAAGGCAGATAGCTTCATTATCTGTGGCCTAATAGACAATAATCACCCCCTAACTCTAATAGACTATCCTCTTAGACATAACATGCTTGAGTCTATGAGTTATAGACATAACAAGCATACATTCAACAAATATTTATTAATTATTATAAGGGGATAAAACATTAGATACCAGTCATCAAAGAAGGCAGAGAGACATATGCAGAAAAGGCGTTACATGAGCAAAAGTCCTGTGGATATCCAGAAATTGAGAAAGGACACCCGGGACTGGGAAAGACTTATGGAGATGGGGCAGGGAGGTGGGCTTTCCTTTGGACCCTGTAGAAGGTTAGGGGGTGAGCAATTACCAGAGTGAACATTCTTTTGAGGATCTAAAATATATCAAATGTAACAAATGTAGTCCTCTCTCTCTGTCTCTGTCATACATACGTGCGTGCGCGCGTGCACACACACACACACACACACACACACACTGATTTAAAATTATCCCCACTTTAAAAGTTGAGACAATATTAAAGTTCCTAGAAATTAAGGCCCAATTTCTCAGAAGTAACAAGTGACAGAGTCAGCAATTGAACTCGGATAAGTCCACACCACTTATCCATTCAGCATGCAATTATGGGAGGGAGAGGCAATTAAGAATGAAATTATCAAAAAGACACAATCCTTAATCTCCAAGAAGGCTCTGTGAAGAGCAAGAGATAAGCCACGATAGAATAAACAAATGTCATCGTCTAGAACAATGACAGAGATGTTCAAAGAAGCACGTCGTCAGCCATCAGCCAAAGCATTGAAGAGTTGGAAGGAGCAGAGAACATACTTTCATGGGCGAGGAGTGATCCGACTGGACTCACGCACATTGACACACACGCTGACATGATATAGAATCCAAACTTCATAAGCTCCAGGGATGGAGGAAGGTAAAGAGCTGAGTAAGAAGATAAGAGGACCTGGAGTGAGGATGGGCTAATGGGAGAATTGCAAAGCCCGTGGGGAAATGAATGAAGAGACCAATGCTGAAGGCAAGCGTGAATGGTCAGTGAGACCCGGCTGGCCAAAGAAATGAAAGCAGGTGAGAATTTGCAGAGAACCTTCCTCCAAGACTGACGAATGTGCATGGCTCTCCTCTAACCATGCAGTCTTCAAGAGAGAAAGCCTTGAGCAAAGGAAATTAAGAAAGAGCATTTAGCACAGAGAACCTATTCTATGAGAAATTTAACTCAAACCCACTCTGTGACTTGCCTAATTATATTTTAAAGTTCTTCTTTGCTTTGATTATCCGGCCACTGGAGCTCTCTTCATTAGGAGTTTTATAGACGATTCCAGTTTTCTGTTTAATCCTATGTATTTGTGCAAGGCTATGAAAGTCCTCTGTAGACTAGCCCAAAAGATATAAATCCTTTTCTTCTTCAGACCAAATGGCTTCTACAAGTAATTATAAACCAACCAGTTTGTGAGTGACCCTGACTCATATAATATTCCTTTTTTTTTTTTCTTTGCATCCTATCAAAATCAGATGACCTTTCAGATCAGTTCATTAAGGGCTGTGATCTCAAAAAGAAGCCAAGGAAGGGAAAAAATGCACAGGTCACCCTGAATGTTGAGTCAGACCAAAAGAAACCACGGAGAAAAGACACACCAGCGCTGCACATCCCACCTTTTATACCAGGTAATGGACGAGGTCGGTTTGCACGTCTGTGAAGGGGAACTGCTACCACTAGATCACATTGGTCTTGGAAAAATTTCCTTACCTATTTGGGTGTTTTTAAATCACTGGTACTGTCCCGGCACCTGTCTTCGTTACAATACGGCCAGCTGCTATAACAAACGAATTCCAAAATGTTAGCGGCACAACACAAGGGTTTTTTCACTCATCAGTAGTGCGAGCTGGGGAGGCAGATTCTGCTCGAAATGGTAATTCAGGGACTCCAGCTGATGGAGGTTCGGACATCATCGGCACATGGCATTCAAAGTCACCATCAGCATCAGCATCCAGCCAGCACGGGGATGAGGGGGGCAGGAGGGGAGGCGGGGGGAGGGGGAGGGGCAGAATAGACTGGAAGACTGACCGACCCGAAAGTGGCCCACAAATGTCCCCTGACTGCAAGGGCGACAGAGAGATGTTGCCCAGATGTGTGCCCAGGAGAAAAGCAAAATGGTTTGGGGGAACAGCTAATGTGTCTCTGTAACAACCTCGTGTATGATGTGTGACTCTTATTTTCCCAGAGTTTTCTGTGTTTTTATTTCCGTCCCCCCTTCCCTCCGGGCCATTGATTTAGTGTTCTCTCCACTCACAACCCTCCTGGAGGGAGACAAAACAAATAAAACACAGAGCTTCCTGAGAAGGAACTGTCAGTCCTCTAAGAAATAATGGAAACACATAAATGGCCGAAATACGCAGTAAGCAGTAAGGCCGTAATGAAGTCCTTCCATAAGGACCCCCGGAGCTCAGCCTGGGCAGTGGATTGTGGAAAGTTATATAGAAGAGGCTATTTTCAAGAGAGTGTGTAAATGATGGAGAGAAACGTCACGTGTGGGAGAGGTGAGAAGGCAGGTAGGTCACTGAGGAGCTGAGCAGATGGCTTGCAGAGAAGCAAATTACCCACCACCCTAAAAAGGATGGACCTCGGAGAAGGACAGACCTGGGCTCGCTTCCCGGCTCGGCCCCTACGAGCCATGTCACTGTGGGCATATTTGCTTTGCTTCGCCTTCCCCAGATAGGTGACAGCGGCAGTAATATTAAGTTCCTCAGGGTTTTGTGGGGCTAAAATAAAATCAGGCACGCAAAACCCTTTGTGTCACCTCAACAGATACGAATTCCTAATATTAAAAAAAAAGCTTTTATTAAAATAAGTTTGAAGAGCCATACTGACTACCATCACTGGGGCTGTGTGCAAACACGCATGCATAGTCCTTCTGTACCAGGATAGATGTATTTGACCCTGTTTCTCCCTCTGTTCCCCTAACCACGCAGATGTGCTTTCAGAACACTTAATTCAAAGATACGACATTCAAGAGAGACACCCAATGGGCAAAATGAGTCCAGCTCTTCATAACACTGACCTGGAACCGAAAAAACCAAGGAGAAAAGACACACCTGCTCTGCATGTGTCCCCTTTTGCAGCAGGTAAAAGAGCTAGTGCAAGCCATTTGGGGGGTTGGGGGTGGGAACAGATCAAGGCCTTGCCGTCTGGAGGTGCCACGGGCACGGCCTCTGTCCTGTATCACCCAGAAGCGCTCTGTGGGGGGAGCAGTGTTTACTGCTGCCTTTCAGGTTACCTTGCCTCCCCCAGGGCTGACTTGGAACTGGGGGGACGGGGTTCAAAGCGTTCCTCCTGCTTCAGCAGAGCTGGTCAGATCCACTGACCAATGAAATAGAAATGTCAGTGGGTCCTTGAAAAGAGTTGAAATCTCCTGCTCCCCAGCCTTCCATGGATCATGCATCCTACAAATGATGGCTGATTCTCCAGAATCAGAAAAGCAGACTTCCCCACGAGAGAGAGAGAGGGGGAGAGAGAGAGAGAGAGAGAGAAAGAGAGAGAGATGCAGAAATAGTGAGAGCTATCTTTAGTAGCAGACTCTAGAAATGATCCCTGAAAGTATCATTTTTTTTAGATGAAATTGAGTATCTATTGTTAATTTTGCCAGATATGGTAATGGTAGTTTAGTTACGGTTTTATTTTTTTTTTTAAGATTTTATTTATTTATTTGACAGAGAGAGAGAGATCACAAGTAGGCAGAGACAGGTAGGGGGGCGGGGAAGCAGGCTCCCCACCCAGCAGAAAGCCCGGTGCAGGGCTCGATCCCAGGACCCTGAGATCATGACCTGAGCCAAAGGCAGAGGCTTAACCCACTGAGCCACCCAGGTGCCCCTAGTTATGGCTTTAAAAAGCTTTTAGTGTTAGAGATACCTACAGAACCGTTAGAGGGAGTTTGCTTTACGATACTCAAAAATAAAGACACTTAGATAAAACAAAAATGACAAAATGTTAATAGGTATTAAATATATAGTTCCATTTTGAAAACTCCCGCAATAAAAATGTTAATGTATTTTATATTTTTAAATTTTATTTTTATTTAAATTCAATTAATGAACATATAATGTATTATTAGTTTCAGAGGTAAAGGTAAATGATTCATCGGTCTTGTATAATGCCCAGTGCTCATTACATCATGTGCCCTCCTTAGTGTCCATCCCCCATTACCCCATCCTCCCACGCCCCCTTCCAGCAATCCTCAGTTTGTTTCCTGGGATTAGAGTCTCTTATGGCTTATCTCCCTCTCTGATTTTGTCTTGCTTTATTTTTCCCTCTCTTCCCTTTGGATCCTCTGTTTTGTTTCTTAAATTCCACATACGAGTGAAATCATATGATAATTGCCTTTCTCTGATTGACTTATTTCATGATACCCTCTAGTTCCATCTCTGCTGTTGCAAATGTCAAGATTTCATTTTTTTATTCTGAAAGTATCATCCTCATGAGATTTATATTCATATGTGTCAAATCAAACCCCCAAATCTTGCCGAACTCTGTGCACAACCGAAGGCCAAACAACAGCCAATATGTGAAGTGTAGTCTTCTCCCTGACATTTTACGGGGAGGTTAGGGAATAAGACATATCGCTCATGATTAGATCATAAGACTGTGTCCGTGTATGTGTGTTTAATATAGATATTTGGAGGGGGGTGGCAGAGAAGAAAATGTTAATGTTTATTGAGACCCTACTAAATATTAGCTATTGAGTTTGATATGTCTCATGGATTTTTTTAAATCAGCCAAATAACACAAGAAACATAGCTATTAACTCCCTTTACAGATAAAGAAACTGAAAGAGAATTTAAGTCACTTAAAGTCTTCTGTGGATGGCATTGATGGATAGATAGCTGCTTGGCTGATTGGTTGGATTGATGATGGAATGATTAGGTCACAGATAAATGGGCCAAATTATGTTCAAGATCAAACACAAGGAGCGGCAGAGCTGGGGCTCTAAGCCAGGTCTATCTCACCTGTGGGCAGTTCTTCACTGTACTGTGGTATAGTTGGGACTTTCAGCACTATGGCAATCCAGAAGGGACACTTTGGGAGGAGATGAGAATTTGTTGTTATAGAACTATGATTGCCCATTATTTTATTTAATAAAGAAAAAAAAATGGAAAGGAAGCTTAGAAGAAGTCATCATGAATAGGAAGTCCAGACAAAGTTACTGATTTCTGTGGAGCAGAGCCAGGCAAGGGGGCCTAGAGCCAGAGGAGGCACTTCTCTGGAGAAATGGACTGAGGACCAACTGGCAGGAACTGAACTGCCTCAAACATAGCTTCTCATAAGCAATATGCATTCCTACCTGCACCGATCCTCTGACCCATCACACATTTTCCCCAAGCTCTGCCTCTGTCTTGGTTCCAGTTCCCTTTCAAGACTCAGCCAGTTCAAAGTCTCTGCTAACAGACTCCTCCAAGTCCAAAGTGAATCTTTTCTATTCTCAATTAACTCTGTGGTAGACACGCAAATGCCAAGACTTCGTCATCTCTTTCAGTATGGTCTTTATGGCTCTTGCTGCCATTATTATAGCTGTCCTTTATGTTGACTTACATCTGATGAATTCATGAGAACTGAGAACCGTGCTGGTATTGACTTTGATATCTACCCCAGTCCCTTTATATAGCAATGCTCAATAAGTATCTGTTGATTTGATATTCTATTTGGCAATCGCAATTCTGCCGTTCCAAGTTCTCTGTTGGGAAACTTTATTTTTTTACCCATTCTTGCATTTGTTTTGGTTGAAGTCCTCCTAGGGGAAGACTTGATAGAGGAACGAAGATATTATGGGCAGAGAGTCACCTTAGCACACAGCACTGAACACAGGAAGGTCTAAGTTTGATCTCTGGTTGTGATCATTCTAGCTTTGTGACCCTGGGCAACTAGCACAAACAAAAGAGCCTCCTTGGTTTCATCCATCTCTGAAAGGAGGACCATAAAATCTGTCTCCCAGGATTGTTAACATAATTAAATAAAGCACACAAACCACTTAGCACAGATCCTGGATTTTTGAAAGTCCTCAATAAATGTCAGTTTCCCTCCAATCCCCTCAACCTTATATTCCTTGAGATTGCTGAAATCATTCCTAAAGGTGAGAATGTTCCTAGCTACAGTGTTTTACCTTTCCATATAAACCTACTGATTCAAGGGACTTCCTAAAATGTTGAGCCCTGTTTTTCTGGCCGTGGATGCTGCCTGCATCCCAATATCCACATCTTAAGAGAGCAGCTTCCTAGTTGAATAAAAAACATGTTTCTCAAACAGGGCAAACTACACAGAGCTGAGGAGGGAGACTGTGTACATGGACTCTATACACATTATGGAATTCCTTGAATCAGTAAATTTCTGTGTTGTATTTGCAATTATAGATGGTGTTCTATGATTGTAGCTTTTATTAGCATATTAGCTGAGGCACTTTATTTTTGAAGAGCCTTTTAGTATCTAAAGATTTGGCAGTAATCGAAATGCTAGTTAAGCTGATAAAGATAGAGCCTTCGGCAGATGTTCAGAGAGACTCATATTGGTTCTAATAAGGGTGTTGAGAGGAACTCACAGACAAATGCACTCTGGAGACATCTCCTCTCATTAGCCCTTGGCAAGTGAAGACTGGACAAGGATTATCTCTCTCTTCTAAATCTCTTGCTAACTACCTTCATTCCCCTAGGTTAATGAGCTTATTTGACATGTTCCAATTGCCAGGCAACTCTTGAGTGAGGAGTCATCTCTGGCTTCCTTGCCAACCCAACGTTTGTTCCCAACTTGGCCCACATTTGCCAGGGCCTCCCATCTTGGTGACTACATGGCAGGATTCACTGGGTTGTGATTAGTAAGATCCGAGTAGCCGAGACCTGCTTAAAAGAAAAATAAGTCCTTAGTTAAGGTCTGTGGCAAAGGGAACCAGAGAAAGTAAAGAATCATGAGGCCAGAAGCACTGAAGAGAAGCCTCTTGGAAAATTGGCCCCTGAGCTGTGAGTATTTGGAGATCAAAGCTCAATAATGTACTTGGAGAAAGGGGACTGTTATGTCCTTTGAAAGTGACACCTCTTCTGTCTTGCTGGGCACAGAGTGTTCTCTCTGGTGTGGCTTTACGGGGACAGGAGGTGTCTTAGCCCCAGCTCCCTTAGATCAGAGGCATACATCTGTAATGCAAGTGGCCAGCTCTGAATGGGATCATGGCCTAAAACAGCTTGCTACAAGGCTAACTGGTTGACCCTTAGAGACCTGGGACTGACAGCTTTGGCCTTAAAAACATACCAGGTTCTAACAAACAGCCAAGTTCAGTAAACTCTCCTCCATAGAGAGTGGAAGGGCAGGAACTGACATTTTCTAAATCCCTACTGTACCCCAAGCCCTGTGCTAAATGCTAGAATATCCTTAGGAACCTCAGGTTTCGGTAGGGGAGATGGATGAATTGTCCACTGATTCCTACAGTGTGAAACATGCTTTAAAAATGGAGGTTCATGTAAAAGTATGCTTGAAGCATTGAAGAATGTTGGTCTACATCTAACTGGCAGTGTCGCCCCCTGGGGGAGATAGGATTTATTTTTTTCTCCAGTTTCAGAGATGAATGCCACTGGGGCTCAGACAGGTTAAGTGACTTGTTCAAAGTTAAATGACAACCAAGGAAGGCAAAGCTTTCTGGCTTTAGAGCAGATTCCTTCAGTGACACACCTCTGCTTCCCACAGAGCAGAGGATCAGGACTAAGTTAAACCACAGACCCGTGTTTATCAAACCTCATTCATCTTCAAAGGAACAAAGTCAAATATCTGAAGCATCAAGAATAAAATGTATTGATGACACAGAAGTTACTGATTTCAGCCTCTAAAAATAATGCTTAACTCTACTAATACAAATGCTAGTTCACCTTCCACTTGAGATTAACTCCTGTGTCCCTGCGGAAAGCCTAGCCTACTTTGGGAAGGGTTGACCTCGATGGCTAATCAGGCTCCTCCCTTCCCTGAAATCCCAGATTTTTTTTTTTTTTTTTTTTGGTCCAGATGCTCATCTGACTAGGTTTTAAGGATACCCCAAATAATCAGAAATTTGACTGGGATCTGGGAATTTATTTTCCTTAAGATTTCATTTGTTCATCTGAGACAGAGAGAAAGAGAGAGAGAGCACGAGCAGGGGGAGAGGCAGAGGGAGAGGGAGAAGCAGGCTCCTTGCTGAGCAAGGACCCTGACGTGAGGCTGGATCCCAGGACCCAGAGACAACGACCTGAGTTGAAGGCAGACGCTTAACCATCTGAGCCCCCAGGCGCCCCTAGATCTAGGAATTTAAACACTCTTGCCCACTTTGAATCAACTCAAATTTGGCTTAATGTGAAAAGATATCAAGGAAATCAGGATGGAGAGTTTGGAGGCTTAGCATTAGCTTACTCTCCGTTCTCCTACCATGATAGCTTTAATTTCAAATAAAAATCCAAACCTCCTTGCAGCTGGTAGAAGAGAAAATATCTCCCACTGCGTTTCATAAGTGATTTATGCAAAATTCTCAATTTCAACCAGACTCTTGAAATTGTTTTTCTCCTCTAATAAATATCAGCTAATTGGTAAAGAACCCATATGAACAAACTAAGAAGTAAATCAAATGAATAGTCATTAAGATCAACACATAGTTTTCATTAATTTGCCACTGTTGAATGGAGTCCAGTGTTGCCTCTTGTGGTGCACAGCTTTCTACCCTCATGTTTAGATCTTTATGAAATGCTCAATGAATGGAAAGGTGTCTAATTATGAGAAGGTGGGCGATGCAAGGCAGTGATGGTTGGTGGGAGCGGATGAAAGAAATCATGGAGGACTCGCCTGGAATCATAGCTTCCTTCTTTTTATTAAAAATGACCCTACTTCATAATTTGCAGTATAAGCAGAACGACCCAGCCCTCCTTGGATGGTCTTAACAGGGCTGATCAGTCCAGAAAACTGTGCTCAGTCTTCTGAATTTCAACGGCCAGTAAACTTTTAAAACATAAAATATATTAGAGCCCAACATAGGGATAGTTTTGAATTTTGCCTAGTAAGGTTGCTAAAAAAAAAAAACCCAACCATCTGATGCTCCTAAAATTTCCAAAAAGAAAGGACATTTTCATCCCCCAAAGAAGAAAATCAAATAAAAATAAATAACGACTTTTTCAAACTGTAGCCACAGAACTTTATGAACACTCACTGCACTTCCTTGAATTTCTCCTTTTGCTCTGAACCACGTAAACTTGATCACCCACCAGTCCTGACATTGAGGAATGGCATATCGAGAGCCCCCAGCTCAATCTTTTCCCTGGGTGTTAGAAAAATGTATTTAACTTTGACTTCCTGATTCTGACCCATTCCTTTTAAATGGGAACCGAACTAGCCCGTGGGAAGGGAAAGAAGAGGGCTCGGGCTCACAGGTGTGGCTCAGCACGATCGGTGTTTCTCATTCAGTTGGCACAATAACCCATTACATAAGTATCAGGGCGCTCCTTTTCTAACCAAGAAAACTCAGGTGTAAAAGTGTTATCTGGCCCAACACAGACGGGCGAGTGCCAGAATGAGAGGTCCAAAGCAGGTTGATTTCAATGCCTGTTTGCTTCTCGTCTTCCATGTAGACCATAGACCAGCGGGCGGTGGTGGGGGGAGGCTCAAGGTTGCCCTTGACTCCCAGGTCGAGCATCTCCTGCTCACCAGGGTGGTGCCTCATTGAGCTTCGGCTCCTCTGGGCAGGTCAAGTAAAGCACCCAGAGCCCTCACTCAGACGGCACCTTTAACACTTAGCTCTGCAGATACTAAGGGGTTTCTGGGTTGCCATGCTCTTGTGTGCCGTGCCCTCGCTGTAAGGTTGTCTAATATTTTCATTAGAGGCACTTAACTGCAGATCGGTGCTTTGTTTTGCAGGTGTGACACTGCTCAGGGACGAGAAACCCAAAGTAATCATGGAAGATGACGAAAAGGATGGCGACAAGATAGCTATTTAAAGAGAGTTCCCCTGAGACCACTTGTAAATAGGTTAGATTGGTTCCCTGTGGCGCCCTAGAAAAAAAATAGACTTGCTTCTGCTCTCATTTTGTGATAGTCCGCCTTAGAGATCCAGACGCCTTTCCCCCGAGAGGCACGCTGTGTCAGATTACCGGGCACCTCTTTGTCTCGCGCCTCTTTCTTGAATCTGGTTTCTATTCCCACCTCTTGAATTTTCATTTTCTAATGCAGTTGAAAAGGGGAATTGATCGTTCTAAATTAGGAGGTAACAGGCAAAGCTCTAGTATTCAGTTTCTGCATCTTCTGGATCAATTCATGGAGCCAAGAACACAAACAGCACGGAAGTGCTTTATTTCTTGGTTTGTGCTGTTGGGCAGGCTCGACTTCACATTATCTAAATTGTAGTTCAAGTGCGGACTGCCTGTTGCCAGTTAGGGAGGTGAGAATGTTTGGGTGCAGACTCACTGATTGCTTTGGAGAACATGGTCTTTTATCTCTTTTATCTTTCCTCAAGAGTCCGAGTGTCTCTGGTGACATTTGCAAGGTCCTTGGAACCGATCCCATCATGGAACCAGGGGCGTCAGCCCAATCAGCCATGCCTTGGCTAAAAATACCAGAGATAGGGAGTGCTGGTCTACCGAGAAGCTTAGCAATGTATCCTATTTATTTTTATTTTTTGAAACATCTCTTAACCACGTTGTCCTGAAATTTACGAGCTGGGTCACACGTGAACCACTGCTAAGGATAGGTAGAATATTATTTGTGATGAACTTACTTTTTAAAAGATGAATTAAGGCCATTGGAAGGCCACTCCTATCTGTTTAGCAGTCTCACTTATGTAGACCCCCCTATGCTTTCTTGCATAGGAAGGAAAGATGTGGTGCTGGCTACTGAGCAGGGGTCTATCTGGAACCTCCAACCCAGCCTGCTGTCTGTGGCTGCCGTGGGGAGCCTTTGCGCGAGGGCCTCATCTGACAGATGACAGACGTAGGGAAAGGCCAAAACTGTTGTTCAAAAGCAGAAAGGTGGCTATTCAAACAGATGTTGCCTAAAAGTGGTCATTTCCAAGCTCTGTCTACACCCCAGCTCCAAGAGGCGGTCTTTCTCACAAATGTGGAAAAGATGCAGGACACTGCTGGTAATAAAAACGCTTCTGACCACATCCTTCTGTCCCGGTGCATTTCTTCTAAGAATTATTTACTTGCACATATAAAGAGAAGAGGTTGCAAAAGAGAATCACAGGATTGATTTGTTTGTTTTTGACTTACCTAGGCTTAACAGTGTTCGATTCCGCCATTAATAGTTAATAATCCAATCAGGAGAATTTACATCAGATTCCAGATTTCCGGATTCTCTTAGAAAAACACCTCAAGATCTGACACCCTTGGGCGTGATCAGAAGTGTGACACCTGTCAGCTAATGCTGGGCACCGGACGCCCTTTCAGAAGGAGCACGCGTTCTCTGGCTCGCCCTCTGCCCCCACGGAAGTTTGGCATCTGCTGACTTCAGCAGCATTCACATTTGGGTTTGGAGCCCTTGGTGAAGGCTTGGTGTTCCTCATGATCTATCGCCTCTTTGATCCCGGGGCTCCCCTTTCACTTCTGATGGCCTCAGTCACCACGTCAGGGGCTGTCCAGGCTGCTGGTGGAGGCGTCAGTAGTACAAAAGGCCACCCTAAATTCTTTTATAAAGTCAAAGGCAATTAATGCACAGAATAGGATTTTATCAACACCGGCAGCAATTTTTACCAAGGGATGCTCCTTAGAAAAACCTGGATGCAGTCTTGTGCTGTCAGATTTGCTGATAAGCCCTGTGCGTCCCTGCGGCCATGACTGCAAGATATACTCGATAAACTCACAGCCAGGCTGGGAAAGCCCAACCCCTTTCTGACATCTGGGTGGTGTGGAAAGCAGACTGGCCGTTGTAGAGACGAAGGCCTTGGGCTCCAATCCCAGCTGTGCGACACTGAGCAAGTGTCAGAGAAACTCTGTTTCTTTAACTTGAAAATGAAAATAATAATCCCTAGTTGGCTTTTTTGATGGTTTGAGAATTAAATGAGATAATGTATGGCAAAGGGCTTCGTAAACAGGAAAAAAAAAAAAACGGATCGATGTGTAACACAGGATAATTTTAAGAGATTTTCAGAGCCTTTCTATTGTCAAATCCCCACTGCCTGGGTCTTAAATGGGTAGCTATTATATGGAATTTCATCTCAGCACCTGAGAAAGGATTTCTAATAAGGAAATCCCATGGCCCATGCAGCCTTAACTGAAAGCCCAGCCCTCCTCTCTCCGGGATGGCCCCAGTAACAGTCCCAGCGGCAAAGGCGCATTTACCAAACAATGAGGACAAGGCCAAGGAAACTTCCAACCGACCATGGACATCACAGGGGTAATCTGGATTGAAGTCTAATCTCCCTTACTCCCCTTGACCCATGTGGCCCTTTTCTGGGCGCATAAAGTAGAGGTTTAATAATGAGGATACATTCTGATTAAAATAGTTCTCAGTACATTGTGAATAACTTCCCTCCAGAGACATAATAGAATTAAGAAAATAGAAGCATTACCTGGTAGCCCATTCAGAAAGAAGGTCCAGATTAAAGGCATCCCAACAGCACTGACGAAACCAGTTGGCCATTTGTTTCTTCCTAAGGCATCTAACAACCCCAGGCTACCTGACATGAGGAGGCACCAGACCTGAGACACTTAGTTCTCTTTCAAAAGTGCCAACAGGGGGGCACCTGGGTGGCTCAGTCGTTAAGCCTTTGCCTTTGGCTCAGGTCATGATCCCAGAGTCCTGGGATCGAGCCCCGCATGGGGCTCCCTGCTCAGTGGGAAACCTCTACTCGTTCTCCCACTTCCCTGCTTGTGTTCCCTCTCTTGCTGCCTCTCTCTCTGTGTCAAATACATAAATAAAATCTTTTTAAAAATTAAATTTTTTTTTAAAAATCAAGTATAAAAGCCCCAACAGGACTGATGCCTTTCTTTAAATCCAGACCCTCTTTGAAAGCTATTGCCTGAGATCGCACAGCCTTCTCATGTTTAATTATCACTGGGAGAGGCAGAAAGAAGCTGGTGCTGAAGGATGGGGACAGAACCATAAAGGACTCAAGCAGTGTTTCCTTTTAAATCCAATGAAGTGAATTCTCCCTCTCAAGCCTGGGTCGTCCTAGGCTGATTCTTAAAACAAGGATAGATCGAGGTAGCAGGCTCGTCAAGCACTTTTTTTCCTAGCTGAGAGTAAGAGGCTAGTTCCATGATGGACTTTGTAGACTCTCTGTTATCTTGTGGAAATGACGCTCCCTTGCCATTTGGGATTGGTCCAGTATGAAAATGTTACTCAAAAACCCTTTAAGGCAGAGAATCTGATAAGCGGAGAATATCCAGCACCAAGGGTCTCTGCTTTTTTAAGTGGCTGCAATGTCAACTTACGTGCTCCCCCTAGTGGTTATGCAGTATGAGGAGAAAATGCCAACAATCCTTGACGTTTGAGACCTGGTAAAATGTGGCCGGAGAAAATTTAAGATGTTGGTTGGACCATGTAATTTGTGGCAACAGTTTATTATTCATATATATGTATTATTATTATTATTGCAATAGTAAGTGTATTCCTCATTAATTATGTGTGAAGGGATCTTTGTTCTTTTTTCTCATCACAGAAGGAACTTCTGTGTACTTCGAGTCCCTTTTCCAGTCTGTGGACTTTACAGAACAGCTTAAGCTAGGACCCCTGAGCTATCAGACATAGTTTCCATCAGCCTTGACCGTGGGCCTGCAGAGTTTTCGTCCATCCATTGTCTCTAGCCCGAGGTCCTGTGGGTCACACCGCTGAGAATGCGAGCCCCTTTGTCAAATCAAATGCTTCAACGTGCTGAGGTAAATAAGGTACATAGGAACAGTGTGGACTGAGACTCTTCAAGGCCCACGTCATCCCTGCTGTTCCAGGTGACGTCTAGGTGAGTCAGCTTGTCGTCTGGGATCAAGGCCCTCAGAGCCCATGCTCACCTGTGCCTGAGTCTTGGAAGAATTCACGTTTTCCAGGAGGTTTTCTAGAACCTCCTGTTACAAAAGATCCTAATCTCTTGACAGTTTTGTACAGTTAAGGACCAATTGCCCGCCTCGTGCTATGATCCTGGCAACCGGGTGTGAAGGAAGGACGCTGTATGCAAGCTTCTTCAACTAGTAGCTGCGACCGGGCCCCCAGGGTCGCTCCTCTGGGCTGATCACGGGTCCTGAGAGCATCTTAGGGGAAAGTGACTATCCTCTAGTCAAGTCCAGACTGCTCTTAAGAGTTCTAGAACCACAGCCTGAACAGCAAACGGACCATCCGTTACCAGCGGGGGGCCACGAACAGCCGCAGTGATGCAGGCCGAGGCAGGTTGGGAGGCAAAAGTTTGAAAGAAATGTTAAACTAGGAGGGTGTTGGATGTGGGGACAGTTGATCCCAGTGGTAAATCCAAGTTCTGGAATGTTAAATATCAGGGTCTTTTTCTCCTGCAAAGACGTCTTTAGCAATTTACCAGAAATGCTTTCTGATGGCAGCTTGGCTTTCCCTCCTCCCTAAACACTCTATGCCTCCCAGCCATCCCCAGCTCTCAAGAAAGCCCACGTAAGTAAAGTGTCACAAAGTTCAAGCTTCATTTGCTTCCTCGTAAGTCTGCCCCTCAAGGTGCCCGAGAGACAGATGCTGCCTGTGCTAAGGGCAAGGGACCTCCTATGAGCCCAGGCAAATCTTTCACCCTTTTTGCTGTGCTACTCCAATATCATCTGTCCTCCACACTTTCACTGACCAGCTTCTTTGCCAGTATGATTGATGAAATTAAAAAGTGAAGATTAATGAGACAAGAGTGTCTGCTTCAGGAAATTTTTAAAAAGACAGCTGCCCCAATTTCTGTAGTGTTGACGAGGTTGTCCTTCGGTGCTGAGTGACTGGTAGAACTCTTTACTGGCCTGGTCAACGCAATGATAATGTCCTGGTGTCAATTCTCACACGTTCCAGGAAACAGCTCTTTTCTTGACCTGATCCCTCCATTCTTTCCCCAGGCCCACGTTGCCTTCCCTCCCCACCCCGTCGGACAACCACGTGGCTCTGTGTTCAACCACGTGACCGTGCTCCATCTGACAGCAGTCACAACACAAATAAATTCCACACATTGGCCGAAATGAGCCATCGTCCACGCGAAGGGCTCCAGGCATCCTGGTCAATGCCCACCGCTTAAAGCTTCTATTCAGAAAGGAAACAAGCACTATGGTCAGCTCTGCCCCTCCCTACACTCCTTAATCCCACAGGAAACTTCTCACTTCCATCGTCAAGTGTTCGACGGATCCTTTTTTTGCAAGGAGATGATACTGAGGAGTCTAATATGTAGAACACATAGCGGCAGAGGTGCTAAGTGAGAGTGTGGGGGGAAGCCCCCCATTTCGGCCCTCCTCCCTTCCTCCCCATCGCCTCCTTTGGCCTTTAGGGAAACCGTGAGGACTTGGCTGAGCAGGGTTAGAAAGCACAGGAACGAGATAATTAGGGAGGCCAAGCATTCCTTCAGCCGCCTCCAATGTGAGAGTCCTCGGTTCACACTCAGCCCCAAGCCTCCCATGTTGAGTGGGATGCAGGTTTTCATTGTGTGGGTTATGTATGGGTTTTAATATACATGTTTGCAAGCTCCGTCTTTGATATACCCCATGCATTTCTGAATAGGAACATCGTCCCTGGTGATTCCTCAGTCTGAGCAGCCGCCAGATCTGCAACCGGTCTCCTATAGAGCAAAGCAAAAAGCCAGCAATAAAAAAACTAAATAGCAAATCAACAGGGTGTAGTTCTTGAACAAATGCACATTCATAATTTGTAATTGTGTAGTTATAAATCCCCTCCTAGAGCTTTGCTCTAACGACCCAAAACAGAGAGGAAGCTTTTATTTTATTTTATTTTTTTCTCCATGTGGGTATTTGGTGAAGGAGCCGTGTACATTTGCCAACAGTACAAATATTTATACTTTTTAGTACTTGCAAGCACTACTTCAGATAGCGTGGAGTTACAGAAAATCTATGCCTGATATTACCAGATCCTACCTCTGCAATAAAGTTCCTATCAGCCTCAGATATTAATTTTAGAGGAAAAAAAAAAGAATATTCTTGATTTGGCACAAGAGATTTAAAGACGTGGGCTCCATGATCAACCCCTCAATTGCATGCTTGCGTGGATGAGTGTATGCATATAAATCTCACCCCAAATCTTCTCTCTAACCAATGTCAAGCACACAATGCTTGGCAGAAGGTAGAACGTTCCATGGCCCATTCCATTGCAAGCGCAACCTTAATTAGGAGTAGTAGGAGAAGAAGTCAACAGAAAGAGAATTCCAGCACAGAAATTAGGTTCGCCATTCAGAGATGATGATTGGCTCTCAACAACACTGCTCCTTTATCATGGTGCTTTAATAAGCAAATAACATCCAGTTATTTGGAACAATCCCGACCACCGGGCTCCCTGTATTGATGGAAATGCTCCCGGTCTGTGATGTTCAGTATGGTAGGCACTAGCCGCCTCGTACCTACCAAGCACTTCAAATGTGACTGGGGAGACCCAGGAACTCAATATGTAATTTTTTCATTTTATTAATCTAAATGTTAATAACTACATGTGGGCAGTGCCTACCCTAATAGGGAGCAAAGGTTTGAGATGTAAAGGTACCTAATTTGGGATGCTGGGGTTGGAAATAGAATCTACCATCCAAGCGGTCGAAGTGGGTGTGGAGAAGCATGTGATTTTAAGTTGGGAGATACCTTAGCATTCTTCATATGGCAGAGACAGGAGAGTTTCGAAACTCCAGGTAAAATGCCAGATGTTAAACCACCGCAATAGTAGAATTAGATTCCCAACAATGCTTGGGAAAAGCTCTGGACAGGAAGCTCTGATCAGTAGACAAAGCCGTGCTCAGATGCTTTCGGTCTTGAGAGATCCAGGCCAAGTGACCTGCCACAGCCCTGGTTGCAGAGAGAAGGTTCAGCTGGAAGGGGAGAGATCGGAGAGACAAGACCGTCTGCACAACGGCCCTGTGCAGGATGCTTGCCTCCACGGACCCCCCCACCCCGCCCCTTTCGTCCTCCTTACAATAATCCCACTCACAGGCAGCAGGAAGGGGAAAGAGCCTCAGAAAGGTAAGAGCCCAAGTCTCACCCAACTAGTACCTATAACCCTTGGAGTTCGAACCCTGTCATCTTTGCACCAAAATCCCTTGGAAGGTGCTGTGTCTCTCTGCTGACAAGGACTTCCCCTAGCCAACTGCTTTTGTACCTGCCTCAGCCTTGGACTTGCCTTTCTCCACCTCTCCCCTCCCCAAGCACTTCGGCCCCGCCCTCTGTGAGCCCAGCACCCGCAGGTGCCCTCCGGCCCTCCACCTGGCTCCAGCCCCCACGCCCTCCCTCCATGGCAAGCATGCTGCTGTCACTTCATGCCAACCTGTCCTTCCTGAGCCCAAGGTCTGGTCAATTGGACGGCTGTCTTTGACTCAAATTCTATGTTCTTTTGGTATAAAATTTAATAACCAATACTAATAAACAATTTAATAACAAATACTTCTTGAACACAGGGATGGGACATACACAAGACACAGTGGTGGAAAGTGCTCACCGGGAGTTCAGAGTCCAGGAGGATGGGATCAAACATAAATAATTCAATTAAGTATTTATATTGACTAAGCCAGAGTTACGGGAGCTTATGACCATAAGCCTGGCCTCATCTTGGACGGGGAGACGCAGTCAGAAAAGTCTTCCCTGAAGGAATGATATTTGCACCGAGGTCTGAAGGCTACATGAGTGTTAACCAGATGAAACTCTTAAAAAGCTGGGAGAACCTGGCTCGGGGTCTGACTGTGTCATTTTGGAACTTACGTCAGGGTCCTTGCAGTCAGTTTTTTGTTTGGAACTTCTGGAGGTTATATCAATTTATTCCTGCATTCCTTGGGTATTTAGAGATCATCCCCTGTTTTCTGAGCACTGAGGATTCAGAGATAAAGTAAGACACAGTCCCAGCCTTCCCAGAGCTCACACCGTCCTAGAGGACGCTGTCAGCAAATGCCGATGCTATGTGCTAGATAAACTCTTCCGGGACCTGAAAGAGTTGGGGTCTGGGGAGAGGCTAAGTGCTGCCAAGGAGGTCTTAGAAGAACTCACAAAGGGGGTGACATCTGAGCTTGCTTTGAAAAAGAGAGAAGGAAAGGTGAGCACTTCAATCCTAAGGACACATGAGCGAAAGCAAAGTGGTGCATAAAGGAGGTACAAAATAATAGAAGCTTTTGAGTGAAAGTTGATTTTCTTTGTGCATTCCGTTGAACAACATTGATCTTCTACTTGGGACTTCCTGGCATGGCTTTCCCTGCCCAGAGACCCTGGGGACGGGCTCGGTCTGGAGTTAGCCTGGGATGAATGAATTCCATTCACTCCTTACCAAATGCTTCGCTCTGGCATGAATGACGAATTTCATAAAACCTCAACTCCTAATACACCACAAGAACGCACAGAATAGCTATTTGGTGAGGGCCAGAAAGAGAAAAGAGTAAAAGAGGTTTTGCATTTTTACCTCTTGTGGACCCTTTTTCTATTTAACAGTAGCAGTAAATTTAACCTCAGCAAAACCTGCTAAATCTGAATCCAAAGGACCCCGTCCGTAGGTCCTTTGTTCCCCATCAAGGAAAAGCCGCTCACAACAAGGGCGTTGCGGAAAGGCAGGACGATAACCCCAACGATGCCTGCCCAGAATGCTCAGGGAAAAAATCCGGGGTCTGATTTCCCCTTTAATCCAGGACCCAGAATAACCACAAGTTTTTCTAATGGAGTCTGCTAGAGGAGGCAAAGCAATTTAAAATTTCATCAGGATCGTTCCGTAGAAATAACATGCACGCCTCATTTGGGAGCACAGATAGACACCCAGGGAGGACATGCAATGCAACCGGGAGCTTTGTAACTACACCCATGGGGTATGACTAAGTATGACTAACAGCTCGGTCATTCACCAGCTACGCCTTCTGGGGCAAGTTCCTCAGCCTCCCTTCGCCCCCGTGTCTTCATCTGTAAAAACGATTCCCTTCGCCCCCCTATTCTTCATCTGTAAAAACGATTTGGTTAGACCTTCCTTACCAGGTTGATGGGACAAGTAATTGAGATCTGCATTTGACGTCTCCATCAGGCTTCCAGCCGCGCCTCCCCCAGGGCCCCTCAGGGCGCACCCAGTGCCACGCCAGCCCCTGCTCCCATCCCCCTGCCAACCCACCACCCTTCCTTCTCTCTGACCTCTGAGCTGTCCACTAATAGCACGCGGTTTATTTCAGTCCACGAGCCCTTGCAAATTGGAATTATCCCTCTGCAGTGTGGGAAAGAAAAACTGGGCTTCCGGGTCAGCTCAGTTAAGTTAGCATTTGCTAAGTACCCCCCTTTTTTTAGTTTTTCAATTGAAGAGGTGCCTGTGCACTCTAAGGCAAGCGCTTTATTAGCTGCTGCAGGGAGGTTGGAATGGCTTCTGTCCTCCGTGAAGAAGAGGAAATACAGGAGTCGATACGATTCACTGCGAGATGTGCAATACCAGATACCCATCCGGGGGGCAGAGGTCACAACTCCTAGTGGGTTTACTTGGCTTAGAAGGTAGTGAGTGGCCCAGAAAAGGCTTAAGGATGAGAAGACAGTGGAAAATGGATAGGAAGGCTGGACATAAGAGAAAACAACACAGCAGATGAAGGAAGCAACAAAGGAAATAGACCTGAAATAGCCCGGTGGGTCCAAAGATCTAAAGAGGAGATCAGATAACGCAGGGAGTTTCAGGGTCACGAAATGGGCCAAGTGCAGGTGGGCATATCCTGGAGGGCTATGCAGGCCCCCAGAGGAAACAGACCTTCCTCGTCCTGTCCTGTTGATGGGAAGCTTTTAGATGGTCTTGCAGGGAGGAACGACACTGAATGGCCTGTGTTTCGCGGCCCCATGGGGAGTGCATGAGGGAGGCGGGAGAGGCTTCAGCACGGTCACAGGACCTGCAAGACCCTAAGGATGGAAAGGGAGCCTGAGAGATCAATGCGTGGGATAGCTTAGCTCTTCCCAGAAGCTCCCACCAAGTGTTGGTTAGAAATCACCTCCTAATAAGCTAAGTACGACATGTTTGGGGAGGAAATGGCATATTTCACTAAGCACTAAAGCAAGATATTTCCAGGAACACTTTTTTACAATGCTCCAGGCATGGTGCCAAACTTCCACCGAATTCACCTCTTGCCAGGGGTCGATTTGTCCGTATTCTGGCCCAGGGGAGGGGGGATGGAGGACATTCCTTTCCCTGAATGTCTACTTGCATTGTTTCTTTTCCTGGAGCTCCATAACCTCCTTCAATTCTGAATCTGAAAAAGCAGGGTGTTATTCAGAAGGGACTTGTCCTAGTGGAGAAGGAAATGTTGCTGTAAAGGGTACCTCAACCCAAAGATTGATTGCTTTGTGGTGAACACACACCGCCAGATGTTCCCACACCCACTCAGATGTTCCCATTCGTGGCACAGGGCCAGCAAACCCAGATATGGGGTGTTGGAGGAGGAACTTGAGTATTTCATTTTCTTAAGACACTCACCTGGAAAAATTTCTCCATCCTGATCTTTTTTCTCCCTCTAGGTTCTATTCGTCTTACAGTGGTAGCAGCTGAATTATGATAAGTAGCTGATTTGGGGCTGTTTCGGAGGGACTCAGTCATTTTTTGGACACCAACTTAGTTTTATTTTTATTTTATTTGTTTTATTTGTCAACCTGGGTAGGCTATGGAGCCCAGTTGTGTGATCAAACACCAGTATAGATGTTGCTGAGAAAGTATTATTAACATGCAATTAATATTGAAGTCAGTAGATTTTGAGTCAAGCATAATGTAAGTGGGCCTCGTTTAATCAGTTGAAGGCCTTAAGAACAGAAACTGAAGTTTCCCAAAGAAGAAGAAATTTGGCCTCAAGACTGCAACACTGCCTGAGTTTCCAGTCTGCTGGCCTGCCCTCCAGATTTCAAACTTGTCAAACCCAACAATTCATGAGCCAATTCCTTAAATTTCTCTGTCATTGGTTCCTCTGAAGAACTCTGACTTATACAACCACACACTTCAAACTCTTCAGTCCCACCATTTGCGTTTGGTCTATTTTATATTTAACAATAGGGCTAAAATGAAGAATGGTAAACTGTCAACCCAAGGAAGATGTTGGGGATTAATTGCTGGATGTTCTTGAATCTGATTCTCGAAAGACAGGTTTGGTAGAGCCCTGAGGCCTCATGGATCAGGGGAGAGGAGGACTGCTGAGTTGGGTGGGTGGCAACAGTGATTCATCCTGAAATTGAGGTGAAATTCTAAGGTGCATCCCTTGTTTTAGGGACATGGGTCGGGCTCTGAGTTTGGAATTTCCAACCTTAAGGGGAAGTCATTGCATATGGTTGTCCCCCCCCAAAGAATAAGCATAGTTGGCATCCTGCTGACGTCCATTTTCTTTTGTTCCTTAGATGGAAGTGAAAGTTTCTGTCCCCAAAGAGACATCAATATTCATTAAATAAATTGATTTATAATGCCTAATTTGTTACCTCTCAAATGGGTAGAGATTGAGGGTCTCCTTGTCCACTCCCAATGCTTCCTTTAGAATTACCTGGATAACATCTGACCCCAGCACTAAAATAGTGACCTTGGGTGGGGATCGCTCTCCCGGTGTGGGCTTTTGGGAGCTGATGACATCTGCTGAACATAGCACACAGTCATGTCACCGCTCTGCACAGGGGACGGAGAGAGGACCATGGCGGCAATGGCTTGAATTCCCAACCTGAAAAGTGCACCTTTTGCACTTTTGCAATGTGGTACCTTTTTAAATATCCCCCGGGCAGAGAGCAGCTATGACGATTCCGTGAAACAGATAAAGACAGTGACGTATGGCGAACCCAGTGACTTGCCCAAATCCACATAGGTAGTCAGCACTCGTCCTGGAACGGGGCTCGAGTCTTTTGCTTTGAGTCCTTGTCCATCGCTTGTTAATATTCCCGTCCTTCTGGAATCCCATGGGACGAATGTCTCCACTATGTATGTACCCTTTCAAAATTACTAGTAAAACACCAGCACGCTTCTTTCACATATAAAAGTGTTTTGGATATTTCAAAATGAAACAATCTCCACCTTTCCCAACCCCCGGGAAATTAAGACTTTTTAAAAGGTGTTGAATGTATAGCTCTTTATTGATCTTATCAATAAAGATCAATTATTTACTTTTAAATAGATAAATAAATAAATAAATAAATAAATAAATAAATTTTAAATAAATCATATCGATTTATTTACTATGAAGAAGGCACTGTGAGATTTGATGATAGGCCACAGCCCTGCCCTCTAAGAGCTTAATCTCATGGGAGAGCAGAGATGTGTGCACACATCATTACAATCATACGATATTCTATCAGAAGGATCTTAAAAGTTAGTTTGTCTGGCCCCGATGTAGTTTTGGAACATAGGTGAGGTCCAGAGCTGACAACCAAGAAAAGAATTCTCAAGGCATCTTTGGTGCAAAATGGTGGTTTATTAAAGCAGGGGAGACAGGACCCCTGGGCAGAAAGAGCTGTGGGAGGGGAGCTGTGAGGGGTGGCTGATTACTTACCATGGGGTTGGGGAGGTCAGGAAAAAGGGAAGCCTTCCAAGAAAGAACTTTCATATGTTAAAGAAGGATCCTGTGGGCCTCGCCATTGTCAAGTTAAGGTTGTCTACCCCCTCTAGCAAGGCATTAACACTAAGATAGTTGGGAGCTTATAGGAGGAATGTTCCATTCCTCCAGGCACCTGTCATTATCAATGGGCTGCAGGTTTCAAAGAAATTCAATTTTATTTACATTTCCTTCTGCCTCAGCCTCCCTCAATTTTATGGGGGAAGGGTGATGTTAGGCCTTCAGGAAACTTGAGTTACGCGTCTCTAGAAGTCAGGCTATTGATAAGAAAGCTTCTTCCTTGTCAACCACT
>CM052806.1:52997554-53040418 GCA_028533885.1 Nasua narica
CCCCCCCCCGCAGGACCTGCCTCTGGGAGGGTCTGAGTGTGGCTCAGCCCTCCCTTGAGGTAATTAGCCCCGACGGCCTATGGGTTGGATTTGGGTTAGCCAATAGGAACACGGAACCCCTGCCTGGGAAAGAATATAAACCCCTCCTTTTGCCCGCCAAACTTGTGTGCCAATTCTGGCCAGGGTGATAGGCTAGTTCAAACAGTTACTAAGCAACTTTCTGTATGTTACAAACTCATTGGCCACTGACCCCTCTAAAACTGTTGCGCTTTTTGAAACTTGCTCTCTTTCTCTACACCACGCCGCTGTGTCGGTGAGTGTGAGAGACAGAGCTCAAGCTAGCTTGAATAAAGGGCTCTTTTGCTTTTGCATCGGACTCGGCTCCCTGGTGGTATTTGGGGATCTCAAAATCTGGGCATAACACTTTGTCCTCGGCTTACCTTCTGTTCCCTCATCAGTCCCTGCTCTGGTCAGAAAAGGGTCCCAAGATCCTGGCAACCTCCTGAGATCGCAAAGTAATTTCGTGAAAGAGTCTCTTGGCTCCGGGTCAGAAGTCTTCTCCAGGCTCCTCCCCGCTGTTCTTTAACACAATTCAGAGTGCATTAAAGCCACGCTTCCCAAACTGTGCACCAGGGAACCCCGGGGTGCCATGGGATATTTTACCTTACCAAGACTTGATATTACTAGTGCCAGGAAGTTCACAGTTTCAGCACGTCCTATCTTTTCGAAGCTGAGTTTTTAACTGTTGCTGATGTGGGAAACAGAGGCAGAAGAGAAGTTATTAAATTTCCTTACTACCTAGAGCCCACTGACAAGTCCTTGAAACAGGCAGAGTGACCTTCCTCTAGGGACTCAACCGCCTCCACCTTAATACTTTACTAAGGGCAAAAGGCAATCCTAGCCTGACCCTCCACCCCCCCCCCCCCCGCCCCAACCAGGATCCTGTACATCTGCTTTAACATATAAAAATTCCTTTGGAAACTTCCTTTATCTCTAAACCCTCCAAGATACTTGCAGGCAATCATCCCCAAGCATACGGCCCAAGGATACACATCTGAAGGGTCTCATGACTAAAGGTTTATTAGATGGTAATAAATGACCTTTTCCCAACAACAGCTAGCCACCTCAAGGTCTTGGAAACCTTGCTTCCAAAATTCCTTAGAGACTTAACGCTCTCCCTGACCCCGTCCCAACTTGCAAGTGTGTAATGTAATAGCCCCAGGGCACAACAACAGCAGCAGTGACAGCAGCGACTCCTCCTGCCCAGGGGTCCTGTCCCTGCACTTTAATAAACCACCATTTTGCACCAAAGGCGTCTCAAGAATTCTTTCTCAGTCATCGGCTCCAGACTCTACCCCATTGAACCTCACCTGCATTCTAAAACTTCACCATTGCTGCACTAAAGAGCGAGTATCTCACACACACACACACACACACACACACACTACCGATACGGGACCGGAAGTGAAATGAAATGAGGGTGTTGGTGTCTACACTGATTCCAAGGTGTGAGAAGTTGTGCGGGGCCGGAGCGTGCCTATATCCCACTAGTAAGTAACAGTGGTTATTTAAGAATAGAATTAAAATACCACAGTTTTCTTTCATTTTACCTATACAGTTTCTTCAAATGGCTACTGAGTTGTAAGAACGTCACACCTAACACGTTGTGTGAAGCTAATGACTTAAAGCTTGGGAGAGGAATGTCTTTTGGCTTGCAGTCTTGAGAAAAAGTTGCTGAGACGGAGAGAAAGTCCGGGAACCTCTGCAGAGGAAAGCCTGGCTCCTGGAAGGCGCTCCAGCATCTTGCGGTCACCTGGGAGCTCAGGAGAACCGCAGAATCCTCTGCCCAGCCCAATCCAGAATTGGATTTTTCACTGGGCCAGAGGGCCCCAGGGGATCCTCAAACACTTCATTCACATTTGAAAAGCTCTGCATTCAGTGTCCTAAGGGCAACTTAGGCAAAGCCAGGACTCCCAGCTCCTAATCAGACTGCACCGGGAGTCAGAATTCGGGTCCTCCACCCCGGACATTCACCAGCTCTGGGTCTTGGGTTAGATCCTGAACTTTGAGCCTCTGTCTCTTTACCTGCTGAGTGAGAAATGGCCAGATCCTGGTTCTTTGAGGTGGTAACAACAGTTAAATGAGACAACACAAAGTAGAAAGCCTGGCCCAGAGTAGATGGTCCATAAACAATTGTTCTTTTTGCTTCCCGGGTCTGTGGCTCTAGGGCAGGTGATTTGTCTTTTTTTTCCCCCTGCACCTTTGAAGGGTCACAGTTACAGAAGAAATCAAATTTGATCGACGATCACATCTACCAAAATAGCCAAGCCATTACAAACACACCCTTTCCAGGTCTTGTACTGAGGGGCACTTCCTGGAAGTGTGCATAGGTTTGCTTAGGGATTTTGTTGTGTCCCTACAATGAGGGCAAACGCTGCAGGCAGGCCCAGGGGCAGAGGACTTGCTACGGAGGGATTTGTGTGTGTGTGGAAAAATACACACAGTTACCATCTTAACCGTTTTTGAATGTGCAGTTCGGTGGTCTTGCGTTGTGCAGTCATCGCCAGCATCCGCCTCTAGAACTTTCGTCATCTCGTTAAACTGAAATTCTACACCCATTAAGTGGTGACTCCCCATTCCCCCTGCCCCCAGCCTCTGGGACCGCCATTCTTACTGTCTCTGTGAATTTGACGACTCTGTGTAGTACTGCACACGAATGCCACCATACAGTATTCGTCTTTTTTAGGACTGGCTTGTGTCCCTTAGCCTAATGTCCTCAAGGTTCATTCTTGCTGTAGCTTGTTGCAGAACCCCCTTCCTTTTTAAGGCTGAATAAAAGTCCCTTATGTGGATACACTACAGTTTGTTTATCCGTCTCTCTGTCTACGGACACTTGGGTTGCTTCCTGCTTTTGATTCTTTTAAGTATATACCCAGAAGTGCAATTGGATCGTACTGTTATTTTATTTTTAATTTTTTTGAGGAGCTGCTCTACTCTTTTCCACAGCAGCCGTACCATTTTACACCCCCACCAGCAGTGCACAAGGTGTGGGATTGGGTTTTGAGTTGTTTTCCAAAAGCAGCAGGAATGAATGAATATCTGTCTGCCTGACAGACAAGGGCACATTCTCCCAAGACTGTGAGGTCCTCAGGCCGGGTGACCGTTCCTCACTCCTCCTGGATCCACTGCACACTTAGGGCAGCGCCTGGAAGGTAGAGAAGCCCAATACAGGATTGCAGACGCAGGGGCAATGTTTCCAGCCAGGCTGTGTTCTGGCATAGCCTGAAGACCATTGTCGCAGAGTGCAGCTTTGCTTCCTACACACCATCGCCACCTGCTGGAAGAAGGTCATATTGCAGCTGCCCGGCAAATGTTTGTGCCAAGACCCCGCCAACGTTGATTTGGAACCTGCGCGTTCAGATTCTCGTGATCCTTTAGACAGGTTGAGACTTATTTCGGCTTTGTAAAAATTTTTAATTAGAAATAAAAATTTCATAGAATTAAGGTAATGGGTGCGCAAAAAAGTGTGCGTGTGTGTGTCAGCGGTGTGAGTGGGATTGAGCCAGGAGGACCTTCTGCATAATGAGAATAGCTTATATGGAGGGAAGCCCTGTGAAGAAATGGAACATGGCAAAGTGTGGACAATGGTATGAAAAGATGCAAGAGGCAGGACAGGGCTCTTTAAAAGTGGCCACTGAGGGGCCCCTGGCTGGCTCAGTGGGTAGAGCATATGACTCTGGATTGTGGGGTCCTGAGTTCAAGCCCCATGTTGGGTAAAGTGTTGACTTAAAAAAAAAAGAAGGGGCCACTTAATGCCGGTGACGTTCCAGTTACAAATTATTTGTTCATTATAACAACTTGTCTGATTCTACCTTAGCTGCAGGAAAAAATTAACGAACATTACCACCATTAACCAAGTTTGGTCTCTTTATATAAAACTATGACTTTTGAAACCTAGAACCAAGAATTTAGCTGTTAAAAAAAAAGAATTTAGCTTTTCAGTAGTTCAAACTGATCTTCCCCAAATAATAGTCTGAATTCATTCTCTCACATATGAAATATCATCTCCACTCCAAAGATGTCATAGTATAGAATAATAAGTCTAAAGCCTAAACGTGTATGTATTTCTTCTGCAATAACTATTCCAAAATACTCTGATTTGGGTCATCATTAATAAGGAGAGAAATGGACAGGAGTTTTAAGACTGACTTGCCTCAGTGGATTATCGAATAGGTTAAATAAGAGAATATAAAGCCTGAAAACCTAGTAGGCACTTTCTCATTGGACTGGAGTTTCTCTTCCACTCCCCCATCTGTGCCCCACCTCCCCCGATCCATTTCACCAATGGGGATGGGGTGATGGGGTGAGTCCTAGGGGTCTATCAATTCACAGCTCCTAGTGCTCAACCAAGTGAGCCAGGAAGAGGGATTGTGTGAGTAGAGAAGAGGTAAAGAAAAGCAGGGATGAAGGACATCTCCTTTGAAAACAGGTATCCCCTGGTAAGAAACAGCTAGGAGAGGAGAGAGTTCTGAGAAGTCATTCTAAGGGGCCTAGTTTCCACAGCACCAAGCACTTCAAAGGAGGTCTTCAGAGGGCCGGGAAGGTAGCAAACCCATGGGTCCCTTGGGGAGGTAGTTAGCTGCCGAACCAGGCAGGGCTTTAAACTCTGGCAGACTGCAGTTCAAGTACGGGCTTCCCGTCACCAGCTGTGTGGGCCCACGCAGGACACTGAGTGCTCTTAGCTTCCATTTTCTCTTATTAGAACAGGAATGATGATTCTTACTTGTGATGTGGTCAGGACACAACGAACCAATGGACAGACCTTGTAAGAGAGGCTCAAAATGTGTTTGTTCACTTTGAAGAACACAGGTGCCCCTCCTCATCTCACTCCCCACTCCCACATCCATATACACATACCTGGTCCCACACCCCTGTGGATGCCCCACCCTCCAGCCCCACTGTCAAGTTCTTGGCCTCCAAACTCGGTGGTAACTTAGTGAGCATGCTGGGCAATTATCTATTGAGATCTCTTAGGATTCTCAAAGATTCCCTGCTCACTAAGACGCTATTGACTGATGGGAGCAATAATTTCTAGACATGCACATACACAAACCAGGCTTTCTAGAGGGAATTTTAATTGTGATCACACCTTTAAATGAACAGGGAAAGCCTCACTCAGGCTTTATCACATCAGCCAGCCAGGGAAAAAACAATGGAGAGGATAGGGAGTAAAAACACCTTCCCAGAGTCCCTAGAAATCTGTGTCATGGGTGAGATAATACCCTGACTTTTAGAAGGCTCCCGGAAGCACTCATAGTCTTGAAGGGAACGTAAATAACCATTTATTGAGTACTGACCAAGTTCCAGGCACTGTGCTATGAGTTTTAGGTGGCTTTTATAACGTAGTCATTCCAGCTCTAACACAAACCTTCGTCCGAGCTCCTAACCAGCAAATCAAACTCCTAATTCTGTGTCTTATAGACCGCATGTGCAAAATGGAATAACCAGCTTCCATTCTGTCCCTAGATGCTTCCTCTTCACCTCTCCCTTCCAACCTGTCCTCGTGCTCATCCATTTCGGAGACTGCTGCCTTCATTTGCCCTCGCTCGCGAACATACTCCTCTCTCAACACCCCATCCCCAGTCTGTTAGTTCTACTTTTCAAGTTAGAATGAACTCTACCTACCTTGACGTTGCCAACGCCATTTCTAGCCTGGCCTCGATTCCTCCCCTCCTCTATGGTCTCTTTATTAGCTTTCCGGCTTTCTCTCTTTACCCCTTCTAGGCCATTCTCCATTCTCCAGCCACAGTGATCTTTGTAAAATATGAACTTTGTCCGCTGGAACCTTGGTAAAAAAAAAAAAAAATTAAGCCTTGCCCTTACCTTTAGAATCAAGTCCCCAATCGTCAGTTTGCCTCTAGGACCACAGCATGACCCAGCCCTTGGTCTTCAGAGGGCTTCGTCTCACACCAGCCTCTCCACTGGTCACCACGCTCCGGAAATGTGGGCCTCTTTGCATCTTACCAAGTATATGCCTTCTATTCATGCACTGTGACCTCCTCTACCTAATGTTCGGCTTCTTAATTTCTATCTAGCCATCAGATGCCTGCACCTGCCCTCCTACAAGCAAGTAAGATGAAGGAGGCAACAGGAATAAAAGTAAAAATGGAATCTTGTGTTTTCAATGGTGTCAACAACTGAAGCAAAACGATTGTATCAGCTCTGGGGACACACACACACACACACACACACACACACACACACACACACATACACACACACAGAGTCTGTCCTGCAAAAAAGTAAAACACATATTTAATGAAACTTCAGGAAAACGGTCTTTTACTTAGTTAAGAACAGGCTTCAGAAGTAGCAAGAGAAATAGTAATTTAACAGTAACTCAAAGTAATAGTTTATTTTTCTCACATAGCAGTTCAGTTCCAAGGAATGGTGTAGTGGTTTGGTGATGTAATCAGGGACACCGGCTCTTTCTATCTTTCTCCTCCCCTACAGTTAGCATGCTGGATTTCGTTTCCATGATTGTCATTGCCTCATGGACCCAAAATGGCTGCTGTACATCCAAGTTAAAGTCAGTATTCCAGGCAAGAAGAATTGGAAGAGGCAGGTTTATATCTCATTAGCAAAAACTGTGTCACCTGGCCCCCCTTAAATGAAAGAAAACTGGGCAATTAAATGTTAACTTTCACAGCTTCTCTAGCAAAGATTGGGAAAGGGGAAAGGGCTTTGAAACAGAGTTGTGCCAGCCTGTGAGCATACTACAGATAATCAATAGAAATTAATGGTGCTGTAATGGCAATATAATTAAATGGTTCTATAAATAAAATTGTTATTTATTTTCCTGTACAAAATGTCATGGACATTGTCTTTTATTTAGAGTTCTGTCTTTATTTTTTTTAATATTTTGTTTACTTATTTGAGAGAGAGAGAGACAGCACAGAGGGAAAGTGAGAAGGAGAGGCAGACTCCCCATTGAGCAGAGAGGCCTGATGCAGGGCTTGATCCTAGAACCATGACCAGAGCTGAAGTCAGACGCCCAACCAACAAAGCCACCCAGGTGCCCCTAGAGTTCTGTCTTTATTATATTTATCAGGATTTCTATAATTTGTTTTCCAATATTTCCCCCAACTATATTTTCTTCATAGGTTAATGCTTCTTTATATATATATTTTATATTTATATTTAATATATAATTTTATATTCATATATATATATAATTTTAACAATAAAACTATTCAAGAACCTATGCCCTGTGTTTGATAATAGACTACACCTATACATAAGCGTAGCAGCATTAGCAGAACGAGAATGGTATTCTCTGCAACCTGCCCGCCCTTTCGAATCCAAGAAGATTCAATATTCATCCCCCTAAAAACCATCCCCAGGAAATGGGCTGCGAACTCAGCAAACAGCTCATGCCTCTAAACGACACCAGGTGGCAGCACAGCATAAGAAGTGAGTGCAATTCGGTCCTTAGAGCCGGGCCACAAAATTAAATCCCTATGATTTGTGTGAGCCTCACCCATGGCCTTGAGCCACCAGTTCATCGTGGCTTCAACCTCATCTCCAAAAATGGGCAAGGCAGCGTGTCCTTCCAGTGACACGTGTCATTGGCTTATTCACATTCACATTCTCTTCAGATGGAAGACTGTTGACTGAAAACACAACTGTGTTGTCCAATGCAACACCGCCGCCCCAGGCATTTTTAGCCTATTTTTAGGAAACGATGAGATCACACTCTGATATTTGTTCCCCAAATTCTAGATCTTGTGGGACCTCCATGGGTCGATGTTTGTGGGACACAATGGCCTAGGTAAACGACCTGCTTTTAGCGGTGAGACTCTAAGGTCTAGAGCTGTATTCCTTTCTTCTCCAGGAATTTTGAGTCTAAAGAAACAGAGACACATATGAGCAACCAAGTAGGTTTTTTTTTTTCTTTTTTAGAAAAGTATAATGATACTTCAATCTTCCAACGTACACTTCTTTTTCTGAATCAACTGAGATTTTGACACATGAAGCGATATTGAATCAGCAGAGAATTAGAGTAAAGGCAAAACTGGGTTATATCTTCATCCACGGATGATACATTGATTTTAACAGAATAGAAACTCCAATGCATTTGAAGCAATTGTATGGAGCTTTGTGTTGGGAAACCTTTCCAGGCTGTGTCTGAACTTGGTGAGAAAAGGCACACTGATTGATAAGTGATGTCTGTCGTAAGTGAAAAGAGGAGGCATGGCAACCTATTTGTCACATATTGACAGATTTTCTAACTCTGTCTTACTCTGGTTTGGTGCCATCTTCAGCCATCACATTTTTGAGGACCTACTTTATATGAACCACTGTGTTGGTTGCAAACACAAATATGAGAAAGTGGGGTGGGGGGGCTGGTCTCTGCTCTCCCAATGATGATAATATAGTAAGAAAGAATGAAGATATGTGTACTTCGAGGCAGAATCACTCAACTGTCACAAAGAAGCGAGAGAGAGCATTCTGAAGGTTAACCGGGGCAAAAGACCAAGTCTAGTAAAAGGGATCAGAGCATATGACCCAGAGAAGATGGAATTTTCTGTTGGGTCTTGAATAACTAAGATTTTCATAAGATGTAGAAGGAATTGCATTAAAAGAGCGTTGTGAACATACATGAGAACAGGCCTGGCTCAGTCAGGAAATCGTTCCAAGTGAAGGTGAGTGGTACCAAATAGTGCTGGTGGTGATAGATGTCACTTCATGAGGAACTCTGTCTTCTGGAAAAGTCCCAATTAATACATTCTCCATATATTCATTCATTAAACAGAATCACCCTGTGATATCTGCATGGCTTTAGGTCCTAGAATGCTTGAATTCAAATGTTTTGGCATTCATCTGACCTCTGAGTTTGGCGGGGAGGAAGGAGGCAAGGGAGATCTTGTACAGGATACCGGGATATACAGAGCTCTCTTTAACCCTGTTAGCCCTCATGGACAGGTGCTGAATCTCAGTCTGCAAAGGGCCCACTGGGTGAGACAGCAGTGGATACACTTCTCCAACCAGAGAATATGCACTTTGGCAGACCTGTTCTTCATGTGTCTCTTGATAAAGCATCTACCGCTGGTCATTGGAAGTTGGTTTTTCTGGAGCTAGGAGGTGTCTGATGTGGGAGGGAGTATCATTTCTTGCTATGAAAAGCCATGATTCCTAACGAAGAAAGCTGGAGTTGGTAGCAGAATTCCAGAGAAGTATCAGTGACAAAATATGAAAACTGATTTGGAGAAATAAAGAAGATAAATGACTTTGAGAATGGGTGACTCAAAAAATGGGGGTAGCGATAACAGAAATACAGACATCAGGAAGAGCCAATGATGGGAGCTGGAGAAGAGTTTGAGAGTGAGGCTTACAGTATCTTTAAGACACTCAGATAAAGAAGTCTAATAGGAAGTTGAGAATGCTTATGTAGGCTTGAGAAAGTGATAGGGACAGATTTGTAGAGTTAGAAGTCAGGCAGGAATTGGTTGGTCCTTAAAATCCTGAGAAAAGATAAAATTTATGGGAAGAAATCTGAGAAGTCTGGTGGCATGATCTTGGGAAAAGTCCCATGAAAAGGAGAAGTGGTTAGCCACTAGTCCAGCAGTGAAGGAAAGAGATAAAGACAAATCAGGAGAGTGCAGTGCTCACAGGCAAATGGAGGAGAGCATCTAGATGAAGTGAGTCATAAGAGAAGCTACAAGGGCAATAATCATAAATGAATTGTTTTCATAGTGGCTGGTTTCTAGGCAAAGTGCTTCTATAAGCATAGGTCAGCTGAAGCTCTTCCTCAAGTGTACAAAACAAAGTATGCCATGGAACATTCACAGAGAATCCGAGTTTAATAAAATACACAACCGAATATAGTATTCTGTAGTTATTATCACTTGCTATTCCCCAAAAGCAGTTTTTCATGTTCTTTAAATATAACAAAAGGATAATGAATGCTCATAAATCTCCTAAATTAGTCTTTCAACAATACCACCAGGAAAGGCCTACTGCCTACATGTACAATACTGCAGAACCTTCTCTGGTCCATCTGGTCTTGCCATCGGCAGCCAGGGCTATACCAGGGGTCAAACCTGGAGCCAAATCGTTAATCTTTCACCCACATCAAACTCTCAGTCCTAACACATACTCACATTTAACTCGACAGACTCCCGATAAATCAATATGTGAGCCCAATAGGTTTTTTTTTTTAGTTGGAAATAGATCAAAGAGAGCATAATTGATCAAGTGAAGTTGGCCGTCAATGAGAAAATAAATTCAAACTTTGCAGGTAAATAAGTGGCCTTCCATCTGTCTTAGGAACATGAATTTTTTTTTTTTTGAGATTTTATTTATTTATTTGTCAGAGAGAGAGAGAGAGCACAAGCAGGGGGAGCGTCAGGCAGAGGCAGAGGGAGAAGCAGGCTCCCCCTGAGGAAGGAACCCAATGTGGGACTCGATCCCAGGACCCTGGGATCATGACCTTAGCCGAAAGCAGACCCTTAACTGACTGAGCCACCGAGGCATCCCAAGAACATGAATCTTTATGGAAATCCTATACTTCAAAAATAGTAGTTATCAACCATCTCCACGTTTCCCCTCTACCTCACAGAAATTAGAAATCATAACAATAAGAGTGCTGGAGTGCCTTCCCTATTGCAGAATCTCAGTGGATGAGGTCCTGGTAAGGCTTAACTGACTTGTGGTAGAAAGAAGTAGGAAGAGAAAGAAATTAGCATTCTCTGAGCACCTATTAGTGACAGTCACTGCCCTACCCATGTGGGGTTAGTATTACTACCAGATGGAAAAAGAAAAAACAAACAAAGAAAAAATAAAAACAAAAAAAAAAGCAAACAACCCCCACCCCCCAAACCCCCCAGAACACCTGCAGACTTATTCTGGGCAGAGGTGTGGTGGAAAGAGGGAGAGAACAATTTATCCTGCCCTTTTCTTACAATGACTGGTCCTGCCTAAGAATTGGATTATATTACAAGGTGGGTGTACTTGGATTATATTACAAAGAAAATTTGAAGCTTCCATCAGTTCTTTGTGCTTATAGGAGCAGGACCCAGAGTAAATGCCCTTTGTGTGGCAGCGTGAGTTCATAGGCTTTAAAAATGCCTTGAGCTGGTGTGGTGTAGGGAGTAAGAGACGGATTGCTCTGTACATTCACAGGAATTTAAAGTTCAAGAGGGGAGAAAGGTCTTGGTAGAAGAAAAGAGCCAAGAAAACACAGGGAAACCGGTGAGGAAGACACGACCATGAGAAATCTGAGGCCAGCTGATATGGTTGTTGGATTTTTAATTTTTAAAAAAGTTTATTTATTTATTTGACAGAGAGAGACCACAAGCAGGCAGAGAGGCAGGCAGAGAGAGAGGGGGAAGCAGGCTCCCCGCTGAGCAGAGAGCCCAATACGGGGCTTGATCCCAGGACCCTGAGATCATGACCTGAGCCGAAGGCAGAGGCTTTAACCCACTGAGCCACCCAGTTGCCCCGGATTTTTAATTTATGTAGTTGTTCTGCAAAGTCCGTTTTATGCCGTAGACTGGTGTTGGTGGAACTTTGGAAAATCAAGGGATTTGGGGTGGGAGATGAAATGGGGTGAGCAGGAACAGAGGAAGGGCAAACTGTAGGAATAAGGTGCCAGGGGGGTGGTCAAGGGTTCAGAGACGTGGAACACAAGAGCGAGAAGAGCCATAACAGATAAAAGATGGAAGCCCGTGAACTCCAGGGCTGCAGGGAAACACAGGTGAAGGGAGCGCTGAGGGCAGGGATGTCAGATTTCCAACCAAATGCTGAAACACACATTAAAGACTGAAGTACAGCGTGAGGCAGAAACTGATACCTGGGAGAACAGCCAGGTGGGTAACTATTATTAATCAAATTATTAGTTAAATTATTAGCTTCTCTTTACTGAAGGTACAGAATTTGAGCAATAGAACTAGTAATGGACATTGCTCTCAGACTCAAAAGCCCGACTTCTTTTTACTACACCCTACTCTTTCTCCAAGAGATCGTGGTGACTATTTATTGATACCCTTACCATATTCTCAGCCCTGTGTTGTGCTGAGCCCAAATTACTACTCTGATTTTACGGCTGAGGAAACTAAAGTTCAGAGGGATTCCAAAACTAGCTAGAGCTCCCAGAGCAAACAAAAGGGAGCCAAGATTTAATGGCTGGTTTTTCTAGCCCCAAAGCGTCAATTCTGAACCAACTACACAGCTTCGCCTGGAATGAAACTGAGTTGGTCACACAGGTGTTTACCTGCAGCTGGTATTACGGGTAACTCATTCTAACAAAGTAATTGATTGGGTTTGTGATATAGGGACAAGGTGGTTTTAAAAACACCTACCATCTATACAATCAGGAAGCTTGTTGTGCTATTCATCTTGACGAGATATTCAGGACTGAATCGTGCCAAGCATAGAGAAAAATCTAACTCTTTCCAAATAAATTCCAGAACCCTGGAGAAGAAAAAGGTGACTCATACAAGAAAGTCCTTTAAAAGCATCTTTTTATTTGCTATAAGAATATAATCTGGCATCTCTATACAATCCATCATGCAAAAAACATGGTAGGCATTTTACAAGCAAAGCAGAATCTTAATAGCTGTACATTTGTTCAATCCACATATTAGCCAAAGCTGAAAAACAGCATCTGGGGATAAGAGCATACAGAACGAGCCAACCTTCGTCCCTAGGATCATAACTTGTAACGTCAAGAAGCACAGTGGAAAAGCACAGTCACCTTGACGTCTCAATGCCTAAGACTGAACGTATCGGGGGAGATTTGAGGAACATCACCCATGATCCACTGGGACGCCAGGAGTCCACTACCCATGGGCAGTTTCATTGTGGGCCTACATGGCTCTGTGAAGCAAGCATGGAGGCATCTGGAGACCAAGAGGGAGGAATTACCTGCAGAGCTAGCTTACTTCAGGCAGAATAGACACTATGAGCCCAGAGAAGGATCCTTTCGCTGCCGGCACTGAGCTGGGAGTTAGGAATTACAATTGCTTCCCTAACCAAAAGTCACAGTGATTTTTCTTTTTGTACAGTAATTAAATTTCCCTGAAACACCATTGTCAAGCACGTTATAAGTAAATTGCTCAGTAGCATGGTGGGCACTAAACTCTGGAGCTGGCTCAACTCGCATAACTGTGGTTTGTGGGAAGTGGGCCGGGGCACAAGAGGGAAGGAGAGCACAGGAAACTCTTCACAATCAGACCATAAAGGCTGTGACCATCAGCGCACAGCTCTTTCTTTGCAGGGGTGCCCGAGAGTTTTTTCTGGACATGAAAGGCTCCTAGTTACATCGGTGGTGCTTCTACCACTCATTGAGTTCAGCAATAACAATCCAAACCTATGTTATCCTCAATCTTCACCACGAAAGGTCATGGGTAGTATGACCACTTTCTAGTTAAGCAAACCTAGGCTTTTAAAGGTTATGCCATTAGACCAAGGATGTGCAGCTAGTTATAGATGGGAAAGGACTGGCAATCAGGCCCGCTGGACAGCAAATCTAAAGTTTTCCACTGCACCAAAAGCTATTTCTGGCCTTGAACATTTCCTTACAATTTTGTGTGATTTTAGTCCCAAAGTAAAAAGTCCAGGAGAGATTCAGAAGAGCTAAAAACCCCACAGTAGAGAGAGGTGAGTTATTGACTTCCATTCCAGCCAGAACTGCGAGAGCAACTGAGATCCCAAAGGGC
Organism: Nasua narica; assembly: GCA_028533885.1. Classification (NCBI taxonomy): domain Eukaryota; kingdom Metazoa; phylum Chordata; class Mammalia; order Carnivora; family Procyonidae; genus Nasua; species Nasua narica. The sequence goes on from CM052806.1 coordinate 53,011,276, forward strand.
TGCAGTTATAGGGTCTGCTAGGAAATTGATCTGGAATTTAACTTAGAGGTATCTCCAACTTATGGAGAAAAATCTGCAAGGAAGGGATTCAAATTAGGTTCAGGAATTTATACTATCCTGCCCCAGGCCCATGAGACCAAAGGGACATCTCCTGGGGCAGATCTCAAACCTGGAGTCTCTGAGGCATGGGCATCCCATTGATTTTTAGCATCGTCAATTATAAGTGAAAGTAACAATTAGAAGAAGTAGAGTCAAAATGTGTCTCCTGCAAATTCTCACGTCTCTAAAGGTACAAAATGAGGCCACCGGGCATGAAGCATGCAATGAAAACCAAAGCAAGGGTCTTTATTTTTGACTTGTATCTGCTTTGTGAAGCCTCAGTTCAGAATTGTCCACGAACTCAACTGTTCATCAGTCTTCTTTTCCCTCTGCGATTGTCACATTCAGAAACACAACTTTTAGCTTTAATGGATTTACTTTTTGAAAGTTATATATTTACCTGAATTCTAAACATTGTCATAATCACTGTATTTAAGGAATGTACTGCTAAAAACATCTTTTCCTATTGTGTTCAAAATTGGAAAAGATGTTTTAAAAAGTGCATTTCTTAAGTACAATGATTATTAAACCAATATTGTTACTGGGGCCCGTCAACTTCTAGGGATAAAAGAAGTGTCAGTGGGAGGAATTTTCTAAAGAGGATGCATCATTTTAACTTGGGTCCGATTTAGACTTTGAAAGATCTATACAAATAAAAGTCACATGAGACTACCCTCTTACTACTGGAGTCTGCGCTGACTCCCAGATCCAGTGATGTATGGGTCCATAACAGAATGACAAAGGGGAGAATCACACATGGCTTTCACTTTGCCTCGCCGGAGTTGACCACAAAAGCACCGGCCCCCAAAGCCTCCAAGGGTCTTGGAAGCACATCCCACTGTGGCTGGTGAGAGCTGACAGGCAGAGGAGTGGGCCTCTCCTTCACTCCCCTTCTTCCCTGTGACCTATTTTCTGTTCCAGTTATGGGAGATATTCTGAATCTTTTTCATTTTGATCCTCTGATCCAGCATCTTGTACCTCGCAGGATGGTCATCGGTTTTCTTTGGGACTGAAGGTGCGTAGGAGCTAGATGCGTAAGCAGGGCGTTTAAAATGGCGCAGAGGAGCCTTGATGACTGGCGGCCATGCAAAGGAAGACAGACAACCATTAGCCTCACCAATGATGGGGCACAACCGAAACACCGTGGGCCATTGGCTCTCCCTGAGGCCTGTTTCATTTCAAACCAGGAAACAGACAAGTGGGACTCTCACTGGGAATCTCACTGCAGAAAGATGAATAAACACATTCTCACCTCATTTACTTAAAATAAAGAAAGACAAATCCATAGAGAGAGACAATGAGAACCCCAGAAGACAAACGTTTTTTGACAATGAATGGATGGGGTTAAGGAAGTGAGAGGGGGCGGCGGGATCACTTTGGGGAATAACAAAGCAAACCGGGGAGCAGAGCCATAGGAAGGACCAGCATTTAGCATCAGATGTGAGCTTTTCGGGCTGCAAAGTGGCTCACGATCCAGAAGTGATAAAAAAAAAGAAAGGCAGCACTGAGAAAATATTTGCCAAACGCATATATAAAGGTCTTGCCTCCAAAATATTTTTTAAAACTCTTAAAATGTAGTCAAGGGGAAATCAACAACCCAATTTACAAAGGAGCTAACGATCTGAATCGACTCCTCACTGAGGAAGAGATGCATATGGCCAGAAAGCCACAGTTGCAAATTAAAACAGCAATGATAGACACTACACACCTATCACGATGGATAAAATCCAAAACCAAGTGGGTGACACCCGTCGCTGGGGACGACGCAGAGCAACATGACTCCCATTCTCACTGGTGGGAATGTAAAGTATTATAGTCATTTTGGAAGATGCTTTGACAGTCTCTTAGGAAGCTGGTCGTGGTTTTACCACACGATCCAGCAGTTGTGCTGCTAGGTGTTTACCCAACTGATTTGAAAACTAATATCCACATAAAAACCTGTACATGAGTTTTATAGAAGTTTATTCTGAATTGCCCCAAACTGTAAGCCAGGAATTCCTTCAATAGTAATTGGATAAACATGTTGTAGAACATCTATACAATGGAATATTATTCAGTGATAAAAAGAAACGAGCAGTCAAGCCACATAAAGACATAAAGTGTTAACTGATCCCTCCTCCCTCTACCCCTCCTCCCCCCAGTGCACCACCAGCCCCATCTCTTCCCCTTCTTGGTCCTGCTGGAGAGCATTGTCAGGGAGACTGTAAGAGTGAATAAAGGGAAAACTAGGTTAAATGATCATCACAAACAGATGAGATAGAGTAATTAGGTAAAAGGTATGAAGGACAGAGCTGGTGCTGAGTCATTTCCTCAAACACTTGCTCTTGGTGAGGTGATTCTACCAGCACTTACAGGGCCGGCAAAGAAAGGTAATACACAGGTGGGTCAGCTTGAAGGGCTCAGACTAGGGGATAGATCCATGGAACAAAAGGTTACCCTTGTGAAAACCAGCTTCACAGCTCTCTTTCAATATGATCAAGCAAAAGATCAGAAACAACTTAAATATACTATCATAGGGGTTGGTTAAGTTCTGGTACATTCTTAAAATATACTACTGCAATATGTACCCCAATGTTCAAAGCAGTAATGGCCACAATCGCCAAACTGTGGAAAGAGCCAAGATGCCCTTCAACAGATGAATGGATAAAGAAGATATGGTCCATATATACAATGGAATATTATGCCTCCATCAGAAAGGATGAATACCCAACTTTTGTATCAACATGGACAGGACTAGAAGAGATTATGCTGAGTGAAATAAGTCAAGCAGAAAAATTATTATATGGTTTCACTTAAGTGTGGAGCATAAGGAAAAACATGGAGGACATTGGGAGAAGGAAAGGAAGAGCGAATTGGGGGAAATCAGAGGGGGAGATGAACCATGAGAGACTGTGGACTCTGAGAAACAAACAGGGTTTTGGAAGGGTGGGGGTGGGGGGTTGGGTGAGCCTGGTGGTGGGTATTGAGGAGGGCATGTATTGCATGGAGCACTGGATATGGTGCATGAACAATTAATCTTGGAACACTGAAAAAAAATAAATTTAAATTAAAAATATATATATACTACTGTGATACTATGGAAAAGCCATATAGATGTCAGTTAATAAAAATAGGTTCATGTAATCCTGTTAAATCAAAAAAGCAGTAAATATAATCTAATCTCATTACAGTAAAAATGTATCAATACACGCATAAAAAAATCCAGAAGATCATACAGTTAAATCATAGCAGTACTTATCTCTGAGGAGTTTAAACATGGTTTTTGGTTGTTTGTTTCCATTTTCTAATTTTTCTATGTGGATCAGGTTTTGCTGATCCGACTTTTGAAAAGAAACATACAGCTAAAAATTTCTTCCATAGAATCCTATGTCAGAGCTATTCTGCAAAACGGTATGTAACAAAAAGCCAGCAAAACTGAGGTCACTTGGAGTTTTAGTAAGAGAGGGCTCAGAGAGCTCACTGCTGACTAGACTTTTCCCCATCTGTAGACTAATAGTCATTCATTGACCTCTTAGAGCACTTAGGTGTTGCTGATAGAACAGTGAAGAAAATAGACCAAAATCCCTGCCCTCATGGGACTTCCACTCTAGTGACCTCCACTGAGACTTGTCACTTCAATTACAGAAGAAAAAAGTGTTCAGGTCTAATAAGGGACACTATCACTACCATTACCATACCACCCACACCAACTTTGCCTTTTCAGTTAGGCTAACTTGCAGTCAAGACTTGCAGCAAATGGTACGGTAGCAACATAATATGCACGCAGAAGAAGAGAGAGGTATTTTTTTTTTAAAGACCTCAGAGCACTTAATTCTGAATTTTGTAGTAAATAGCACAAAATGCTCTAGAAACAAGAGCAAAAACAGGGCTGTTATTCTGGAGAATGGGGTAGAAAAAAGAGAGACTTCAGATTAAAAGCTGCTTGTTGCAAACGTCTGGGCTAGCTGATTTACTGCTCTTCAAGTCACTGTCCCTCTCCCATATTCATTCTATTTTCGCTACTCAGCATGAAGCCAGCCAAAGCATTATTGAATTTCCCACTTCTCAGCATGAAGAAACAGTTACTGTTTGCTGAAATTCTGATTGTCTGAACAAAACTCCCCTTGCCACCCCAGTCACTGCAAATAGAGTTGAACCTGCTGATAGAGATCGGCTCCCCACCAAGATTGTGGAAATACTTATATGCCTGCTGTCGCCCTTACTCAAAATGTTGGAAAAAAGAAAAATTCATACAGTGCTGTTTTGTATGCATTGATTGCCTTTCAGTCTGCAGGGGAATGTGATTTGATGACAGAGCAAAATAGCAGAACTGGGGATAAGGACACCATCTTGAATTTAGTGGAGACCTTTGTTTTGAGGCGCTGGTGTCGGCTCCTAAGGCTCTTCCATTTGTCTACTGGTTATTCCCAAGATACTGGAAGAGGATCTGATCCTTCCGCTTTCCAAGACAACACATGTCCCACAGCTGAACCCAAGCAGTAGTGTTAAAATCTACCCCTCCTTCTCCCGGGGTAGAGAAGAAGAACCAAACTGGGCACAGAATCCCCTCCCCTCCATATGCTCGATTATGAGCAAGTTAGACCTTTTTTCTCTTGGGGACATATTCACAAAGTATGCTCTCATCTCTTAGAACAATTTACTTTTGGAAATGGTCTAATTAGCTAATGAAGATTTGACAAAGGCACATATCACTGCACAGAGTCTGGATTTGGGAGTCATAATCTATATTACTTTCAAATGTACTTAAGAAAAGTGCAAGACAAAAATTGATACACCGCCATCCTTCATTTCACAATTACACACAATATTTGTTTTTCATAAAAGCAAAGCTCTTTGAGGAGTTTTAATCCCCGTTTAAATCTCATTTTTCTCGTGAACACCACAGTTCTCCCAAAAGTGTGTATGATCTCCCTTTCCTCGGCCACTGGTGACCTATCTGCTTTTCCCTCTCTGCCTCTGTCTGTGTCTCTGTCTTTGAGACCATTTTGCTTGGTGGCTACTTTTCTTGTGGTGTGGGACATGAGTGTATAGAATTATTCTTCAGAAAATAGATTCAGATTTAGTCCTAAATCAAATTAATATAGTTGTTAGTTCATGTATTGTGGTGTAAAAGAGGGTTTTTAAAGTACTTTAGGATTATATTCACCTACTGTTTCTCAGAGTACCCTTCAATAAAGTTGTGAGTATAATAGGTATTGTTGAGGGACAGGGAAGTTCCTTAGTCAAATTTAACTGGGTTTAAACTACTATCTTCATGGTAGGACCTCTCGGACACCTAAATAATGGGGATGCGTGTTAAGAATACTGTAGAAAAGCCAACAGTATGTGTTTTTTCTCCATTTTATTAGGCCAGGGAATTCCCTTTACAGGGACATCTCACAGAGTGTTCAGCAGAAAACACTTTCAGAAAAGACTGGCCTCGTTCCTCATCCTTATCTTACGGTGTATATATCGGTGTATATATACAGTAGTATATATCATATACTACCAGAAATCCGTACTTCAGGACACCTTGTTGTTTTGTACTAAGTTAGAGCAGGCCGCAGAGAACTATCACTAGTCCTCACCTACTGTCGGTCCTGCCTAGTCTCCATGAGTTTAATAACAATCTGTGTGAGAATCTGTCTCTGTTCTTTCAATCCTCCCTGACTTCATGGGAATCTTCCCCAACCACTCACGAGGCAGCGGCAACTCCATGTGGAGAATTTCTGAATCTCTCTTGCAGAGCACTACCTCTGAGGGCAGCAATGTGGTCTGCTCTTAATTTCCGAATAAATTCAAATATTAGCAGCTTCGTAAAATAAGAAGTGTCGAACATATGTCTCCTGCCCTTTCAAAGATAATGTCATGATATCACCTTTGGGGGAAAAAACATTTCCATTCTAGACCTTTCCTACCTGCATTTACACACACACACACACACACACACACACACACACAAAATACAAAATAATCATTTGTTGCCTCTGAAATGTTTTACATGAAGAATAAAATCCCATTGCCCTACATTTCACTTCTAAAAGCAGTATCTACTTGTGGTATCAGCCTGAAAGCTGATGGAAAGCTCATAAAAAAATGCAGAAAAATCATTCACGAGTTTTGAATTGCAAGGGATTGGAATGCTAACATCAGCTCCATCAAGGAGGGAATGACGTAAGAACCGAACTTGTCCTTTTCATGTTGGGATTCGCCATGGTAAGATAGTTATGACATCTGACAATACATTGTGTACTAGGCACAAAGCTAAGAATTGAACATGAATGAGCCTTTAATCTTCTCTACAATCCTACGAAGCAAGCACTGTTATCACTCCCTTTTGGGGTGAGGAGAACTGGGGCTTAGAGAGCTTAACGAACGTGCCAAAGACTACACAGCTGGTGTGCAGGAAGTCTGGATTCTGGATTCACATCCAAGCAGCTCGACTTCAGAGCCTTCACCCAATATTTAAAGCAATATTGGACCAAAGTTCAGAGTAAGTTTTAATAACTACCAACATAAGTTACAAGAGTCAAAATAGTACCTCATTTATACTCTCAGTATTTGAGTACATAATCTGTGTAATATACAGGATTCTCGAACACGCTCGTTAGTAGCTATAGTCACACTTCCCCCAAAGCAAAAGCAAATCATCTCCCCCAACAGACATACACTTAATATAATTTGTGGAAGGAATTATATAAAGGTCCTGGCTAACAGGTCTCTTAAATAATTGCTTTTCTCTCTTCCTTCACTTATGCCAGGTTGGAATGTTAACAGGAATTCCAAAAGTCACAGCCACTCTCGATGAGCAAGCAAGCCAAGTAGAGCTCCAGGATCTTGAGTGGGTGTTTAACTGGGTGGGCCTCATCCCAGCCCCATTTGAGAACCACCTGGGGAGCTTTTAAAAATCCCAATACTTAGGTTGTACCCCAGATCAATGAAAGCAGAATCTATTGGGATTAGTCTGAGACCTCAGGAGTTTTTAAAGCTTTTCAGATAATCCCACCGTGTGTGAGTTTTGAGATCTACTGTTTTGGTCTCTCCCAATGTCTCCTTCCTGATCTTCACAAACAAAACAATAGTACTAATGTTTTGCACACACTGAAAGTGTTGTGGAAACTGTGGAGAGCTAACCAGTGTTGCTGCTGTAGTTTGATCACAACAAACTGCCTGGGGTGGGGAGGAGTCTTTTTAATGCATCTGTGAAGGTTATGTGTGGTCTTCACGATTATGCTCTCTCTCTCTCTCTTTTTTTTTTTTGTCCTCCTGTCCACCACATTTTGTTCTTCTGGTCGGGTCTACCATGAAGACAAAAACTCTGAGAAATGAAAAGGCATTCTTCTGTTGGAGAAAGCAACTTTGGTGCTATCGTTTGAGGATTATAAGACCCGCAGCAAGAAGAGCCAACCCTGAGATGAGCCACTGTTTTCTAAATAAATTTCCCATGTGGAAAAGGAAAAAATGAGACCAAAGAGCATGTTCGTGATATCTGACTGAGGGGTAAGATAAGATTGAGAGCTTTGAAGGCAGAAATCTAGTTTTAAAGCCTGCTTCTACCATTCCTGTTTCTTTTTTCTTGGGCAAGTCACTTCCCCTGTAAGCTCCTCGTTTCTCCTCTTGGAGCCCGGGTGTACCAGCGCTGCCTATGTCGCAGGGCTGCCGGGAGGACTCAGCCAGACTGGGTGTGTCAAGGATCTCCTACAGCGTCGGGCATAAAGAATGTCTTCGGTCCATGAGGACTTAAGATCGTCGTCGGGAGGGCGCCTGCGTGGCTCAGTTGGTTGGGCGACTGCCTTCGGCTCAGGTCATGACCCCAGAGTCCCGGGATCGAGTCCCATATCGGGCTCCCAGCTCTGTGGGAAGCCTGCTTCTCCCCTCTCATTCTCTCTCTCTCTCTCTCAAATAAATAAAATAATATTAAAAAAAATTTATAAAAAAAAAAAGATCGTCATTGGGATAGTGATCATGTCTAAGGGTAACTCCTGGTGGATAAAGTGGGACTAAAACCCTGAACAGACAGAATGCCAGAAGACTTCTAGGACAGGCACTGACGTTTCTTGCAGGACTGATTGGGGGCTGCTACTTGGAGTGTTGCTCAGTTTGACAAATTCTGCTTGATGTTCCTTAATGCCTCTGGATTTGTCTCCCTTCTGGACTCTTTCTAGCTTCTTTCTGGGCTCACTTTTCAGATTATCCGGAATTCCAAACCAGGCTTATGTCTGATTCTGACCAAATCAGCCACATTTGCTAATTTGGCATGAATCAGTGGCATTTTGAAGGTGAGCTCATGAGAAAACACAAAATCAGCCAAAACACTCCGTTCAATGTTAGCAGCAGCTCCACAGAAGACTAAATCAAGAAGGGTTCATCCCATTCCCAAGGCAGAAGCACTCCCTTTAAACCTCTAACATTTGGTTGAATTGGCTTTCCAAGCTGCTCTTTTCCTTAAGGGGTGAGTGCAAGATACTAATTTGTTTCAACAGAAAAACAGACTTGGTTCTTGGTCATTATTTAGGCTTCCCATGAGACGCTCTAAAAAAAGTGAAACGTAACAACCTTTTAGAAACCCCAAGCTCTGCTGTTTAAGGAGACCAGCAGCATGGTCTCCGTACTCTATAGTATATGTTTTTACGTCCCTGACTGCAGCTGCCCCCATCCTTGGAAGGGGCCAGATTCAGTTCTGTCTCTACCCCTCTATGATGCAGGCACACGATTTCAATTTCCCACTTAGAAAACAGAGACGAAGAAAGAAAGAAAGAAAGAAAGAAAGAAAGAAAGAAAGAAAGAAAGAAAGAAAGAAAGAAAGAAAGAAAGAAAGAAAGAAAGAAAGAAAACAGAGCAAGAAGTCTCACTGCTGAGAGTTGTGAGGAGAAGGAAAGGAATCACGCATGTGGAGTAGTCGACATGGTACGCACAGGCAGTAGGTGCTGCCTTGCGCTCGCTTTCCATTCCTTCCTCAGGTGAACGTCCCAGAATTCTAGGAATTAGCTGGAAGGTTTGCAACTGCCAGGAAAATTCTGTTAGACAATTCATCTGTCTCCTCAAGACACAAATAGCATTATACTGAGGCCACACAGCTCTGGGTCTCTTCCTTTTGTAGAAATACAATTTAGCAACATTAACCCAGCCAGAAAATCACTTGTAAACTATGCACATTAGATGTACTGTTGTCTAAGGTGATGATCTACCCTTAAACTCTTCAAGGTGGTAAAACTACAATATTAAAACTACAATAATGATGGGCACCTGGGTGGTTCAGTCAATTGAGCATCTGCCTTCAGATCAGGTCATGATCTTGGGGTCCTGGGATCAAGCCCCGTATTACATCAGGCTCCCTACTCAGTGGGGAGCCTTCTTCTCCCTCTCCCTCTACCACTCGGTTTCTCTCTCACTCGCTCTGCTCTCTCTCTCTGACAAATAAATAAAAAACCTTAAAAAAAAAACCCTACAATAATGAAACCCATCATCTACATTTTGAAAGATGCTAGCTCTCCAAGGACTTTACCTCAAGAAAATGAGAATGCTAAATAATCTACTGGTTCCATATTTTCACTTCAAAAAGCAACGAGCACAGAAACATGAAGCCTACTGTCTGAGAAGCTATGGAGAAGGAGCTGAGAGGACACAGCATGAACCAAACCACTACCCAGGATAGAAAGATGACCCCATCAGCATTTCTAGGTCCCCAGAGGAACCTATGTCCATAGGGAAAAGATAAACCATGTGGTTTTGTTGCCCTTCATCCAGCCTGAAGCTGTTTGCTTCCGCCTGCAATTCTCAACCCTGGCTGCACCTCAGATCACCTGGAGAGCTTTAAAGTTTACTGAAGCCCAAGCCCTGCCCCCAGGAGTCTCTGAAGCAATCCAGTATTTTAAGGGGGAGACAAGCATCAGTATGCTTGTCATGTCCAATGACTCTAATGTGTTGAGAAACACTGGCTTAAGTGCCAAGTTTGTTTTTTTTTTTTTTCCAAGTTCGTTTTGAGACTAAGTCAACTTATGCTTCTGTATTAAGGGATGCCCAGGGCAGCTGGCAAGGTCTTATCATTACATGCAGGAGCTTCCCAATCTTGGCCATGTGCTAAGATCTGTGACAAGAATTGAACCATGAGGGATGCCTGGGTGGCTTGTGCCTTCGGCTCAGGTCATGATCCCAGGGTCCTGGGATCGAGTCCTCCATCGGGCTCCTTGCTCAGCAGGGAGCCTCCTTCTCTGCCTGCTGCTCCCCCTGCTTGTGCACACACACACTCTCTCTCTCTGTCTTTCTGACAAATAACTAAATAAAAATATTGAAAAAAAAAAGAATGGAACAGGTGGTGTGGTATTATTACAAGAGAAGCTTGGGTTGGGACAGCACATCACTGGGTTAAGCTATTACTAGTTGTAAGATTCTAAGGAGATAAACTATTCTGGGACTCAGGATTTTGTTTTCTGTTTTTGTTGTTTTTTTTCTCTGTAAAATGGGAAGAAGAGCAGCCACCTTGCATGGTGCTGTAAGGATTTTAAAGGGGATGTAAATGAGATCATGTAAATACAGTACCTTGTAAACTTGTGGACTGCCAGTATGTCATGGGTACGTGGCATGTGGCTACCATTATCACAGAGCACAGGGGTGAACAGTCATCACTGAGAGCCTTTGAATGGTGCCTTCCCTGACAGATTTCTTATTCTAGCCTAGAAAAGTCATCTAATTCCCCGCACAACTGGCTATTACTACATGAAAGACCTTACCAAACAATGAAGAGGTTAACTTAATAAATGTATTTGTGAATGCTTGGCAGAGAACACGTCATTCTGATTCACGGAAAACTAATTATCCAAAATGCACATGTATATATGGACATATATATCAGCTACCCGAGGAAACCACCTTGCTGAAACTAAGTGCCATCTGAAGCAAAGCAAAAACATCTACAATTCTAAACTATTTATACAATGTACAAATACAGATGTTCGTGCGGTCATGTTGGGCAAAGCCTAACCATGAATGTGAATGAGTGCTGGAAATCCTGGCTGGGATGGAAGGTGTGACTTAGACAACCAACCGGGATGAAAGAAGTTTCAGTCCCTGAATTCTAATCTTGATGCAATTAGGAAATAACAAGGGCACTTTTGATTAAGACTCTCTGCATTTATTATGCTGAGGCATAGTAGTTCTTCAAGTCACCTTCATTGGAAACTATTCTGAAATCACTGATGCCCTGGTTTTTTTCAATGTTTCTTTATGCTTTACTCCACAGACAGTCAATCCTGGCTACACACCTCATGGGAACAGGGACAGGGCGTTACACACTCTCGTGTTCCCCGAACCTACTCACGGAACGGGTTCCTTCCCTTTGAAGTCTCCAGTCTGAAGCCCGAACAGTCTTGCTTTAAACAAACACTACAAGCTCAGCTCATTTCTACAGGTCTTCCTAGAGTACAGAGAGGCACTGAGGCACGGTGTTCGAACCCCTCTCCCTCAAAGAGGGGAAAGAGGAGGAGCAATTGAGGCTGGAAAACAAGCTCTCTTCTTACTCAAACAATGGCTGCCTACTTAATGCCCTGTGGCCTGATTATTTAATGATTAACAGTTTCATTTGATAAATTACTATTTTAATTAATTGAAAAAAGAACAAGAAAGTCCTCCTTCGAGGAGGGATCATCTTCAATTTAGCTCTTTCATTTTGTTTGCCCCCGCAGGCCCAATGTATGTGAGGCATGCTGTTTCAAATGAGAAAAATACCTTGGAGAAAAACGAAGTCTTTTCCTTAAGCTTTTCCCATCCATGTGTGCGGTTTTCCACTTGCGCATATAAAATGGGAAGTGTAAGGCTCAGTCAGTAACTCTGCCCTTCGTTTACACCAGCAAGGACCTATCCCACAAGAAGCCTGCAAAACTAAATTTCACCAGGTTTCTGAAGCTCCGAAGTGCTGAATCAATACGCGACAATTGAACTTTCATCCAGTCCACAGTAAGAATGACAAGGGCAGTCCTTCAAACTGAACTCAAAAGAATTACAAAGAGAGCACTCACTGGAATCTTCACTTAAAAGACGGTGCGGGATCCCTCCACACCCATGGCTGCACGTGAAATTAGTGCAGGGTAAGTGGTCTAATCCCCAGGCAGAGTAAGAAAGGTGGTTACAGTATGGACTATTTGACATCAGTCTTTACCCAGGAGCAATGAAACTCAAGCAAAAAGCACAGGCTTGCCTTGCCGCCTGCTAACTTTGAGCAAGCTACTTATGCAGTTAGGTTCCAGTTCCCTAACTTATGAAATGGAGATAAAGTACCTTCCTTGGAGAGTTGTCATGAGAATTAAATGAGGTAGTACACGTTAAGAATCCAGCATTATCCCTGATAGTTAATAGATGTGCAATACAAATCAACGTATTTATTGTTAAAAACCTGTAGTAGGGCGATCGGAAGTTATTTTTTGAAGTTTACCACTCATTAACTTGTAATACACATAATACTTGCTCTTGGTTTAAAAAAAAAAAAAGCATAAGCTTCCTAAAATGTCTTCAGACCTCAGAGCTGGTCAGTTCTCTTCTGAGGAATCCTCTGGATGGACGTTTTATCCGTAGTCCCCTAGAATAGGACACACGACAATGTCACTGCAAGCCACCTGGCATCTCAACACGCAAACTCTTTCTACGTCAGGCACGGAGATCGGAAGCAGAGCTGCATCTACGCCAACGCTATGGGGCACGCCAGCAGCCACACACACACAGGGAGCCATCAGCTATCTGCATCAGCGAGGGGGATGGTACCGTACCTTTCCATCTAAGGATCACTTCCGGAAAGGGATGTGACTGAGGTGCCCTGGGGAATCTGCTGGGAAGGCAGTCACTGACTAGGCTCCACTGTTAACGGTCATGACTGTGAGTAGTGCTGACGCTCTGGGCCACTCCTCCAGAGAGAGCCAACATTTCCTCAGCTCTCCGCCACTTCCAGTCCACCCATGGAGTGTGATTGGGTTCACAGACCTCATGGGGCATAGTGGAAGGTGGTTCTAGAAAAAAATCAGCTGCAGGTGCTATTACTTTACTACGTAAGAGTCACTTTGCTATAGATACGCAAAGATTCGAGGAGCTGTCCCCAGGAGAGTTTTCCAGTTGCTGGAGCTTTAGGAGGACCCTTTTGATAATTTCCGAAACCACACAAGCAGTTCCTTAATGAAGTAGTCTCTGAAGGCTTCTGGATCGAAGCATGTTAGCAGCAGAGCTTTCTTCATATCTGAATCCTCATATCCCAACACCCATCTCTCCCAATATGTTAGAAAGGGAAAACGTTAAATTTCTCTAAAATATATGTGAAATCACGTTTATGTGGATGACACTAAACAAAACTGTCTTGGGAGACAGCCGTAGGTTTTTCACTTAAAATTCTTAATACATAATATTTTGAGCACACAGAAAAGTATGGATAATAATAATGTTGAATTCCTATGTATTTTCAGTACAATTTAATCGAATCTTAACATTTTGCATATTAGCTCATAAGTTTATTTAAAGAGATTAAATGTCACCGGTAAAGTTGAAGAACCTAATACACTCTTCCAGGATACTTCTCTCCCGCCACCATACAAAAAACATCATCTAGAACTTGATGTTTATTAGCCCGATGCACATAAACATTCAATTATTGCACTCGTATGCATCTGTTAAATAGCTAATATTTTTGTTGTTTTAAGCAATAATATAAATTGTGTTAGATGGTATATATGTTGTTGCGACTTGCTTTTCTTGTTGGACATCACATTAAGCATTGTTCATAATAATGAACTACAACCATTAACAGGAGAATGAGTAAACATTCTTTGGCTCATTTATATAATAGACTGCTGTATAGATGTTAAAATGGAAACTGTTTTTCAAAGAAGTAGCTTTATATTTTGCTTAGAATTTCTTTTGCAATATGTTAGCAAACTTTCTGTAGGCTTTTCTTAAAGGTGTGCACTTAAAAGCAGATAGAGCTGGATTTTGCTTTCCTTATCTAATCAGATAATCTCTCGTATTTTAATACTAGAGTTTAAGCCGTTTGCAATTATTCTTATTCCTGATATTTTTGGACTTGATTGTGCTACCTAATTTTGGTTTTGTTTTGTATTTGGTTCTACTATCTAATTTTGTAATCATTCTTTCTTCCTTTTCTTCCTTTCTGTCTTTTATTAAGTTGACACATTTTTATATTCCCCATCTTTGTTGTTGGTCAGTTCCCAATTTAAATGTTCCAGGCTATAGCTCAATTATTTTATTGATGATCCTTTGTGATAAAAAGTTACAAGATCACAAAGCTCTGCCCAAACACAAAATAGATTTTAGCAGTCCTTAACTTTCCACTGAATAAACCTCCTTCCAACTATAGCTTCCGTTTCCTATTTTAACACAAAAATTGTACATTATTTTTTACTAAATTCGCTCAAATTTACCAACATGCTTTATTTACTTGTGTGTGTACCATTTATTCTTGTATCTCAGGATGCAAGAAGATACACCTTGCTTTGGGGTTCATTTTTCTTTTTCTTTTTGTTTTTTTTTGGTTGTTTAGTTTTAAAGTTTTGTTTTGATGTATATCCCTTAATCTTTCTCTTAATGAAGTCTGCAACTGGTAAACCATGTCATTGTACACCTGAAAATGTTTTTACTTTGTCTTCACCCATAACTAATAATTGAACTATTTTAGTTATTATATATTGGTTTACTTTCCCTTAACACATGGTAGATACATTTTCATTGTCTTCTGGCCTCTATTATTACCAATGCAAATTTTGCCATTAGTTGGTTGTCATTTTATTTTAAGTGACCTGCTTGAATATGGCCATCTTCCTGTGGCATTAAAGAATTTCTCATTGTTGAGGTAAATTTAGGCAACCTCACACAATAGCATTAGATACGCATTTGGTTTTATTTAGGTATGGCAGTTGACCTGCATTTTCCACCTAAGGTGAGTCTTTAGAGCCATTTATCTATTTTTCATGCTCTTTCATTTTTTATTGAGATATAATTCACATACCATAAAATTCATCATTTGAAGTGTACAGTTTAGTTACTGTACTCGCGGGGTTGGGCAGCCATCACCAATATCTAATTCCAAAACATTTCCATCACTACGAAAAGAAATCCCATACCCGTGAGAATTCACTCTTCATTCTTCCCTCTCCTCGAGCTTCTAGAAATCCCTAATCTATTTTCTTTTGGATAAGCCTATTCTGGATATTTCACATAAATGAATCATAAAATGGGTAGCCTTTTGGGCCTGGCTTCTTTCACTTAGCAAAATGTTTTCATGGTTCATCCATGTTGTAGAATATATCAATATTTCAGTCCTTTAGATAGATAATAGATAATAATCTATTGTATAGGGGCACCTGGGTGGCTCATTCAGTTGAGCATCTGCCTTCAGCTCAGGTCATGGTCTCAGGGTCCTGCGATGGAGCCCCACATTGGGCTCCCTGCTCAGTAGGGAGTCTGCCCCTCCCTCTCCTTCTGCCTCTCCTCCCAGCTTGTGCTCTCTCTCTCATATAAATAAATAAAATCTTTTTTAAAACGCTATTGTATGGATCTAGCACATTTGGTTTATATATTCATCATTTGGTAGACATTTAGTTTCTCTCCACTTTTTTAGCTATTATGAGTAATACTGCTTTCAATATTTGTGGGCAAGTTTTTTTGTAAAAGTATCTTTTTAGTTCTCTTGGGAGATATACCTAGGAGTGGAATTGCTGTGTCATTTGGTCACTGTATGTTTAACTTCTTGAGAAACTATGAAACTCTTTTCCAAAGTGGCTGCACCATTTTACATTCTCATGAGCAATGTGCAAGGCTAGTAATTTCTCCCCATCATCGTCACACTTGCTATTATTGTTGCAATTCTAGAGCATGTACAGTAGTATGTCATTGTGGTTTTGATTTGCATTTCCCTAATGACTAATGATTTTGAGCATCTTTTTATGTTCTATTTGTATCTTTTTTTGAAAGATGTTTATTTAAATCCTCTGTCCTCTTTTTAATTGGGTTATTTATCTTTTTGTTGTTGAGTTGTAAGCATTCTTTACATATTCTGGATACTAGACCCTTATTAGATACATGATTTTCAAATATTTTCTTCCATTCTGTGGACTTTCTTTCCACCTTCTTAATAGCGTTCCCTGAAACACAGAAGTTCTTATCTTTAACGAAGTTGTGTTATCTATTTTTTCTTTGGGTTTTAGGCGTCATATCTAAGAAACTACCGCCTAATCCAAAGTCATAAAGATTTATCTCTGTATCATCTAGAAGTCTTATGGTTCGTGCTCTTTCATTTTTTGATATGGTTCCCTCTCTATACTGTGTTTGCTATTAAGCCCTAAGAACTAACTTCCAACATTAATTCTCTTTTCAGCTGTGCTTCACATTGTTTTTCTTTCTTTTTCTAAGTTCCAATCATTATATGCTTGTTTGTTTTTTAAATTTCATATTTCAAATGGCTTCTTTTGCATATCTCTGTCCTTGAGGGTTTTTTCTGCATAATTTATTGTATTGTTTTTCAAGGGTCATTATCCCTCTGTTTGGCTCTTTGAGTATCCTTGAACATAATATTTTAAATTGCTTGACAGCCTACACCAAGAGTTTGTGGTAGAGGCACTTGAGTCAACGGAGGCAACATGGGGTATTCCTGAGGTAGGAAGAAGTAGCGAGCTGGCCACTGAGTGATGTAAAGGGTGTCTGCTAGACAATGCACAGTTAATTATGTCAAGTGCTTTGAGAACTACCCTCTCCACTTCTACAGGGTTTGGAATGGTCAGAATTCAGTGCCTAAGACACCCAGTTTAGGATCAGTTTAAACTGCCACATTAGGGCCAAAGACAAAATGGCGGCAACTCTGACTCATAAGCCTTAGAAACCTAGCAGGCCAGCATTGGGGCTCCAACACAGCAGGTGGGAACCAGGTCAGCTCTGCATATTATTGTGGATGTCCAGAATGATGCATGTGACCCAGGAATGTCATAACCTTACAGAGAATAACAAGCACATTAAAACACATTGCAGTTGTTTGATTTGGAGCTGTTTTCCTCCTAATGTCTCTATTCGTAAAAAAACACCAAAACCACAAGCAGGAACAAGATGAAAGAGGCTTCCAGAGACTACAGAGCAAGGTCTGATCAATAGTAAAAAGCAAGTTAGTACATCTCCAAATTTGAAAATGAGTCTTTTCTGAAGGTGTTTGCCTTCTATATAGTCATAAATGAAATTGGATCGTTCTCACTCCCACACCCACATACCCAGTCATATGGACATGAATGAGCAACCAATGCGTGCTTGTCACCTTGACAGGCACTGGGGCAAAAAAAAAAAAAAAAAAAAAAGACAGTCCCACCCTTGGAAAAGCCACCTGTCAATGAGTAAAGGGATTAATAAGCAAATCATTATACGTCACTACTAATCTACCTAGATGATTTGGAAGGACCACAAAGAGAAATTATCCAGAAGAAAAGGGTAAGGAGTATTCCAGGTAGAGTGACAGTGGCAAGAAAGCTCAAGGGCTACTCAGTGGACGCAGAGTCCAGTTTTTGGACTACGGTAGGGAAGCTATAGGAGTTGAGGTTGAAAAAGCAAACAGATAAAGATTATATTTCATCTAATCCAAGATGCCACTGATCGTAAAGTGAAGTATTATTTCATGTACAACAAGAAAACAATGCTGCTCATTGAATTATAACACAATATTCCTTACAAGACATTCCTACTAAAATGCATGAGGGACTAAAATGCAAGGCACTGTCCCTCTCAGAACAGATGAAATGCAGCAATTCCCAAAAGAAGAAACAAATGACAAATTAACATTAGAAAAGAGATTCTTTTAAAAAATGGTAAAATAAATGCAAACTGAATATGAATATAATTTTTTTCTTATCAAATTGGTAAAGTATTAATGTTAGCATTAGCAAGAGCGTAGTAAAAGGCAAACTCACCACTCAAAGTATAAAATAACACTACCTTTCTGGAAATCACTTTGACAATAATGTGTTAAGAAACTAAATACGTACAAATTCTTTGGGCTAGTAATCCTCCCTAAAGAAATCTATCCCAAATCCATACTTACAGACTCAGAAGATTTATGTATAGGAATATAAGGTTATTTATAATAACAAAAATGTAAGCTATATAAAAGCTAAATTTATCAATAATATATAAATAAATTATGATATAAAATGCTACTCAGTCTCTGAAATATTATTTAATATTTAATAACATAAGGAAAATATAATGTAATAGTAAATTTTAAAAAGGAAACAAAATTCTATGTAGAATATAATTCCAATCTAGGAAAAAAAAGTATTTAATAAAGACTGGAAGGAGGGACAATTTTGGTTAGCTCCAATTGCTAGCATTATTAACATTTTTCCTTCTTATAATTTTTGTTATATTTCAATTTTCCAGTGTCCCTACTTATGACCTCTCCTTCCTCCTAGTGTTCCTTCCAAATTTTACTCGTAAAAATTAAATTATGGTAGAGAAAGTGAGCCTATGCCTGGAGATGAAATGACCAATAGGTGCCCCTCATATTAAATAGTAATTACACAGGATCATCATGAATGCTTCAGACTTTCTGGTAAACGTCAGATGGTACCCAATATAGATCGTACACGACTTCCATATTTCTCAATAGTAGAGATTAGCTACAAGTCAGTACTATGTTAAATTTGCAAGCATTATTTCTAATCCTTATTGTCACGCAGACGGATGAGAAGCAGAGGTCCAAGAAGCTGAGGAAGTGTAATGAGTTTGCACAATGCGAACAAGGCAAGGCTGGGATTCGAACCCAAGTCTCCCACAAAGGCTTGCACTCCCTCCCTTGTACCATCTGCCTCTCAAAGAAGTTCCTCCACAGCATGTCCAGATGAACATCCAGGAAGAACAAGATTTCCTCTTTCCATCAATGAGCAGGAAAGATTATGAACCACTCATCAGTACCTTATGTCCATTCCTGAAGGAAGGTTACAAACGTTGATGACAAAGGCAAAGCTTTCTGATAATGTGGGGTGGACTGGAGAGATAAGGGGCCAGAGTCCCAGTCCATTAACTGTCAAAATCAACTGAGAAACCAGTCCTCTCTAATACCTGTGATTGCTAGGATTACGGTGTAGTGCCATTTACCCACCTGGCAAGGTGAGGCGACTTGTGGAGCTAGTGCTTGGGGCTGGTGAGCCATGAGAGCGCTTCTTCGTGCCTGGAAAGAGGAAAAGAGGGGTAAGGAAGAGTAGAATCATGGACAGACTTGTTGGACGGGGAAATGCTCATCTGAAACATTATCAAATGATCCAAATGTGTGGGTCTGAAAACAACATTTGGGAGAAGGCTGGGTGAGCTTGAGAGAGCAGCACGTATCCCGTGGTCCAGAAGAACCAGGATCTCAGCGTCTATTTCTGCACGCGTGTTGGCTCTCGGTCTCCTGGTTGGCAGGGTGGTGGCTTGTTGGGGACCAACACACCATGGAGCAGGGCTGCACTTTAGATCCACCAGGGAGGTTTTCTAAATATACAATTGCCCGAGTGCCACCCCCAGATTCCCTTTTCATCGTACTAGGGCGGAACTCCGGCATCAGTATTTTTAAAGTTCCCCAGATGATTTTCATGTGCATCCAGGGTGAAGAACTGCGGCAGTGGATGGGAAAGTTCTCAATTTAGAATTGAGGAATCGGGCGGGGATGGGGGTGGGGGTTACTCGCTATTGGACCTCACACAACGTAAGTCTTCGGAAGCTCAGGTCTTCATCTGCAAAAGGAGGGAAATCACAGTTCTGGTAAGGATGAAAGGGACCTCGGTATGTGACAGTGTGCAGGAAGGAGGCCACACAAAGTCTGGGTTATCGGGGTCTGTGAGCTCCCTGCTGCGGCATCAGAACTTCCACTGGGAAACGGATTATCTGTCTCCGTTCATACGAACAGTTTCATGGGCCATAAGGCAGTGACAAGGCAGACCCCAGAGTGAGGTTCAGGAAGGAGAGCAAAATGAAGGGAGGGCTGAGTTGTTGTGCAAAAGAACATTTACATAAATGTGTAAGTAAGTGTGTGTGTGTGTGTATGTGTATGAGTGTATACACACGTATATACATATATATTTTATTACATAGACACAGACATGCACATATCTATACACATTCACACAGATACATATACATCTTACATATATACATGTATACAAAGATTATTTATTCATTCATTCATTCCTTTCTTTATTTTGCCATCCACAGTGGGGCAAAAGAGGCCTGGATTTCAGAAGCCAGAAACATGGCAGACTCCCGGAGTCTGAGCCCGGCAGAAGCGCAGAGGGAATTCTTAAACAGAAGATACACATGATTTACGGTTATTTGTGTTACAAGTCCCCTGACCCTACACAAACTTTTTGTAAAGTTTAGTTGGCACACACAGGCCTGGGGCCTATGGAGGCTGTGTTCATTGAGAGGCTGTCTGAGTCTCCACAGTCACGGGTAAAGATAGCAAGATGAGCCATGGACTGATCCACGTTTGAGGAAGCAGGAACTTGGGGCTGGAAGTGAACCCCAGAGCCACTGGTGAGATGTGGAGAATTACACCTGGGATGGTGCTTGAGACAACTTCATTTTAGTCTTAAACAACAGGGTACTACGCTTGACATTCTGTGTTGTTGTTAATTATTATTATTATTATTATTAATTATTGGTCGTAGTAGGGGGAGTGGTGCTAACGGTGGGAGGAGAACTAATAGTAAAAATAGAAAACACAAAATTAATCCAGATACCTCAGAGCCACAAAAATGGTTAATGTGCATGAGGTGAGAAAAGCTCTATCTGGCAGAACTTCATGTCTCCATTGTCCAGGTCTTGTATCTGCTCTGAGTATCAGAGTTGGCAGGGAAATCAGGGAGCGCAAACCTGGCTATGACCGTGAGTCTAAAGTCCCTGAGGAGATTTTTATAAATATGGCTTCCAGGGCCTTTTCCTGAGCCTACTAACGTGAAATATCCAGGGAATGGAGTTCGAAGTTTGCCTGTCAACAAGTTCTAGACCCACCAGCAAGGTGGGTCTAATGACCACTTGTAGAATGAGGTGTCTCAGACACCCTGAGGTGAAAAGATTTGCCCAAAGTGATACTCTGGGTCAGGGCCGGGGCTGCCTCATTGCACAACCCCAGGAGGTTGCCATTCATACCGTATCCTACACAAAGAATGGTGGGCTTGGGTGTAACAAGTCAGCCCCGGTCAGGGGTACCACCAGGATGTAGACCCATGCCTCTGACCTTGTCCAGAGTCCCTCTGATCCATGACAAATGCCTCTGGGTCCCACTGAATCTGCATTTACACGGGGACACCACGGACTCAAAACATTTATCCCTCTGTTCACAAAACATTTTACTTGTCTCACAGGCCCTTTAGGATAGGGTTCCTTAAGAGCAGCACACCTAGGCCACAGAATAGGCTGTTCTGTGCACAGCAGGACGTTTAGCTGCATTCCTGGCCTCGACCACTAGGTGTCAGTAGCACCTCCCCCCCGTCACGATCATCAAAAATGTCCCCTGGACCCTTGACAAACATAAATGTTCTCTAGGAGCAAAATTGCCTTCAGTTGAGAACCATTGCTTTAGAATGGAAGCTAGGTTCAGGTTTCTTTATTCAGAGTGGCGATTCACAATTTGGCCACTTGGTCATTAGTAATAGTCACTGTTGCCCATCACGTAATTACTATGTTCTAAGCACCATATTTATTATAGGCATTTAAATGTACATTAGTTATCTTTTGTGATACTAACTCTCTGATGGTAAAATAATTCCCATTTTGTGGAGTTTGGAGACAAAAGGAGTTTAAATAGTTTGCACAAAGCTACTGAGTGTCTGGGGCAATACTTAAGCCAAGATCCTTCAGAGTTCCACCCCAGAGAAACTTTTCCCCAAGACTCTTGCTGTTTTTTGACTAACCCCTTATCCAGACTTCCTTCAAATACAGTTATCCTAAATTTGCCTAAGGATGAGAAAAACCTAAGCAATAATTTTAACAAAAAGGAAAAACTAAACCAGATTTTCAAGCCCAACCAAGCACTGGTGAGCCAGCATTTCTGAAGGGCTGGAAGTTTGACAAGTGCCCCAGGTGATTCTGATCTTCAGGCAGTCTTGGAAAACTGTGTGTGATAGAAATTTCTTTTTTCTCGTCTCACTATTGGAGAATATGGCACTCCACTTTCCACAGATACTCTTGTGAACCTGAGAGATCAAACGTAATGTTGCCGACGCGAGCACTTGAAAACTTGCAAAGCACTGAATGACAAGCTTCCAGTGTCATTACTTGTAGAAATTCCCTAGCACCAGGTGATTTCATAGAAGTGTTTGGTGCAATTTTTTTTTTTTTTAAATCACCTACGACGATCTTCCAAAAGTCTGCAGTTTGATGGCTTTTTCTTGAGGCAGCTTTTCATTCCCTTGGTCTGTTCTTTGCAGGCGCTGAATGAAATGGGAACCTCTGGGAGCCTTGCGTCAATGGAACAGTAGAACTGCAAGCCCTCTAGACATGGAAATAGTTTTTCTGTGTGCTTGATGAAAGGCTCAATACATCAAGTAAAGGGAGAGATCATCCATGCCTCTCCTAAACATGAGTCACAAACAGGTAGCAGGTGGAGACATATAAAATAAACCTGTTTGCGATTTCCCCAGCCCTCCAGGCGACATCATGGACCACTGGGGGTGCTTAGGGTCTGAGTCAACCTCCCACTGGCTCCAGTCACTGAGGTTGTGTTCCTCAAACCATTTTCCATGCTGCAGCCACCAAATTACCTACGCTTGACTCACAGCTCCATTTGTGGAAATAATACTCAACTTCTGTAAGTTTCATGTTCTAAAACCCCACCCCCTCCCTCATTCTCATTCCCAGTGAAAACATCAGAGACTGAGCTGGAAGATCCAGGTCCGGATCAGCTTCCAAATTGTGCCGTACGGTTCCACGCCAGCAGACCGTCTTGGGACTCATAGAACTGTCTCTGGGCTTTATTGTAGAAATCTACTTGGGATGCTGCTCTGTGAGTGACTGGGAATCCACTGTCCCGGCTTTTCAATCCCAGCTATACATTGGGATCGTCTGGGGAGTTGTAAAGAAAATATGCTGATACCCAGGCACTTCTCCCCAGAAATGCTGTTTAGTGGGTGGGGGGAGGGCCTGGGCATGGGAATTTCTGAGGCTCCCCACTGAGCCTGCTCTGTGGCCATGAGTGAGAAGCACACACTCAGTGAATACCTATCGATGATATTTCAGTCGTCAGGGCAAGCGTACTTGCTTCTGAACAACCGATGTGCTTTATCCTCACATGATATGATGATGTGAATCTTGGATGTGGTTTCTTTTCATTTTTATTTAGGTTTCCAGGAAACTCAGATCCAGTTTATGACATAATGCTGGGAACTGGGGGGTCCTATTCAGCCTGCGTGACCACACACTAACATTTACCCTGGTTTACTCCATCTACACTAGCTACTTTCTGTCTCTGATTTTATGCTGCTTTCTTAAATTTTTTTTTAAATTGATGATGTTTATGTGATTTTAGAATTCCAAAATATTTTATAAATGAAGTAGGTAAAATGAAACCATGAATGAAACCATGAATAAGCAACTACATCAGGGCTGACATTGCCAAGCTTCATTTTTGTCATCTCTAAAAATTCAGAAACATTCATTTCAGGATATAATTGTGAGGATCAAGTAACAGTTCACACGTACAAGTGCTCAGCGAACTGCAGTGCAATACAGTGTTTATTATTAGTTTATGTTCGAAAGAAAGGGGTGTGTGTTTGTGGGTCTGTGAAGTCGCTAATATGTCATCTTTGGAAGATAAGCATTTTAAGGTCACAGATCACATCGTCCTTGACCCACGGCATGTGAATGTTCAAAGAATAAACAACCCAATCAGTCAGCTCGGGGCAGAAACGTCATCACTGCAGCTTGCGTGACTGGAAGTATCTTTTGACAAACGCATAGCTCTCAGATATTTCAAATTAATGTCCTTGGTTGGTTCAGCTAAAGGGCAATGAATCCAATTCATCAAGAGTCTGGAGCAGAGGACACTGATGGAAGTAACAACCAACCTTGGGGCAGACACACACACCTAAGACTCAGGACCGAGAGGTTAGCAGTAAACCCCAGTGATACACAGCTTGATGTCAAACAAATCATTTCCCTTCTGTAAAACAGGGTGAGCACCGTCAAGCCCAAGCCTGCTGGGAAAGGGTGTTTTAAGAGCCCTTGAGATCGAGTGTCATCAGTAGTAATGGTGTAACAACACGAATGCTGTTACGAGCCAGCAGACAGATCCCATGGGCAGGGATGGTGCTGAAAGACGGAAGTGGGAAAAATGTTTATCACCTTACTGGGCATTTTCGATCCTTTTCTTTTAGCATTTTGCAACGTCTGCCTTTGTGATACCCACAACCTCTGATCTCTGCAGCTCAGCACATCTACTAACACCTTCTCTGTGTTCCACTTGGGGTGCAGCAGAAGGCAACAACCCATTGCCTGCTGCCTCAGGACAAGACCCCAGTTCCGCCTCTTCCCATCCTTGACACAAGAGCATCAAGAGAAGCCCACGTTCTGCTCAGGGCTGGGGCATCACTGAAGGAGTCTGGAGGGCTTCAAACCCACCCATACTTCCCGAAGAGTCCTTTTCCAATAGCATATCAATTAGAGCTGCTAATTCCTTTTTTTTTTCTGCCCCATTTGCCCACTTCGATACCGTGCCTGCTTTGTAACGGGATCTCTGTTCATCACAAAGGACAATGACCAAAACCACAAAAGCTATTCAGATACGCAGCACTACATGCTCTTTAAATATAGCTGTTTTAATATCTGAACATGCTCTGGAATTGGGCCAGCAAATGACACATCAAACGAATGTTCATAAGCTTTGACTCTGTAGCCGTCCATCTACGAATTCGTCCAATGGAGATATTCAGAAATGCGACAGAGCCTTATATACAGAGAACTCCACTGCTATATTATTCACAATGGCAAACGAAATAAATAAGTATGTGTACCTTAATTGGCCGACAGCAGGGAGTTCGTTAAGTAAACTGTGCTAGAGCCACCAAATGAATTATTATTTTGTTACTGAAATTATACTAATAAAGAGGGGATTTTTTAATGGGACAGTGCTTATAATCCAATGTTATGTGAACAAACCAAAACACAAAAGTAAGCATACTTCACCGTATGGTCTCCGCAAAGCAAAAACCAGAAGGAAATGAGAAAAGAAGCGACAGTGAAGGATTGTTGGATAAGGTATTATAAGTGAATTTAATTTTATTATACTTCTCTGTATTTTTAAAAACGAGTAAGTTCTGTTTCTACTTTCAGAAAAAGAATTTTAAAAAATGCATTTCAATGCATGGCCAACACAGCCACTTTGGAGGACCATCACTGCCCCCTTTTTCAGGGTAATAACCCAGCGGGGTTACTATATAGGAACAGTATGGGGATGTAGCCGGGCAGGGGGGTGCCTTCTGTGTCAGATGCATCCTCCCCGCTAGACAAGTCCCTCTTCGTTGCTGGTGTGAAGGAGGCAGGCTGGGTGCCACCCTGCATATAAATCACTAGTACGCTCCCAAACAGGGGTAACGACTATTCCCTAGTCAGACCCCTCACATTCACTGCTGGAGAGAAAGAAAATATTGCCAGGTAGGCCCTTCAAGAGAGAAAGAAAGACGGAAAGTCTGGAATTTGAAAACTGGCATTATGGGATTGTCAAGCCATGTCATTGTACCCAGAAGAAAGCGAAACATATGGAGGCCAGCTTCATTCCACGAATGCTGCCACTTTTTAAGCCCTGAGGAGCTTTTGATAACCCATCCATCCCTCGTCCCTCAAAAAAGACGACAAGAGCCAAGCTTTACAGTGTAGCTTCTAGGGTGCGGGCAAAGGCAGTTGGTACCTAGGCATTACGTGGCTCGGAGGAATACAAAAGAGACAGATGGTTGAGTGAGCTCCTGGACAGCCCCAGTATCTGGGACAGAACCCAGACAACAGCAGAAAACATGAAAAGAAAGAAAAAACAGCATTTGCTTTTTCAAATTCCAACCAAGAGATTAACTCATGTGTTTTTATTTGGTAATCAGAAGAACATACAGGTACTTATTTATCACTAGATGATGGGGGAAATTATACATCAACAGACTGTCAGCCTCATCTGTGCAATAAAGATTTACAAGAAACACGTCTTTAGTTTATTGAGAGCAGTATAGCATTTCTGTTTTACATGAATCTTGAGGAATTATTTTTGCATTTGGAGGTGTGATGCTATGGTATTTGAATAGTTCGTTTTTGTACAAACCGGCATCATGGGAACAAAACACTCTTCTTCAGAATGGGTGGCCATTCTCTTGCCCTGTGATATACAAATGCAAATTGCAACCTGCATTTTCTCTGCTAGAGACCTGTTTTACATCATGGCAGTACATTCTATCACCGCTGTAAAAATAAACATAAGTACATTTTACCATCTTCCCTTTGGGAGGAGCAGTCTCAGGACACATCCAGAAATCTCCTCCTTATCCCTCCAAAGAACTACTTATCTGGCATGATTTAGACTGAGTTTTGGGGTTTTGGTTCTGCTTGCCTCCCTCTTTGGAGTCTTGTTAAACATTCTCGGTATTAGTCCAGACACCTCTCACAAATCCAGATGAACAGCAACAAAATCTAAGGCTGAGATGAGCTGAGTTATCCATTCACATAGGGCCAGTGCCCATACCAGGAGAGGGGCCCCAGACCCACGGTGAGCACTGGCGTCGTTGTGCTCTCTACTGAGGGAAGATGATGGCATTACATTAGCCTCAGAGTGACTCATCTTGCTTTGGGTAACTGATCTCCCATCTTTGGGTAACTGATCTCCCATGAGGATTTCCTTTTTCCTGCTTCCTTTCCTCAATTTTTTCCCTACTCCCCAGCTACCTGTCCCATCCTTGGCACCTGACATTTCCTCATGTTAATTCCACTGGAAGAAGATGCTTTTCTTTCCCCCATTATTTTGTGTTTCCTTGTGCTAAAATGATACCACGGGCAGAATGGCCTGCCTGGATAGAGGCGAGAGAAGGAGTTTATGAAAGGTAGAAAAATGAGAGAAGAAAGGAAAGGTAAAAGAAAAGTATGAAAAAGGGAGAAGACTCTTAAATTAGGTAGAGGGAAGAATCAGGCTGTACAGTGGGCACCAGAGCCGATAAAAACCCAACCGAGCTCTACAAATGAAAATAGCAAATATTTTTAAAAATTTTTTTACAGCATATAAAATCGTATAAAAATATCAAAGCAAGAAAAAAGGAAAATGTATACTCTACAGTTCTATCTCTAGAATCAGCTACTGGATGATACTTATGGCTGTAGATTTCTACTATAAATCTATATATATTGGTGCATGACTCTGTCTCTGTACCATCATACATATACCTAGTCAAAGAGAAGGACACAAGTATACAAATACCTACCCCAGGACACATCATGACAGAGAAGCAAAGACTCTACAATAACATGCCTCCAGGGCAATCTACTTAAAAGCCAATCCATAGCTATTGAGTTTCAGTGGGTTTTATTTTAAATGAATTACCCTGCACCATAACCTGACAGAGAAATTCTTCTGTGGGTTAAGAAGGCCGCTCCCATGAAAATACATGGGTGAAGTTCAGTGATCATGGCTGAAGCCGACCAAAGGTGGAAGCCCCCACGAGGGCACCCACTGATCTGCTTGGCCAGCATATATCCCCAGAGATGCATGATCTTCCCAAAGGAGGTTGAATAAGTGTGCCCCGAGGGAGCTGAAAGGACCCCCACAACACCCCCTGCTTCTCCTGGCTCAGTGGATAGCAATCTAGGCTGGGTCCAAGTTCATGGAGGGAAGTCAGCCATGGCCAGTGTTGATCTACTTCTACTGGGGAACAGGAACCAGAATAAATGCAAATTAATCTCAAATACATCTGTAATATTTTAATGAATAAATGGGACAGGTGGGGGTGGATTAGTTAAAATAACCAGGAAGTAATAATATTTAAATGGACTTTCATGAATTTTTCAGTCTGGGTCTCCCACTGTACCCACTCTTGTTTAATGTAAAAACAAGGTGTTCTTTCAATGAAACAATCCTTGACGACTGCAGACTTCCTTGGAGAAGTATCGGTCTTTTATAAATGCCTGCTGAGAACATCCAGAGGACTACTCCCCATTTTTCTCTAACCTCTCTGAACCCAAATTAACTGAACTCTGTCCAGTGTTCTAGGGGGGCTCTGCCACCATTCTAATTCTACTCTCACCTCAATGCTCAGGGTCTTTGACAAGAGCAAGTCTTAAATGAAATCTGTTCTTGGCAGGTAGCATGTCCCCAGTTCTCAGAGGGATGTTTTATAGAAATATTGTGCCGCTCATTACATTTTTTTCTGTAAGTTCATTTTCTAAGTGGTAATGAGGCCTTTCATAATGGAGCAATATTGATCAATCATACGAATTACTCTCCATTTATTCACACATAAGATCCAATATAACATCATTATTGCACCACTATGTTCTTTAATGTCCAATTTTTCTGTGGTTCGGTGCTGTACCAACCATAAGATCAGCAGAGCAAAACTGGGCAATGATTCCCCACACTGCATATATAGGACCTCCTATTTGCTGCATGACAATCCATTTTGGGTTTTAACTATTTCAACTTGGATTACAAATAAGTCCACTGGTATTTCATGTAGATTGGTGTCGTCATCCCTTTTGGGAGAACAATTTCTGATAAATCCCGTTTTGTTTTGCTTTTATTTTATTTTTCCTAAATCCAAAAGCCATAGAGAAGTTTTTTTTTTCCATAAACTTGGCTCTGACAATTTTCCCCAAACCACCTGCAATTTCTATCCTTTATGATAAGCTATTTATGTCACTAGGGTATGTCTGTATAGCCTTAGAAAGTAAGCCTTTAGCGATATGCTTGACATAGAGGAGATGTTGGGCTTTGTTGGCACTCACAGATGGATAGTGGAATGCAGCTGGACAGTCGTGCACCTATTTCCTGAATGCTGACCATCTGCTGGGCCGCGTTTGGGGCGGGGGGGGGGGGGGG
>CM052806.1:53040918-53085761 GCA_028533885.1 Nasua narica
CTTTCCAATGGATTGGTCATTATGCCTCAAAACTTGCCACATCCACAAGACCTGGATGTGGAGCTCTCTGGTGACATAGGGACCCCCAAACTTTAGGGTCAACTTCATTTGGAAGGTGTTCCACCCAGAGACGGGTAGAAATTGTGGTTTGTCAATGATGGAAATGTCCCTACTGCTTTCTCCACATGTTGGTCAATTCTTAATTTAGGTGTATAAGCCCTTGCTTTCTGTCTGACTCAGTGTAATATTGAGTAAGATGCCAGACTCCATGCAATCAATGTCGCTGCTCCTTTGGAAGCTGCTTCAAGAGAATGGAAAGACCACAGAAAGTGCACCAGAGCTTTGGAAATACTGTTCTTCCAGTCAATACTGACTGGGGACCATAATTTTAATGTTTTATCAACTCTAGGATTAATGAATACCATAATAATATTTTATATTTTCAAAAAGTAGATAATTTTACAGTTTTGCTCAATGTCCCTTCAAAATACTTCTTAAGGATTTAAAGATGAGTTACATGGAGTTTTGCTTCTCCACACTGAGAATTCCAAGCATAGTTCTATCCTGAATGAAACTCTCTTCCCATTCTTTTTCAGCTAATTAGTGACTTAAAGCAAATGGAAAATATTACCATGCCTTTATTGTTGCTAGAAAAAATGGCTATATTCCTGTTTCTTTTTTCAGATCTTGTTTAGTCTTACTTGTTAAGAGTATAAAAGGGAAGCTGTAAGCTTTCTATTTTGACCGGTGGCAGAGCTCTCCATACAAAAGTACAGAACAGAAATGAGGTAAAAGGTTCCGGTTCCGAGATGAAAAATTGGACACGCCCTGGTTGTATTTCCTTCCTATACGAAACCACAACACCTCAAAGAGCATAGTTGGCATGCTGATGTCCCATGGATGGAGTGCAGGTCATAGGCATACTTTTTTCGACCAGCATAGTCTTTGGAGATTTCTGAACTCGCTGCCAGTATTTAAAAATTTGGAGAGAGTTTATATAAAATCCTAGTTATCTAGGACCCCCATTCCTACGTAGCACTAATCCTGTTTCTGACTAGTAACTGCCCCCTTTCCACAACACACACCTCACCATACAAAAAGCTCCAATTCCTCACAGTCCCTACTGCTCCTTACTGCCTTCCTGGTACCATCATTGATAATAGTCACACTGATATTACATGGCTTGCTTTACTCATTTACATGACCTATTAGGCCCCTGGTTTGAATTTGTGACCACATTATAGAAAAGCAGAGGGAGCATCAGAAAAATATGTGCTATTACAAGGCAAAATGTAAAGCTGACCAAAGAACTGTGTTTAAATATCAGTACATACTGGGTATTTCACACAACAGCCCTTCAGATCTTTCTGTTGGGGAATATTTCAGTGAGGCAAGAGGCCCTGTAGACTACATACACAGTCTCCTTTCCATCTGAAGAAACAGCAACATTTTGCTTTAGTAATAAGATTTTTTTTAAATGTTTGTTTTGGTGTTTTTAATGTAGAAATTATATCTGCAATGAGGAATACACCTACGCCTACCATCTAGCTTTCTCTCTCTATCTCCCTATTACTAACCCCCACTCCATCACCAGCAGAGTCATGCAGTTTCTCCTTGGGAAGGACTCAAAGATTCCTTTGGGAACCATAACCACCTTTTATGAATCAGTTTTATCCAAATCACACCATTCAGACTCATAACATTACCCTTTACTTAGACTCTACTGGATCTCATTTTTGACTTGGATTCAGGGGGTATATCTTTAATCTCTTTCCGTGCTACATCCACGATTCTTTCTTTTGATTTGTGCTATTAATTATCTCCTATGTGTAATTTTTAAAGACTCACTAAAATGAGAAGAGTTATCTGACATATCTCCCTGATACTAATTCCCTTAGCACTTCCCTGAATAGAAAGAAGAGTGATTAAGTGAAACCATAATTATGGAAAAGAAGAGGACCAGCCAGTGGTAAAAATTTCAGTAGCCATTTAGTCCTGGATGCTACCCAGTGAGAACAGTATGTTTCCCATCTAAACAGTATGGTCATCAGCGGAAACATTCAGGTTTATATCAATGAAAGCACAGATAAATTAAGCATTTACAAATAAAGAGTCCTATAGGATAATCTCTTTAAAAAAAAGAATTTCATATATAAATGGAAAGACAAGCATAAGAACAATTTTTAAGTCTGAAAGAAAACTGGAGAAAAAAGAATGTTCCAGACCCAGGAAAGGAACAACCAGAGACTGGAGTCATCATCTTAGCTGTGATGAAGGGCCAGCACGGCTGTATCCACCATCAGTAGCCAGTAAAAAAATAACAATTTAAAGGAACGGCATCGACAGTAGTAAGATGGCAATTACTTTGCACGTGGCTTTTTCAGGCCTCCCTCAGCATATCCAGGATGTCCATCCTCACCAGGTCAGACAGGTGCCTTGAAAGCCAGGGCATTAGCAAAGAATTCTGAGGAAGTCCCTTCATGTTTAGTTTCTGTTTGTGCAAAAAGCTCAAGTTGTTTTATTTGCTTGGGGGAAGATTTCCCCAGAGTTCTTAGACCTCAAACCAGCTCCCAGAGAGCCATCCCTTGGAAGGAGGTGGCATGAGGGAAGGCCAAGAGTGGGGGGCTTGTTTCTGAAAGTTGGACACCTTCCCCAGATATGGGTCTTTGTGGAAGGAGAAGAAGGAGAATGAAGAAGCTCATCTAAAATGATGCAAGACACTGGCAGCCTCTTTTATTGTATGTGAGGTGTGTTTTACTCTTCTGAATCTGAAAAAAAGAAAAAGAAAAAGAAAAGTGTCAATGCTGCCTTTCCCCCCACCCTTCTCCACCCTCCGGGTCT
Organism: Nasua narica; assembly: GCA_028533885.1. Taxonomy (NCBI): domain Eukaryota; kingdom Metazoa; phylum Chordata; class Mammalia; order Carnivora; family Procyonidae; genus Nasua; species Nasua narica. The sequence goes on from CM052806.1 coordinate 53,043,760, forward strand.
GAGGAGAAGAAAATCTGAGGAACAAAAAAAAAAAAAAAATGGGGGGAGGATCAATTAAACATTTCCATACTAGTCATTGCTTTCTCCTTTGTAGCATGGTTTGCTCTGTTCATAAAGGGAAACTCTCAGTGGAGAATTTTAAAAACTGGTTACGTTCGAAATCTTAATAGTTACTTTCAAATTGATTATCAAACATTTGGTTCATGCAATATGGATACTAAAATACCTTATTTTGAACCAAGATGACAGTGACTGCCAGATCTGGCCAATATGCCTCAGGGGTCAGTGGGATTGGAAGAAATCAGATTCATCAAATCCCAACCATTTCCATACCAGAAGCAATATTCCTCTCTCAGAATTTTTGCACACCTACCTCCCCCTCAGAAGCTTTCCCAAGAAGATTTAAAGCAAGATGTGTCCCAACTGAAATCATTATGCAGATGGGTAAATCACCTGACTTCTCTACTGGACCCAAATGTGATGGTGGTGGAGGAAGAAGACAAAGATGGAAACAGGACTAAGTTGATGGAAATAGACAGTAGTGGATTTTTTTTTTTTCTACCTGGCATACTCTACCCCATGAAAGCTCACTAGGCTTGGACAAAATCTCTAAAAAGCAAGCAGACAAACAAAAACCATCATGAATGTTGCAGGGTCTGTAAGTTATCATGCCTTATAGTCAGAGAAGGTTCCCTCCTGTGCAGGGCTCCAAAGGTAGAGAAGTACAGTGGCTTAGATTTTAAGGATAACACCATTTACCTACAAAAATGTTAGGAGTCACTAGTGGATAAGGAACATTTCCTATTCAACTTGAAAGACTGAGATACTGTCCTAAATGAGAAGTAGTTGAAGTTAGGCAGTGAACTAGTTGAGAAATAGGAGAGCCCTATCTGATCTTTTGTAATTACTATCAATTCTCAATTTTCCAGGGGTCATTGATCTGATCCTCCTGTTGTTCCTCTTTCTTCATTCTGGTCCCATGAAAGTTTACCCTCTGTCAGCACCTTCACCCATTTGGCAGAAATAACAGAAAAGAGAAAAACTTCAGACCAGTTTACCCTGATGCTGGCCCTGGCAGTGAAGGAAATCCAAGTTGCCTCTCTAGAACTTGCCAGTGATGGAAAGGGGTGAAGCAAAAGCTGAAATCAAGGACTAGAAATTTCCCCCTGGTTCTGATCGTCTGCACAATTTGGTCTGGGTGGGAGTTGCAAGACAGCACTCCTCCTTAGGGCTTTGGCCCCGCCATTATCCGTTTGAGGTCATATGTAAGGAGACTCCTTTCAGACAGTCATCACAGCACTAACCACCCTAGGAGATGTCCCCGGGCCCTCAAATATAAAACCCAATTTTATTATGATGATATAAGTCTGAGGTTGATTTTTTAATAAATGACCAATTGGTTGGAAGGATGCTAGGAAGAGCTCACAAGGACCACTGTGATACCCAGTGAGCTTCGATTAGCCAACAAGGGAAGTGATTCACATCTTCTTTCATGAGGCCTCCGTGAACAGTGGCCGGCTGTCCAGCTTGCAGGGTTCCAGAGATGGAAAGAAGTCCATCTAGGATCTTAATGGACCCCAAAGGCCCTTGAAAGATGACCTTTTTCCTTTTCCAGTCATTGCTGCTGAATGAGATGGGAAGTGATTGGCTATGGTTCTCCACCCTCCCCTCCACAGTCTTCTAGTCAAGGGATGGAGGGAAGAGGTAAATAAAAGAAACGTGTCTAAGCTGCACCTGTGTCCATTAAGTACAACTAACAGTAAAAGATGCTCTGCAGCTGGGTCTGGGACCTGAATGACTTCCTAGCCTTCCCAAACACATGCTCTCTCGAAAGTAGTTTCCGTTTCTAAATCTCTTAGGGTATTCGCTGTAAGGTGCCTCCGATCGCAGCTGCCTACAAGATGTAGATTCCTTGAGGGCAGGGGAAACATCACTTATCTTCCTAACTCTTTGCATATATTCCAGTGCCTGACACATAGCACATGCTCAACAAATTATTTTTTTTTAATTGAGAGGAAGTGAATTAAATAAGCATCAGGTACATGGGACAGATACAGAAGCATAATGATAAGTAGGAAGTCTCTCACCACCTTTTTTGAAAATCTTTTCGTAGCAGGAAACAAAATTTAAAAAGAAAATCATAAATGTATTTATTTTATATTTTATTCAATAGCAAGATAGGATAGGTCAAAAGCGTGTATTTCCTTTGAGGAACTAGCCCCCCTGTGGAGACTAACGTCCCCGGAAGAGGGGCACCTGTTGTGCACGTGGCTTCGATGTGGTCTGTAAATCAGGCTTGCTCCTCCCTCACTCCACACCTCCTCCCTCAGCTCTGAGTGTCTTACATTTGCTCTGTTGTGGCTGGGTTTGGTGTCTTTGCTTTCAATTTAAACTAAAATTGGATAATCATTTTAAGCTAAAATTGGGCAAGACCACAAAGCATTAGGCAAATAGGTTCCTGAAGACAAATAAGTGGCCACTCCGTATATAACTGAGATAAAGAATTATTTTTTTTGTTCTAGGGTCTTTGAATTCCATTGACTGTAAATCCACATTGGCTTTTTGGAGGCCACAAAAATCAGTTAAACTCACCCACCTTTTTATGATCGATAAACAGAAATAAAAACTACCTTCATCTAACTTGGGATAATGTGAGAAAATACCTAAGTGAGTGCCATCCACCCACCCTCCCCTTGACCAAAGACTTCTTATGTCTCACAGCCACGGAGGCTCTGATTCCCGAGGCACAGGCTGTATGAATTCACAGAAAAGTATTTACTCCAGGGAAATGAACAACAAAAAATGTTTCAGCAACTTCATTTGGAGAAAAAAGGAGGCGGAAACTGACAGCCGTGTGGCCTTGTTTATTCTACCCTCCCCACACTACTCCTCCTACAGGTAAGTGGAGATGCTGTAGGAAACTATTTGGTTTAAAGATAATCATTTTAAGAAGAGGCTTAAATTTCGATTTAATGTGGTTTGACTCTAAATATGTGTTTATCTGTCATAATGTTTATTCCTAGATCATCTACGAATCTGGCACCAAGGCTTGAAAAACAACTGTAAACACTTTTCTTTTTCATTTTTCTTGGTTTTGATTTTTTACAGCCTGATTCAACTATCATCCAAGCTCAAAGAAATAAGCTGACTTGGCTGAGAACAGAGCTGGGATTCAAACCAGATTTTCAGGTTCCAGAAACTCTCCCATAGCTGCCTCCGTATGGAGTCAACTTTCTATGAAAACAGCAAAATACAGTAAGCAATGGAAAGGAAGAATAAATGTGGTAAAACCAAACCCAAATTAAGATGTCTAGTAGAATTACTGTGGGGCTTATAAGTGGGTTCTGGTTTGGTTTTGTTTTTTTAACAATGAGGAAATACTAAAAACAAACAAACATTTTAGATATAGCTATTAGAATTTATCCAGAGATTTCACTGTTTTAGGTAGTAAGTGCTATTTTAAATGGTTATCACTAAATATCCAAAAGCATATATTGCCTGCTTTCTCCTTGCCCCAAATGATAACGGATATGATTACAGTATGATTATTCTAAGTTAATTTCACTGCATGTGATACGAACGCTAACAGCCTTGCTCCGATGGATGGATGGATGGATGGATGGATGAACAGACAGGGTAAGTAAGTAAATTTATGGGATGTAAACTTCCTGAAACCTTGCCTATGCCAACATGATGAGATCTTAAAATTTACCCATTTGATCCAAATACACAGAATAAGATGAGAACAAAAGATGGCAGTTTTTAGCTCCAACCCTTGCCCAATGTTTTCTTTTCTCTTGATCCGTGGCACCTGTGCTATCACTGAGAGTAATGATGGTATTAAAGTCTTATTTTCTAACTTTTCTGCCTTGTCTTTCCCTTTACAGCATGGTCTTTCCAAACTAAAAATCTGTGAATAACTCTCTCTCTCTGCCCCACACTGCTCAAGGTGTTTTTTTTTTTTTTTTAAAGATTTTATTTATTTATTTGAGAGAGAGAGAGAATGAGAGAGAGGGAGAGGTCAGATGGAGAAGCAGACTCCCCAGTGAGGAGGGAGCCCGATGCGGGACTCGATCCCAGGACTCCAGGATCATGACCTGAGCTGAAGGCATTTGCCCAACAACTGAGCCACCCAGGCGCCCTGCCCAAGGTGTTTTCATGTTGTTCCTCTCTTATTAAGAAATTAGTACTTTAATGCCTAAGGAAACAATGAAAACATTCAACTCTGTAAGTGCTCTCGGGCCTGGCCCACTCTTGGGAGGTAAGTAAATAGCAGGCACCAGCAGCCCCCACCACTCCGTGCCGGTGAGACAACCTAGAGTTGTCTGTATATGAAAGTTTTCGTTTCTGATCAGTCTTTGAATCTGCTATTTTTGAAGCCAACAAGAGGCCAGAGACCATACAGACCAAGAAAGTCCTTCAGAGAAAGTTAAGTGAGGCTGGAACTTTAGACCTGAAACATTATGACTGTTCTTCCTGCTTTTCTCAATTTTATTAGTTCAGGAAAAGCAATGTAAGATTCAAAGTAAGTGAAAGAAGAGACAAATTTTTTTTCTCCTGTTTTCAATGTGGCTCCAGAGTAGAAAATACAAATAGCATGTATGATAGAGGGCTAATACTTATGAAATACAGATGTCATCACTTGAAGATCGAGGTGCCCTTCTGTGGAGAATGCTAAGAATAAACACAAAGAGGAAGCTTTGATACTTGCTTGACACTGCATTTTTAACTGTTCTCCTAGTGTGTGGGTGTCTAGAAAAGAAATGGCATTAACAATGTTGACAGTGCTAGCTCCTGATGGCACATATTTATTGCAAGGGCAGCTGTTATTTTAAAGACTTTTTTTATAATGTTAATAGAGTTTCTTTTGACAAATGCATTGCTACTTGTGTTCCTCCCAACCCCTGTGTAAAATCTGATAAAATCTAAGTTTTTAGGAGGAAAAACAGATAAATATTTATTTCATGAATACTAAGAAGTTATTTTTAATCCTGAACATCAGTGTTGAGGAAAAAAAATCACATTTTCCACAGTTCCAAAATTATAATCTTTTCCTTCAGACTGGGTTCCTTTAAAAATACAATGGTACATTAAGAGTATAACGAAATGTCTAGAAGATAAAGTGAAACAACTAAAGCTTATATACCAATAATTCCAAGCGAAAAGTTGTTTAAAAAGATTAATTTTGTCATTACCGAAGTGTACCTAATATACTTTTATTTGACATTTCTACTATGTAGTTATTTGGTAAGATACTGGAATCTCAGTGGCTATGTAAAAAGCATGAATTGACTTTAGAAGTTTTCTTTGGTATAACACAATTTAATTATTTTAAACTCACCAACCTTACATTCTATTATATTGATTATGTCACCTATATATGCAATATACATATATATGTATATACTATATATATTTATAAGATATATATTATATATCCCATATGTATATACATATATATATTTCAGTTGCTGTTTCAATACTACAAATGTGAATTCCAAAAGCACAAAAATGGACAGGAGGATGATAGTAGTAGCATGCCATCTGTCCCTTTATAATCCATCCTGAGGATATCTATTATATACCCTCCTGGGGAAGCACAAAGATATTCACTAAATCTAGTAGTTTAGTGAATAGGTTTAGGTTTGAAATGCATGTTTGTAACTAAAAGAGCTAACGGATCTGATTCACTGTGACTCACTGATGCTAGAACCATCTGTAAGTAATAGGCTTTGTACTTCCAAGCTCTCAAGAGTATAAGTCGGTAGTAAAAGGAGCAGGAACATTATTCAGTTCACTCCATTTGAACACTTCCTACACACATATCATGGACTGGTTAATAGTCTTCCCCCAAATCCAAAAAACAATTGTGTTGGGTTTTAGCATTGCTGAACTCACAATAACTCTTTTTGGGTCAACCTACAGCACGGCTTCTGAAAATAACTAGAAAATAACACTTAAGTATATCAATCAAAATGTTAAAACATTAGCAACAAAACCCTTTAAAATCTAATTAGTGAGGTTTTATCCAGCTAGATGAGAATAACAGCCATCTAAAAATTAATTTTGCATTTATCAAACTTTTTGCAGTTTTTCCTTTGACAGGGATATGGGAGTGCAGGGTTTAGACCCTTGGGTTATCTCACTACTTGAGAAAATAAGGATGTAAAATGTTTTGAAAGACAAATATCTCATGGCTTTTCTTGCTAAGCCATACCATTTCTTTACTGTTGATGCTCCATATGTTAGTACATACACATAAATTTGTTAAGTAAATGGGTCACAGGAGTTTTCATGGACAAATGGCTAAGGGAAATGGGGTATTAATCAGAACATGTGTTGTTATGATGACTTATCTTAACTGGGACTCAGGGGACTCCAGATGTTTGGTCCCCGTACACCCATGGAAAATAACTCATAAAGATGCTGGATTCTCATGCTGAAGGAAAAATCTTCATTAAAGAAATAGGCCTTCTTTTTATCAATACATAAAGGACCACAGTGCAATATCTTCCCAGAACTAAGAAAAAAAACTGTTATCCTCTGAGAAGGAAACAAAAAACCCAAAAGATGGGATTAACTATTCATAGAAACTACCTCGAGACAGCAGAGGTTGACTTCAGTGGCATGATCAATAGTGAGGTGTACTGCAAATCATTCACTGCTAAAAACAGTTAAATACTAAAGTTTTACAGGTTCCATTCTTAAAGTAAATTAGGAAGGACTCAAGGTTATTGTTATTGTAGCACTGCCTTGGATGTGAGAGGAAAGAACAGGGTAACAACTAGTGTTATCAGAACTGTTCATCATCCCTGGCCCTTTTTACTCATCACAATTCATAATCTGATCGTACCTTTGGAGATTTATAAAGCTTATGAAAATATGGTAACCTATAGTGGGGAATCAAAAACAATGCCTTAAAAACAAAGAAGTTTCCTCAAGATCAAGGTCCAGAAATGCAGTCAAGAACAACTAAAAGCTAACAAGAATGATCATCTACTCCAAGATCATCTACTCCATTCACTCCTGATGGCTGGATGTGTGGTCAAAAAGGAGACGAGGAAGAGAGGTGCCAAGAAGGAGTGCCTCTCTCACTGTCAGAATACAGAGCATGCAAGACAGCCGCCATACTATTCTTGGCAAGTGTATCCCAATGGTGGAGACAGATGTATCAAGATATTCTACCTTGAAGTCACACTTCATCAACTAACTCTCTTTACATTCTCAGCTTATCAAGTAACTTTCTGATGTGATTTGAGTTCCCAGGTAAGTTTTCCTTCAGGAGAAAGAAACCACTGACTGGTAGATTGACAGGAGTATTCCAGTGTACATATTGTACATCACTAAATTAGCAGTCAAAACCATACACTGGTTAGGAGTATTGGTGTTAGTATCAACAAATCTTTTGCAGCATAACCAACTCTTCATTTGCTGTCAATATGAAACTCCTCTGCCATTGTGGGGAGCCCTTCTTGCTCATCAGCAGGTCTCCTTTACAAAATCATGCATAGTGTAGGCTCACAAATGAAGGGATTGATAGTTAAGATAGTTCTTATCTTAAGATAGATAGTTCTAGATAAGATAGTTCTTACTTACAGAACAAAATGAATGAAAATCCACAAAGTGGACTTCACTTCACAAATCCTATGTCAAAAATTTTCAAGACTCCATAACCTCTTCTATTACTAAATTGTCCTATGTGTACCTTACAAAAACAAACTGGGATAGAAGTTTGAACTAAGATGGCCAGGGGCACCTGGGTGGTTCAGTGGGTTAAAGCCTCTGCCTTCGGCTCAGGTCATGATCTCAGGGTTCTGGGATCGAGCCCCGCATCGGGCTCTCTGCTCAGCAGGGAGCTCCTCTCTCTGCCTGCCTCTCTGCCTACTTGTGATCTCTCTCTGTCAAATAAATAAATAAAATCTTTAAAAAAAAAAAAAAAGAACTAAGATGGCCATTAAGACATTGCCCTCTAAGACTTGTAACCCATTAGGATTCTGATTAAAATCTTATTGTCAGCTGCTTAGAAACAAATCAATCTGTCAAAACTTGAAGAAAATATTAAATGAATATAAATGCCTATAAAGTTCCCCGGGCTTGGTAGTATGTATAGGATTGATTCAATAAGAAGAGTGAAGATGGCTAAAAGTGTTCAGTTGTTTCTATAGCTCTGCATGGACCAAGACCCAGCCAACATAAGCGGCAAGTGACACGAAGAAGCCCTGTGGGAAGAAACAGCATAGATTGGAACGCTGAGGTAATAAAAGGAGGCATTGACTTCAAACTATGGTTTTGATGGGTCTGAACTAGGGCAGTTCTTTATTCTGGTGTATAAAGACAGCCTAACAACCACTGTCCCGAGTAGTGTGGGGAAGAAAGAACTTGGAAGAAAGAACAAGGTGAGCGTGATTCCCTGAGAAGAGAATCCTGGGGTACAGGTATTTATACAGACTTGAAAACTGATGATGGTCTCAACAGATGCACACCTCCTGATGATCCATGTGCCAGTGTGTTTGTTGCTTCTTAAATCTCTGAACATAAGCTTAAGTCAGAAACCATCTTTGCTGTAAAGACAGACATGTGTCTCAGTTCTTCATGCACCTTCTCCAGGCACCTGCTGTTGGACTATTTCCTCCCTGGATTTGCAGAGAAGGGCACATCTCCAGGCCTGTGCAGGCCCTGTCTGTCTCTCACTACCAACTCACTACCAATTTGCAAAGCAAGTCATGACAGCCCACCCTTTAGGCAACTAACGAAATATTTTCAATGTTAGCTGAAAAATAAGAACATCAAGTACAACTCAAGTGTAAAGCCTCAGACTATATCCGGAATTCCACTGTTTTTATTAATAACTTGGTGCATCTATTATAATAGAACACAAGACATCTAACAAAGTCAAAGTCATCCATTCCATTTATTTACCCACTTTCAAACTACTCTGGTAGGATCAGCTAAATAGAAAACAGGAAAAACACATTCATTTCTTTGGTTGATTCTTGTGAGCTCTGCAGCAAGTCAAGGTCATGAGATACCAGCCTTGTGAAGAATCACATCACAAGCAAAATGCGTGAATGTACACGACAGACCTTTTAATTTCAAGTAGTTGTTCTACCCAAACTAACAAGAATATTGGCTCTATTGCCTTTTATGTATCCTGTACTGAAAGCCTAAAGACAAGACCAGGAGCAACTTAAGAAATATGCAGAAAGAATGGCTATAAGGAAATGAGCTGAAAAAGTTGTGTCCTCACAGGCAAAGGGAAGTAGAGAGCTAAGAAATTATTAGATGAATATAATATACGAGTGTAAAACCATCTCCCCACATATAAGTTTTGTTTTCTCTCAATATGGTTTTTAATTTGGCTTTTAATTTGCATTTCCTACTGATGTCTATGATCTCCCTGATGTACCTATTTGCTAGCTGTACATTTCTTTCTTGTGAAATGTTTAAATCTTTTGCATGTCTTTAATGAAGCTGTTAATTTTCCTATTATTGAACACTGAAGTTTCTTTATATATTCTGGATGTAACTCCTTTAAAACATATAGGCTTTGCAAATATTCTCTCCAGGTCTGTGGGCTGTCTTTTCATTCTCCTAATAGAAGCTTCGGAAGAGATGTTTTTAATTTTGATAAAGTATAATTTATCAGTTTCTTCTCTTATGGTTTGTACTTTTGGTGTCATACCTAGAAAACCTTTGCCCAACCTAAGATTGCAAAGAGTTCTCCCTGTTTTCTTAACCATAAGTTTTATAGTTTTACATTTTCAATTTAGGTTTATGATCTATTTTGATGTTTGCATATGATGTAAGATATGGGAGGTAATTATTTTGCATATCAGTAGCAAATTATTCCATCACTATTTGTTAAAGACTACCTTTCTCCATGGAATGTCCTTTGTCAACAATATGTTATCCAGGTCCATGTGGATCTATTTCCGGACTTTCTATTGACCCATTTGTCTATCATGATGCTAATACTATGCTGCCTTGATTACTAAACCTTATAGTAAGTCTTCAAACAAGGCCTTCCTTTTTAGTCCTTTTAACTTTTCCCTTCTTTTTCCAAGTTTCTTTGTATATTTTGGGCGCTATGCATTTCCATATAAATTTTAGAACTGATTTGTTAACTATGAAAAAAAAACCTGCTAGGATTTTAATTGGAATTGCATGAATCTGTAGATCAGTTTGGAGAGGACTTATATTTCCACTATCTCTGGAAAATCCTCCAATATTTGGCAACTAAACACCACACTTCTAAATAATTCTTATATCAATGTAAAAATTAAAATGGAAATTGGAAGGTATTTTGAACTAAATGTGAATACATGTTAAAATTTATGGCATACTACTAAAGTGGTACTTAGAAATTTACAGCACTGAATGCCTACATTAGAAAAAAAATCTCAAATTAATCACATTAACTTCCACTACAAAAAAAGCTAGAAAATAAGGCAACCTTAACCCAAAGAAAGCAGAAGAAAAAAATAAAAAGATAAGAAATCAATGAAATAAAAACAGAAAAACAATGAGAACTATTAATAACAAGAATTAATAAAACTTATTATCCTCTAGCCAGATGGTAAGGGGGAAAAAGAGAAAAAAGACAAATTACCAATATAAAAAAAAATGACAGATTAGGTCATGACATATTCTACAAAAATTAAAAGGATAATAAAATAATATGAATATCCTTATGCCAATTTAATTCCACTATGAATTGTAAATATGCTTTGTATGACTTGGATCCTTTTCAATTTATTGGGACTTGTTTTATATCTCACAACCTGGTCTATATTGATAAATGTTCTTCTGCGTGCACTTGAAAAGAATGTGTGTTCTCTATTGTTGGGTATTATAGGGATGCCACTTAGGTGAAGCTGGTTGGTAGTATTGTTAAAATCTTCCTTTCCTTGCTGATTTTACATCTATTTATTCTGACAATGATTGAGAGAGGAATGTTAATATCTCTAAATAAAATTATGGGTTAAATTTTTTTTTTTTCTGAGGGCGCCTGGATGGCTCAGTTGGTTAAACGTCTACTTTCAGCTCAGGTCATGATCCCAGAATCCTGGGATCAAGCCCTCAGCTCCCAACTCAGCGGGGTGTCTGATCCCCTCCTGACTCATGCATTCGCTCTCCCTCCCTCTAAAAATATAAAAATACTTTTAATTGAATAAAAATATTAAATATTAATATTTAATATTTAATAAAATATTTTTAAGTTTTTAAAAGTTTTTTTAGTTCATTTTATGTATTTCAGTGCATAAAGGATTATTATATCATCTTGATAAATGGACAACTTTATCATGCAATGAACTTCTTTATCTCTGGTGATAGTGTTTGCAATGAAATCTACTTTGTCAGATATTAATGCAGCCATTCAAGCTTTCTTTTTATTAGTGTTACCTTAGTGTACCAATTTCCATCCTTTTACTTTTGGGCTATTTGTGTCTTTTTTTTATGAAGGCAGACTATAACTGTGTTTTATAATCTGAAAATCTCTGCCTTTTTATTGGGGTCTTTAGAACATTTAATGTCATAACTGATATGCTTAGTTTTAAGACTATGATCTTGCTATTTGTTTCCTATTTGTCTCATATGTTCTTTGTTCCCTTTTTTTTTTTACCTTCTTGTGGATTAAGTATTGTTACAATTCCATTTTATCTCTTTTGTTGGCTTATTAGCTATATGTCTTTGTTTTGTTATTTTAATTGCTTTAGAGTTTATAGTATATGCTCTTAATCTATCACAATCTACTTTCAAATGATATTATATCACTTCATGTATAATAGAACTTTATAATAGTATACTTCTATTTCTCCCTTCCCAGATTTTTATGCTATCATTGTCTATTTATGCTATTGTTTTATGCTATTTCAGTCATATATGTTATTTTTTAAGATTTACTTATTTATTTGAGAGAGAGAATACACAGGAGGAACAGAGGGAGAGGGAGAAAGAATCTCAAGCAGACTCCACACTGAGCATGAAGCCCAACATGGGACTTGATCTCATGACCCTGAGATTACCACCTGAGCTGAAACCAAAGTCAGTCACCTAACCGAAGGCACCACACAGGGACCCCTCAGTTATATACGTTATAAATCAGATGATGTATCATTATTACTTTGTTCAAATAGGCAATGATCTTTATCCATCTATTTACCATTTTTCATGTGCTTCATTCTTTTGTGCAGGTCCATATTTCCAACTGGCATAGTTATCCTACTGCCTTTCATTAACATTTCTTGTAGTGTGGGGTCTACTGGTGATGAATTCTTTCAGCTTTTATATCTGAAAGATATTTTTACTGGGTATAGAGTTCTTAATTGAATTCTTTTTTTCTTTCAGCATGTTAAAGATGTTGCTCCACTGTCTTCTCATTTGTATTGTTTCTGATAAGAAATCTACAATTATCCTTATCTTTGTTCAATTGTACATGAGGTTTTTATTCCTCTTGCTGTTTTAAAATTTTCTCTTCATTACTGGTTTTGAATAATGTGATTATGACATGTTTTGGTGTAATTTTATTCAAGTTTCTTGTGCCTGGGCTTTACTGAGCTTCTTGTCTGTGCATTTATGGTTTTCATCATTGGGAAAAATTTGCCCAAGTAAATTACTTCATGAAATATTTTTCTTTCTTCCTCTCTCTCTTCTTTATGTTAGGGACTCCAGTTACATACATTAGGCCATTGAAGATGTCCTAAAATTCACTGATGCCCTTTAAAATTCTTTTCTCTTTCATTTTGGTTAGTTTTTTCTTCTACAATGTCTAGTCTCACCCACTGTACTAATTATTAATCTCATCCAATGTTTTTAGCTAATTCCACCCAGTGGGTTTCCAAATCATACACTGTAGTGTTCATCTCTAGAAGTTTGATTTTCCCTTCTTTGTATCTCCCATGTCTCTAATCATCTTTCAAGCATATGGGTTATAGTTATAAGAACTGCTTTAATGTTCTTGTCTGCTATTCTAATTTGTTTCAGTTCTCTCTCTCTCTCTCTCATTATGCATAGTATTTTCTTGCTTCTTTGCACATCTAGTAATTTTTGATTGGATATTGAACATTGTGAATTTTACCTTGTTGGGTATTGGATATTTTTGTATTTCTATATATACCTATGAACTTTGGGGTGCAGTTATTTGGATACACTATGATCCTTTTATGTCTTGCTTTCAAGGTTTATTAGGTGAGACCAAAGCAGCATTTAGCTTATAGCTATTTACTCCCCAACTAATAAAAGAAGACATTTAGGTGGCTTCTACCCAATTCCCTTTAAATTATGAGGCATTCACATTTGGCTAGTGGGAATAGGCACTTTTTTTGCCTTATATGAAGGGTGAACATTAGGATCACTCCCTCTAATCCTCTTGAATGGTTCTTTCCTGATCTCAAGTAGTTTCTTATCTGTATTGGTCAATCAGTACCCTGATGAATGACTACTCTTTAGATTTCTGGAGTTCTATATCTCTAAAGCTCTCTCCTCTGTGGTACTTTATCTTGTTAAGTTTAGCCACCACGGCTCTCCCTGATCTTTATTCAACTCTTCAACTCAAGGAGTCCACGAGGTTTGCCTGGGTTTCCCCCTCCTTATGCTGCTTGGAAATCCTCTCAAAGGAGTAAGCTGGAGCAATCATAGGGCTTATTTCATTTGTTTCCTGTTTCTTGGAGATCACTGTCCTTCATTTCTTGACGTCCAGTATCTTGGAAACTATTCTTCCATGTAAGTTGTCTTTTATTATGATTCTTATTGTTTCAGGTGAAAGGATGATTCTGATTCTTATTAGTCCTTCTTGGTAGAAGCAGAGGTACACAGATGGTCTTTTGTACACTCTTTTCACTCTACATAGTTGACTTTTAAATTTCATGAACACCTTTAAACATTCCAATTTTGAGAACAATCAGTGAAGGAGAAATTCCTGCTGAACTCTCTCTCGGGGACTTGGCAAATAACCCTGTAGGACCTAATTATAACCAATCTTTTGAGAGACACAAATGGTGGCTATCTCTTATATCTCTGTTAATGTAGTCAAATAAAGTTAAAGGCAAATTCGTATTTCTGGGCAACTATAAAAAATTATGGCAGGTCCAAGAGGCTATGCTGTTTCAAACATGACTAAAAACACACTGAAAATAATTCATTCACTGGCACCCCAACAGTCTCCCAGTGACATTGTAAAAGTTTAGGCCCTGAGAGAATCTTGGCTCAGAGGCCTGGATCTTTTTGTTAGTACATTTCTCACTAAGAGTAAACAAGGTAGTTTCAAAGGACATTCATTCTTTGAAGTCAGTTCGAAAATTAGTGCTGTAGGATACTAAGTAGTACCTCAGTAGCCCGACAGAGATAATGTTCAACTGCAATGTGTTCATATGCCAGGATATAATTTATGCTTTTAACACACACCCCTGCCCTCTGTGTGTGCCTCAACTCAGTGGAGTTTGGGAATAACCAACTGTGGTCCAGTTTCCATCAGGTTTCTTTCTGAATGCATACAATGTTGCAACTTCTAACTATAGTGGGTTTGGTCATACTGGGCACTGAATTGTGCTTGGATACTCCCTCTCAAAAATTAGACAGAGCCGGTCACCACTGGTTTCCAGGGGTTGTATTAGGAGGATAGGGAGGCATTAAAAATAGTTAAGTTGACTTCCTCTGGTCATCAAATGTAATAGGATCTATTAAAAAGAAATGTTCAAAATGTATGTGGTTGTTACTAGACAGCTTTTTAAAAATCAATGTACCCTCTGATCCATATATCATTTAGAATTTTTTCTAAAGTATAGAGTTTGACCAAAGGCAAAGAGATAAATGAAGCTGATTGAAATCTATTCCACTTCATGCCACCAAGAATAGCGTTAGTCCTGGGGAAGATTTTTGGCTGAGATAGCACAAGTAACGAAAGCCCAGTGATTTATGTCCTTACGATATCAAAGCAGTTAGAACAACTGATGTCATGTTAACCCATCAATGAAATTAAAATATAAAGTTGTTCTTGTTCAAGTTTGTGTATAAACTTGCTAGTATAAACACACCAGACCCATTGGAAGCAGAGGAAAGTTAGAGTTATGGAGGGGAAAAGGAATAGACATCAGAAAATGTCTCTTCTTTATTTATTGTAACCTGTTCACTGCCCAACGGGATTAGGAATCCTGTTCATCAAACAATCAAGCTTTACGTTTATTTGTTCAATAGAACATAATATCTGTTCACCCCTTCCCACACTCCGCTTTAAGAAAAAGCTGTTTAATTATTTTAAATACTTGGGGACAATTCAATTATAAAGGGCACAAGTAAAATAAAAGTGCATAATGAAGGTAATAAAATTTAATTCATGATGCCCACATGACATCATAACAGATGATATATGTATACTGTGGATATTTGTAGCACAATATAAAAATGCAACAAGATCTCACGTGAAAGCTTTGGGACTTAGTTTATTCTGTACTTTTCTACTGTATGAATTCAGATGGGCCAGGTGTCTAGGTGCTGGGTTTATATCTAACACCATTCTCCTCTACTGTACATGTTCTGGCTCGTGTTACCTTCACTTGGGTCTAATGATATCTGGTCACAAACATTACCCATAAGAGAGTCTGGCTAGGATGACTGTCATTTTGAATTCTCTTTTGTTTCCACATAATTCATGTCTTAGTCACAATCACTCAAGGAGGGTATTTTTATTAGATACGTGGTTTCCATTTGCATAAACAATTTGGGGGAAAACTGCACATGGGTGTTCCCTAGGCATTATGTGATAAGACACCCGGAGTGAATTATTGAATGAGCTTAAAAGAAAAGGCGTGAGAACTGAGTTCACACATATGAGTAAAGAAAGCCTCTCACAGTGGCTTAGATATGAAAGCTAGAGGGGCTGCTTCCTTTTTAATAGGTGGAGTTGTGTTCAAATTTCTTCTTACTCCTCAATCTGGATACTCAGTATTTGTTCTTCAATGACATTAACACTAAACCATCAAAGAACAGCTTAGCATCCAATACAATGTCTCCAGGGAGGTATGATTCAAGAGTGTCTGGGACTTTTAACACAAACCACTAACTAGAAACTTGCATTTTCAGTTTAATATCATATACATGCATGAAGGAGTCACTAAGAATAAGCCCATATTACAATTGAAACAGGAGATTGATCCAAAAGGTGAGAACAATTTTCTCAGTAGGATAGTACAGAGTCTGAAGAATAACATAATCTGAATTTTCAGGATTTCGAGAGAGTCGAATGCTCTTTGTGAAAAGTAAAAGCAATGTTCATGGAGCAGATCACAAGGTAGGCTCAGTCAAACTGGTTTGGTGGGGACTGCCATTTAGAATTTGCCTTTGAGACTTATTCTTGCTGACCAAACTGCATTCTATAACTGTGTGTTCTCCAACATGTGGGTCTCCCAACACAGTGAAAACACTGAACAGGTTTTTGTTCTTATTGAAAGCAATAATTCCTCATTAAAAGAGAAAATGTAAAAACTGAAAACATGGAGCATTTCCCATTTATGCTGCACGATTCACAACCAAAGACTCATATTCCATTCCATGCCAATCAGCAAGTGCAGGGGCAACTTTAAAGTGAAAATGAAAGAATGGCAAGTGGTAAAGGTCGAGAATATAGAATGTATTCGTGATGGAGCAAAGGATGGCGGAGGGGAAGAGATACAATGACAATCTATAAATTATTGAATAGGGATTGAGTACTCCTTAAATGTAGTGAAGGGTTTTTTTAGGGTATAATATAAGAATATATTAACAATCACAATTCAATTCTAGGTGTAATTCTAACAAACCTACATTAAATCATACATTTTATGGAAAAATATAATGGGAATTATGCTCTTACCATCTGTTTTCTTTGAATCACTTCCGACATTGGATTGGTCCTTCCTGTCTGTCTTATTTTTACCATCTTTCACGTCACCTAAAAGTAATAAACATGACAAACAATATGTATACAGCTAAAAGGGAAGTTATAAATAGTCTTAAACCTGTCGAGGTAAAACAATGAAAAAAAAGGGCATAATTTTAGTCATGAGGGGGTACACGTCTGAATGTAAATATCTTTTTAAACCACATATTAGATCTTAAAAGTTAGATTATGATCAAGAAATTAGGACAAATTTCCTGTTAAATTATGTTGCACTTGAGCCAATAATGTTTATTTTCCAAGAAAGGCAGTTAGTTCAGTTTTATTATGGGCTGTGGAGAGCAGAAAAACTTAGGTCAAATATAAATTATCGCAGCCCAAAGCTACTTAACTTCTACAGGCTTCAGTTTCCTCATCTGCAAAATGGGGATAATAATAGCTACTTTATGGACATACTATAAGGACAAACATATTTAAGGAAGTGAATATGATCTCTGGCACATCATGCAATGACAACTGAACTCTAAAACGGAGTTATAAATGGTATTCTAAGTAACGAGCTTGTCGAAATAGGATTTATAAATGTTAAGAAACACTATGCAAACAGCTGTAGAATAAACACATGTCAAAAACTTACTTAATTCATTCACGAAGGAACCAGAGAGATAGTAAGGATGGTGCCAAGGGCATTTAAGGAAATTGGTATTTATAGGCTTTTTAGAAAACTGTTAAAATAAGATTGCTGCGATAGAAACAAAACTGGTTATGTCCTACAGGGCAGTAAAATCATAACCTGTGGGAAGGGGGTTAATCTCTTCTAACGGTCAAAAATCTGTAAGTTAGCATACAACTTCGCAGTACCTAGGCTTTAGTACTAGTCGTTTTGAGTAAATGACAAAGTTAAACACAGTGATGTTCTCCTAAAGCAGGAGTCATCCACCTGTAGCTCAGGGGCCAATCCGGAAACGGAGATCTTTGGAAATAGTCACGTGCATTCGTTTACATACTGTCCGCAGCCTTCATATAGTGGGGCAAGCGCTGCACAGTTGTAACAGAGAGACACGCAAAACCAGGATAAGTCACTGGCTGGGCCGACCCATTAAGAGCTAGCAGATCCCTGTCTAAGATAATTAAATAATCCCTGGCCATGTCTGTTCAACAGTTTGCCACTGTGACATTGAAGGGACATGGCATCCCTTACCCCAGCCTTATTCTCAAGTTTGGGAAACTTTTCTTACAGTCTTACCAACAGCGTCTTTCTTTTCTGCCTGCATAAAACCCAGAATACATTATAACTAAAATACTCGTACTTCTTGAGGCAAGAAGACTCTAAGAATAATTGCAACCAGGAAGGAGTATAGGCAGGTTCCTATCTTTCTGGCTTTCTTTGTGCCGGGCATAATGCATGCATGTTCATTAAGTTCTTCTAACAGCCCCATTATGAAGGTACTACAATTCAAAGTAGACAAATTCATCACAGTTTAATTCACAAAATGATCGATTTGCAGAATAACAAACTCATCAAATGACTGAGGATGTTTTCCAAGCGTGAGTTTTCCTTTGGCTTCCCTGCAGCCACTGAGTCACATGCTGCTCCATCCCACTGTGTTGAGTGCAGCGCGTCAGCCGCCTGCCAGTGGTCTGTACGCCACCCCGGCCCCGCCTCTGCCCATAACCTTGCTTGTGTGCCTCCTTCCGGCAGCAAAACTGCTCCTGTTGGCAGCCGTAGATCTGGCTGAAGCCATCCGTCTGACAGTTTTTGCATAGATGGCCAACTGATCTCCCCACAAAGTGATTTTGTTCAAACCGACTTGTGAAGGATGGATGTGAAACTCATACTACCATCCCCGTTCTACGGCTATGGAACCTAAGGCATAGATAAAGCAATCTATCACAATATACGTAGATGGGTCTGATTCTAGAAGCTAAGCTCTCGACCACAGTATCTTGCAACTTCCCTATGAAGCTTAGGTTTTCAATTTCAGGCTTCTGTTTACTGCTGCCATTTCTAAATGTTTTTGGCCTACTGATTTATAAAGAAATGGTTATCTAGGATGATTCAAGACCATTTTGGGTTGTGATACATTTGACAAAGTATTTTCAATGGAATTTGACATATCCTAAGCTAAGTTAGGAGTCAATAAATTCCCCAAGTTTCCTCTTCCTCTTAATTCTGAAGTGGGATGAACTGGTTGAAGGGATTGAGGGCAAAGGGGGTGAACTCTAGCCAGGGTATAAGTAGGAGGAATTCGAGTAAAGGACATGCTTATCACCATTTACCACCACCAATGGCCAAAGAGAGGATTCCTTTGGAGGTCCCATGAAACACTCCAAATATTGGCTCCTTCTTATTTTAAAGATGCCAGAGATAGACTCAAGGATATTGAACCTTGTAGCAAGCTAATTCCCTGCAGAAAAATGTCTTTCTTTCCTAAAAGAGCCTTCACACCCTAATGCACAATACTTTATGCTTTCAAGGTTTCCCTGGACTGGAGCTTTATGCACAACTGTAGTAAGACCAGGGTGTCTTCCAGAAGTCATAGAAGAGGTTCAGTTTGCTGGATGCTAGCCAGCAGCCTGTGGGCAGCCTGCCTTTCCCTCAGGCTGGGCTGGGCAGGCTGAGAGAGGAAGTACGTTGATGGAGACCAAAGCTTAGGGCATCTCATATTGGCTGATGGGAACACTTCTAGAACCCCCACTTAACCACCGTCCTCTGATTCCATCCTGGAAGTATCTTGGGCAACCACAAAGAAGGATGATGGGAAAGTGACACATGTTTGATGATGTTCCTTGAACAGAATCCATTAGGTAATTTCCCATGGGTTGTACATGGAGTAATGGCTGATGTGAGCTGTTATTCAATAAACAGGGGAAACAAAAGAGCCTTTCTGCACAGTTATAAATCATTTTCATTAGGCTGCTGTAACACAATCCCGAACCACCATTAGCCTTTCTTATTATTGCTTAAAATTGGCTTCTTTTCCCATCTCTCATTTAATACTTAATTTTTAAGGGAAATGGTAGACTGTTGATTACTTTGGGAAATAAACACAGTTGTGAAATCAACCCAGCTTGTTGAAAACTCCGGCTCCTGTTTGTTTCTTTCAGGCTCTCCCTCTAACAGTCTTCAAAATTGATTCCTGCCACCTCTGCCCTCTCTGGGTATTTGTTTATACCCATCTCCTAGAATTTATAACCTTCTCTATAACCGGCATGTTTATGTTCATTGGTTCCTCTCCCTGACCAGACCAAGGGTTGGCAAACTATGGCCCACGAGCCAAAAATGCTCCCAGTGCTTGGTCTTATATGGCCCCAAAACTAAGAATAGTTTTTATATTATTAAATGGTTGAAAAAAAGAGAAGAATATTTAATGATATTTGAAAATTATATAGAATTCTAACTTGCATTTTTAGAAATAAAGTTTTACTGGAATTCAGCCATGCTCACTTGTTCATATGTTACCTGTGGCTGCTTTTGCACTAAGACAGGAGTGTTAAGCAGTTGCAATAGCATGGCTCCCAAAGTCCACAATATTTACTATCTGGTCCTTTACAGAAAAAATGGACCAACCCCTGGAATAGATTTTAAGCTTCTTGTGGACCTCGGCTGAGCCTCAATATTCCTCTGATTTCCTACTTTCCCCAATAACGCCCAAACTTGCTAGTAGAAGGGACATGCTGATTACGAAACATAGAATTTGGACTCAGCCCTGAATTTGACTTGAAATCTCTACTTAGCGGTTGCTTGACCTTAAGCAAGTGATTTAACCTCTCTGCAAAATGGGAATGAGTATATCTACCTTACAGAGTTGTTAGCATTTTTAAATGATTCAATGTAGGTAAAATCTCATGTACAACGTCTGGCATATATCAAGCATTCAATATACGTTATTCATTTTACTTTTATGAAGGGAAAAGCATTTTTAACCCACTTTCCTAAAAGAAAAAAAATAGGGAAGAAACACATCTTGCCTCTCTCAGGAGCCCTTCCATGTCCTTTGAGAACGAGAGGCTCATCTAGGAGGAGTCTGAGAATGCAAAGTTTTTAGCTCAGCCACCCATCTCTCTAGTTCCCAAATCCCTCTGAGATGGGTTTTCTACGAAACACACACCTCTTGCATCACTGCAGAAGCAGCCCGCTGGGGTGCTGGGCTGGGGATAAGGAGGCCGGTCCTGGGCCCGCCTGCTCTGCCAGTATCTGCTTGGCCGAGCTCACTTCAGGGCAGATGCGTGAAGAAGCCCATGTGCTCAGCAGACCAAGTCACATTTTCCAATTCAACTCCCATTGCAGTAGGGCTAATATTTTGAGCACTGACTTTCTGACTCTACTATCTCTCTCTTAGTTGGTTCCGACCTCGGGAGGGGATGGAAGGGGTCTTTTGCACTGCCCTCTAAAAACTCCAACAGGTGGATCATAAATTCGGATATAATTGAACATATTTTCTGGACAATGATGCACTTGGATACAAAGCTAACTAGTTAGGAGCAGTCTCCAGAACCAGGCTACTGAGGGGCTGGATGAAAGCCTTCTCTACCTCCTAGGAGGCTCCTGGGGTTCCTGGAGGGAATTTATGCAAAGCTCTTGGAACATGATATGAGTTATTAACATTATCATATATACTGAAATACTGTTTTCTGATTCTACATGTTCTATATGGTCATTGTAAAAATAATTGGAGAGTGTTGTGCTAAGCACCTTCTACATATTCCTCATCTACTCAGGCTATGTAGGGTACATAACAGTGACAGAGTGGCCTACCTGGAGGATAAGAGAATAAACAGTAAAGAGAGGACTTAAAAGAGCATCTGGTGCATAGTCAATAAATGCTAATTATTCTATTGTTGTCATTGTTTCTGCTATCATTCTCATTACTGGAGGCTCCTAAGTGGCCCTGCTGTGAGCAGGTATTATTATGCATACTTCACAGAGCCAGAAGTGAGACACACAGCTGTGCCTCCCATTCAGGTCTGCAGGACTGCAGAACTACCTTGCCACAACTTGGCCCTTGAAAGTTTCAGAGACTCGGAACTTCCTATTCGTCCCTAAACAATCCCATGCCCTTGTGCCTCAGCTTGTCTTGGTCCTTCTGGTGAAGAAGTCCCTATCCCCCATCCGACCAGCGAAGTTCACCATTGAAAACAGCTCAGGCACCACCACCCCCTGAAGCTTTCTTTGACATTTGTCCATTCTCCGAGCCTCAGACACAACAAGGCCAATGTCTCTTTTTTGACATGATCCTTGAGCTAAATTTGGTTGCCTTGCCATGACTGTTACTTGCTCAGAATTATTTCTAAGGATGTCCATTTCCTCCATGAGATTGTGGACTTCCTGTGGCCTTTCCACTTCTAAATTCTCAGTGCCAAGCACAGTGCATTTAAGGTGGTGACCAGATTATCCGGGTTTCCCTGGTACCTTTCTGGTTTTAAAATCTAAAGCTCTAGATGCCAGGAAACTCCTCAGTCCCCAGGCAAATGGGACAGGTGGTCATCCTAATGTATATACTTATTCACCTACAGCCATATAGACCTGAGCCCCAGTCCCACCAGCTGGAGGGAGGGTGCATATGGGACACTTTCATCCACGCATCTGGGCAGTAAGCACTCAGGAATGTGCCGAGATTGGTAATAGTTTTTTCCCCAGTAGACAGGCCGGCACTGGCTAGAGTCTGCAGAACAGCTGGAAAAGGCCTGCCAAGTATAAATCTCCCCAGAGAGAATGGCCCGCGTCAGCCTCTGGCTTCTTTTGATGGGAACCTACTGGAACCCATGGCCCAGTGAGGCGTGATGAGCAGCAGCTGGGGAGACCAGAGATGCGGGCTCTGAGAGCCATCCGCCTAGGTGGGGTTGTTTGCCGGTTTCCATTCATCACGTCATTAACACCCCGAAAAGAGCCTTTCACCACTGAAACTGTACTCACCATTCTGTTGTTTTTCTCCTGAGGACTTCTCAGCTTTGGAATTTTTCCCACGAGGGTTTTCGCTTTTGTTTGTGCGTGTCCCGTTGACTTGATTCTTAGCTTCCCCAGATGTCTTTTTCTCGGCTTTGCCAGCCGCGCCTTCTTCAGCCTGGCTTTTGGCTTCCATTTCCTTTTGCTTCTCCTCTGCAGCCAGGCGAGCTTTTTCCTCTGCTTCCTTCTTGGCCTTCTCCTCTGTCCCCACGGCAAGTCAGGAAAGGCACAGAAAAGACGAAAAGAGGTCATGCTATTAGGAGAATTGCCTCTTTAAACAAAAACAAGTAGTTACACTGAGTGTTTGGGGTCTACTTCTGGTTAATTCAAGTCAGATAAGTGTGTATATTCAGGAAACCAAAAAAATCGGTTCCTGGTGATGTCACTTCTGAAAACAGTGGGTGAGCAGAAGGGGCAGGGCGAAAGTAATAATAAGGATAATAACAATTAATAAACCAATATAACAAGTGGCATTTTCAATATTTATCATCAATAACTTCTCTTGAGGGTGTCCTCTATGCCAGGTATTATGCTAAGTGCTTTCCCAGGATTGCTTTTTTGTTCTCAAAACAGCCTTAGGCGGTAGCTACTATTATTATAACCCTATTTTAGAAATGGGAAGTCAAGGCTCGGGGACATTACAAAACCCTCCCATGGCCACAGTAGAAATTGGGAGCTTCATGGAGATTCGCTGGAGTTTAAACATAAACAACTGATGACAAAACAGAAAGACAGGAAAAATAATCGCCACTGTTTTAGGTCACTGTTTGTGAAATTAAAAGTAGAAAGAGGATAATTAGGCCTTACAAAAAGCATGGTCTTCAAACTGTCCACAAGATTAGAGTACCCTCTAGTTTGGGCAGGTACCTTGGTCTGCGTCTTCCCCTTTAATGAGAGGATATCAGCCTTATTTCTAATTCTGCTTACTCTGAAAGGGTCTGGCTCTGCGTTTCATCAAAAACAGCATAATTGCATGTGGTCAAGTACTCGTGAAAAGATTGTTTCATTCATTCAACTAATATTTTTTGAGGAGCGACAGTATCAAGTACCATTTTAGGCACTGGGAATGTCGCAGCAAGCAAGACTTATGGGAACCGAAAAGACCATGATTAAGTAAACAAGTCAATAAGATAATTTCAGGTGGTGAAAAAGGGAAAGCAAAAGTAAAGCAAAGTAGTATGAAGGAACAGGATCAGCATAAAGGAGGCAGGTGGCATTAGATCAGGAGGTAAAGAAAGTGCTATCTCACAAATGCTTAATGATGAATTGCCAGCCATGAAATAATCAGGGAAAATAACATTCCAGGCAAAGGACATAAAAAAATGTCAAGGCCACGAGGTAGGAATGAGCTTGGTATGTTCACAGGATACTCAGTCAGTCAGTATGGCTAACACAGATTTAGAAGAGGTTAGTGACAGATGAAGGGGTCAAACGACCAAGGACATGCAGAGCTGAGATATTACAGGGCGTTGGAGGCCATGAAATGGCGCTGGGTGGTAGGAAGGAACACGCACCTAACAGAGACCCACCCTCCCTTTACGGAGAGGCTCACCCCATTTAGCATCCAATCCAACCGATTCAATGCCCTGGCCCCACCCCAAACACATTAAATCATATTGGGGAAGGAGAGGGGCAAGGATAGTAGGATATTTTAAATGCTCTCCAGATGACTCTAACATGCAATCAGGATGGACGAGCATGGATCTAAATTTTAAACGTTTGCCATTCAGTATTTCCTGATATTCTGCTTCCCAACAGGATGCACTTATACTTTACAATGAAAAAGTAAGTAAAGATTTCTTTACAAAATAACATAATTATGCACACATGGAGTATAATCTGCCCTCTGCCTTGTACAGAAAGGTACAACGAGAATAAAAGAATGCCTTTGCAGATGCTGAGATGGCATTCTCAGTGGACTACAGGGTCTCAGAAGGCCCCCTGGAATGTTCACCCAGACTTCATCTCATCTTCCCACAGTGCCCTGAGGACAGAGGTCAATTGTCATCTCCAGCTCTGAACTCCAGGGCTTGGTACAGCGCCTGGCACATAGCAGATACACATGGAGTATCTGTTAACTAAATGAAACACAATGGGTATGGTCCCCCCTATCTGCCAATGAGCCTGACTTGTTCATATTCCATCATCTGTAACCCAGGCCTGTGTAAAATATAGAAAGTGTACAAACTCTAAACTCCTATCCTGGGAGAGTTAGCCATTTGACAAATGTTGGTTTCCTTAACCACAAATACAAGTGAGTAAAAAGATAACTGTACTCACCACGCAGGGAGGAAAAGTGATGGGGAAGAGAATTTTCATTCACACTCAAGTACCATGTGAAATAACTTATAGTCCCCTCATAGAATCCCCACTGTACCTGTGGCAAACTTTCACCATTCAAAATATCCACAAGTTAGGAGTAACTTGGTAAAAACTGAAGAAGGTGTTAAATTCTGGTTTGCTACAGAAGAGCATAAAATATTATCTGAGCAAGAAAAATTCGTTTGACAACTGAGTCAGAACAATTTTCTGTGGAAAATCTAGCAAAAAAAAAAAAACCTGGGAGAAGGTCCATTTTAGAAACAAATCTGTTTTGCTCAACTACTGCTGACAGCAGGCAATTAATGTTTGAATTAATGAATGGTAGCTCTCATGACATCATAATCAGATCCTAGGTGAGCCTGCCCCACTATATGACTCCTTTCCCTGTGGCAGTTGTGTTCCATCGCGTGGCTCTGCAATGTTCTTCAACTTCTCTACTTGGGTCTCTCCTTGATTCTTTGAAATATCTGATATTAGGATAACCAGCCATCAGCACCCAGTGATACTATCTAAATAGACAAAAACAGGGGCGCCTGGGTGGCTCAGTTGTTAAATGTCTGCCTTCGGCTAAGGTCAGGATCCCAAGGTCCTGGGATCAAGCCTCGAATCAGCCTCCCTGCTCAGTGGGGAACTTGCTTCTCCCTCTCCCTCTGCTTGTATTCCCTCTTTCGCTGTGTCTCTCTCTGTCAAATAAATAAAATCTTTAAGATAAATAAATAAATAGACAAAAACAAGGAAGCATGTAAATAAGAAAAAAAATGACAGAAGGTATGTTTGTGCCACATATTTTCAGGGTGAAATTATTAATATACATAAACCTTTCTTACAAAGAGAAAAAGTAGGTTAAGTGTACAATAATTTGTATGTGCTACAAGGTTCTGAGGATAATATATATAGAATTAACATTTCAGCTCTTATTTTTAGCATCTGTCATACTTGTAGGCTTCTAGGCTAGTAGAAAGCAAATGTCATAGTTCAATTCCATTTCTGTTTGCTTCCTGTTTCAGACTAACTGTGGTGATTTGACTCACAATGAAAATGGCCCAAACCAGCAGCTAATGAATTAAGGTAGAGCAAGGCAGAGCAAAGCCCTCGTGATCCTTAATTCTCATTCCTCTTGAGAGCTGGTTCTAGCCCACCCTGAATGCCTACATATTCTGGGAGAAGTACATTGATTTCTTCATTCAATTTCCCTTTCTGAATAATGGTTTATAGTCTCTTGGCTAAAAATGACATTGAACTAGTTATCCCTTGATATAATTTTCTGAATTGCCTACTTAAACTACCTACAGAGAGTAAGAAAAGGAGAGAAACTGACTAACAGAAAAACAAACAACAAAAATGCTATGTCAATTTTGAATAGTTAACTCTTATTTATATATAAAGACAACAAAAAAATACTTCCACATATCTAAGGACTCAGACGGTGTTCACACAGAATTTTCCTAAAAATGGGAGCCAAGAAGTGCTCCAGCTGGGAGGAAAATTCAACCAGTATTAGAACCTCAAGAATGAGGCAAATATATAAATGATGTGCAATAAAACTAGTAAATCTTAGTGTTAAACAAAAATAATTGTTGTTAAGCTAGACACAAAACTTGAAGCAAATATTAAAAGTAACATTAAGGTTAAGTTAATTAACAAATAACAATTATAATCACTCAGATTACAAATCTCATGGTATTTCAATAGAAACTGACCAATTATGGAGGAAATAAAAATTCAATAAATATTTCAGCATTTGCAAAGCGTGTCATTATATACCATTTCATATTTACATTGATAGACACATTAAGTCAATAAAAATGTAAAGATAATATCTGGGAAAATAAAAATAGGATGTATTCATTTATTTTTTTAAAAAAGATTTTGTATTTATTCATTAGAGAGAGAGCACAAGCAGGGGGAGAGGCAGAGGGGGAGGGACAAGCAGACTTTCCACTGAGCTGGTTGCCTGACATGGGGCTTGATCCCAGGACCTAGAGATCATGATCCGAGCCCAAGGCAGACACCTAACCATCTGAGCCACCTAGGCACCCCCAAAATAGGATATATTTAAAAAGACCATTTACAAAGCTAGCTAGTGGGTAGGGGGATGGGCAAAATAGATAAAGGAGATTAAAAGGTCCAAATTTCCAGTTACAAAATAAATAAATCATGGAGATTAAAAACTATAACATAGGAAATATACTCAATAATACTATAATAATGTTGTATGTTGACAGATAGTGACTATACTTATCAAAAAAGAACATAATTAAAAGGCATGTGACAAAAAAATAAGAGGCATATGACAAACTAGATATGGCAGAAAATGCCAAGATGTTTTGTCAGTTGAAGAATTGCCATCCTTTATATATAAAGAGTTAGTATGAATCAATAATAAAAATATAAACTTCCTAATGGGAAAAGTGAAGGGGGGAATGCCTCCCACTTCTATTCGAAATACCTCCCACTTCTATTGGAAGACATTGGTTTAAAAAAAAAAAGAAACTTTCCAGAGAGAAATTTGGTAATATATATCAAGAGTTTTATAGTTTTTCATCTACTTTGACAGAGGAATTCTACATCTAGAAATTTATCCTAGATAAAGAATCAGAGGCAGGCTCAAAGCCTTTTGAACTTTATGTACATAACTGTGTTATATACAATAATGAAGAATTGAAAGCCAAAATGTGCAGAAATAGAGGAATATTACATAAAATGCAGCCATTTAAATCATACTTTCTAAGAATATTCGGTATCAAGATAAAATGCTTAAAATAGAAATAGTACAATAAAATAAAAGACGCTATTTTGCTACGATTCCAATTTATGGGGGAAATTTTTACTTATATAAAATATATGCATGATAAATAAAGTTAAAAAGAATTATATCAGAATTTCACCAATATCTGGCTGAAGAGGTTAGGAGTGATTTTTATTGTTTTCTTTATAGATATTGTTTTCTTTATATATAAATATATGTATATTTATGTTTCAGCATTGTAACCTAAACACATATTTTTACACCAGAAAAAATGTTTATAAAGTACCAAATACTGAACAAAAATTGATCAATATTGATCAGACTTACAAATTATTGTATGTACGTATCTTTGGGAATAATAATTTTCAGCCCTAAGAGCTGTTAAGAAATATTGATTTAATCATTTCTAACAACTATGGGTTCTGATCTAGCTAGCTTTGTCTATCAGGTTGGTTAATAAAGCCAAGATTTTAGATCCCACTCTAATCAATTTAATAACAAAATATGTTCAAGTGCCCCATGCAGGTCAGGCTCTCTTGAAATCATGGTTTTCTGGTAGCAAAGAATAAGAGCAAAACAGCCTGGGATAATCAAGTACAAACTGACCACCAATGGAAAAAAAGATGTAAATGGATCTCTTAACACCAGTGAACTAGTCAACAGCATTACTGGGCTGAACATGTTAGATAGAGTATTAGATAGAGGCTGGTATGTTTACTACCATCTTAACTCTGCATTCAAACCTCTAACTTTCTTTTCCAATTTTTTAAAAATAACAGCTAAGAGTTATCGGGCACTAACCACATGCAGGCTCCATTCTCAGTGTTTTACATGTCTATTTCTGTTCTTTGCATCAACACTGTGATACCTATTGTCATCCTCAGAAGGAAATTTTCTCAAAGAATCTACATGAATCTACCAAAGTGCCCAGTGCAAGTAGGGATTCAATTCCCCATTTCCCCACTAACGGAAATTTGCTTTGATATTCAAACTAGCTTCCCACAAAACATATATAACCCAGGCTTTGCGCCTCTGTCCATCCATTTTCTCCTTGTTCCCCATTTTAAAATCTAACATCTTCTGCAGGACTCAACCTCAGGCATCCTTGAAGTCCTGGCTACAAGATGCCTTCCCAAACACCCTAAGCATAAAGTCCCTTTATGCTTCCAAAATAGTTTAACCGTATCACAATCAGCATACCTAACATTTTGTAATTATTGGCGTTTATTTACGTCATTCTCCAAGGGCCAGTTTCCCCCTGGAAAAGAAGCTGGCTAAGGCTCCCCTCAGTGATCAGTTTCAGAAGGTAACTTAAGTAAGCCAGAGAACTGCAAACAAATTATTTTGAAGTACCTCTTTAGACTGTGTGTTGTCGGGAATTGGATTTTCATATGTAATGAGTGTAATTGATTATAAGAGAGCGCTTCTTTTGAGATGATGTAGTAGCAGCCATTGCTGCTTGCAAGCTCTGCCAACAGGGAGAATTTAAATGTTTCAAGCATCAGAATAGACTGGGAGAGGCTACATTTAAAATATGGAAGAGGTGTTGGCTCCGTAGCTCAGGATTCAACATCTGTCCTGAAATCATAAGGGCCCAATTATGCCTGAAAAGCGCCATAAATATAACCCTTTACCCCATCTGAAACGAGCAACCACTCAGACAGGATTTTGTGGACAAGCCACAGTGGCTAGCATCTGAAAAACTGCAACAGCGAGGAAGGTCTTTTCCGCTCCACACTAGAAGCAGCTCCTGGTAGACGAGGGGCCGACAGCCAGACCATGTCCTGCCTGCCCGCTCCCACACTTCCTTCAACTTGCTGTGCAGGCCCTGGTGGATGAAAGTGTCAGGGTTGTGTTTGAGGATAAAACTCTCCTTTCTTGTAATGAGGGCCTGGGGTCCAGGGCCAATGGGCGCTGGTGACAAGCGCAAATCCTTGACTGAACTTCCGTTATCTCCTTGGAGGAAATTGTGCGAATGCCCCTGCCCTCAGGAGATGGTGAGCTCTGAGGACCAGGACGTCTGTGATTCATCTCTGTACTCTTGGCACATTGGAGGAGTTCGGTAGATGTTAACACACACTGACTATTGAAGGCTCACCTCCACAAATCCCACTGGGTCAGCCCCCTCCCTGAGCTCCAAGAGCCATCTATGTTTGTGTCTCTCCCTGGAATCTGGTGTCATGGCGTAGTACCCCTATCTCACATACGCACTCCTCCCTAGGCTACGGGCAGAGCATATAGGACGTATGGATTGTGTAGTACACATTCAAGAAACACGAATACGTGTATGAGCAAATGGATTTCAGCTGTCAAGAAGCACAGGGATTTCAGTCTTTTTCATTTATAGTACCAAGAGTCCTGACTTTTCTCATCTGAATTTTCATGTTGGCCTCCGTTAATTTTGCCTGAATGAGATGAATGAAGTTACCTTCATCTCAGAAGATCAGCCTGATGGGAGGAGCAAGATGGCGGAGGAGTAGGAGACCTAAATTTTGTCTGGTCTCAGAAGATTGGCCTGAGTCATGACTGAAGAGAAGTTGAGAACATGAAAGGGGGCTAAAAATGCATGCAAGGATACTAAAGCTCTTTCTGTCCCAACATAACGCCAGAGGCGGCTATTGGCCAGGCTTTCCTCACATAAAGGAAGAAATTAAGTCCTCATCATTGTGTCACATGACATGAAATGAGAATGACAAGGTGGTCTCACAGAAACCAAGAAATAACACACATCCACGGCAGGATCTTTACACCAACCAGAGGAATTTAGTCAGATAGCACAAGGGTCATGCTGAAGTGGGGCCTTGCCTCACTCCATTATGCAAGTTGGAGTCAAAGAGCCAAAGATGGTGGATCCTACCATTCAGCCATTTGAATCCAGATCCTGAGACTGTGCTTCATTTGTGATACCTATAAATCAGGGGTGGCAACGCTTCGTCTTCTAAGTGGGTTTGGACAGATCTGGAAGATTCCCCAGTAGCATGTTACCTTTGGGCACCTTGGCCCTCCATCTTTCCCGGTTGATGTGCACCACCTCAGTCCAAGTGGCTTTAAAACTCTTGTAGTCAACGGGGATGACAGAACTGTTGATGGGGGCGCTTCCTTCGGAACCAGTGCTCTTCACACCCGACCGCTTTGCATCCGCTGAACTGATGCTGTTCAAACTGGAGGACACAAAGCCACACCAAAGGGGAAGGTTAGGGTTAAAAAAAAAGGTATGCCAAGGAGCAAGCCCAAGAAAGGAGTGGTTAACACTCAAGTTGTGTTGTGAAATTCCCAGGTCCTGAAGTTTGCGATTCCTATTTTCCCTATGTGACCAATGGGAAACTGTATTTCCAGCAGGAAAAAAAAATCAAGGTTTCAGCCTCATGAGTATCGCTATTCCCCATGTTTCTTCTCTGCCAATGAGTATCCTCTTATTCAATATGACTAGAATTCCTTCACATGAATTCTCTGCCTTCAACTCTCTGAAATTAACTCATTTGAAACTGGGCTTCTACTTGGTTTCCCAGTGCATCCACCTGCTGCCACACTGACCACTTTCCCAAGTTACCCAGCCACTAGTACCTCTTTCTCTCCAGCTCCAGTCCCCCACCCCGTACTGGAGTGCCTCTGACCCTAGGTTCTTTTTCCTTTCTTCACTTCATTCGCTTCCTAAACCTAGAAATGAAAGTCAGTTTCATTTCTTGTTAGAATTCTGATCAAGGGTACTTTTTTTTTTTTTTTTTTTTTTTGCACTATGGGGAGCAAGGACTCCCTGGGCCCAGGAGGTCAAAGTGCCATGATGTGTGCTGCCATGAGCAAAAGCACCAAAAGAGAGAGTAGGGTGGAAGACCAACACTGGAAACCCACCAGTCAATCTTGGTGACTCCCTTCCAGGCCAGCCTGGAGAGTACAAACAGTCCAGTTTCTACTCCTCTGAAAAAAGAAAGAGGCAGACATCCCCCTTACAAGACAGGGAGGGCAAACATTATCATGAACTACCCCCATCTCTCCCAAAGGAACAACTCTGTCTTCACGGACAGGCCGACCTGACCCCTATCCTGCAAGTTTCTCCACTGACCTTGAACGCCTCTGTCCTGTCCCGCCAGTTTGGGAGGTTTCATCAATTAAAGGGCTCACAATCTTCTCAGTCATGTCCGTGAGCACAGTGAAGGTGGGCTCCACAATGAAATCAATAAAACCTGGAGAGAGACAGCAACACCTCAGAGGAACTACATGTTAATTGGGCCTTTCCATATTTTCCTACGGAAACTGATGAATCTTATTATTCTTTTAAAATTTATCCAAAGCAGAGCTCCAGATCAGATTAGGAGAGAGGAGGTTGGTCTTTATTCATTTAATATATTCCTTGAGTTGAATATCGTGGGTCAGTTCCATTTCTCCTACATAACTTTCCTATGACCTTCTAGTAGCTAGCTCAATTGAGTGTTTCAGAAACACATATTTAACCCCCACTGTGTAACAAATGCTGTGGTCAGTGCTGCATATGAGACAAAGATGTAGAACACAACATGCCTACCCTCAAGCATTTATAAGAGAGATTAACTGAGCCCAAAAGGGACCTCTAGAGTATGTGGAAAGGCAAAAGGAGAACTCCAAAGAAGGCCCCTGGGAAGGTAAGGGAGGGAGGGTATTTTCCTTCCCACCAAGAGGCCTGTGAACAGCTTTATGGAGGTTGTGATGTTTGACCTGAGCCCTAAGTTTCTTCACTCCTGGTGGAAGAAGGAGGATAAGCAAAGCGATGAGGATGGGAGAAAACGCAGGATGTGCCTGAGGAATGACTGGGGTTAAGGATTTTTTTGGAGCTGGAGAGGGAAAGCTTGGAAAGACAGGTAGTCAGCAGCTCACAGAGAGAGGCTCCTAAGGATCTGGCTAAGGAGCTGGGTGGGACCTGGATGTGTATTAGAAGCCCCTTGAGATGTTTGGGGAACATCACAGATTTTTTTCAATGTTCTTTGGGAAAGTTAATCTGGCAGATGGACATGAAGGGAGAGAGCAGGAGGGGCTGAGACTGGGAAAATCATTTTAGAAGCTGTTGGCGACAGTTTGAAGGAAAGGTGAGGAAGGTGGGATCCAGTGCCAGTGTAAGAGGGGGTGTCATGGAGGCACAGGTGCAAGCACCTGTGGGGGGTGCTCCCTCGAAGTGGGAACTGTCAGAGACCCCCCACAGCAAAGCAGAGAACCCAGGGATGATGGGGAAGCTGTGGCCGGGGAAAAGGACGATGGGCTCAGTCTTAGATCCGCTGACTCTGCGGTGCCAGGGACACATCCAGATAGGAGAGGGCAAGCAGAACTGGAAGAAACAGGTTTGGAAAACAGGAGAGGGGTCAGATCTGGAACTGGTACTTGGAGATATTGCCATGTCGGGGAGATAGTTGATGTTAGATTAGAATCACTGTCTCAGTGGCCCAAAATTACCTGGGTGTTCTGTGACACATTAGTAGAAAATATATGATCTGGAACTGCTGGTGGTAGTTCATTACACGGCCACATAGAAGTTGGAAGGAAATGAAATACCGGTCAAAGGAAATAAGGTGTTTGGTGCAAATGCTATTTGGTTTTCGTGACTGAGGTAGAGGTGATCCTGGCATTTAATGCCCAACAATGAAGGATGCTAAAAGTCTCACAATGTAATTGGCAAAAGAAACATAGTCCCAAATACTCATAGTATCCTGATAAGGATGGCCAACTTTTTATTACAGTTAACTGCCGTCTAATTTTATAAATTTTAATAAATTTTATAAATTCAGCTTAAGCTGAAACCAAAGTGTTTTGTAACACTGTTTTCACCTTTTTGCTTTCGTACAAGTTAAAGTCAACAGGTCCAAACCAGAACTAACTCATCAGCTTTCCCTCGAACCTTTATAATGGGACCAGGGTCCAACCACTTAATCTGGATTGCTGCCTTCAACTTAGCTTTGCATCCAGCTGAATTCTTAATATATTACATGCCACCTCTCTCCTGGAAAATCTCTGTCCTCCCTCCAACCTATCACCCATTATTGTTTCCTTATAATCCTGCAGAAGGGACCCAGCTGATTTCCTTGCCTCTGGTCTAACTCAGAACCCTCCCAGCTGCCGATAGAGAAATTTTCTAAAAGTGCGGTTGACAAACTTTTTCTGTAAAGGGCCAGAGAGTGAATATTTTCGGTTCTGTGGTCCAAATCTATGACAACTCCTTAACTCTTTCACTGTAGTGTAACAGTAGCCATAGACAATTTGCAAATGAATGAGCTTAGCTGTGGTTTTTATATATTTTATATAATAAAACCATTTATAGGATCAAGTGGTAGGGCAGATTTAGCCCCCAGGCTACAGTTTGCTGACTCTTATTCTAAAGCATCAATTTATATATTTTTAAATCTTCGTTAAAATTCTTTAGAGATGCCCTGATTTTCTCTCCAGATATGTCGCTCACTTCATCCTATTCTCTGCCCACTACTCCACCCGTATGGAGCTCTTGGTAATACCCTGACCATAGTAGGTGGTTGTAAATTTCCTTGCTCAGTACATGGCTAATCCCTTATCTGGAATGCCCTTCCGCCCACCCATTACATACCTCTAACCAACAACACCATCTGCCTAGATACTATCTACTTATTTCTTAAGCCCCAACTCAAATATTACCCTTCAACAAGTCTTTCTGCATCTAGCGGTCCACACATTGTTCTGCACCCAATTGTGCCACGTACAAAACTCTCCCTTAGCACGGTAACATCACATAGCTTTTGTTTTCCTAACGTCTCTTACCTACCACCCAATACTGGTTCAATGTCTTTAGGAGCAGATACCATGTAGAATTTATATTTGGTTTTTTTTATAACATCTGTTTTAGTGCCTATTAGCACCTGGCACCTCACAGAAACTCAATATATTATTATGAAAAAAAAAAAGGAATTAGCACTCAAAATACAAGTAGGAAAAACTTAGTAAATCTTTGAATTTCTTTTTTAAATGATTTCAGACTCTTCCAAGTGAAAAGCCCTGCTGATAGTTAATTTATGTGTGATACTGGTACCCTCTCTCATACCCGAGGGTTTTTGGAATGCACATATTATGGTTATTAGCATATTATGGTTATATATTATATGGTTATTAGCACTAGAAAACTATCTTCACCAAAATAAGGTGCTAAAAAGTTTCCAAAATGAAGGAGACATTTAAAATGAGTCATTCTTAGAAGCAGGATCATCCAGGAAATGGGACTGTCCTGGAACCAGGGCCAGAGGAAGCATCATTGAGGAAAAATGCCAGGGAAACTTCCGGTATTGCATGCAGAATGGAGAGGCTGAAATGGAATGGGCTTCTTGCCACTGATTCTTGTCACTGCACTAGAAAGTTGAGGCCCGTTTTGCTCTTAGTGGGGAATGACAGAGACAGCAGAGCATCACTGTCTAATCTTCCCACAAACTAGTCACATTCCAGGGAGCAGGATGGGGAGAGCAGCTCCACCAACCCAACCAGCTGAGCCATGAGCACAGCACAGCTGAAGGGAGCCAGGCTCCCAGCCAAAGAACCACTGGGAGCATCTGAGCTTACTTCTAGGCACCCCTCTGTTTTTTCTTTCCGTCCAAAAGGCTGTCAACACATACCCACTTGCGACTGAGCAACCATCGTTGACTTTCGATCACACAGAGGAGAAAAAGGCAGCCCCAGCTCTGCTTCTCTGTCACCCTAGAAAAACAGGAGGTCATAGTAAATTCAGATCAGTAGGCAAAGTTGCCCAGATTTTATTTAGCAACTTCAACTGCCACAAAGCCCACTGGTCTTTATTATAATTATTACAATTACATTATGTAAGAAGTCCTTTCGGGGCCTGCTCCTTTGCATAAAAGACACGAAGAAGTTGAAGCCCTCTGGGGTCCAATCATCCCATCCAACTGTAAAGGCACATGCTGTTGCATAGAAAGCCTCATCAGGCAGCAATAGGCCCCCCGAGGAAAATGAGAAAAGCCATTGCGTCCTGTGGCCTAGAGCCAACACTGCAGTCAGAATTCCTGTGTGTTCGCAAGTTGTCGTGTCGGTCTGTAGCCTTTCTTGAGCCAGGGAAGCCCCCCCAGTTGTGGGCAGTGGCCAAGACACAAATTCAAACTGGACTGATTTGGATTTATTCTCCCAGCGCCACTACCTAACGCCACACACAACTAGGGTAAGGGCTTCCAGGGTCTTGAGCACAGGGCTTGGTCCATAATGGAAAGTGGGCCAAAAAAGAAACAGAGTAAATAGCTGCTTCTGTTTCTCAAGTTAGACCATAATAAATCTCTGGTCAGTATATTCTCAAGCTCACCGAAAAGCATCACTATAACAAGTACAAACTACAAAAGTCTGGATAATGAGGGAGATGATTTTTGAAAACCTGGACCAAAAGCTCCATACGTTAGTCACACAGCTGGAGGAAAGGGAGAATGAATATGGCACCCTTCTCACAGTACTGGAGTTGTGCTGATTTCATTTTACTAAGATAGGATCTGCTCAGGTTAATGGCTACTGACCTCAGCTTGAATCTGGCCTTTCTCCCTCTAGTGTGTGATCACAGGAAGTTTATTTTCCCTCTTTGCATATCAGTTTTATGTTCTATAAAGTATGGAATAATAGCCTCTATCACATCAAGTTATGACAAAGATTAAATGAGAAATACATGTAAATAAATAAAAGAACTATTATTGTTTCTCTAATATTAGGTACGTTAGGTATCTCTAATATTCATCAAGATTTGAGAAACATTTAATGAATTTGTTATACCAAATACACTCTGATTATAATAAATATTACCAATAAATTAATAGTACCTAAAAAAATAGTAACATTCAAAAACTAGACCGGGTTCAAAAACTAAATACTTTTTCTTTCTAAGGCATGTTAACCAACAAGAAAAGATGCTGGCGTGCGCGCGCACACACACACACACAGAACAGCTACTGAAAGGAAGGAAAAGAAATGGGCGTCTGAGGAAGCTGAAGTGTGGGGTCACAATAGGTGCTGGGGACGTCCAAGGGTCTCAGGAACTGTCCTGAAGTAGCTCCGTTCCTCCTGCACACGTCCCTGTCCCCATGGGACACAACGGCTTCTCCAACTCTGAGTACACCTTGCTGAGGACTGCATTCTCTCTCACGGGGCACGATAAAAATAATTTACTCCTGGGCTATTTCTACTAGGGCAGGATGAAGTGAAGGAAGAGTATTTATAACATAAACTGTTGTTATGTCGATGGTGAGCAGGACAGCTCAGCTAAAGCAAATAAAACCCACTCTTACTCCCGATGAAGCAGGGATACCAGTGCGTTATTTGGTACATTTTTATGGGGGTAGTCTAGAAGGGTGGTGAACACTAACCATTTGGCTATTAAGGTGTAAGCATTAATTTGGATTGTATTACGAGCTATTAAATAACTTCATATCCCATGGACTTGTCCATACTACATCTACACATCACTTATATTTTTTGGATTTAATTGAGCTGAGTAGACTCAACTATTAAATGCCTATAGACTCGTAAGAAAAATTACGAGCTATTAAATAACTTCATATCCCATGGACTTGTCCATACTACATCTACACATCACTTATATTTTTTGGATTTAATTGAGCTGAGTAGACTCAACTATTAAATGCCTATAGACTCAACTATTAAATGCCTATTTTAAAATAATGGTCAATTGAATTTCCTTTAGAGGACGGATACATTTATGAATTGGAAAAAAAATTTGCAGAAAGTAATATGGAAGGATGTACTTCTACAGATGAATTCAACTTGACTGAAACAGTATTTTATGACTCTGTAACTACTGGTCTGTGTGGAATTATTCATACCCTTTCCTCTTACTGAAGATGTCAGTATTTTTAAAAAAGGGCAAAAGTCTCAGCACAACGGTTTTTTTTTTAACTAATTCATTTTTTTCTTCCAGAACAACGCAGAAAAATAAATGACTATTATTCTTGCCACAGAGGTTAAGACTAAAAGAGTCAAATAGTCAATCTGCAAAAGGAGCACAATGTATTTTGTTGAATGAGAGAAGAGATGAATTTGATTAGAAATACTCAAGTTCTTCGGCTTCACAGACATTTAGGACAGGCAAGCTGGGGGAGTGGTTAGGCAGCTGGCTGTTCAGAAAGCCTCCCTCTTCCTTCTCTTATTTCCTGTCCACACAGCTACACTACATTTCCCGGGATCTCTGCCAGTTAGTGCTAGATAATAAAACGAGAGGAGAGGGGACGTACCTCCACCACACTTTTGGCGTATAAAATCTCCTAGGCCTACTTCTCCATGTTCTTCCCTTTTCTGCTGACTCGATGTAGACTAGCAACATGGAAGCCATGTAGAGTCTGAGTCTAAAATCACTGCTGATTGTAAACTCCCTGCCAATCAAGAAACACTTGTCCTGTGCTTTACATGAGTGGGTAATGAAGTTCCATTTTATGTGTGTCATTATTCATCTTGGGGTTTCTTACAGCCCCCTTGGCTGTAAGAAACAAGCCAATCAAGAAAAACAAAGATTTATTTCCATGTTGTAAGTTCACAGGGTAGGTGACATATCAAGTGAGTCTTCTCAGCTAGACTGAAGAAAAAATGTCTGATTGGAGAGGGTAACAAAAGCATCACACACACACACAATCACAGCAATGTACACTCTCCCTTCCCAGCGGCAGAAGTTCTAAATAGGAGGTATAAGAAAATTATTGTGATTTTGGATTTAGGATAATAGAGTGAAGACATCTGTGTCTTTTCTTCTCAGAAATTATCCTCTCAAAACAGAAGGGCAAGAAACAGAAACACAAATGCTAGGGAAAATCTGTAATCTCAAATCAAACTAGATGAGGAACGGCTGCCCGATGTTGTGAAGATCAGAGAGGAGTGAGGTAAGATCCCCAAAGAAGAGGACTGTGGCTCCAGATCTCAGATAAAACTTGAAGAGCTATTTCTCCTGGTTGTCTCTGGTGTGAGGAGTTACTCTCGGTCCTATTTAGTCCCTAGGAACAGTAGAAAAGGAGACATTGAATGAGGAATCACATAGGCACGGCAAGAGGATGGTGGATGGTAGAGTCTGAATTGTGAGAAGCCCTAAAACTGCTGCCTACTGCTGTCCGAGAAGAAGTAAAATTAACACACACACACACACACACACACACACATGCCCCATATCACAGGAGCCTCATAACAAGCCATGAAGAATGTCTGCTAGTTTAGAATATTGCTGCTCTGGTTTCTCCTTGGCATATATCTCTTGCAAATAGTTAGTTTAAAAACAATGCATTTCATTCAACAATAGAAAATAATAGTAATAATAATAATATGAAGGAGGAGGAGGAAGAAGCAGGACTACCACAATCACTACTACCATCAGCGCTACTAATATCATTACCAACAATAAAAACCTATGAAAATATATTTCAAATGAAAGAGAAGAAAAAAAAAAAAGGAATAAAGGAAGAAACAAACAAACCAACCAACCAGATAAGAAACATCAGAAAAAACAGTGCCATCAAGTGATGACCAAACATATTGTCATGAACAGAAAGAAATGCCTGAAATTATCAAGAACAAGGGCTCAGGAAAACAGGAGCTAGCAGAGCTCAGGAAAGATATGGAAGAGAAAAACAGAACCATTGCATAAAGAAAGATTGCACTGGAGGCAGCACAAACAAGAGTTGTTCTTGATGAAAATATATTAAGGAGCATGGAGGTCAGGGCACCTGGGTGGCTCAGTCATTAAGTGCCTGCCTTCACCTCAGGTCATGACCCTGGGGCCCTGGGATGGAGCCCTGCATCGGGCTCCCTGCTCAGTGGGAAGCCTGCTTCTCCCTCTCCCACTCCCCCTCCTTGTGTTCCCTCTCTCATTGTCTCTCTTTCTCTGTCAAATAAATAAATAAAATCCTTTTTAAAAAGGCAGGGGACATGGAGGTCAGGAATGTAAAAAGCAGGCCAAAGACCACTGGTCAAAGAGTTAAAGAAGACTTAAAGGAAAAATATAGTCATGGATGAGAAACAAAAGGGTCAACATATGAATAACTGTTTTCCCTCAAGAAGAGAACTTAACAAATGGAAAAGGAAAGCATTCAAAGGTGTAATTAATGTAACGTGGTTCTATAGAAGAAAAGAACATGACCAGTTTCCAGGAAAAGCTATTATGGAACAATCATTATTGAAATATATCTCAGTAATGTCAGTGGGCTTCAAAGATAAAGAAATAATCCTTTAGGGCACATAAGCAAAAAGATGTATCACCTAGACATGAATATAATTACAGCAGGGCCCCCAACCTCTCCATAGCAATATTCACAGGTAGAAGACATTTGACTGAAATCTAAAAAAGATCTCAGGGAAAGAAAGTTTGATCCAAAAAAAAAAAAGTCTTACCCAAGCAAACTACAGCCCAAGTATAACAGCAGTACAAAAATGGGCAAGTACACAAAAGTGTGGTTTCATTAGCTCTTCTAGAAGAAACCACCTGAGGAACAATGTTGGCCAACCAATGGATGACCAACCAAGGCCAAAGTACCAACACTGAGTAGAACGAAGGTAAGAATAACTAGAAAATTATGCTCTTGCCAGATAAGTTTTCTACCTTTCTGAGTCTCTTTCTTTAGGGTGTATCTTTTGTAAGCAGCATGCTGTACACGCCATAGAATGCTCATTAAAAAAATCCAGACAACTTAGAAATAATATAGCCAACAAATAGCTAACAAAGAATTTATGTTATGGAAAGGAAAATGAGGAATGGGGTTGGGAGGTGGTGAATAAACACTGGCTTTCTTATCTGTTGGAGATAAGAACATATCATTTAAACTTAATATATAAAAAATAGAGCTATATTTAAATAATAAAGGTTTCTTCAATAAATGGTGCTGGGAAAACTGGACAGCTATATGTAGAAGAATGAAACTTGACCATTCTCTTACACCATACAAAGCCCAGCTTCTAAGTCTAATTGAAGTTGTGGCAAAGCACAACTTCTAAGTCTAATTTATGAACACAAAATCTAACAATGCAAATTTAAGGGGACCTAAGTCAATAAGGTTGACTCTCCACTAAATTAATAATCAGTGAGTTTTACCAGAACTAAAAACAACTGAGGCCAAGGTGTTTGCAAGAAAATATCACGGTAGATCTTAAATAATAATTATTTCGCCAACCTAAAATCTCTTGGATTCTACCATCTGCATGAACAGAAAACTCATCACCTCTTTTCTACACAGAAATTTGCACA
Organism: Nasua narica; assembly: GCA_028533885.1. NCBI lineage: Eukaryota > Metazoa > Chordata > Mammalia > Carnivora > Procyonidae > Nasua > Nasua narica. Next base: position 53,084,852 of record CM052806.1, read on the forward strand.
GGGTCATAAAGCCAAAGCCCTTCCATAAATTAAGGTACCAAGTCCTGTTTGTTGCATTGATTCTCCAAGAAGACTGAGGAATTTAAATCAGTGAGGGACTTTTTTCCCAGAGTAAAACAAAAGTAAGATTTTAAAATCAACTGGTTTTGATTTTACAAAATAGTATCTTTCAGATCCTAATTATATTTTCAGGGGAATAATTAATTGAAAAGAAAACCAATTCTATCTCATTATATAATGAAGGGCATTTTACATCAAGCAATAATACGTTGAACCTTGCATAGTAAGTCAAAACAGTCATGGTAATTCCAAACCAATTTACAGAATAAACCAATGTGAAAAAACAAAAACAAAGATACACAAAATGGATAAAAGACTTCAAAGTGAGGCAGTAATCTATCAAACCCTAGAGGAGATCATAGGCAGTAACCTCTATGACATTAGCCACAGCAACTTCTTCCAGGACATGTCTCCAAAGGCAAAGGAAACAAAAGCAAAAATGAATTTTTTGGACTTCATCAAGGTAAAAAGCTTCTGCACAGCAAAGGAAATAGTCAACAAAACAAACAGGCAACCCACAGAATGGGAGAAGATATTCACAAATGACACTACAGACAGGTCTGATATCTAAGATCTATAAAGAACTCAAACTCAACACTCAAAAAACAGATAATCACATCAAAAAATGGGCAGAAGACACGAACAGACACTTCTCCAAAGAAGACATACAAATGGCTAACAGACACATGAAAAAATGTTCATCATCTTTAGCCATCAGAGAGATTCAAATCAAAACCATACTGAGATACCACCTTATACCAGTTAGAATGGCCAAAATCAACAAGACAGTAAACAACAAATGCTGGAGAGGATGTGGAGAAAGGGGAACCTTCCTCCACTGTTGGTGGGA
>CM052806.1:53086261-53195109 GCA_028533885.1 Nasua narica
AAAGAACCAAAATGCCCTTCAACAGATGAATGGATAAGGAAGATGTGGTCCATCTATACAATGGAATATTATGCCTCCATCAGAAAGGATGAATATCCAACTTTTGTATCAACATGGACAGGACTAGAAGAGATTATGCGGAGTGAAATAAGTCAAGCGGAGAGAGTCAATTATCTTATGGTCTCACTTACGTGTGGAGCATAAAGAAAATCATGGAGGGCATTGTGAGAAGGAAGGGAAGGGTGAATGGGGGGAAATCGGAGGGGGTGATGAACCATGAAAGATTGTGGACTCTGAGCAACAAACTGAGGAGTTTGGAGGGGAGGGAGTGGGGGGTTGGGCGAGCCTGGTGGTGGGTATTCAGAAGGGCACGTATTGCATGGAGCACTGGGTGTGGTGCATGAACAATCAATCTTGTAACACTGAAAAAATAAACATATTTGGGGAAAAAATATAAAACCTATTTAGGAACTATTGAATAAAAAAAATAAATAATAAAGATCAGACTACAAGAATTAAACAAGTTAATAAAACCTACTAAAATCAGGTGCTGGGAAGAGGAGAGAAGAAGTAGAAATTTACTACTTTTTATAACAAGGAGTCAATAGATACTCTAATTAAATAGAGAATATAAAATTTTTATTTCTAAATAAATAGATATTTAGATAATAAATAAATAGATATCTAAATAAATAGATACCTCTAAATAAATAGAGGATGTAAAATTTTTATTATCAAGTTAGCCACTGGAAGAACTAAAAACATAATATAAAACTTCCAAGTAATCAGAAGAAATTAATATAGGACAAAGCAGATGGCACAGTCACTATAATGAACTATTTATGAAGAAGCTATAAAAACAGAAAGCATAAAAAAATATGCCCCTATGATCAAATATTCCCATCATTTCAATAGATACGAATACAGCTGATTTCAAATAATAAGAGAAAAGAATCTTAGATGGCCTTGTGAAAAACCTCAACTATATATAGTATTTAAAAGGCACCCCCAAACCAAAGTATCTCTGAAAGGCTAAAGGTAAAAACCTAGGCAGAGACAAGGCTCATATTCTTAAAATGAGTCAAATTTGAATTCGAGGTAAAAGCATTAGAGGAGGCAAAGAAGCAGTCTTTACAACGATAAAGGGTACAATAAATTATGATGATCTAATTTTTATGAATATCCAAGAACCATATAACATGGAATCAACATTCACACTACATAGAAAGAAAAAAAATAGAAACACCTATCATCCCACAATAGTTTGAATTTTTTAAATGAGACATAAAATACCGAAGTGACATAATTCATAAGGTGGATGTATGGGGTATTGTTTGAATTCTATACCCTGCAAGTAGAAAATAAATCTACTTTTCAAGAGCGGTGAACATTCACAAAACTGGTTATACAGTAGCAGACAAATGATTCACAATGAAATCCAAGCAATGAAAAAATTCTTGATCAAATTTCAATAAACCACAAATTAATTACAAAAAAGAGCCCACCATTGGAAAATTATATAAATAAATACCTCTATCTGAACCAACTCTTGGGTAAAAGAAAAATCTACAGCAAAATTACAGAATATTTAGAAAGGAATGATTGTGAAAATACTGTGTATCAGAATCTATGAGATTGACAAGAAAAAGACAAACTCCTACCCTAATATTTTCTAATACTAAATAGGCAGAATGAAATAAATGAATTGAGCATCCAGCTCAGGGAGTTAGCAAAAGAACAAAATAAACTCAAGTAGACGAAATGAAGTAGTAAAAATGAAAACTACAATTAAGGTATTATAAAATAGAAACAAAATAATCAAATGATTAGCCAATTTCATAGAGATGCAAGGGGAAAAACGCTAATACATGAAATGAGAATTAGAAATGGGGAAATAACCACAGACACAGAGGATATTAAAAGAATTGTAGGGGACATTTGCAAAATATAAACATAAATAGCAATACTGAAGACTTTTATAGCATGTATTTACCAAAGAGGCAAACTTACACGTCTTTAAAGTCAATATTTCATTGAGAAGCACCCCGAGGCCACAGCTTGGATTTTGTAAAATATGGTCACAATACTGAAGATGTAACTTACTCTTTTAGCAAAATATGGGAGGTCTGGTCTATCAGCACTGAGGCTATGCCCTTATTTTGAATTACAACCCAACTTCCAAATGTAATACTTTCAAAGACTCTACAGTCCCATTGAGATTTCCCATTTGAACTGTCCGATTTAAAATCTATAGTTAAGAGCTGAGGCAACATTTCTCCTACATGGGTTACTTACAATGGCTTATGGCATTGGGTTAAAATATTAAGTCAATAAAAATAATTTACTGAATTATAATTACTAAAAAATAGTTCCAGTCTAGTGAACTAACATTCTATTCCCAATAGGCAAGAAATTCAATAAGGTTATTTTCACATTGCCTCTAGCACCTTTTCATTCAATTCAAGCATATGTGTATGTAAACAAGGTTTCCTTTATGGGAAAAAATGTGCACATATTTAAGAAATTTCTCATATCCACTCACAATTAAAAGAAAGAATCACTTCAATACCTCAAACTTATATGTCTTAGCTATCACGTCCCTTTGGCTGTAGATTAAATACTCCCAGCCATAGGGGTTGTTATTACATAATCAATATTAAAGAAAGCATATGGTAATCGGGAATGGATATTTACAGAAAATCTTCTCATTAATATTAGAAAAATAGCTTCTGGAAAAATGGCAGAGTCATTCTTGTATATACAAAGCCCACCTGTCCTTGCACACCACTGGGTTCTCCTTGAGCACAAGTCTGAGACCAAGCAACGACTTTGCACAGGGAAACAGCCATATGCAGGATAGGGTACCTGATGGTATATTCAAATAACAGCTCAGGGGAGCATGTGTGTGTGCAGGTGGTGATGTGCACCCCTAGACAGTAGGGAGTCTAGAACATTTAATGCCAGAACATTAATGCCTTCCCCCAATTCCCCCCTGCCGCCATCACCTCCCAAAACACAAGTCACAGATAAGACCATTGGAAACTAGAAGAGGGATTTGATTAGAACCATGAACCAGTTGGAATAAAAACTCCAGTAAGGGTCTTCTGGACTTTGTTGAATATGCTATTGACTCTGGTCCCTCCTCATCACTAGATATTGGGTACAGTTTCAGAAAAAAAAAACACACACGTACAGATGCCTTCTACAACTGTTTCATTCAAACCAGAATCATAGAATAAGAGTAATCACAGGAGCAAATCGCTTCCAAAAATTGAGTGACCACTGAAAGAGTCTATCTCCTGTCAGTTTAGGGACAAAGTTGGGACCAGTGTCATGGGTAGTGCTTTGTGCAGTCTCAGAGGTCTCCCAGTGCATAGCGTGAATACTTCATGAAGTATCAGAAGTAACTGAATTAACTGTACTCATGTGAACTGGCTATCAACTAGGCCCCACAGTCTGCATGTCATCTTGCCTTCAATCTCAGGACCTTTGTAGTCAAGCAGATGTTTTAATGGCAGCTCTTCTTGAGAAGACACCAGTTCTGATACTGTGGATTAATTTCCTGATTTCTCTACTTCTGTGTACCTTTTTTAAAATTTAATTTTAAAGCACTGCCTACTCACTGAAAACTCTGGCTACCCTTGCAGAAAATACAACCCTGCGTCTTAGGACGTAGTACATTTAAACATAATTGATAGTAGCTTCTAGAGGTTTCCTGACCACAAACTGCCACACCTCACTTTGGAATTTTACAATGTGGCTTATCTGCTCCAAAGAAACAATGCAATCTATTATAACTGATCATTATGAGTTAAAGATTAACATCTTAATCCCACACGATGATGCAAAAGCAACCGTCATTTTGTCAACCCATCAGAATGAGGAGTAAAAGGGAAAGTACCCAGATGACATTTTGAGAAGAAACAGACAAAAAGAAATTTCTTTTTCCAAACAGAAATGCACAGGACAGAAACACCATAACGTTCTGAGAACCAAAATTTAGGTTAAGAGTCAAACAACACATGAGCCAGAGGCCAAGAAGTTTAAAAAAAAAAAAAAAAAGCTATCAACCTTTCCTCACTGAAGAAAATGATTGTAATGCCAATCGTCTTATTATAGCACTGCTGAAATATAATACTCAGAAACTATCCAGGCAGTGCTGACGGCTCTGAGGAGTAGCACAACAAGATACCTGTCTGAAGAATTCCTCCAGGAGTGACATTGTCCAGCGATGATGGAGCTCCCATGCTTTTGCGGGATGGCTAATGTCTGCCGTGTGCAACATCAGAGATAGGGCTTTCGGCTTTTCAATTCTATAAACGCAAAGGACCCAAACACGTGATGACCAAACTTTCGGGACCTCAATAAGAGTTTTTAAAAATCATTAATTTCTTAAACTCTTCCATTCTCCCATCCCAAACCCCATGTCAGCTGAACTGGGGGGAAAGCATCATTTCATCCTGCAGCTGGGACATTCATCAGCTTCGTCTCCGTGCTTACTGAGCTGGATACTTCATAAACCGACTCAAAACGATTTCTGGAATGACTGCATCATTCAAAAAGACAAGAATCTAAGAGTCATTCACAGACTTGTGTTGCCCCTATACCGGGTGAATCTTTGATTACTTAGTTTCCCATAAAGAATTCTTTTAAATTCTTAACGGGGGCACACTGTTACTGGCCCTGTGATCTGTTTTCACCCTGATGAAGATCTATGTGTGACAAACACAACTGTCACGCTCTCCTCCACCAGCCCCGCCTCATGAGCCCATTCAGCGAAGCTCTCTGAAGAAGGTACAGCAACAGGGACAAGTCCCAGTTCAAACACCTATGAAAACTCATGATGTCACAGGTCCACTCACGCTTCCGGCTGTTGCAGAGCAGTCTTCATTGCTTTGATCTGTTGGAAATGGCAGGACATGTCCGTGGCCATCACCATCTCAATTACCAAGGTCCGAAACTCCCTTTTTAGGGACGCCCCGTGAAGAGAAAAGCATGGAAGTAAAAAAAAAGGAAAATAAAAAGCCGTTTATATTTTTTGCCACTTCAAAGCACAATCAGTTAATTAGTGGTGACGTTTCTAATCAACTTGAGCCTTTTAGGTGGGCTTTTTTTTTTAAATGAGGAATAAGCGAAGGTTAAGGATTAAGGAAATCATTTACTAGGAATATGACATGTGGAACATACATATCACTCAGTATGGCTTATTTTCCTGGATCTTTACGTAATGGCTAGCACAAAGATAGTCAATGATCAGCACAGCTGATCATTTAATTAAAATATAAGTACTATTTGCATGACAGTAGATTCAGAACTTTGTAAGGATTTGAATGGTTTTGCCTCTAATCTTTGAAATACCTTGACCTATATTTATAGCTACAAAAGACTTGCAGGCTTGCTATTTACATCACAATGTGTGCTAAGCATTTTCAATGGGTTATATCATTTATTATAACATCAACCAAACCACGAGGTACACTTATTATTTGTTTTCTAGAAATTACATTTTCCAACAGTGTGAAGGGGTTAAGTAACTTCCTAAAAGCCGTACGACTAGTAATTGTACCCATATTCAAAGTCAGGTGTGCCTAAATTCATTCAAAGACACACAATGTCATTTAGGTAACAGAATCAGGTACCCATGATTTGTTCTGAGCATCAAAATAATTTCCTTAGCAAGTTTTGAAAGATTCTTAAAAGAAGTTCAAATCAAATAGAAGGTGAAAAACAAATGTTAAAAGAAAAAACTCAGATTTAAGAAGCTACGACGAAAGCAACACAAGTTTCCTAAGGTAATAAGCAGCAAGTATTTCCAAAGTGCCTATAATATATTTGAATATTTGTGTTAAGAAAAAAAGAGAGAGAGAGAGAGAGAAGGCAGGGAGGAGAGAGCAAGGGGAGAGAAAGAAAAGGGAGAGGAGGAGTGGGGAAGAGAGAGGGAGGGAGACGGGGTGGGGAGAAAGGAGGAGAGAGAAAGGGTGCCATAAACAGTTCAAGTGGTATTATTTCTCCAAAAGCAGCATACTTCATCTCTCCTCATGGTTCCCTTCCTGACCTCCAAATCTCTCTCCTGTCTCATCCTTACCTCCAGTCATCCTTTGAGAGGTTGATCAAAATATTCATTTCCTCATCTTCTTGCAGAAGGCGATAAGCCGCACTTAAATGGTGATTTTCTAATACAGACCTATCATTGTATAGAATAGCAGGATCTGACCTGAACAGAAAGCCAAGCAAAATAATTTAGGATGTTAAATGGTTGATATTTTTTTCAGGTGACTCAAGCTAGAATACATCATCTTTTTTCCCATGTTTAATAATTATCTTTGCCCCCATACCACTTATACCAACCAATAAGCTAAAATCAACACTACAAATTATCAATAGATACATGTAGGGTATTTTATTGTCAATATGTTAACATGAAATAATGTGATATCCCACCTGAGAACTCTCTGAAAGCTGTTCCATAACCAGATCTCAATGATTTCTATCAGTAGCGTAGGGGGTTTCATAAAACATGGGTCAACTCAAACATCCTTGTGTTTTCTGGAATGCCTTTAGTTTTTAAAAATTTTACCCAAAGAAAGAACTTATTTATTATCGTTATAATTCTCTGAACACATACCACCTGGTAGGTACAGTTTGCCAAGTTCCCCTGGTAGTACCTTGACCTTAACCTTTTGCCATGTGAAAGCCCTATGTATGTGTAAGTCTGAGAGTAAAGAATACAAGGATTATGGGACAGTTGCTAGTCACGTCCTCACAGACCACTGTACCAAACACAGAGCTGTATGCTATTTCAATATCTTCAATGTAATGAAAACTTAGATTATTATAGCTTATTTGTTTCTCATCAAGGAAGCTAAGTCTCAGTGATGTAAAATGACTTCAGAGAATCCCCACAGTGCCTACATGGCAGGGTTGAGATGAAGGCAAGGCCTTCTGACAGTTCAGCCATTGCTCCCCCCAATAGCTTGTGCCTGTCATTGGCCAACCTTTGGGATATAGCTAGCATACCTTTAAAGTGTTAGGCTTAACATACCATCAGAGGACAAAGAACCTAGTTACGGATTTAGTTCTCTATATGGGGATCCCATGGATTGAGACGCTTTGAATAAAGTTCTATTAAAGAAGGCCAATGCTTAAATTTTATTCCAAAGCAAGCGTAACTGAATCCACTGGAATTTCCTCACTCCTATGGAGATAACATAAAACATGCAAACCCTGTGGTGAAAGATCTGATCGTGTGTCTGTGAAGTCAGGCTCCAACGGATGTGTATTTTCTGACACTAAGCTCTTTTCCAGCTGCTGTAATTAAGCCCTTTCCTCTGAGTGGAGATGGGTTTTGATATTGGTCTCCAGCAAGGACCCACGTACAGTTGCTCCTCCCACGTCTCTTCCTTCAGCAGGTGCCATTCACCACAGCCGCTGTCCTCAGAGCAAAGATTCCACTTGCAGACATCCACGAAACAGAGCTGCTCTGTAGAATTCCCTGTATTTAAGGCCCTTGCAACAGAACCACAAAAGGCTGCTTCCCAGCAGCTGAGGCTCTTCTGCGTGAGCGAGCGGGAGGTAGACAATGAAGCTACCCACTTACACCCTTTTGGATGCTGCCATTCTATTGAAATTCCCTTCTGAACAGAGATCAGACAATATGTCTTCTTTTGTGTGTCCCATAATAAGTGTTGGGTTCATTAAATAGTGGAGATTGAGTTAATGAACACAAACCTATCTGGCGTGTGCACCTGCTTTTTTCAAGTGAAACCTCAAGTATTTATTTAAATTCTCATCTCTCCCTGGTACGTTCTTCCTCTTAGCCATGCCATCTTTCCCCAAATTCTAGCTTCTTTTGATTACTATGTCAATACCCAATTAACCAATTACCCAATTAACCCTACTATCAGAGTCTTCCCAGTTTCAAAGACTTGTCTTAAGAGAAGGTAAGTTCTTAGGCTAGGACAGGACAGATAAGGGTTCATCCTAAATGGAAAAGACAAGTGACTGGTACTGCTTGCCTGGAATTCTGTGCTGAGAGGAATACTAAGGATAAATACGAAGCTTGGTTAAGAAAATAATTGATTAGTGATGTCTGTTACAGTCAAGAGGTTCAGAGTTGGGCACTTGGACCCATACCTAATTCCCCCCACAGAGATCTGTGTTTACCTCCACAGTTCATCATGGCGGGTACACTGGTGATCTATGGTGAAGGCGGTCTGCATGAGACAACCCAGCTCCCCAAGCCCTCTGCCAGGGAGCAATGCAAGCACTAAAGAGGGCAGGGATGAAATCAGGAAGGATGGGAAGAGTGTCCCCAGAATCCCAGAGGTCTCAGGGCAAGAAGGCTCAGGTATTATACATGTGGACAGAAACATCCCGATCTTGGCCCATCCTCACTGATTCGGTCTACATGGCCTCTGTACCTTTATGCCAACTGTTCTGTCACCTAGTAGAAGCATGTAGAGTGTGGACAATACATATAGAAGAACACAAATACCTAGCATTCGAATGGAGAAGAAAAGGATATCCATATTCGATGTGAATCAAGTATGAGCATTGGGAGCAGTTGGCTTCTCAAACCCTAAATCTTGACTGAAGCTGACCGGGTTGATGTCTTGTGGAAAAGTTCTTTTTTTTATCAGAAAAGCAAAACAGAGCAACCGTGCAAAAGAAGGGTGACTGATACCTTTCTGACTTCTCAAACTCTATCCCTGCCCCCGTCTGCCTCCTCTCCAAACATCCAACATCCTCACCGTGTCTGGATGTGGAAATTGTTGGTGGTTCCGGTGTGTTCATAGTCGTGGATGGCAGCTGAGAAGATGATAGCAAAGATCTCCAGCTCTGTCAGCCAGTTCTGAAAGGGAGATTGCAGGGCAATCAGATAATCTGTCTCTTTCTCAGACACAGTCTTCGGCTTGCTGACAACACGCCTGCTTCGCTGCCTTTCTACCCTGCAGCTGGCAAGCTACTGCCAAACACACGTGTCCGGACAGACAGGAGTTTTTTTTCCCCTACGAGGAGACTGAGGAATATGGTATTTGGAAGTAGCATGCCCAGCAAGGTTGAGAAAGCTAACTAGCAGTTCCATTTTTTTTTCAAGGAAGCAAAAACCAAGGAACATGAAGACTTTAAAAACCCTCATCGTATTTTCCCAAATTCCAAGTAAAGATACTTGGTAGACACAGGGAAAAAAAATATATTAAAAATTTCAACACAATACCGAGAACTAAGAGTAATAGAAAACCTAATGTCTATCTACGACAAAATGAGTATATGTAGACAGAAGGAAAGATAACACCTGGCCTTCTGCTTTATGCATGCTGACGTTTGAAGAGACCCCTTCCCCCCAAACCATGCCACCGAAATTGGCTGTAGTCGAAGGTTCTCCAATTGTGTTCCCTGGACCATCAGAGGGAACATCGCCTGGTAGCTTTTATTACACACGTTCTTGATATTTTCCATGCATATATATATTTTTTTCATTTTGGCCATTTCTTTCTTTCAATCCTTCCCCAGTGCCCTGTCCTCACCCATCAGCTTCAACTCCCTCTACCTACCCCCCACACCACCAGTATAGCTCTTTCTCCAAACTTATGCAAAGTTAACATTTTAAAATAAGATTATGAGGCTATCTTGGGGCCCGTTGAGCCCAGCTTGGAACAGAATTTCTAAAATGACAAATATGTCTGGAATGCTGTAGTCTGAGGCTGTTTCTGTTGGCTCTAAGTAGGGTCTCTGGAAGTGTTTATACTCGAGATGAAACTGAATTCTGTCTAGGTACGAGAGTGCTCATGTGTACAAAGGAAAAGATGACTCCTGGTGGTGAACCCAACGAAACCCGAGTCGTCCGAGGAAAGGTAACTCGTGCTCATGGAAACAGTGACAGGACTCATGCCAAATTCCAAAGCACACTTCCTGCTAAGGCCTCTGGATACAGAACCCATGCTATACTATACTCCTCAAGGATTTAAACTCATGGAAAAATAAATAAATAAAAGTGCAGATTTTTTTTCTACTGTGAAATCGATAAATCAATAAGTCAATCCATAAGAAGATTATGATTGAGAGCCAATATACCATCTAAACAAATCTGAATCACAGAGCATCAACCCAGACGACAGGTGTCTAAATAACTACATAATTACGGTTCTCATATTACAAATATCAGTGTAACTTCTCCCTTTTACCCAAATATACTAATAAGATCCTATCTTAGGTGTAATCCACTTCCAATAAACCAAAATTAACAAATGATTTAAATAAGCAAACAAAAAATAAAACCACAGTCTGTTAAAAGTCATTTTAACACCCTCGCTTTTTAATAAACCCTATGGATGCTTAGAAATCAGTTCTCCTGTTTTAGGATAAGAAGAAAAGACAGATGGTACCTGGCACAGAAGGAAGGGAAGGAGGGAGGGAAGGAGGGAGGGTAGAGGGAGGGAGGGAGGAAGGAGGAAGGGAGGGAGGGAGGTGGGAGGGAGAGAAAAAGAGAAAGTAAAAAAGAAAAAGAAAAGATAAAGAAGATCTTCACAGATGGGCCCTGAAGATTGGACTGAATAAGAAACAGCAGTGGACATTTCCAGAAGAACCAACACATGAGCTAGTCCCAGTGTCAAAAGGGGATTCATCATGGGTAAGGAAATGATTCCCTTTAGTGGAGTGGCAGTTAGAACTGATTAGAGCCCTGCAGTGTCAGGCATTAAAAGCCAGAGTGAGGAACACAAATCAGATCCAACAGGCAATGAAGTTTACATGCAAGAGGGTAGCATGGTCAGCATGCCACTGAGGGAGAGAAATTAGAGCAGTACTTTTGCATGGGAAAGTCCTTAGAGGTTGTATAGACAGTATGAAGGTAGAATCCTTAGCTTAGCAATTAACTGAATACAGGAGGGAGGAAGAAGTTGCAGTCAAGGAGAAGAAGGAATTAAAGATGCTCCTAACATTCCTAGCGTGACTCACAAAAACACAAAACAGCACAAAACAAAAAACGATGGGTGGCATTAAATAGCATCATTAAAAGAGAGACAGAGAAATTGTTTTGAGGGAAACTGGCCTCCTTTATTTGAGAAAGAAAGAGAACTCCAGCAGGGGAGGGGGGAGGAGAGGGGCAGAGGGAGAGGGAGAAGCAGGTTCCCCACTGAGCAGGGAGCTCAGGACCCAGAGATCCTGACCTCAGCTGAAGGCAGACGCTTAACTAAGCCACCCAGGCACCCTGCAAGGCTTCGGATTTTCATATGGCCCAGATTTTCTTGCCTTTTCCCAGTTAATTACTGTGAACCCAGAAGATTTTGTGAAAACCCACAGAAGTAAGAAATTAAGTCGTACGTGAATTTTATTCCAGATTTATCAAAGGTAGACAAGGTACAAGCCACAGATTCGATTGGTATTTCCTATCCACAAAAAATGAGTGTCACAACAAATTCAGTGACAGACAATTGGTAGTGGTGGACTTCAGGAAGGGAGCCCAGTATGCACGGGCATGGGGTCAAATGGGGGCCAGTGGACAGTGAAGGAAAGCATCAGGGGCAAAACTGCTCAAGGGGATATTACTTGCAAGTTGTGGGGTTTGTATGCGAATGACAGTTTCCTTAGTAAGGTTCCACCCCTGTATTAGTTATCTATTGCTACCTTAAATCACCACAAACTTAAGGCTCAAAGAATATCTCCCATTTATTGGCACAAAGTTTTGGAGGTCAGAAGGCAGCACAAAGTGGCTGGATTTTTCCGGTGAGGATGTCACATCGCTGAAATCAAGGTGTTGGCAGGGCTGTGTTCTTTTCTGGAAGCTCTGTGGAAAAACCTGTTTCCAGGTACATTCAGGGCACCGGCAAATTTCATTTCCTTCTCAGACTTTCCACTTGGCTCCCTCCGTCTTCAAGCTAGTCCTCACAGCTCCTGTGTCACGCCTCTTGACTTTCAAGGACTCATAAGATTACACCAGGCCCACCTGGGGAATCCAGGCCCATCTCCCTAGATTTTATGGTCCTCGGATTAGTAACCTTCACTGCATTCATGCTTCGCCACCTAATGCAACATTAGTGTTATAACAGAGGGCAACGGTGATGGGGCCAAAATTCTGCTGACCACAAACATTAATAAAATTATTAATCGCTCCTTAACCATTGAGTGTTTCCGCATAAAATATGATGATGGCATATATGATCAAAAGACCAAGATACACAGCCTCTCCCCTCTAAAAAAAAAAAAAAAAAAAAGGAAAAGGAAAATTAATGGCACTTGCCTGACAAAAGCAATGAAAGGGGCAAGGGGATGGCTTTGGCTTTGGAGTTTGGAATCCTTTGACCTAAATCAAAATTTGACTGGAGCTCAGAGTCTGATTCACATTTATTCAATCAACAACTTTTCAGTCTAATTCTGTTCGAGGATTTTTTTTCCCTCAAAAGTGGGCAAAATAATTCTGAAAGGATTCAAGTATCTTCTTGGCGTCTAAGTAAAGCAATAATGACTAATATAAACAGATTACAATGAGTAATACTGTTGATATTGAAGCCCAGACATCACTTTGTCAATGGGATGTTTTGATTTCCTATGTGTCTTACAGTTTATAAAACTGAAATGATTTAAAGCATTTCCCCCTCCTGGTTTGTAATGAAAGGTTAGACCAACAATATGTTCTCCATTCATCAGAATGCTCCCCACTGTTTCTGTAAGCTTGCAATGAAAGAAGTTTGTTTGGAGCTGCATTTCCAAGAGCGAGTGGGCGGGGAAGTAGTTTCTATATTTAAGAATGATTCTGAATATGGCCTGAATTGATAAATTCAATGGGAAATTTGCTCGTTTCAAACAGCACGCCGAACGTCATGATCATCGGCTGCTGTAACATTCACGTTAATGATAACTTGCATTAGCATAAATACTTGGGAGTTTTTCTTGAGGGCTAAAAAAAGCTGTGTATGATTCACTTTATATCTCCATAGTACACTGTACACAGCAGGTACTAACTAAATATACATTGAATAGATGAGTCCAAAGTACATTTGCTCATCTATGCTGATCCTCACCAGGATATATTCAAGTATCACATGAGGATACTGAAGTCTAAGAATATCAGGGGCGCTTTGTTGTTGTTGTTGTTGTTGTTGTTGTTTGACCACAGGCATTGTAGAAGTCTGACTAGATATTTAAATGCATGGCATTATAAATAAAATCTTTAAAACAGAGAGAGAGAAATCAGTCGTGGGACCAAATTACAGCTCTGCTCTCCTTGTTTGCTTGGCTGCCATAACAAAACACCACCGACTAGGCGCCTTAAACCACAGAACTTTATTTTCTCAGAGGCTGGAGGCTAGAATTCCAAGAACAAAGTATTGGTAGGGTCGGCTTGCGGCGAGAGCCCTCTTCCAGGTTGCAGATGGTCATCTTTGTGCTGTGTCCTCACACGATCTTTGCTCTGTGTGCGAGCATGTCTGTAATCTTAATTTCCTCTGCGTATACTGGATCAGGACCACCCATGTGATTACCTCCAAACACAGTCACATTCTGAGGCACCGGAGATTAGGACTTGCAACAATATAAAGTGGGGGCAGGGGAGGGGGAAGACAAAAGTCTGCCTATGACAGAGACTTTTTAACAGGGCAATCTTAACTCTGTGAATGCGTTTCCTCCTATTTTTCTACTGAATTTCTGTCATTTTCTTGATTCCTTTATATCGTCTGGATCTTAATCTTATATTTTCCTCAAGTACTTACGATGATTCTTTTTATCCTATATGTTTTAATTTTAATACACTCAGTTTAATCAATATTTTTATGTGACTTTTGTATTTTAAGACTTATATAACAAAGAATTTCCTGTATCAAGGAAATAAACACACTCTCATATTTTCTTCTAATATGATCAAATTTTTTGTATTCAAATCTTTAACTCATTTGGCCAATATTTGGTGATTGATTTAAAGTAGAACAAAAACATTCTTTTCTTTCCCCAAATGAACCATAGTTCCCAAAACATTTTTTGAACTGAGTCGTTTTCCCTGTAATGTTGCTGTCTATAGACGTGGCCTTACCTTCTCACCTGAATTCTTTTTTTTTTTTTTTATTTTTCATTATACTCTGGTCAGTGGTCTAGCCTCACCAAAGCACTGAGACCACTCCTGTCAAGGGCACTAATGACTGGCATGTGGCCAAAGGCAGTGGTCACTTTCTATCCTCATCCTACTTGAGAATTTGGCATGTCCCACACAATTCACTATTCTCTTTTGAAGCCCTTGCCTTGGCTTCCATGACCCCACATTCTGTTGGTTTTTATTCTACTGTCACTGACCACTCCATTTTAGTTACTATTGTTGGCTCTACTTCCTTACCTTCATTTTAAACTTTAGGCTGCCCCAGGACTCACTTCGGAGTCCCTAGTACTTCTCTATTCATACTCGCTCTTTAGATGATCTCAATGAATTCCATGTCTTTCTATAATATTGATAGGCCTAAGATTGTCTAATCTATATGTCCATCCCTGATCTCTTCCCAGGGCTCTAGATTCCATTGGTTCTCTTCCTGCTTGACATTGCCACGATGATGTCTAATAAGGACCTGAAACTCCACATGTTTAAATCAAAACTGTGCTCAATAAGTATTTGGGCTTAGTTTCTGAAACTCTACTCAACTTCATTCACATATTTGGTGATTTTTGCACAAACACCACCCTGTCTTTATTACGAAAGCTTCAGTAGATACTTTAACACCTAGTAGAATAAGAACTACACCACAGCATACATTGTCTTTTTCAAAACTGTTTTTCTAAAGTTGTGAAATATCTATTTTATGTAAATTTCAGACTCAGCTTATCATGTTTCATTAGTCTTTATTGGTATTGCTTTGAATTTACAGATTAGTTTGAAGAAAATAGACATCTATATAACACTGAAGCTTTGCATTAAAAACAGAATGTATTTCCTTTCTTATTTAAACATTGTTTTACTGCTCTTTAATTTAGTTTTATAGTTTCCTTTTTATCAGTTTTGAAGTGCTTCATTATTAATTTATCAATTTTTAAAAAAACTCTCTGGAATGTATGTTCCTTTATTAGACTTGTTAATTTCCAATGTCTAAGACAGTTATTTTTTTAAAGATTTTATTTATTTGAGAGCGAGAGAGAGAGAGAATTGGCTGGGGGGAGGGGAAGGGGGAGAAGAAGACTCCCCACTGAGCAAGGAGCCTGAAGCAGGGCTTGATCCCAGGACCCTGAGATCATGACCTGAGCTAAAGGCAGATGCTCAACTGAGCCCCCTAGGTGCCCTAGGACAGTTATTTTATCTACATCTGATTGAGGCCTTTTATTTGACCAAATAATTTATAGTTGATTTTCTTGATTTTTTTTTTTTTAAGATTTTACTTATTTATCTGAGAGACAGAGAAAGTGAGAGAGAACATGAGAGGAGAGAAGGTTAGAGGAAGAAGCAGACTTCCCGTGGAGCCGGGAGCTTGATGTGGGACTCGATCCCAGAACTCAAGGATCATGACCGGAGCCGAAGGCAGTCGCTCAACCAACTGAGCCACCCAGGCGCCCCGATTTTCTTGATTTTTTAAAATGGCCAAATTATTTTCACAGGATACTTCTTCAACTTTTTTTAGATACTATATTGCATTGGCTGAGACCTCCAGAAAAATGCTCAATAGTAACATTAGTGTGGCCATCCCTGTTTTGCTCCATGTTTTCAAAAAAACACATTAACTAAGTCTGCTCTATGCTTCTGACAGAAATCTTTTATCACATTAAACAGGTTCCCTTGATAGTGTTTCTATAATTTAAAAAATTATAGCTTTTTAAAATAATATTTGGGGATGCCTAGGTGTCTTAGTCGTTAAGCATCTGCTTTTGGCTCAGACCATGATCCCAAGATCCTGGGATCGAGCCCCGTATCGGGCTCCCTGCTTGACAGGAAGCCTGCTTCTCCCTCTCCCACTCCTCCTGCTTGTGTTCCCTCTCTTAAAATAGTATTTTTAAGAAGCCAGCTTTATAATAAGGAAGAACTGAAAATTGTTGAGAGGTTTTGGGAAAATTCAGCAAAGTTTTACTAAAAACAATTTCTAACTGTTGAGCTTCCTTTACGAGGCAGACAGAGCACTTCATATTTCTGATAGTTTATTCCTAACCACCACAGTATTTCTATAAGATAGAATATTTTTCATCATTTTAAAAATGAGGAGATCCTGACTCAGACTTAAGCAATTTATCCTAGGTCACTAAATCTAATAAGTAATTACTCAAGGATTTATACTCCACTATATCTAGCTCCAAAGCCCACACTCCTCCCACTGTTTCCATTTTTAATTCAGTGAGATATTAGATCAAGCCTTGCAACATGTGCTAGAGGAAAAAATAACAAATGTGTTGAGTTTATGGGCTAATTAATAACCATAACCAAACAATGTCTACCTTTGATGTCAACTCTGAAGATTTCAAAGGAAAAATCACAGAAGTCTAACATAGAGGACTAGCTGTTTCTCACTAATAGGTATATTTTGTAAAATTAACAGCTTTCATCAAAGTAAAAAGGGCAAAGGCACAGAAAACCAAGTTAAACAGGCCAGTTCATACACTGGATTACAGAACAGAGATTCAACGACATCTAAAGAGCTGAAATGTTGGGTCAAAACAAGTAAGAAAAATTTCAGATGATTAGAAGTAAAGATTGCCCCTGAGATCAAGCATATTGAACACACAAAATGGGCTGAGAATAACTGTAAAATCCTCGTGAAAAAGATGACATGGTTTTAACCTAAAGCTAACTTGGTGCAATGTGGTCGCCAGGCACACTTGATATGATTTCACTATGCACGGATAGCACCGTGATTGATCATAACAAGACATTAATGGTACCACTCTCCATATATGGAAATACATCTTTAGTTCTAGAAATTATATTTAATTTGGTCATAGCCTAGCCAAGATGCAAGTCACTACCACATATTTATTTTATCGAGTCCAGGATGAAGAAAATATCAGAGGCCGCTAGGAACTCCAAGACCTTCGGTGATGGGTTAGACAATTCTTGGGGAGCAGGAAGTCCACGCACCAGTGCACTTCTTGTGGGCCCAACCGCATCAGAATAGGAACAGCCTCCAATAAAAAGAAGCATCATCACATCTTTTGTGACATCTAGGAGTGCCTATCAGTACTTACCGCTACTCCTGTCTTATAAAGGAGATAATGCACAGTTTGTGTAACGTCGGCGGCATGCATTAAATTGTGGTAGGGATTTTTATGCTTGCTGTATCCTACTTCCAGGGCCTCCACAAATGAGACAAGGGCAGAAATGGGTATCTGAAAGAGAGCAGAAAGGTTAAGTAGCCAGGGATTTGGTCATTTTAAGTGAGGAAGCAGAAGTCTAAGGCACTTTTCTGGAAGTATAACATAGCACACGAAGAGACTGGAACTTTTCAAAATTAGTAAAAACTACTGAAGAAATTAGCAGATAATTTGAAAATCTAACAGGGAGTCCCTACTTTAAGAACAGTCAGCCCTGCAAATGGTTTTTTGTTCTTAGTCCAGAACCCCAGAATCGTCTCAAAGATATTTAGGGGAGAAGGGTATGTGTTTATCCCTTTTTCAAGCAAAGGTTCAAGTCTTTTATTTCTTGAGAAATAAATGGATACACACTGTGCAGCACATCTCATTTATTTTGTGGGCAAACATAAAGCATGTAAAGGTCTTAAGTTGTGAAACGACTGCAAAACAAACACGAGCTGCCACCTCCTGAAAACTGGGCCCTTGAGAAGGAGTGATTGTATGCGCTGGACACATGTTAAAAAAGAAAACATGTGATAGCCTGTTCTATACAAGAAGAGAAACAGACTGTGTTCTTATGTCTATTACTTGGCAATTTATTATTGTTGCATTGCTATTTTTGGAATAACATTTCTAATTAGCCTAATAATTCCCTTTTTGTCTCAAATGTGTATAATATACATACCTTCATTTTCTATACGGCAGAAAATAAGGAACTACTGCAAAATGTCTGTGCAAAAGGGGGGGAACCTGAAAACATTCACTGTATTTCTTTTCTAGGTTAATTCCTTGGCTAAGGGTTAGTTATCACTACAAACCTGGGGGGAAAAAGAGAGTGTGGGATCCAGGAGACCAATAATCATAATAGAAAGAAAAAAGAAAATCGGGAAAACACTTTACTGTAATGCTTCAGCAGAGTCTATAACATGTTCTTCTTTGAGCAGATCCTTCCATCTTTACCATTTGTGGATTCTTAAAATTTTAAATGTTGCCTCTCATTTGTCAGAGATTAATTCATTATCATTATCATTATCATTATCGTTTTAAAAAAGAATATCCAATAAGCCCAGGTTCTTGGGGCTGTTGGTGAGAGATCCATGAGCCACGAAAATGCCAGGTAAAGGTGCACATACGTGCATGAGAGCTTTGTTCTGCAGAAAGGGTCCTGAGCACCCACCAGATTCTCAGGCCAATTTCTGACACAAAGAAATTAAGAGCCATAAATAAAGCATTTATGTCTATGTAGGAAATATGACCCCAAGTACACAGTCCTTAGGAAAATGATAAAGAACCACACTGTCTAGAAAATCAATACGTTATATTAAAAAAACCCCTTCATTTTCCAGAGGCTCACCCCTATGATGAGAGAAATCTGAGGAGCACGATACTATAGATGTCACCAGACGAATGCAATGCACAGATCCCCTGGAGAACCTGGCCTGACCTCTACAGTCCCTGGTATTACAAAGCAGAGGGGATTGAATGCTGGAAACGATTCATGCTCTTTACTTGAAGTTGAAGAGTTAATTTGAAGCATGAATGGCTGGGAAATACCAGTGATCCGTCACGGACGATAAGTGAGAGCATTTGTCTGCAGTTAAGCCAAGCGGTGGGAAAAAAAAGTTTGCAGAGACAGCAGATGCACACTCTGTCTCCATTACTGTCCCCACCAGCGGTGACCGACAGTACTCAACATCAGGCTGAAATGCGAACTTCGAGGAGTCCCGCTAGCCCACACTTCGGGCTGTACTTCTAGGAAGACTGGAATCAAACTGTGTAGATGCATCCTCTCGCCTGCTATGAGCCCCACCCAGCAAGGGCTTAAGGAAACGTTCCCGCCCCTACGGACTGCAGCTGTCTGGATGATGCTTCCCAAGTCACTCATAGCACTTTTCAGTCTATATTAAAAGGATTCCCTTGGTCTTAGCCCAAAAGTCATGGGAGGATGGACAAATGTGGGGCATCTGGACACCTGCCTTTGGCTCAGGTCATGATCCTGGAGTCCTTGGATCGAGCCCTGTATTGGGTTCCCTGCTCAGGGGGGAGTTTGGTTCTGCTGCCCCTTCCCCCCACCAACTCTTGCTTTCTCACTCACTCTCTCTAAAATAAAGAAATAAAATCTTAAAAATGAAAAAAAAGATGGACAAATGCATGCATTTTTAAAAAGTAGGCACTGACCTTGAAACGGCTGATCAGATCATAACGTGTGAGTAATTCATAGAAAATGAATTTCAGTGCATGATCCCCGCTGGCCTCATTGAGGGAAAAGACATCAAAGGACCACTTGTCCACATCCTGCATGGCAGGGTAGGGAAAAGGGATGGATTAGTTCACAGCCACTTGTACAGCTAGCTACTTGTCTCCCCACTTGGGGAATCTCCCCACAACCTTCACCCAGGATTTCACAGCCCAAGACTCTAACATCATTTCTGCCCTCAAACTTCTCCCAGCTTGGCAGACCTGCATAGCATTTACTGATAACATAATTAAATAGTCTTACTACTTATAACAACAGCTATAATTTATTGAGTGTCTACCATATGTGAGGCATTGTGATCAGTGATAAACACATAATGTATCCTGAAAATGACTCTAAGTGGCAGGTATTATTAGTCACATCTTACAGAAGAGAAAACTGAGAAGTTTATTTCCTTAAGGCTATCACCAGTGAAGTGCTAGGGACACAAGTGGGACCAGGACACAAACATGGTCAACAGACGCCTAATAGGCTCTTTCCATTAAGCCTGTCACCACCACTGCTGAATTTCCAATGTTTATTTCACTTCATGACAACCTAAGATGCTTCCCTATTCCAAGCTTCTTCCCAGTCCCTTACTATTATCTACTGACTTCTTCCTAGTCCACATTTGAGAATGTTAGCCCCCCTTAAAAGTATTTGGAAACATGTGCGATACAGAACACAAATCATGTGTCCCTTCAGTTCAAACTGCTGAGCTAAAACCACGGAGAAAGCCTTCATTTCACAAAACAGGAAAATGCGACCACTTCTGGCGTCACTGATCTGAGGACCTAGTCCTCAAATCTGTGAGTCACTTTACTAAAAAAAGTAAAACTAAGAGCTAAGCTGAACGCACACCTCACACATCAGTCTTGAAGTTCAAAGCCTTATTTGTCTATAAACAGCTACTCCAAAATATATGTAAACGTTGTCTGATGTGTCTTTGACTTATAACCAGCTACCTGTGGATGTAGTAAACAAAGGTGTGTTTAAGCAATAGCCAAAGCAACAGTCATTTGGGTTTTTTGTGTCAAAAGTTTCACTTTCAGGGATGCCTGGGTGGCTCAGTCAGTTAAGCATCTGCCTTTGGTTCAGGTCATGATCTCAGGGTCTTGGGATCCAGTCCCGCATTGGGCTCCTTGCTCAGTAGGGAGCCTGCTTCTTCTTCTGCCTGCCACTCCACTTGTTCTCCCTCTCTGTCTAACAAATAAATAAAATCTTAAAAAAAAAAGGAGTTTCACCTTCAGTAGTTACAGGAAGTGTGCTGTCATAAGTGGACACATGTGAGACCAAATAAGGACACATGTGAGACCACACAGAGTCCAGGAAAAGTCAGATGATTCCCTGGAAGAGAGACTTCTGGAACTGCTGGCCTGAGGGGCTCTCATCTCAGTCCTCAATGCATTCCAGCATCATCCATCTATCCCAGCCCTGTCCCTCCTCAAACATCCCAACCACCAAAGATCATCCCAAGGCCATTAAGGGTCTCCCTCATGGACACCAGGGCACAGGAAAACTGAAGTGTATATAGGGAAAGTCAAACTTTTCCAAAAGGGTTTTCAACTGGCTTGTTTCAGTTGACACTTAGTGGTAACCTCACCTCAGCCTTCTAACATTTCTCCTCCATTCTAACAACTAAATAAATAGCTACAAACTGAGCACATTTTCTGTGCCAGGCACAGTGAGAAGTATTTATATACATTTGCTAATCCTCACAACCCTAGAAATAGGTGTTACTCTCCCCACTTTTATAGATGCAACCTCAGAAAGGTGAAAGGAAGTGTCTAATGCCATTTGGAAGCAGAAGTAGGTAGTAACACCACTGACATCATAGTCAATAGAGATATCATTGTCAACAGATGAGGTTGTAAATTCAATGAACATATGCTCTGACCCAAGCCTCATGCTCTAAATACCCCAATAGGGCCTGGGCCATGGATAGTGGGGCCATTTAAGATTAACCCAAGACCTAAAGCTTCACCTTAGCCACTATAATTGACATTGTCATGACATCCATTAGTCTTAAGGAAAAGTCCACTGACAACTCCATAGGTGAGAAAACATTTTGTCACATCTCAATGTTTACTCTCTTTCTCCAAAATGAATAAAGAAGAGAAAGGCTATCACTGAAAATAGAGAAATGATCACAGCAAGAAGTCACGATTGACTCAGAATCTTAGGACTTGGAGAAGCAAGAGGATGAGTGTGAACAGCCAGCTGGATGCTCTCTCCTGCTACTCGTTTTTAAAAGGGTCTTAGCTGTGATCCGCAAATTTTAATGTTCTTCAGAACCACCTGGGGTGCTCAGGAAAAAATGATTCTCAGCTGAGGGACCTGCAGAACCCTGGCCTGGGACCTGGAATCTGCCTTTTTAACAAGGACCTAGTTTAACTGTCTTTAACTGTCTGAAGCCATTCTTCCTCTCTTACCAGACATGGCCCAAGTCCCATTCCCGAGGACAGACTTCAGGAACTCCCTATCAGTCTAACATAACGGAAGCCCGAACCTGCTCTTTTCCTCCCACTTTAATCCCAGAGTCTGTCTAGGGTGTCTCTTCCTGAGTCACACAACAGACGCCTTCTATACAATAACACAATTCTACAATTCCAATAACCCCATCTCAAAAGCCTAGAGATAAGACTCCCCAAATCAGAAGCTAGCATATATTGGGTGGAAAAAGTTAAAAGAACAATGGTGCGACATATTTCAAATTTAGAGATTGGTGGTGGTTAATTATTCTCTCACTTAAATGTGATTTCATCCCCTGTTCTTACACTAATCACAAAGGTTAACATGACTGTGGGACGAGTTATTTTACTAAATTGTACTCTCTCAGTTTGGGGGGAAATTTCCTATAATAGAAGAAAGCAGTGGCCATTCCATATAAACTGCAGTGAAGTAGAAATAACTGGTTTTTTTTAACAGGTACTACCTAAAAAAAAGAAAAAACGAAAATATCTGTGTGATCCCTTCAACTCATCTTCAATCCACTACAGATAAAACCAGAGACTAGGGAGGGGGAAAATACTACCTTGTAAAGAGATCTTAAAGTCCCCCAGTAAACAGGGGCCAGGCTCGGAAGAAAACAAAGCTCTAGCCTCACGCACATTGTCAGCAATGCTTGGGCAGAAGGGTTAGCAGTTCGAAGAGTTAACTTAAGGGTACTTAAGTTAAGTAGCACTTAATCTTGGTCTGAATCATCTAGGTTCCTTTCTCCTCAGAGAGACAACATGTGGGCGTCTGAGAATGACCTGCACATCCCAGGCAGCTCCACATCTTTTTCAGTTATTTTGCACAGAAAAGGTCCTCTAATCTTGAGGAAATATTTTTAGAAATGTCTTAATACTGGTATAACCACCTGTCCTTATGTTCATGACAAGAGAAGAAATTAAAGATAAAGGATTCTTTTAATGTCCCTAGGGCTTTCATTGAATGTTTTGGGTTCGGCTATGAAAATCAATGCAGCTTCCTAGAGGGTGTTATGAAACATCAGCTCTCATGCAGCGATTTCACTGATTACATGGGAAACATGGCTGTAAATTACACTGGTGCACTGGGCACCAGTGCGGGGACCGAAGAGGAGCGAGAGGAAACGTGTCTTCTTGCTGCATCCTTCTTGAGCACCTTTCCTGTTCTTAGGATGAGTTAAGAGACAAAATGGACAACTGACGATCTGAATGTAGGGTCTCACAAATTCAACTAGTGAATGTCTTTGAGGTAAGAGAAAGAGACTGAAATATAAAATCGAAATGGCCCTAAAAGTCTTTCTTGACATTAAGTTGATCGTGAAGCTCTCCCAACCCTGATTCCATGAGTAGGTTATTTAAGTATCATGTAATACATGTTTCGGGTTGCAGAGATAGACAACAATAGCCATAACGATAGTCAGAATAGGAGCACCTGGGTTGCACAGTTGGTTAAGTGCCCTACTCTTGGTTTCGGTTCAAGTCATGATCTCAGGGTTGTGGGACTGAGCTTCACACTGGGCTCCGCACTCAGCAGGAAGTCTGTTTGAGGTTCTCCCACCCTCTCCCTCCGTTCCTCCTGCTTATGCTCTTTCTCTCTCTCTTTCTCTAAACTAAATAACTAAGGGGCGCCTGGGTGGCTCAGCCGTTAGGTGTCTGCCTTTGGCTCAGGTCATGAAACCATGGTCCCAGGATTGAGCCCCGTATCGGGCTCCATGCTTGGCAGGAAGCCTGCTTCTCCCTCTCCCACTCCCCCTGCTTGTGTTCCCTCTCTCGCAGTCTCTCTCTATCTCTGTCAAATAAATAAATAAAATCTTAAAAAAAAAAACAAATAAATAAGTAGATCTTAACACACACACACGCACGCACGCACGTCAGTATGTTAGGATGTCCCTGAGCAAATGGATGACACGCTTCTGGGTATAGACACCATGCAATGTCAACTGGCCGAGTGATCCTGACCCTTAGCATAGCCCCGCCCTCATACCCAGAAGCCAAATCAGCTTTAGCACAGCCAGGACAGCCTCAAACCTGTGGAGCTGAATCCCTAAGAGGAATATGGCTACTTGGAGGCTCTTACAGAATATTCTATACAATTCTGAGAGCTCGCCTGAGTGGGAGTAATTCTACGAGATTTAGCTCATTGAAACTCAAACACCTGTGTAACTTCCCATGGAACCTTCGGGCTCCATGAGAGTCTTGGGTAAACAGTAGGATAAATAGGTTCTGGGGACACACATGCATGCAGGAAAATGTTACTGAACACTTACTATGTGATTGGAAATCTGGTATCAGAGCTTAGTACTTCTGGCTCTAGTTAACTAACTGTATCTTTTTAAGAATCTCACTAAGTCTCAGTTTCTTCATCTACAAAATGGACTTAGAATAGATAATCAGATAATGATACAACTATGATCCCATCAAAGACCCCCCCGGATGGTGATGTAGAAAGAAATGAGACCCACAGAGTTTGATTTAAAAAAAATTAGCAAGTCGAAGGCAAAAAGATCATGATACTGTAAGAACAGAAAAGTAAAAAATAATGAAAGAAATAAGTCAGGAATGACTGGGAAACCTGTCAGTGAACCATAAAATGAAAGCCTCTTATTTTCTAACAACAAATGTAACTGTGCTTTTTATAAGATATCATGTACTGTCAGACTTTTTTTTGGTATTACCTTTAATGCTTCAATAACAGCTGGTGGGTAGCTCAGTCCAACCATGTTTGATGTTCGTCTATACATTCTGGCAAAGTCAGAGGGGGGAAAATGCAATATTATTTCTTTCAAAGAAGAATCAGCAGGCCACAGACTTACACTAAGTACTAACAAATATGAAAAGTTGTGTCATCGGGTAAACCAAGAAACATAACAGTTTTTTATAACCTTTTTCATAGTCATTCAAGTGGTCTAAGAAAGAGTTACATTCGAGAGAAATTAAAGCAATCCCAAATACATGAGTCATTGGAAACAAACAAAAATTAATTAATAGGCCCCAAATTGGAAATTCAATTATTAAAACAGGTAATTTCTTCTGCCAGAAGTGAATTATGGTATAGTGCAGATAGGATGCAAAGGAGTACTTTAACCTGAATGAGGAACACCTATGGGCAACCCATTTGGAAGAACTTGTTCTTTAGAACTCTCAAAAACAAGAAGGAAAATGTCCCAGGTGACCTTTGAACTGAATGTGGCATTTCTAAGACCTGTAAATGTGCAATAAGGATTACAGGAAGAATAAATTGATTTGTGCCATAATGATCGTAGGAAAAATAAATCAATTTCTGGAATCTATTTCTGGGGAAGGGGGCAATTTAATTTGAAGAGCAAAATGGCTAACAAAATTGGAAAGCATCATGGGGAACTCAAAACCTTTAAATAAACTGCCCCTCCCCCCACCCAGATCAACAACCTCAAGGCATCTTTGCCCTGTTCCACATACGTCAGAGGACGACGGATTAGATGATGTCCTTTTTTAAAAATGGGAGACAAAACTTACACCAAATCTTTTCTAGTTAACAAAAAGAATTCTGAGCAAAGGCAAAGTCTTGTCCCAATGATGCTACAAAGATTAAACAAATACGTTTTGGTAATCTCTCCTTCAAGACTACCTGTTTCCACCAGAATTTTTAGTGTTTATAAAGATACAAAAATTACATCAAAGCAAAGCTTCCAGTTATTGGAAACTGGGGTCCCTTTTGCTGCTTTGGTCACTGCATGGCAGCCCTCTTTACCTCTCCACAAATATGCCAGCCTGCACCGCATGGACGATGCTCTTGAACCGTGGCTTCTCCTCGCTCCTTCTGAGCATCATCCCCATCTGCCTGGTGAAGGTGGAGGCCAGCCAGTCTCGGACCTCAGAAGGCACTGCATCTGACTGAATGTCACTGAGCTCATCCTCCGTATCCAGGAGTCTCCTGAACGCAAGAAACACAACCAGGACACTGAGATTACACCTGAAGTTGGAGCTCTCCGTTCAAAAGAGCTCTTCCTTCTTTCAACCCCACCTGCATACACAGGTACAAAGAACCCAAACAAAAACAGCCACAAAAAACACAGCCCCTTTTTGGTAAGGCTTTTAAAAGCTCACCATTGTGTTTCAGGATGGTTCGCTCTATCAGACTACAAAGAAACAAAGAAATCAGAGAGAGTTAAGTATGCTCCATCTCAGGCTGTGGGTCCTGGACCCACTCCACTAAGGAACACAGTATCTTGTGGAGTTTGAATGGCATCTAAAACTTCCATTTAATAATGCATTCGCAGGGAGGTTTTCATAGATGGACCATGTGGTGTAAGTTTGTGTTTAAAAAAAAAAAAAGAACATTTAAAGACTTTGCTATAGACACAATACTGCATCACAAACTTCAAAGTTGCTAAAAGACTAGATCTTAATTGTTCCCACCACAAAAAAATAATGATGATTCTGTGGCATGATAGAGGTGTTAGCTAATGCTCTGCTGGTAATCATATTATAATATGTAAGTGCCTGAAATCAACACATTGTACAGCTTAAAGCTATACAAAGTTATACCTCAGTTATAAATAAATCTTTAATAAAAATAAATTTAAGATAAAATAATTTTTTTAAAAAATTAAAAATTTAAAAAAGAAAAAGAAAGACTTTGTAAAATATCACCCAAATCACATCAACCCAGTCCTCTGAAGTTATAAACCAAAATGATGTCAACTGATATTCATTCTAGTTTGATGGAACAGTACAGAAATGTAAATTCTAAATTCAAGCAAAATTTCCAAAATAATGCAGTTCTTTAATTGAGCTCAGTGATTTAAGTTATCTGTAAGATACGCTTAGCTGATTTTTCAAATTTGTTCCTAGGTCAAACCACAAGAGAATATGAATAATATAAATTATAAATAATATATAAATAATATAATATATATAATTAAAATAAAATAAAATATATAATATAATATACATATTATATATAATATAAATAATAATAAGTCATAATAAAATTGTATTTTATACTTATATAAAGCCCTACTAAAAATAAGCAGTATAACAGGTGTCAGTAAAAAGAGTCTTAGAAAAAGATGGTGGTGGTTGTTTTTTTTTTCTTTTAGACACATCAATTGGAGGACAGGGGAGAAAATGTAACATTAGAAAAAAACGATGATATCAAATTTCCTTAAATTAGGAACCAAGCGAGTCACCAAAAACTAAACCACATGCATACTCTTTAGATTAGTTGGAAATCCTTTCAGATTGGAATCTGGCATAAAGAAGTTAAGACTGACAGAGGAGCCTGAATTAGGAAAGAGAAGAAAAACCTTTCAAATTCATCAGGTCAACATTTTTCAAAAGAAAAGCTCTTTTGTTCCTTTCAAAGGCATTTGGTGACAAACGGTGCTCTTAATACCTCTGGATAATTCAGGTGGGAAGAGTCTATTAAGAAAATTGGTAACATACAAAATTGAAGGAGGAATTCTGGGTCCTTGGAGGAAAAATGCTTTACGGTCATTTCAGGAACCTCCACTGACAGACAATGTGAATTGACACATGAACACGATTTTTAGGCTGAGGCTAACACTGTGCAATTATTATATTGGAACTTCACACTTGGGAAGAATCTTACCATGTTTTTAAAAATCACTTTTTCTCCTCTTCCATTATCTCACTTCGTTATCATAATGGCCACATAAGAAAAGTTTAATTAGCCCCTTTCTTAGATGAGGAGGCACAGAGGTGAGGAGAGGTCCAAATTTCATTTTGTGGAAATGAAAGCTCCATCACCCATCATTTGAGTGCTACCCCATTACAGGCCAAGGGGGACATTTCAGAAAAGCCACATAACAGAAAACTGATCCTCAGTGTATTAACTTTTTGTCATGTTTAGCTTACCTGGTTTCATCAATGTACACAGATTCAAGCACCGTGGCTGCATATTCCAAATTCTTCTTAAGATCTACCACCGAAGCCTCGCCTCTCTCTAATTGTTTGACCAAAGACCGTAACCTAGGGGGGAAAAAAGACAGGACTAAATTGGAATAGAGGAAAGAAAGAATAATCGTACAATTACAGCAACACATTTTACAGCCATAGAATATTTTTATTTACTCCAATTTACCTGGGAGCAAAATACAAATCTAATGATGATGGACCTGACCAGTATTTCTCAAAGGAGCAAGGTATAAAAGAAATATATACATTTTTGCCATTGTGAAGCAAGAACAAAAATGTTCTCATCCACCAGGCACGGACCACCCCCAAGACTTTCTAGCTGTCTTTTATCTTTCTAGGAATTCCCTAAATCAGCAATGATTTTGTTGCTTATCTAATTTCAATTTTTTTTCTGTTCTAATTGGATATAGTAAAGCATGAGCCACACCAACATCACTGAATGCCACTTGAGATTCTGCTATGTTAAAGATTATACTATGTTTGTTTAGCAGTGATCAACCTCATAAGCCTGCATGAGCAACCTCATGGTCAATGGGTATTCCAAAACAGGTGAAGAGATTCAGAGCACCAAAATACCCTTAGAGGGCTACATAAGGAATACACAAAGATATTTTACTGGACAGGAGGAATTCTTCTAGAAGCAGATAAATACCCCAGCTTTAAGGGAAAAAAAGAGAGGAAGAGAAAGAGAGAGAGAGGCTGGATGGTAAACCAAAGTACTGAAGACAAGATTGCTCCCCCACCATTAGTGAAGTGTTCCAGACAGTAAGAGAAATGCTAAAACAACCTCTCTTATTTATATCAACATGATCTCCACGGAGAAGGGGTTAGTATATATGGGAACAAAAAATGACAACAGATGATCAAAGTCTAGTAACTGAGAACACTGTAAATATAAAAAATGTGGAGGTTGGACAACTCCTCAGGCTGTTCAATGGCCAGCAAAAGAAAGAACAGAAGCTTTGAGGACAACCTTGGGTTTGAGCCCCACATCACAAATATTAGCTATTATACCAGGCAAGATATTTAACTTTTCTGAGTGTCAGTAAAAGATGGAGATCCAACCACCAAATTTTTGAAGTTGATATAAAGATTAAATCAAACTAATATTAATATATGCATATCAACCATAGGTTGATAAAAAAACAGGGGTTTTTTCTAGCTTTATTTAATGTAATTAGCATATCACATTGTGTAAGGTGTACAACACGGTGGTTTGATACACGTATATATTGTAAAATGACTACCATAATAAGCTTAGTTAACACATCCATCATCTCATACAATTATAACTTTTTTCGTGGTGAGGACATTTAAGATTT
The DNA here is from genome assembly GCA_028533885.1 of Nasua narica. NCBI lineage: Eukaryota > Metazoa > Chordata > Mammalia > Carnivora > Procyonidae > Nasua > Nasua narica. The sequence goes on from CM052806.1 coordinate 53,115,454, forward strand.
ACTTTTAGCAACTTTCAAGTATATAATACTTGAAACTAATAACTTGCTACCTAAAATCACCATGCTGTAATCACCAAAATACATCAGATCCCCAGAACTTATTCATTATAAGTCTATATTCTTTGACCAACATCTCCCCTTTCCTGGTTGTTTTTATAAAGGCAATTGTTACCATCATTGTCATTGTTGTTATCCAGGGACCTTGATCATTACAGGCAACAAGATGGGAAACATTCTAGCAATATACTAAAGAATAGTATCAAATCTCCATCTCCCAAGGTTGTTTCCACTTTCTTGACTTCAAAATATTCTCAAGATTTGCCATCATAAGTGAGGACAGTTCACTTCTTGGTGAGGTGTAAATTATTCCCCTCCAAGTCTCCATGAAAATGATCAGCAGTAAAGACTGAAGAAAAACTCTGGATCAACCTTAAACAGTAGGAACAGCCATTCAAAAGAAATTCCTAGAAATTTCAATGGTGTAAAATTACAGAAGAAATTAGATTGAGGGTGGTCACTACCTGACTTGTGAATCTCCACCATAAAACAGGGAAGTAGACAAAGGAAACCAGCAGAGGCCTCTGTGGGCCTAGAGGTGAGGATCAGCCCTGTGGCTCCCCTTAGGAAATGTTCTGGGTTTCAGGGGCAGCAGGACAGGGAGTTGGCATGGAAGGGCTTACCAGTCACTCACACCGAGTGGACAGCCCGTCTGCCAAAGAATGGGGAGATTATAGCTGTGAGTCCTGAGAGCTATTCCAAATAAGGTTTGGAAGCTCTTTAGCAAAACACATTCCTGGCTAGGTTTGCCTCTAATTTTGACTCTCACCTCCAGGGGCCCAACTACCCCCAAGCTGTCTGGACTCTCAACTGGCAAAGTAACATGAGGGTAAATTTAAGAATTTTCTTAATTTTCTCCCTTTATTTGGGGCTTGAAGATTCTACCAGGAATTGACATGTCTCTCTATTGAAAGATTTAGAAAACTAAGAGGAAAATGACAAAAACTAAAAAATGACTAGTCAAATAGAAGGCTAATATAAATAAGAACCAGACAATCCTGTCTACCTATAATAGGGCTCCCATAAGAAACAAACAAACTCAAGCAGCTTTAATCAAATAAGTTTTCCTAGAGTGAAGAAAAATCTTTATAAGCAGATGAAAAGGGATCAGATAAAACCAGCGGAAAAAACCATAAAAACAGCGAACATTTGCTGTTATAATTTTTTATTTCAAAGAATAGAGAAAAGAATTTGCAAATCTTAGGAAATAAAATACATGATTTACAAAGTAACAGAATAGAATTCTACCATGCTGAATACCAGAAAGCCATTTAACAGTCATACCATTTTCTGAAAATAATGTGATGTAATTTAAGATCTCTATGTCTATACCTATATTTAGTAGAATTGCCAACAAATATATTCTCAGGTGTGGACAAGTTAAAAATTTCATCATTAATATAATTTTCCAAAAAACAAAAACAAAAAAACTAGAAGGCATAATCTAGAACAGTGATCTTTCAAGGGTGGGAGTAGATTCCTAGGTCTCCCATTAAGTGGATTATGGATTTGTGACTTCAATTTAACAAAGCCCATCTTTACAAAATAGACAAGTGGTTTCAAAAGATGTTTTTAAAGTGGCAGATGAAATATACTGCTAATTATATGCAAGGTCAAGTAAATATGAAAATGACTGACACTTCTTTTCCTAAGAGAAGCTCCTGTTCCTAGTAGAAGGGTTTCCTATGTCACTTTCATGAACTAAAACCCAATTATAATCAGTCAAAAACAATTAAAATCACCAAGAACATCACACAGAGTATCACTTTGAATCCACGATTATGAACGATTCCCACTCCCCGGAAAGCACAAAATCGGGGCAATCAAGTCTGGAAGAGCTTCCTAGCATCCTGGGATCTGACAGCCTGGGCCATAGGCCAAAGCAGGGGTGAGGTGCCTGGCAAAAGCATCAGCTGGAATCCCATTCAACAGTTCAGATCAGAGTGCCGAAAACCTGGAAAGTCCCAGGCTGAGTGCCACAAGTAGCAGAGAATCAAGAGTGTGGGGCTCCATCCTGATGTGGTCTCCAGGAGTACCGGACTGACACTGGGCACACCCACGTAAATGTAGCTAGTGAAGGTCTGCCCTGATGGAAAGCTGTAAACAGAAGCAAACCCATAACCCAGTGGCTTCAAATCCAGAGAAGAAATAATAGAGGATGTAGTATCTTTAGGATACATAAAACATACCAAAAATTCATATCTACTCCCGTTTCTCTGGCTTGTGAGATGAGCAAAAGAGTCTATCCACCCCCTGGAGGACAGGAAGGAAACCTAGAACACACCCACTGTGTTTATGGAGAACACCCAGCGGACATTCCCCTCTCTTTATTCAAGAACAACCAAACAGAAAAAAAAAATACATATCAACCAAAAGATTCAGCATTAAAGAACGCAGAGAATACCGCACTCAAAATGCAGAGAAAGGACTCACTTTTGAAAATAAAGTGTACTCGTGGCAACAGAAGCAAATTTCAGGGAACATCTACTTTGTGTTCAATAAAATTCAAGAAAACATGGATCTGTGAAACGAAGGTGAAAGCTGAAATCATAATATAATAAAAAGCAAATATCCTGAGATAGGAAAAGAAATTACAAAGAAACAAAATACGACAATGGAAACACTACAAGAACTTAAAAAAAAAAAAAAAAGGTAAACGGTGACCAACTTTTTAGACACCCAGCTCCTATTTGGACTGATACCCACCAGATACAATCCATACCTGTCCCTGTCCACATAGCAGCCAGCTTCATGCTTTATGCAGCTGTCAAGCCCTAGAAGATTCCAGATGTCCTTAGCATCAAGTATTGGGCTCGAAGAGAGAGTTCAGGTGGGTGTTCCTCCATTGGTCCCTCAGTCCACCCTCTCCTCTTTATTCCTCCTGGAATATGGCACCCTGTCCTTCCCTACCTACCACTTAGTTCTCGGTGAAACTGCTGCTTCACGAACATAAGAGTTTCAAATGAGCACTTTCACCACTGTCACCAACTAGACTCAGAAATTTTAAAAATTCCTGAAGTTTCTGGGAATAAGGGGGCATCCTTCCCTATTTTCCATCACAGTACAGGTTTTCCCTAGATCTGAATCCATCTTAAGAAGTGTTGTCTGAAAATAGCCATGTTATAAAGTATCTCATAGCCATGTTATACAGTATTTTTGTTAACCTTGGAGAACACTAGCTAAGGCAGGAAGGCTCCAATGCCTTCCTTTGCTCTCCTCCTGAAATCTGTCTGAATGCTTTTCCATGTGGGTTCATTTCACCTAAAAGCCTATGTCCCCAAGGACAGATCCCATGGCAAGTTGTACTCCATATAACTAGCTATTTAATACTATTCATAAATAATTTTGGCTCAGGCACCTAAAGGGAGGGAGGGAGGGAGAAAGCTGAAGGAAATATACAACAATAACAATAATAAAGTCTCTCTTCTGAGTGAATGTTCATAGTTTCCAGCACTCCATCCATTTCTGTCACCGTGGCTGCCAGATAATAGTTCCAATATAGAAGTGCAACACCATTTTAGGAATAGCTTATGCTTTCAAACTTTGGCAACTCGCCTTTCTGTTAGGAAAGTGTATAATTTCGCTGTGGATGAGCCACAGTAGCCTTACGTGAGTCCTCCATTTCTCCACAGAAACTGTTTTCTACAGGCTTCCCAGCTACAAGACATATGATGAAATGCTGTGTTTCTTCAGTTTTCTGTGCCCTCAAGCCCGGGGCAAGTCCGGATGCTGAGTTACCTTGAGATTATACAATTATTTGAAATGCATAAAAGCATCACAAGAGAGGAACTAAGGAAGGAAAGGCTGAACACTGTATTTTGGAATTTGAAAGGCTATTGGAATAGAAAAGAGAAGGTTTTCTTTTTTTCCCCACAAAGATAATTTCTAGGACCAGGGAGGTTGCTTTTATTAGGAAATAACCTTTTCTCTTTTTAAGTAGGCTCCATACCCAGCGTAGAGCCCAGCATGGGGCTTGATCTCACAACCCTGAGATGGAGACCTGAGCTGAGATCAAGAGTCGGATGCTTAACCAGACTGAGCCATCTCAATGGTGCCACTTAGGCGCCCCAGGAGATAACTTTTTGATCCAACTTCATAACCCAGAAAATTGCCCTACAATGGACTAGGCACTATTCCCCACCCTAGTAAGGTCCCGAAAACCCTACAATACTATGCCTTGAAAGTATATACAATACTATGCCTTGAAAGCATACACATGCGTTGAGCTTTATTTTATTTTATTTTTTTCAGTGTTGCGTTGAGCTTTAGACACGACTACAATGAAATCATCAGAAAAGCCTACTGAGCAAAAATAAATTGGAATAAAAAGCCAGGAAACACGTTTTCTTATATCTGTCCTTTCTGCCCAAGGTCATTCCCTCTGAGAATGGTGAGTAACTCTTAAAATGCCCTGGTGGCCAACAATGGCTGTTATCTCGGATAGGCTTTGTTTAGTTTGAAAGAATATAAAAGAACTGATCTTTTAAAACACTTCCCGTACATGTCCCAGTGTATCATGAGTCCTACAAACTCTTTTGAATAAAAACCTCAATGTTTCAGCTCATCATAACCGTGTATTTGTACGGCAAAGGCGTCTCTGTGTACTTTTCACACACCTGTTTCCTCCATGTCACTCCCATCCCCTGCCACTTACCTAAACGCATAGAAAGTAAATTAAAACAATTCCTCCAAATGGGATACTCTAAGTGACCTTCAGGTTTATGCTTTAATGCCATCTGAATGCTTTTCTGGCCATTTGTTTGTTTTTATAATTAATTAAGATGGCTTCCCTTGAAACACTCATTCAGTATTTGCTGGGTGCTTTCTGGGTGCAGGCACCATGACAGGCTCTAACAATCCAGAGAGAGAAAATGCAGTGCCTTCCCTTAATTAGGGAAGATGAAGGCTCATCGGCACCTACCACAAGGCATAGCAAAGCACGACGGCAGAGGTGGCAAGGGTGCTGAGAAAGCACAGAGGAGAGGAATGTATAAAACACAAGGCCCTCCCTTGAGGAGGTGATGTCAGAGCCATTGGAGGCCATGTAGGTATCAGTCAGGCAAGCAAGATGGGATAGAAAAAAAAAATGGCAAACTCTGGACTGAGGGAGCAGCCAGAACACTGTGATCCATGCAGGGAATTCCATGGATAGCTGGAGCTTACGGGTATGTGAAGAGCTACAACTTTAGAAGAAGGCAGAAAGAAACCAGACCCTGGTGGGCTTATTGCACCAAGCTGAAGAAATTTAATTTCTCCCAGAGATAATGGGGATCCCTTGGAGAATTTTTAAATCGGGGGGTGGGGAATGGTATGATAAGATCTGCGTTTTAAAAGATCAATCTAGCTGCAAAGGAGAGGAGAGTAGGTTCTTAATAAATAGGAAAATTATATACATTTTTGTTAGAACGTAACAAAATGTTAGAATGTAACATTTTGTTAGAGGCTTGTCTTGTAGCCTGAATGGTAGCATAGGAATATCATCTCTCATGTGCCAGCCCTGTGGCAGGCCCTGCACAATTGCGGTGGTAGTGCGGATTATTGCTTTTCGAGTTTCTGAAAAAGGACTTATTTTAGGCATGTGGTTTCCCGATTTAGTGACCTCCAAACCAAAAGCAAGAACACCATCAAAATTATGACTGGCAAGAATAGACTAGTTACATAACTTTTACCTCTTGCTAATCTCATAAAGATAATTTTGTTTTTATGGCTCCCAATTACACATGCTCAGGCGGACATGCAAATAGATTTAAATAGATTATTGGTCTCTAATTACTCTTTCATTTAAGAAAAAAAAAACACGTGCCTAAGTGTATATCTATATTTTAACATTCTTCTCTTGATAAGTCATTAACTAGTAAAAAAAATAATGTTATAGACTTTAAATAACATCATTAACAAAACTGACCTATTTGAACATACTAAACACTACACCCAGTTGCAGAATACAATATTCTCTTCAAGTGCATAAGTAAGTTATCAAAACTCACTATAGGCTGGATCATAGCAAAAATCTCAACAAATTCAAATAACTGAAATCAGATAAGGTTCTTCAACAGTGGAACTCAGGCTGAAATCAATAACAAAAGTGATTAAAAATATTCTAAATGTTTGGGGGCGCCTGGGTGGTTCAGTTGGTTAAGAGTCTACCTTCAGCTGAGTTCATGATCTCAGGGTCCTGGGATCAAGCCCCACCTGCTTCTCTTTCTGCCCCTTCCCCTACCCCACTCGTGCTCTCTCTCGTGCTCTCTCAAATAAATAAAATCTTTAGAAAGAAAAAAAGAAGGAAGGAAGGAAGGAAAGAAAGAAAATACTCTAAAAGTTTGAAAATTTGGGAATATACTTCTAAATAACCATGGGTCAAAGATTAAATGAGAAAATAATTCTCTATGTTAATGAAAATATGATACATCAAAACTTGTGGCATACAGATAAAGCAGTGCTAAGAGAGAAATATATAGACTTAACTAAATATATTAGGAAAGGATAAAATCTGAAAATATGTGATTTCATTATCCATCTGAGGAAATTAGGAAAAGAATAAATTAATCCATCTCAAGAAAAAGAAAAAGAACAAGTTAATCCAAAACAAGCGATAGCAAAAAATAAACACAGTAAACAAAACTTCATTAAGTAGAAATCAAACTTATATCTAGAAAAGCAACAAAGCTAAAATAACAACAACAACAAAAAAAAAATCGGGGCACCTACATGGCTCAGTCCTTTAGATGTCTGCCTTCAGCTCAGGTCATGGGATCAAGCCCATTATCAGGCTCCCTGCTCATCAGGAAGTCTATTTCTCCTTCTTCTCTGCCCCTCGCCCCTTCTTGTGTGCTCTCTCCTTCTCTCAACTAAATAAATAAAATCTTAAAAAAAAAAAAAATCAATGAAGCCAAAAAAGAAAAAGCTAGAGAAAGCTTAAATGAATAGTCAATAATTCAAATAATTGAAAAGCTTAATGAAATGGATAAATCAAACAAGACTGATCAAGACCAAAAAAAAAGCACAAATAACCAAATATCAAGGATAAAAGAGAGACTATTACTACAGATCCTACAGACATTTTAAAAAGTGCTAAAAAATAAAAATACTTTTGTGTAGATACATTTAAAACTTTAGATGAAACCTTAAAATCCATGAAAACTTTTCAAAACAGACATAAGAAAAAAAGATACAATAAAAAGACTTCTGTATCCATAGAAGAAACTGAATCCACAGTTTAATATTTTACCACCAGGAAAACTACAATGCTAAATCACTTTATCAATGAATTCATCTAAACCATTCAAAGAGGAAATAACACAATCTTCCAGAGAAAAGAAAAAAAGGAAACATTTTCCAGCTCATACTTTTGCTTCCAAAACCAAAAGAGAATGTTATAAGAAAAGAATTACAGACCAGTTGCTCATAAACACAGATGCAAAAATCCTAAACAAAAGTTTTAGCAAATTAAATCCAGAGATAAATAAAATGGAATGCAAACACCAAGCACGCTTTGCACAAATGCAAAGTTGCTTTAATATTTTAAATCAATGTATCAATGAATAAATATTATTCATTATCTTAAAAGGAATGAAAGAAAAAATCACATGATACAATCTTCATAATAGATTTGGAAAGTGTTTGAGGAAACATATATTCATGATAAATATCTTCCCAAAGTAGGAGAAAAAGTAGATTTTCTACATCTGATACCAGGTCTTTAAAACCAAAATGCTACAGCAAACATCATCGTCCATAATACTGAAATACAGTAAGCTTTCCTGTTGAGCTAGTTAAATAACCACGGGGACATCTATTACCACTACTTTCCTTCAAGCCCGTACAGGAAATCTCACCAGCTCATGAAGGAAAAGAGAAGAAATAAAGGTATACAGACTGGAAAGGAAAAAATAAAACTGTTACTGCAGATGAAATCCTACATAATCAGGATATCTAAAATAATTTACAAAGAAAGTATTGTAATTAAAAGGTGAATTTAGCAAAGTCACTGGATAAATAGCAATAAACAATTAGAAAACAGTACTACTACAAAAGAATCATAGTAAAAAGTATACAGAAGTAAACCTTATAAAAGATAAATAACTCTTTAGATAAAAATTATAAAATATTTTAAGAGATATCTAAATGGCCTAAATAAAAGAATCATCCATGTTCATAAAATTTAAACCTCAGTATATTCAAGAAATATGAATTCTGCCTAAATTCATCTATAGACTCAATGTAATCCCAACTAAATTCTCCGCAGGTCATTTGGTGGAAACCTACAGGCCGATTCTAAAATTTATTTGGAAATGCAACTGAATATACCCAATATGGTTTTAAATAAAAAAGAAGAAAGCTGAAGAACGTATACGCCCAAATATCAAGTCTTATTATAAAGCTTTGAATTCTGGGCCTGTGTCCCTCGACCACCTCGCTATTCCGGCCTTCTCCTCTCAACATCCAGCTGGTATGTATAAGGATGTGCACCTGTCCTTTTATATTAATATGAGCACAACATAAGCAGGCAAGGGAATCTGCGCAAGAATAATTAAAACAGCTAAACACAAACTGCTTTCGAATTACCCTGTTCTCCATGTGATTGTTCTGGTCCATCCCTCAGCTTGGGCCCATGCTTTGGATGCCTACTCAAAGGTGTCACTACATACCCTCTTGGTTGTTGTGGATGTTCCGATGAATATCCGCATTCCTTTTCTTTTCATGAAGCTACACCATGGAACATACCTGCATAGTCAGTCTCTTTCTGCTTTCTGTTCTACAGAGTAAATCTCTTTTCGGGATGCATGTTTGTAGGCGAGAGAGGGAGTGAGTGTGTGCGCACACACCTGCCAGCTCGCTATCAACAACAGACAGAAAATGCTCTTCGGGTCAAGAGAAGGCTTCTGTTTTGATGGTATTTCAGGAGGTATTATGACCCAGGGTTAATGTTTCAGTTCAATCTGAGTTTCCAATATTGACTGTCTACCCGCAGTTCTTGTAGTAATGTAATGCAGTGATTTAAAAAGGGGCCCCCTCTAGCTATTCTTGGTCTTCTAGAGAAATATTTCTTCAAAATCAGTTTATTCCTCACTTGTTTTTTTTTCTGTCACTCCACTAGCACATTCTGTTACAAGGAGATAGTGAAAAAAGTGCAAGATGCACAATTATGCTAGGAAAACCTTTATTCCTGAAGGAAAGCACTGCCTCTCTAACATTACGACGCTACGCGGGCAGAGCTTAGGGGGAAAGGGCACTAATGTAAGAACCCACTTTACTGGCCAGCTTGCTTCAAGAAAAAGAAATACGAAGAATGAAGAAGAAAGCCCACAGCACCATTCAGAATCCACCACGGGCCATGTTGGGGACTGTGCAGGGGGAAGATGAAATCCTGCCAGGCTGTCAACAGGTAAGTTCCAGAAGCCATTTTTCATTTGCAGCTATTCATGTGCAAAGAATCGCCATCAATTCTCTCTGTGGATAAACACGCCACTTCAAAAACATCTGTTTCAACAGACCGAAGAAATGAGAAGAACTAAAAACATCTTTGAATGGTGGTAATGAGAAAAGGAAAATAAGCAAACATAAGGGGAAAGTCTGCGGAAAGATTTAGGCAGGTTGAAACCACACACAGCCATGTTTCTGTACATCTTGAGCGTCAACCCAACCCCCTGGTTCCCTCGTTTTCCTTCCTTGAATTCACTTCCTTATTCAGTCTGAATTGCGTTGCGTTGGTATGATTATCCAGAGAAGCTAAAGCTCACTCACCCAGCAAAATCACAGAAATTCTACCATACTAGAAACATAGTATATTTTCATAATCTTTTATCCCCACTTTTGGCTTTATAACAGAAATAAATAAAATTAATTCATGAATAAAAAAACCTACAAAGAATGGCTAACAAGATGCTAAGTTAGCCCAGCTCCCTTCCTTAAGATTAATTCCAGAAGAACTGTAGAAATAAAAAAAAAAATAAAACACACACAGACAAAAGAAATAAAAAAACAAAACTAAAAAAAACCTTGTGAGACACTCCCAAGGTGAGTCAAGGGTGCTTTGAATGAAGACAGTGCAGTGCGTGTCCTTGGGCTAGGACAGGAGGCAGCCCCACCAGGCCCCGAGGAGGAAATGATATGAAAGGAAGTGTTACCGTCTGCAACTGTTCCCTCCCTTCCACTGCCTCCGAATCCACAGTGGCTACCCCCATACCTCTGGTGACTCACAACTCTAAAGGTCAAGAGATTCAGGAAAGTTCAATCAGGGTTGTTTGTCCCAACCTCATGGCTCCATCAAGTTCGATATGGGTTCCAAGATGGCCACAGAAGGAAAGAGAATGTGGGAAGACACATGTGGGAGGGCTTTATGAACCAGGCTGGGACTGGAATTCATCATGGCTGGTCACTCCCCATCGTTCAGAAACCAGTCGCCTTTCCAAGAGAGAAGCTGGAGGATATAGTCTGGCTGTGTGGGGGATGAGGAAGCCGGTTTGCTGGAGAGCCAGCCAACCTCGGCCACAGTTGGGACACGGAATCCTGTCACTTACACTTGTTTTTCCTTTTACACTCTTTTCTTTCTACCTTGTTGAGAGGATCAAATGGGATACTGTATACAAAAGTGGTTTAATAACTTCATAATCCTACTACACGGAGAAACATGATCAGGCCAATTATGAGATAACTTCCCAAACTTTCTGATAAAAGTGAGATCGTTCTCAAGGAAATTATCCTGAGTGAAAAAAGGCAATCCCAACGGTTAAATACCAGAGGATTACGTTTGTATTGCATTCTCAAAACGACAGGATCATGAAATGAGGAACAGGTTAGTGGTTGCCAGGAGTGGGAGGGGGCAGAGAGTGGGACAAAGATAGGAACATAAAAGGGAGCCTGTGGTGATGGCCAAGAAGTTTCCACTGGGGGAACTGGGTAAAAAGTACATGGAAAATCTCTCCATATTATTCTCGTAATAATCTGTATCTATCTCAACAGAAAAAAATTTAATTTAGAAAAAGGGACACAGCCCTCGAGCACAGTGGACTATGGGTGGTTATGGGCTGGACTTAGGTTGTCCTTACCCCGGCTGGTTTTATAGGGGTCTCTCTGTTCATGTGGCCTGTTTAGTATCTACCTCCCAGATCCTTCTGCTTAGTTTCAGCAGAGGAAGGGAGAAATGTTCACGGGTGGGCAGTTAACTAATGGTGGCCTTGGAGAGGATCCAACAAGGGCTTAGAACCAGTGGTGTTCAGAGCATGGTAAGAACAAGGGAAAGACGCAAAGTGGTTTCATGCTGGAGATTCTCAGGATCGGCCGTAGAAACGGAGATGCTGTGGGATGGTCGGCACACTAACAAGGCGAGGAAGGAGAACCCCAGTGATTTTCCTAAAGGGTCTCAGGTTCCTCCTTTCCTGGCCATGATCCCTGTGGAGCTCTGAGGTATGAGGCACCTTCCTTCCTTGCATTTCTGCTCTCCCTCTACAGTTCATCCTCAGAAGTCTGGTTCATTTTGTGGGTGATTTCACTAGATTTCACTAAGGCAGGCTAACCAGGAAGGGTCTGCGAAGAAGGAAATTCAGAGCTAGGCATGAGGCTGATGGGGTGAGGGTAAGTAGGCAGGGGTGTGAAAGAACCTGGCACAGCGATTGTGTTGTACTGTACAGTCATTTCCAATCAAACGGGAAACCAATTTGCATATTATTAACATTTGAAGTTTGTTTTCCACATAATTACCATTCAATTTCCTGCCAACCATAAATCATTCTGTAATAGCTCTGGGGTAGGGGGGCAGGTAGGGATCTGGACCTGTAGTGCATTATCATTCATTGTCTGTCCCAGCACATTCGAATAACGGAACGTGTCAAAAGCCACAAGATTCTCTATTCGTTTGCTATATTTTAATATTTAAAAAAAAGAGTTGAGGAGACTTTTTATTTAGGCATTATCATCCCCCTCACCAGCGTCACCTCCCTGGCTTTGTACTTGAGGGCTGAGATTTGTTCCTCTCTGTTTTCTATTAGAATCGCATCCCACTGTCTCTGTGGTTAGAAACACAAGCTTGCTATAGCGCAGGCAGCTAAACAAGGTAAATGCTAATACAGGACTCAACTCCCATAACTATTTAGGAACACAGCTCATCCTCTATTAGCTATTTTCTGTCAGAATTTACAAGGAGAGTTGATTTACAAAGAATTAGCAGTAATCATAGCAAGTACTGATGGACCGATAGGGATATTGCTTACCCTGCAAGTAAACCTTACCTTACCCCAAGTAAATTAATTACTCCTCAGGGCTCACAGGGGTGATTTTTACGGTTTAAAAATACCGTCCTGTGCTTTGGATTTCTTCCCTCACGAGCAGTGTGAGCCTCCATGGCACCAGGATTTCCTTGTGTAACATTCTGGAAACCTTCTAAAACTCAGGGCGTACTCTAGGATTTTTTTAATGACACTTGAACTTCTGTGGTGTTGTAATATGTTCTATTATTGAATGTGAAAAGAACTTTTTTCAGAAGAGCTTTGTTGAGTTTCAGACTCTAGCTTGGGACTAGAAAGAGGAGGAAACAACCCCATTCAATGATTCTCTGTCAAAGGAAACAGAGACACAGCGGGAATCACAAAACGGTCAGTGCTCCATCCTGACTTTGGAAGAGTACGTGAGATCTGTCAGGTCTCGAGGAAGCGGTGGTGCAGTCACATCTACGCTGTTGAGGATTTCTGGAGAAGAGTCGTCTTTTCTCTCAAGGGGCTGCTGACCTGCACAACTGGGGCTTGGGGACGTCCCTGACCTGGCAGAGCAGCTGAGGGGACACCTGCTCTGTTCATAGGACTGAAGGCCAGCCAGACCTGATGACAGGTCTCCCTGCAGAACCAGAGAAGTGGCTGGGCTTGGCCCCAGTGCTAGTGTGAACTAAGAACAACCGAGCATCTCTGCTACACCTGGGGACTGCTCTCTGGAATGGAGAGTCACACATATGGCTCAGGGAACAGCCACTTCTGTATGTGCTTTGGCTCTGGGCTATTTACTATCGCTTGCTGAGGACCAGGTGTGAATTCCTTCTTCCCCTTTTCTCCCAGCCCTTGCATTCTTACGTTTCCCTCCACAAAGATGCCATCAGATAGGAACTGAAAAGCTAAAACCTGTGGGACAAGTGACCTACTGCTTTAGACTTCCCTCCCCTAAAGCCCTAGCTCCCCCTGTGCAGGGAATTCTACAGCCTGGATTCACTGGTATATAACAAAAGAGACAAGGCTGTGTTTTCATCTTCCCCTCCCCAATCCCACCAACTGCTGCCAACGGCCATTCCCACCACAACGGGTCCCCAGGAACTGGTGGAAAGAAGAGTCTAGGACATGGGTCATGTGCTCGGCAAAAATCTTGAGGTAGGAGGCTGTTGGGCGGGACAGGGGGATGCTGAGAGCTGAGTAAGGTAGCCCTTTGTGGACTCAGCAAGGGAATGACCCCCTGCCGTGACTCCCAGGCCATTCTCACACCAACTCGGCAGCTACTGGATGACAGAGCGAGCCCACAAGTCTCCCTCAGCTCCTGGGTGGGAAGAAGGCAGGTGTGAGAGGTCCCCTGTGCCCTGCATAAGGACACCGGACAGCTGACAGAGCTGTGGGACTGGTGGGACGACCAAGAGTGCCGCCTTGGGTGAGGGCCCCAGGCACCAAGTGGGAGTTACAGCCAGGCCTCAATAGGATCACAGTGTCCCAGGAGTGGAGCAGGGCTGAAATAATGGGGAGAAATACAGACCTTAGCTAGAGATGCCACTAAGACATGCAGTGACCAAGGAGACAAGAGAGAAGAGGAGACAGAGAATAAGGCAAGAACATAAGGTCCCAAGTTGTCCTGAAGAGTGACAGGGAAAGAAATACAGAAATCTGAAAGTCCAAGTATTCAAATATTTTTAAATGGGAGTTACCTGAAAGGACCATCTAAATTATTAGATTGGGTGGAGTTTCATAAATTGTATAATGGGTTCTCTCTTTCCACCTTCACCAAACTCTCTCTCTCTCTCTCTCTCTCTCTCTCTCACACACACACACACACACACACACACACACACACACACACACAGGAATACCCCATTACAGACCCAGACCCCGCAGAGTAGAAGGCTTATGAAGAAGATCAGACCATACATAGGAAGTACAGAAGCCACCGTTTCTTTGCCCACCTTGAGGATGCTGTGAGGAAATGACGGCCCTTCTATACCCACTGTGCTGAGCAACTCCTCAGAGGCAGGTGGGGCACGTGAGAAACGGGCCATGCCTGCTCCCAAGGCACTCACACCTGGCACGGGAGCTCAGTGCAAAACCACCGTAATCTTCTTTGGCAAATCCTGGGCCAGAGCTATAACCAAATATTGTTGGAGCACACCCAAGAGGGAAAGCACTGCTAGTAGAGGTCAGACAAGGCTCCACAGGCGTAGACATGCAAGCGAGATTTGACAACTGGATGTAACAAGTATTTCATGTGTCCTGATATATTCCTGCAGCTGCGCTGGGCCCATGCATCTGGAGGGTACAGCCTGGTGGGGGAAGCAGGCATGAAGAGATACCTTCTATGGGATACATCAAGCCTTAAAAATAGACTGCTTCGGGCATTAAGGAAAAATTATAAGGTTTGAACTTGTTGACTCCAATTTCTAAAGAACACCAAGAAACCCAAAGTTGAAAGCAAACAGTGACAAAGTTCACAGAACTCTCCATCTCCTGTTTAGGAGAAAAAAGCACTTGAGGATAGGTATTCCAAGAAGAGGTCGGGGAAGAGAAGGAAGAGGGGGGAATATGAGATAATTTCCAAGTGATCTCCTGAATTTCTTCCCTTCAAATTTGGCAATATAATGCCTCTGGTCCCACTTGAAAAGGCAGTAACTGTGAGTCCAGTATACTATTTCTGTCTCCCTAGGCCATAAACAGTGCAACTGCCAGCCAACAGGCCTGCTCCCCTTCCAGAGAAGGCCGAAGAACAATAAACATAAACTGAGAGGAAGGAAGGAGGCAGGCAGGTAGTACCCACTTAAGATGACATCCTACAGGCAGCAGCGGACACGGTCCCAAACAGATGAAGGCACAGGGAAGAAAACAGCAGGAAGACTTTTTCTGAAAGTGTCTTCCACTCCAAAATGTGGTCTGTAAGAGGGGAAGGGATCCCAAAACGACAGAACACGAGTTACATAGGGCAGTTCTTCTTATTTTCATTCTTCTATCCTACCTGAATCTCACGAGTACAAGACAGATGTGGGACAAGACCACCCCCCTACTTTGAAGAGTGACTCTCTGGTGGTCGTTTCAAACAGGTTATGAATCTATGCAGCCCTGGGGCAAAGCTATGGGGTCATTTCACAGGGATGAATGCAAAGGCAGAAAGACGTTAAATACCTATTAGGGTTTCCCTCCAAAGGGCTACTTGGGTGCCCAAGAGGAGCCGAGATGCCCAGATGCTAGATGAGCAGGAGTCTGGGCACCAGTGCTGAGGCTTCTGCAGAGAGCTGGGCGATGTCTGCTCCCAGACCACAGTGGGAAGGGGGAACAGGACCCGCACAGACAGTGGACAAGAGTGGGGAAGGCCGGGGAAGATGGATCACCCAGCTACTTGATTTTATTACCAGAATGGTTCCTTATTCTTAGAGACTTCTTATTGGCTCTTGTGATCCACGTGGTAAGGATTCGCTCCTGCTGTTGTCTAAGAATGAAAGCAGCTAACTGGACTTGGTTGAACATAGTGTCCAGAACGTTCTCCTTCACATTTTTGTGATCTATTTGCCTCCAAGGCAGTGAGTCAACAGGCAGCAATAATGAGATAAGCAGGGAAGAAAGCGTTTTGAAGAAGTAATAGAATTGTACTATTACAGGAATAATAAGGTTGGTCACTGTATCGGCATTATTCTAAAATTGATTTTAGTCAACGATTCCCAAAGCCAACATTGAATTCGAATTTCCTGGGAGCTTTTAAAAATACAGAAACCCAGGCCAGATTTTAGACCAAAGTATGAAATGACAAAATCACGCTGATAATTCTGACCTTGCAGGGTGGTGGTAACACTTTCAGACAAATAATCTGAATAATTAAATGGCCTTGTGCAGTTTGAATCATCTTGACCTGTGCTTCCTAAACAGTATTGGAATATTCCATATTGGCCCACGGGATGTTCCCAGGCATTGTTCACAAAAAGCCTTCTGGACGGAAATGTTGTGAAAATCCAGGTTAAACAAAGTTAGGCAAACTTTTGCTGTTTGTCTTCTCAGATATTTTTCTGTGGATACAATACCCACTCAGATTCTCTGAGGTGAGGCTGCTGTGTAAAGTATTTCCCCCACAGATTTGACAAAAAAGATTTGTTTTCTTTTGAAACCTCTGAAGGCTCAAAGTTTCTATCATATGGGATTTGGGGAGCACTGCTCTGTCAAGGGGTCTGGCAAACTTGGGATGAAATGACAATTATACAACATGACAGTTTCCCTCCTCTTCACACACTTAAAATTTTCTATCATATAGCGAGAGAAAAAGACAAGGAGCAAAAAAGATCCAAGATTATGCGACACGGAAGCAAAGCGGTAAACCACAATAGGTGACTCTCCCTGAAACCTGTTTTCTATTTTAAGAACATTTCATCCACTCTTTTCTAGTATTGTGACATTATCACGGGATTAACCAAAGATTTCATAAGTTAAATATGAAAGGTGGTCTCAGATATTTTGAAGTTCTTTTTTACTTCTGCAATGATGGAAGAATAATTTTAAAAATTCTTTCCCTTTGTCTCTTATGACTCGTCTCTAGTATTTTTTTTTTCTTTTTCTCTCTGAACACTCCGGATGACCAGCCAACATAATTTTCAAGGACAAATGGGCATATCATTATGGCTGCCGATTCTCACATTTGGAATATTGTCACTGAATTAAACACAGAACCACCATATCCTATTGATTCTCCCTCATTCACATGCTTTTAGTTAGAAGAATTTCTGGTCAAAACTATGAATAACCTGACATGCATTAATATTTTACTCCTTTCTCTTCTAGTAGTCAGACAACCAATAATAAGTTGTTTACCCACCACAGAACTTTTTTGACACAAACTGAGTGATTTTTCTTGGGCTTTATTTAAAATTTTCCTAACATTCTTTGAAGCAACTTAGGGTTGGTTTTATTTTGTGTTTACTATAACACATGTACAAAGGTTAGATAAAAATAATGTTTTCCCTAGTTTATGTTGTTTAAAAAATATCAGAGAAAATTCCAAAGGAAATAGTATTTCACAAATGATAAACACACTTGTCATTGTGTATATATATACAACATTCCTTGTATTTCTAGAAAATCCACTGGATTTTCTCTTAAATTTTTATTTCAGAAAGAATACCTGGTCATTACAGAAAATCTATAAAATACCTATTAGAAAATAAGAGAAAATAAAAGTCACATCAAATTGTTCTACCCAGAGATAATAATTATTAATATTTTATCATATATCCATAGATAGATCTTTTTGGCCTTCTCTACACAAATTATTCGGTAGAATGCTTTTATATCTAATAGGTTATAAATCTCTTCACATGTTATAAATGTTGTTCTCCAACATAATTTTAACAATAACATAGTTTGTCACTAAAAATAGACCATAATTTATATAATCACTCTATTAATGGAGGACATTCATGCTGTTTCTAATTTTTGCTATTATGAAATATATTTAAATGAAATTTTTATGGCTGTATTTTTTGTGTACTTTTTATTAGGATAAAATTTAGAAGTCCAATATCAGGATTAAAGGAAAAGAATATTTCTAAACTCTTTGATGCTTATCACTAAACTCTCCACTAAAAGAATGTATAGCAATCTTCTCTGTTTCACCAGCAGAACAGGAGCATGCCCACTTCTCCAAATCTTTACAAATACCTGGTAAGACTGTTTGAAAGGCAATGGAAATACATTTGCATAGATATATATTATGTCTCATTTTTTTATTCCTTGGATTTTCAACGGAAATTTTAGAAAGGGGGGAAATAAAGGGCTTGATATAAGATTATTATCTTTAACTGGAATGGCTCCTCTCCATTGTAACTGAAGGAAGTTATTTATGTTTCTAATATAAAATAGTAAAGAAGTCATGTTTGATCCTCCCCGCTTCTCTGCCTAGCAACTCAGAAGCTTTCTATCATTCATGCAGTCTAGCCTCTTGCCAGATTGCCTTTAGCATAGCATTGCTCATGGCTCCGATCTTTACCAAAAGCACAGATGTCCCATTTACACCAATCAGTCCTGACTGTAGATAATAAAGCATCAAGAAGTGGCAACCGATATTGCAAGTCTCAGAAGATCCCTAAACACCCAGTTATTAACAGAAGTATTAAAAAAATTACAGATTTTATGTCTTGTGTGAGAAAGGCGCTGGGACGGAGAGAAGGAAAAGAGGATGAAAGAAGAAAGTGAGGAAGGAAAGGAGGAGGGCAAAGAAAGACAGATGCAGGGAGGAAAGAGTGATGAAAAAAATGTGTAAACCCTTAGAAATGAGCATTCATGTATTTCCCTCCACAAGCAACAGGGAGTAGGTTAATCTATTACCTATTTCATTTTGCTCAAAGGCTTCCATTAGACTAAACTTGACTCTTGAATGTGCACATTACTGTCTCAGCCTCAGGCAGTGATTCTCAAGCAGGGGCGATTTTGTTGCCTACAGGAAAGTCAGCCATGTCTGGGACATTCTGCTTACAATGAGAGTGTTACTAGCATCTAGTCTCCTAGTGGCCAGGGATCCTGCTAACCGTGGAATACACAGGACAACCCACCACAACAAAGGGTTATTTGGCTTGAAATGTGAGTAATGCCGTGAAACCTTGTTCCAAAGAAAACAAAAGTTTACTTATCTGCACTTAGAGATCTTACTGGAGAAAAGCAATGCCATTGGCAATTTGTCCCTTCAATTAAAAAAAAAAAAAGCCATATAAAATAAGCTAAAGAACAAAAAAATCACTAGCAGACCATAGATACTTTCTACTTAATTAATTGATTTTCCTGTTTATTTTATTTTTAAAGCTTTATTGATGTATAACAGATTTACAAAGACTTATACATATTTAATGTGAATGATTTGATGAGTTTGGGCAGATGCAAACACCTGTGATACTATCATCACATCAAGGTAACAGACAGATCCAACTAATGATATACTGTATGGTGACCAACATAATTATATATATATATTGAAATGGGTAAGTATACATAGTTACCAGATACCTTGTAGAATCCACATAATAAGGGATTTTTCTTAGCCTTCCCCAAATGACATGCTGAAAATACCAAAAAGTATGTCTTAATTCTAAAATCAAAGTGTTATATTGTGTTTTCTGTTACATATTGGGATATTTCATATTTCATTTGAACAAATAAACTTTATAGACTAATGGATAATAAGGCCAAAGCTATACCACTAACCTTAAGGAAATAACCATTAGGCAAGGAATTAAGGCACTAATAAGGAACTGTGCTTTTTATGAAATAATTCCATATCTAATAGAGATATTTAAATTTTTAAGAAAAAAGAACTTTTTGATAGGAAAATAAAGCTTCTGCAAATATTGGCATCTGGGATTCTACAAAGAAACTTTTGAAATACTGAAATAAATCTTTCCATAAAGCACAGTAAATATCTGAAGATAGGGGTGCTTGGGTGGCTCAGTCGGTTAAGCAGCTGCCTTCAGCCCACGTCATGATCCCAAGGTCCTGGGATCGAGCCCCGCATGGGCTCCTTGCTCAGCTGGGAGCCCGCTTCTCCCTCCCCTTCCCACGCATACTCTCGCTCACTATCTTTGTCTGTCTCTCTCTCTCAAATAAATAAATAAAATCTTAAAAAAAAATAAATATCTGAAGATATATGTGATGACTAAAACTTCTAACGAATTGTATTTTCTTTTCTATAGGTACCACAAGTATCCTATTTGTACAAATATGCCATAAAATACAAGGAAACATTTCTTAATCTTATGTACATCACTGATAAATTAATGCACTCAGTAAGGAATTCTAATGAACGAACTTTTTCTACATCAGTACTCCAGTCAACTGTAAATGGCACTCAAATACCACAAAGTCAGACCCTGAACTCAATTCCTGCATTTGTATTCATTATAAAACCTGTCACTCTTTGAGTCCTAGATACTCTAGTCAGTCTATACATTATGTCATAATAGTTAAGAATTTAAATACCAAGATAGTCCATTCTTTTGCCAAAGCTTTCCAAATGAGAGCACATAATGGGAAGACTATTTCCTTAGGGGAGTTTTCTCCAAAAATAGCAGCCCGAGTCAAATAGGAAAACAATTGGTCAAACTCATTTATTATTACAATCTAATCACATTTTTACAGCTGCCCATGGGACATCTAGGAAATTATATTTACAACTTTAATCAAAGGATCAGCATTAATGCTTATGTAATAATCAGTTCTTCTTTGGTTATCTCTATAATTTAGGAAAATAAGATTAAGAGAAGATGATAAGTGGTCATTTCCCCTTAAACTTATTCTGACCCTCAATCCTGTTTTCCCTATTTATACTTAAACACATAAGTACAGCAATGAACTTATGCTCAAGAAAATTCAGACAGTGAGAATGTTCTGAATTTCATGGCAACCTTCTCAGCATTCAGGAACATAGCAAGCTCTACGTGTAGTCTTTTGGGGAATGCTTCTCATTCCAGCTCCACACCAACCCAGGCCGAAGCAGAATTCAGCCTCTCGTGCTGCAGGAGGAGGCAATAGTAAACAAACCATTTCATTTCTTTTTAAAATTACTATTAACATATATTATTTGTTTCAGGATACAGGTCTGTGATTTACCAGTCTTACACAATTCACGGCACTCACCATAGCACATACCCTCCCCAATGTCCATCCCCCAGCCTTGATTTGATAAGCACTGAAGAGAAACACAGAACGTAATGAAAAAGCAAAGAGAAATAACTTTAAACTTTAATGAACTAATAATTCTAAGGAAACCTTTAGCATTCTCATTAGGGGTAACAATGAATCTGGATTTGGGGACATGAAATTTGCAAGCAAAATCACCAAAAGTGAAAAAAAATCTGTATACAATTAAAGAAACTTCTCTTAAATGTAAAGGTCTTAAATTTAGTGTCCTATGACAACTTAATTTTTTAGATTCTTCAGATTCTCCTAAATGAAGACATTACATCTCCACTCACTTCTTAAAAAATATCTAAATCCAGTGTGTCCAGACGCATAAATATGAAGGAAGCAGGCTCTATGTATAATTTTTCTCCTACTGATTACTGCTAAGTACTGCTTCAACTCACTACAGAAATGGGTAAGATTAAGAATTTTTTCCAACAATCACTGATTTTCCACCATTCTTTGGAGAAAGAACCAACTCTAAATAGAGATCTGCCATCTCAACTGAAGTGAGTAAAATTAATACTTTAATAGTAAATTATGCATCCCAACCTCTATGGTTCATCACTATAATTTTAAAGGACTTATGGAAATGGTTTGGCAGCTTTGTCAACTGACCCTATTTGTTGATGAAATGCTTTTTTTATCATCACAAACTAGGAGCATTTTAACCAGCGGTCAAATGTGTTACCTTAATTATTATTCAGTTGAAAAACTTGATAAAATCTATGCTAAGACTTCTTTTATTATGTTCTTTCATATACCAAATGAACATACTTACTCTAGGCTAGATACTCTGTTAGACGCTGTGGAGAACAACAGAGGAATCTACGACATGGACCTTGGTTCCATACTGCTCACAGCCTAACAGCGCAAATTCGCTACAAGGTCTCAAATGATTGCTTGCACTTAATTTAATAAACGTTTGAAGACTGCCAATGTGCTATACATTATTCTAGACCCAAGGAAACAAGAACAATTAGGTCACAAATTGACAGTATTCTATGTGGTTTTAGACATACAAAGAAGAACGAACATCTCTATTCTTATAGACTAGCTAAGTGTTATCACTATATCATTAAATATCAGTAGACCGGGACTTTGCTATCTTGACTTCCTGAAAAAAATATCAAATTAAGATAAAATGTTATGCCATCTATTTATAGAAAAGTTTTAGAAATGAAAATGTCTATTTGAAAAAAGTATGTCTTTTGTTATAAAATTATCTGTGAAATAAGTTCCTTCTACCTTATTTTGTTTTTTAAGCCCAATGGAGGGCTTGAACTCACAACCCTGAGATCAAGACCTGAACTCAAGAGTCAGATGCTTAACTGACTGAACCACCCAGGCATACCAATTCCTTCTACATTTTAGAACCAGGGAAATAATTTGTCATTTCAAATGGAGAGTGGGAACTATATAACTGTGTAAATTTTTTTCTTTTTTCTTTTAAAGCATGGTTGAAATTTCCTTTCCAGTGCTAGGATCATAGTGGACATTAAATAAATATATTGGATGAATCATAAATGGCAAGCCAAACATTTTACTTTAAGTACATATTTCCTTTTGTGTAACTGATTGATCATTATTACATTTCTCCCAAATCTTCATGTTTGAAATCATTATCTAAACATAACTTCTCTTTATGTTAAGTATTCCCACGTCATTCCCTCACAAACACCACATGTAATACCTTCAGTCATCTCTTACACAACTCTTTCAGTTTTTTCAGGTTCTTTTAACAGTGTTGCGTATCATGAGATTCTAATTCGCTATTATCTCCCAAGTCAACTTCTCTTAATTCCCAAGAGTGGGTTAACTTTGTATATTACAATATAAGCTAAGACAAGGATGGCGGGTCATTCTGTGAATCCATCTTTGCCTTTCCTTTAAATAAATTAGCTGTACAAGGATGGCGGGTCATTCTGTGAATCCATCTTTGCCTTTCCAATTAAATAAATTTGGGCTTGATATTGGAAGAGGTGTCGATCCAAAATCCCCATGCCCTTGCATTGTCGAGGCAACAGCATTTGTTGTTGCCAAGTTAATGGGAGGTGCTGTATGGGCTACCGAGAGAAAAGGTGCAAGCAGCTTCCAGTTCAGTGAGGGGCACAGGCATTCAGTCATGTAACAGTAAGTGAACAAGACAAGGGATTGCCCAGCAGTCTAGCATGTGGCCAATGGAATTTAAAGTCTTCTGTTCCAAAGCCTAGCTTTTTTGTTTATTAGTCAAATGACTTTGTACAAGTTTTTCAAACTCCCAATCTTTCCACTTCTTCTTTGATAAGATAGGGATGATAAGAGTATTTGCTTCACAGGTGTGGTGATAATTATATGAAATAATGCAGATAGAGAGATTAGCAGAGTGTTTCTAAATGCTCAGCGGCTGCTGTGTGTATCTACGCACATATGTGTGCACTTTGTGCCAGGTACTCTGCTAGGTATATAAATAACTATGATGCAAGACGATATTTTAAAAAGAGTTAAATGGATGAGCAAGAATAGGTTTTGAGAATGAGCCAACAACCTCCTAATACATCATGAGAATGTGCATGTGTGTGTGTGCATGCATGTTTGTGCGCGTACGCGCGCGTGTGTGGGCGTGTGTGTGTGTGTGTTGCGTCAGAGCTAACCTCAGAGGGTGGGAAGTTCTGAGCAAGATAAATATCCTTGTCCAAGGAAGCCAAGAGCAAGAAAAATGGCATCCAAGTCATACTATACAGTAATCTGACCTCATCTGCATCCTGGGCACCATTCCTTCCTTCCCAAAACATATAGGCCTCCATAGATAAGGTCAACTGTGACTCGTAACTCATTCTATACGGAGACTATCACCAAGAAAAATCAGCAAGCATAAATGGTAGTTAATAAATTAGAACCTGTAAAACTTTATGGGAAGCAGGTGTTTGAGTCCCATTTTATGGAACACGAGCCTAACGAAAGGATTATATGAAGTATCGTGAGGTGGTTCTGCCTGTGAACAATGACGGGAAATGTAATCACGCCCCACAAACTAGACTATGATAAGTCTCCTGTTGTTAGGATAATGCCATTTATACACCTATTTATAATTTTATATTCCTCCCTTTGATTCATTCTTCATTGAAAGTTAATGTATTGCAACTCATTGGCAGGCAATTTATTTTAGGGTGAAAAGCAATCTAATAAAAGATAATAAAACCTGTGAATATGAAAGAATATCCCAAAGATATAAGCATATTTATTATACAAAGATGGAAAATATATCTCTTATATGAAGGCATTCATAAAGTGAGTTAAGTTCTCCGTGCATAAGTTCTTTGGAAATATGCTTGACAGAGTCATTTACTTTCAATGTCAGTAATCACCTGGGAACAGGTAAAAACTACTCCTATGAGTCAGGAAGTATTTATATGCAGCCAAATAACTAGAGCAAAATAAAACCTTATGAGAGAAATAGATGAGTGTACAGAAAAAAAGGGGGGCAGGGGGACGCCTGGGTGGCTCAGTTGGTTGAGCAGCTGCCTTCGGCTCAGGTCATGATCCCAGCGTCCTGGGATCGAGTCCCGCATCGGGCTCCTTGCTCGGCGGGGAGCCTGCTCCTCTCTCTCTGCCTCTGCCTGCCTCTCTGCCTGCTTGTGTTCTCTCTCTGTTAAATGAATAAATAAAATCTTTAAAAAAAAAAAAGGGGGGGGCAGGTAAGAGGGGAAGATGTAAAATTTAATTTACATCTAATTTAAAGACAAAGTTAAAATGGGCCCACTAACCACACGATGATTTAATTATAGGATACTGTAATCTAGATTTCATGTGACAACTCCCAGTAGGTAAATCTCTAAGACAGTAATATTCAATCATTTAGTAATATTGCTCTGTAACCTAGAAATTTCTTTAGGATCTTTAAATTTACTTCTGGAGGTCACGGACCTGACTTTCCATGAAAAGTTTCAAAATAATTTTCTTTCTTTAATTTCGGCTTCTTGATGGAACAGTTCCTCTTTTGTCATATCATTAATCTCGATGCCAAGTTTTGATGGTGGCGCTAAGGTTCACTGCGTGAGGACTGGATGGCTGAAACACCCCACCACAGTGAGAATATGCGGGTATTCTCACTCGAGGGGGCTTCCGCCATGCCCAGGACACCCACATTACTGGGCATGTCACGGTGTGTTATAATGACCAGTTCGTATGCCTCTGTCAGTTAGTCCCTGTGCTGCACCGAGATGTACAAAGACTGAAAAATCAGGTCCATGGCTTGGAAACACTCTGACTTTGCAGGATAATCTCAGTTAGTCCTCCAAACAAATCTACAAAGTACTTAATATTATTATTCCTATTTCACAACGAAAAAATGGCTCAGCGTACATAACTTTTCCAGGGTCATACACCTAGAAAGTGACGGCATTCGACTCTAGAGCCGGTGTTTTTAAACATTATGTAATTCAAAAAGTAATTTAGATTGAATAATTTATCAAATGACCAAACAGATAGGACATACTAAAACCCAAACACTGTAGCCACATTCCTTAGAGATACAGTATTTTTAAATTTTGAGTTGTATGTTTCTCAAGTCAAAATTAGATCCCAAGACCATGCCCAATACTATGGACACTGGCATCCAATGAGTGAGCTAAATGATGAAAAGACATATTAGTGGCCAGAGACCGTCCTCGAAATGCTAACACAACTAATGACACATTGTACATCTTAGCTTATAAATTGACCAAACTGATGCAAAAATGCCTCTATTTTTTTCTTTCATTGATTTTATCAACTAATTGTGATGTTTTATAAATACATCCTAAATAATGTAATAATGTCAAAGTACTACTAGAAAATTAATAGTGGACTGAGATAATCTGGCCATTCCTTAACCATTAAAATATACAGTTTAAAACAAATTTCTTTCAAACATTCCTATGATGGTCTTTTTTTTTTAAGATTTTATTTATTTATTTGACAGAGAGAGAGAGAGAGCACAAGCAGGGGGAGTGGCAGGCAGAGAGAGAGAGGGAGAAGCAGAGTCCCTGCAGAGCAGAAGGAGCCCGATATGGGATGTGATCCCAGGACTCTGGGATCATGACCTGAGCTGAAGGCAGTGTCTTAACCAACTGAACCATCCAGGCGCCCTGTGATGGTCTTTTTGATGTGTAGACTTAGCTAGGCTGGTTCCCAGTTACTCCACCAAACACCGATCTAGGTATTGCTGTGAAGGTAGGTATGATTCAAGTCCATAATCAGTAGAATTTAAAGGAGATTATACTAGACTGGTGGACCAGTTGAAAGGCCTTAGAAGCAGAATTGAGTCTTCCCAGTAGAACTTTTGCCTCTGGATATCAGCTTCAACCACGTCAAAGAGTTCTAGGCTACCCTGCCTGATGGCCTGCAGATCTGGGTCTCACTGGCAGCCCCCCAGAATTGAGTAAGATTGTCCCTGGCAATCACAATCTAATATAGATCTCCTTTGGGGTGCACTTTTCCAGGTGAACCTGACAGAATGACTCTTGCATTCTTACAAGGCCAAGAGTTGTAGTGATTCTAGTCAGTTTATCAGCCTTTACTCGAGAAACACACAGCTGTTGCTAAGGGGTTTAATGACTTTATACTGGAAGCAACATAAAACTTAGCAACAGCTAGGGGTTCCTACCACCATTTTAATGAAAAGTAAATTTTAAAGAAGAACGAAACACAAATACGTGAATTTTTAATAAACACCCTGAACTCTTACTCATCCCTAAAACTCCAGTGACTATTACATAGTAGGTACACAATGAATGTCTTATAAGTGAACAAGTGAGTGAATGAATGTGTTGATTCAGCTGACAGTTCTCTTGTGCTCTATCTCTTAGATTCTTCGCTTGCAATGGTTGGGGTACAAAGGATGCAAGACGCTAGAACAGAAACTACAGATCCTGATGAATAATTGCTCGAGAGCCTTTCATTCTTCAGAACTTCCACATGAATTTCCCATTTTTAAGACAGCACTTTATACCTACAAACTGCATAACTCTCTCACTCAGAATTCCATTGACCTAACCACTGAAATATGAAAACATGGTTATCACCACTGAGAAATAGAAAAATGAGCCAAAGATAAAAACTTAAAAAAAAAAAAATTGTGGCCTAAGTCCTCTTAGTTGGTTACCCAGATGTCAGTTTCTAATTGTAACTAAGTAGATGGATTTTGGCCATTATGGCTATTTCTACACACTGGTGATCAGTGATTTGATCAAATCATTGTCAGAGAACACACAGATCCCTGGACATCATCTACTATCAAAACACGCCACTGGAACTTTCTAAATAAGGTTTCATGCCCTCTCATTTGAGGAATGAGTCTAGCCACCTTTCCTATCACACCCTTGACAATCAACTGACTGGACTCTCTTGGGCTTCATATTTGGCTCCCTCATTCTGTTCCACTTGGAGCTGATAACCAGCAACCAGAATGTGCGCTATGTTATAGATAAAGCCCCCAGGGTACTGGCTCTTTTAGGTTCATTAACACCAGGGGGAAAGACAGAGAAGGAAAAGGAAACCTCCTTTCTTCATTCCCCATTACTCCTAAAGTTCATATAATACCTACCATGTATCAGCTAAGAACCATCTAAGAGGAACACCTGGGTGGGTCAGTCATTAAGCGCCTTCCTTTGGCTCAGGTCATGAGCCCAGAGTCCTGGGATTGAGTCCCACATCGGGCCCCCTGTTCAGTAGGAAGCCTGCTTCACCCTCTCCCACTCCCCTTGCTTGTGTTCCCTCTCTCACTGCATCTACCTCTGTCAAATAAATGACTAAAAATCTTAAAAAAAAAAATCTAAAACACACACCCATTTAATCTTTCTAAAATCCTATTACCAGAAATACCATATACTATCAATTCTGAGACACACTTATTTCCACATTTTAATATATCTGGAACAGACATACATTGTACAAACTATAGAATGACTTATTTGGCGCTGTTTATCTTCCATAAAACGAAAGCTTATCTTACATTCGACAGCATTGTTTATTTTAAATGAAATTGAGTGGGTCTTCAGTTCATTTTACAGATGAAGAAAACTGATGCTGATGCACAGAGGCTAAGAGGCTAAGTACCTTTCCCAAGATCACAGAAAGAGTAGGGGACAGAATCAAGACTTGAACACTGACAGTCTGGCTCTAGAGTAGTTTCTCAAAATTGGCACTATTATCAACATTTTGGGCTAGTTCTCTGTTGCGAAGCACTGCCTTGTGGACTGCTGGATATTCCACAGTATCCCTGGCCTTTACCTACTCGATGACAGTAGCACTCAGCCCCAGGTTGTGACAGCCCAAAATGTCTCCAGCCATTATCAATGTCCCCTGGTGGGCAAAACCACTCCTGACTGAGAATCATCGCTCCAGGGTATATTTAAGCACTGTGTAATATATATTCTTCTCTGAAAATGAGGCCTTATGTAGGGTGACTTCCACTGCAGCCAGAAAAAAGTTGGGTCCTCTCCAAAAATCAAGACCACTGCTTAGATTACCTCTTCTTCCATCAGATGGTCCTTCCTCCTGATTTCTTCTTTTCTTTTTACCCTGCTCTTACTGCCTTCCCCCATTTTAAGGCAAGCAGTATTCTTTCCAACCTTTTACCATGTCCTATTTCTGTCCACTTAAGTTTCCACCTTCAGTTGAGGTGAACTGGAGTTCAGAAGCTCCTCGGGAGGTCCTGGAGGCATTTGCCCCCTGTCCCCCCACCTGCCTTTCACAAGTGGAGCGTTCCCTGCTCCCTAGATGCTGCCTTGTACCAGCCCCAGACGACACCCTGGGGACAGGTAATGGGAACCACCTGCTGGCTCCAGCTTGGGCCAAACGAGGAAATCAAGCAGAGGCTTTTCAAAAGCTGGTAGCATGGTCAAATCCAGGCAAATAAGTAACATGACTAGATTGTAATATGTTCTGATGAGAATACCCATCAGTTCTCAAAAGCCTGCAAGTTGAGAGGCCATAGATGTGGTGGGTGAGTGCATGGCTTCTACGGCTTAATGCCCCAGGTTTTAATCCCAGCTCTGCTGCTCAAAAACGGCGTGAGTTCGAGCTACTGGATTTTCCCCTGCCTCAGTGTCCTCCTCTGTCAAGAGGGAAAATAGAGCCCCCATCTCATGCAATCGCTATAAAACACTTAGAAGAGTACAACACCTGGTCTATGCAAACAAGAGATAAACTGCTTGTGATCGTGAGAAACCCAATTTTAAAAACAACTGAGGTATGTTTTCGGTTTAGCTTGATAGGCTGGTTTCCAATTTTTCTTTCTTTCTTTCTTTCTTTCTTTCTTTCTTTCTTTCTTTCTTTCTTTCTTCTTTCTTTCTTTTTAATTTTATTTATTTATTTAGACACAGAGAGATCACAAGTAGACAGAGGCAGGCAGAGAGAGAAGGGGAAGCAGGCTCCCTGCTGAGCAGAGAGCCCCATGTGGGGCTTGATCCCAGGACCCTGAGATCATGACCTGAGCCGAAGGCAGAGGCTTTAACCCACTAAGCCACCCAGGCACCCCAGGTTTCCAATTTTTCCGTCTAATTTTTAAATAGAACACTCACATCAAAATACTAAGCCTAAACCCAGCAAAAATATACAAGCCAATTGCTTACATATATTCAGAGTAGGATGATGGAATTAGGCTACCATTTTGATTAGTTTAAACACACACACACACACGCACACGCACACACACATATATATGTCTCATATATATGAGATATTTACAGAAATCTAAGCCTTTAAAAAAAATTGAGAGAGGCCTCTATGGTGTCTATGATGTCCCTCTCACCTTTCGGCCTGGTGTTTAACCACCAGGAACAGGACAATCTCAAGGAGCCGATTTAGCACATGACCTCTAGCTGGCCCTTGACATCCTCTCAGTTAACTACAGTAGTTTATATGACTTGCCATAACTGAGAAAGCAAACCCTATCCTGCTTGCTTGTCTCCAGAGAAGGGAGCATGTGATGTTAACCTCCCTAATGCCATGCCTGAATCGGCCTCTCTGATACACCCTGAAATTCACTTCTGCCCAGAAGTGTTAAGCAGCGGACCCTTGATTTTGGCTCAGGTCAGGATCTCAGGGTCATGAGGTCAAGCCCCACATGGGGCTCCATGCTCAGCAGGGAGTCTGCCTGGGATTCTCCCCTCCCTCTCCCTCTGTCTACCCTCACCCTTCTGCACATGTTCACTCTCTCTCTCTCTCTCTCAAAATAAATAAATAAATCTTAAAAAAAAATAAGTACAAAGTAAATGAAGTGTGCTGTCTGTTATCTATGCCTCCAGAGGAAGCCAAATTGGTTTCCCTTTTTCTCCTCAGCATGACCAAAGTGTGGCAGACGCTTTTATCTTCTCTATTGTTCCTGTTCAGGCAGGTGGCATTAAATTCAATGTGTTTTGTTTTTTTTTAATCAAAATTTAAATCCATTGGTTTCCAGGAAGCAAAGGGTTACCGTACAGAGGTAGACATAATGTTAACAGACCAGCAGAAATATATACAAGTCGCTATGATCAGAAGGAGGATAAAAATCAACAAAACCTATTAATTCTGAAACAACAAAGGAGAAGGAAGAATTCTATCTCAAATCTAGTTAATCTTATAGTTCCTTAGCCACACAGTTATTACCATAAATTTTCAGAATATTTTGACTTAAGATACAGGTTTTCTTTCCATTTGGATAAACATGTATTTCTAGGATGAAATTTGAGAGAGGAAGTACTATTTTCATATCATGGTATGTTAAAACATAGAAAATAAAAAAAATTATTTTGGCCTTTGAGATGGGGAGCTCCCTGCAAAACAGCAGGATGCATTCAATAGGGCTGTTTTTAAAAAGACAATAGAGTTGGCTGGCTACAAATTACACGAAAAAAATATTTTTTTTTCTTGCACACAGAAACATGTATAACAGGTAATCACTGATAATGCTCATGTTTCACAGATTAGTACTCAAATGTTTGCCTGCATAGTTGGACTTGATTTTTATCTTCTCGAGGCCAAGTGCTGGGCTAGACCAAGTATTTCATATTTCAACCTGTTTTGGTGATCAAGAGACACCAGAGCTCAGGGACCAAGATGTGTTCCCAACCCGGCTGATTTACCACATAATGAGAAGGACACAAACATCATGGACCTCAGCTTTCTCCCCCTGAAAAGGGGGTAGTGCTAACTGTCATCATCACAGAGGATGCACACATTTGAGGTTGCATTTTGTCCCACACTGTCTATAATTCAGAAGCCCTATTTTCTACTTTAACTTTAGCCCTCTACATGGTAGGTACACAGCCAATCACAGGAATTTTCAGTAAAAATTTTCAGTGAAATTTGAGACTGCTTAAAAGAAAGGCCATCCCCAAGGTACTAGCCCATGCTTTACAACAGTTGTGTCCGGTTCCATTTTATTAGGGTGTGAGCTGGGGAAATAAAACACCGTAAATAATAAGTTGTGGCCAGTTGGGTCACAAAGGAGAAGAGAGGCTAAGGGTAACAATCAACCTTGGGCCAGGAGGATAAAACCGAAACCTAGAGTCACAAAGGCAGGAGTCAAGCAGCAGGGGTCAAATTAGAGATGTGACTATGGATGAACCCGAGAATAGCGGATCAGACACCAGAATCTGAACAGGGCAAGGAGTGGGGTGATTGGAAGGATAAAGGCAACCCGAGCGATCAGATCAAGTCTGGAACTTGTGATCTGGGACCAAGATAAGAACAGTCTACAATCATTTCAAGAGATGGCACTGGCACCCTTTCTGAGGAAGCAAGTACAAACTAGTATTCGTCCTTACACAGAGTTCTCCAATCCGAGCCTCAGAAAACCAGTTTGGCTATGGCTACCGAATAGCATTTGCGTGCTGGTTTGCCATGTCTGTTCATGAGCACCAAAAGCAAAGTTTTTCAAAAAGAACCTGCACAGTCCGCTTCATTCATTACCCTTCAGCTTGCTACCTTCCGCCTACATCTCAGGGTTGTATGTCAGTTAAATCCACAGCAGTTATATTTTTAAAACAGCAATTATCCTCATTCTTTCTCACTGACACTCCATACAGTTAGTCTGGTTTAGGTCCAAGGCAAAAACAAAACGAAAAGCATACACTAGCTAAAATAAATTCATATAAACATAACTCAGATTGGCTCAAAATCACTCAGATAATTTTTAAGCAGCTCCAATCTGATTCACAAGTCAGAGTCAAAGTTGGTTCTATACCAAGTATGAATTAATTACACAAATATTGCCAAAACAACTATAAAAAAAAGTCAAAGGCTAAGATCTTAGTTAAAATATAGTCTGGAGAATATAGATTATCACTGGAAAACCTTATCACATCATGACAAATATGTGTCTGGATTACACATGTAAAAATAAGCACAGGCGGGAAAGAAACACTTGACGAGTTCAGGGAAGAATTTAGCAATTCTACGTCCAGTGTGATCCACCTACACCCAAATGTCAACATATACCTTACCTTTTCTATTTGTGTATTATATAGGGATGATTATACTGGCCAGGATAAGAAGAGGAATCTAGGGAAAGCAAATAGCCGATCTAATATAATACATCTTTATCTATAGTGAACTCACTGTAAATACATGTTTGTTTTTTTTAAGATTTTATTTATTTACTTGACAGAGAGAGAGAGATCACCAGTAGGCAGAGAGGCAGGCAGAGAGAGAGGGGGAAGCAGGCTCCCTGCCGAGCAGAGAGCCTGACGCGGGGCTTGATCCCAGGACCCTGAGATCATAACATGAGCCGAAGGCAGAGGCTTTAACCCACTGAGCCACCCACGCACCCTAAATACATGTCTTCAAGGCAAGGAGATGTGGATTAAGCAAATTCATTCCTTTTTCCCCATTATCAGCTGTCTTCTTCAATCATTACAAAGGCTGAATTCCAAACTACCAAATACATAAAAAGAATTGCCTCAAAACAACTTTGGTAAAAGATACTCATGCCACATAAACAAATGTAACTTATGGTTATCTCAAAGTTTTCTTTTACTTTAAATGTTGCCTTTTAGCATCTATAACACAAAAAATGCTGTCCAGTTGAAAAAGGTTGAGAAGACAACACTCCAGTTTAATCATGAGACAGTCACTATTCCTCTGAAGCTATGAGAGGGTTTGCTCAAGAATAAATCCATTATCAAAAAAAAAACCCACTATGTAACAATGGTATGTCTCTCTGCCCCTAAATATCTCCATTTAATTTAGCTCTATTTAGCACAAGATGACATTCATTCATTCAAACATTCACGTATTCTATTATCCCTCTAAAGCCAATCCATTTGCCACCCAGGATGAGATTTAAGGTCCCAAGAATATAATCAAAAGTCATCTAATTGCTGTGTAGACTAATCTGTGGGCTCGGAACTTGGGTCCTTTATTAAGATCCTGCCTTAACCAATAAGAATTGTCCTTTCATGTCCCAATCTCTGTCATAACAGCCCAACCTAGATACAGTTCTAGATACAGTTCTCTTGTTCCCCAAGAGCCTCAGACCCAGGCGTGGTCTTCCTCTCCAGTGTTACCAATATTCAAGATTCAGCTGCCAAGTTACAATCCTTTCACCTAGGTTTTGGCTGAATATTGCTTTATCTTCCTAAAAATCCCTGACTGCCCACTGGGCCTGTTGTCTGCTGCCAAGTTACCTCACCATGAAAGTCTGCCTAACCTCTGGTTTTGGTATTGACAAGTTGGCCTAGATGATGCTACTTATTTATTTGGGGGATTAATGACAACTATATATCCTTCACATGTCATTGAATCCACAGAATTTTTGTCTGGGCTTGCTTAGCCTTAAAGGTCTCCTCTGTGTTTTGGTTTCCTTATCTGTAAAAGGAGACTAACATTTGTATCCACCACAGAGAATTTATAAAGACTAAATTATATATATTTTATTAGAATATTAAACATTGATGTTTCATAAGTTTTTAAGTATATAAAACTTAGAAATTTACAAGTATCTGGCAGACAATACATGCTCTATAAGTGTTATTATTACTATTACTATTATTGTTGACTTCTTCCAGTAAGCTATAGGATCTCTGAAGATGGAGACTGTATTTGTTTCATTCTTAAAACCCCTCAGTCCTAAATGGTGATTTGCATATCTTAGGCAATAAGTGGTTGTCAAATAAAATTGAATTACTGAGTACTTACCAAAGACATCTAGAAATATTATGTCTATCATATAGCTGTAGAAAGTCAGACCACAGAAGTCAAATGGCCTACTTAAAAACATAAAGTCACTAAAAGATCCAAAAATGCAAGAGAGTCAAAAGACCATACTGCTGGTTCTATGCACCGTCTTCATACCATACTATTTTCCTGATATAAGAACCAATGTATTTATTCAGACCTTATGTTTTATGTAAATTTACTTCTCCTTGAGCAAGGGCATGTCATAGGGTAACTTAGGCAGGCTCATTCATTCACATATTTATTAAGCAGCCTTGTGCCAGACTGTTTCAGGTATAAGGAGACCACTATAAAATGGACAAAAAGCACTGCTCTGTGGAGCTTACATTTGATGGGGGAGGGTGGAGGTGGATGAGATGTAGACAATAAAAACATTACTTTATATTAAATTGTGATAAGTGTGAAGCATACTTTGAAGGACTGCTCTATTATACGGCCTACAATGACACTATCAGTTCCCATTCTATTTATTCATACCTCTTTCTAGAGTCACTGGACCACTTTCCTCCAACACCTGGCTGCTAAAGGAAAATGTATTGATGTGATGTTGAGAGGGTATAATGTCATTATTTTGCTGCCAGTCCTTATGCTAAAAGTCTATACTTCGTAGCCAACCTGAGGAAGAACCCCACTACTGGCTATGGACAGAAACATAAATGGCCCTATGGAGGTCCAGCAGCTCAAAGTGAGGCAGCGCTCCTGAATGGTAAAAGCATCACTTCTATGAAGCCACAGGTAGAAAAGTAAATGGCCCCAACCCTGATCTTGGACCCATCTCAAAGACAACCACAAGATAAACAGTTCATTTTGGTAGGAATAATTCTCTTTATGAATAGAAGATATGTTACATCATGTGTTCTAAAATCCCAGGGATTGTTTTAAAGAAAAAGAAAAGTTTTATAGTCATCAATTTCATTTTAAGAGTTCTGAGGCACCTTTAAGATTTTATGACCTTTTTCCAATGCAACAATCACAGATGGGTATTCCTCTTTAAAGCAAATTAATGTCAACCTAAGTATAAATGAGTCAGACCTATGAGTTTCTGAGCATTACAGTTAATTACACTGCCAAAATCAAGCCTTTGTAGAGTACTTTTAATTCTCTGGCTTCCTGAATAAGCCTGCTAAAGAAATATTTTATTTAATGATATTAATTGTCTTGATAATGCATTTGGATAAGTTGCTTTTTCATATAGCAACTGAATGTAAAAAAAAAAAACAACAAACACATTTAAAAAAAAGTAGAAATCAAATCAATAAAGTTCTTTTTTCTCAAATTACTACATTAAACCTGCATTCATGACCTGGCAAGCTATTGATCTACTCTTCATAATTCTCCATTTCTTCCAAATAGCTATACTCTTAAATCAAGTAATACATTACTCTTCAATCATGTTTGATAATTAAACACCAAAGCCTTGCCAAAGGACCTGTTAAAAATATCTATAACCTTTGTTCTGGAAAAGCCTCTGTTAGAAATGATGTATGGAATACTTTAGATTTAAATCACTGCTCTGATTTAAACCATGTGGAAATAATAATACTATAAATAATATAAATATCAAGTGCTACCCACAACCCCATACATCAAAGACCTTCAAAGATATTTAATATTGAAGTCCTTTCCAATACTAAGCCCTAGGAGATTTCTAAGAGGTCAAGGTGATTGGACCTCTTTAATTAGAATGTAAATTCATTTACTGATTTATCAAACAGATCCATGAGTAGCTACTGATTTTTTTTAACATGTTCATTTTCTATTTCAATGATAGCTACCAATTAAAGATTAATCAGAATACCCCATATCACCTGTAGTCTCAGTGTCCTGGATTCAAGCAAGACAGGGACATTTTGTGTCACAATTCCATGCCATTCTGGCTTCAGAGTTTTGGAAATGGAATACCCCACATGAAATAAAATTTGCACCAAACTGCCAACTCCAAGGCAACATATCATTCATCTGTGTATATGTCACACATGTATGCTCAGGCCAGTTCTATAGACCCATGAAAACCCAAGTGACTTCATCCCAGAGTAAAGAGGAAGACAGAGATGAGGAGAGGGGTAAGGAGGAGGGACAGGGACAGAGAGAGTCAGATGCTTAGTTGTGCGTGTTGCAGAGGTGACTTGGGGGTCTGACTGCTCCTGTGAAGACTGTGAACTAGTCCCTTCAGGGCTTTTTTGTGACCCCAGTTCCTGCATACAGTCCTTCTGTTGTTCTGCAGCCGGTATGAACTGGCCCCTCGCTGCCTTCCCTCTCTGAAGGCTTTTCTGCTGGGTCCAGTATGCTCTGACCGTTAGGATCCGTTCATGCAATTTCCAGCTCTCAAATATTTGTTGACATCTCTTTTCTTCCAGCATTTCCTCTCCCCTTCTGTTCTTGTACATTTATGCCTTCTTCATTGCTTTGCTGTCATATGGAAGAGTTTTATGAAGCAGCAGAGGTAAATCCATGTGTTTAATCTGCCATATTTGGCCAGAGGTCTCCTCTGTACTATAGCATACCATTATAATCTAAATCTATTTGACCCAAGATGGCTGATTTCCAAGTTGGGACTAACACTTAAAAAGTGAACAGCGTCCCTTTTCTTCTTTCTTGTTCCTCTGATCCATGGATCAGGTTATATGTAACTAATGATCACCAGGAGCACTGCTATAAGTAAGTCATATTATGGCGGGGTTTACAGATAAATCTCTAAGTTCAAATTTGACTATCTGGTCAATCATTTACTATCTGATTAAGAAACTAAAACTAGAGAGGAACACTTAAGAAAACAGAAATACCTGAGTCATAACCTCAGGGCCTAACCCGTATAATCCTAAATAGACAGTATTGTCAAATGTGGAGTAAAAAGAGTGCCATTCGTGGAGTAAAGCTTACCTGAGAAAAGAATACCACATGCTTCCCTCCCCTTGATTGAGGCTGCTGTTGAACCTCTCTATCCAATTTCCAGTTCAATTATTGTATTCTTCATCTTTTTTATTTTTGCTTGGTACTTTTCATTTATTCGTTTGTTTATTTTTGTTGGTTATTTATGTTTTGTTTAAAATAAAATTCATTTTATTTTTGTTTTTTATATTTTTGATCTCTTTTGCATTTCCATCTTTGTTCATACATTCCATTCCTGACTTTGGTAAGTACGTTTGTTACCATTGTTTTAAATTCTCTATTCTGTAAATCATTTATCTCCATTTCATTAAGGTTTCTGGAGATTTACCCTGTTCTTTTGCTTGGAGCATATTCCCATTTCTTTCTTTTCCTTGACCCTCTGTGTTGTGCGTTAGATAAAACAGTCATCTCCCCTAGTCTTGATAGATTGGTCTCCTGCAGGAACTGAACTTTGTTGAGGAGCCCAGCCTGAGCTCCTATTTCCCTCTCAAATTTTTGTGATTGTTCAAGCCACCATCTGTTTTCTTAGTAGCTCCCGTTTGTTGAGCATGTAGTTGAGTGTGTGCCAAAATTCATCGGTGTCCTGAACCGGAGGATCGCAGTCAGCACCCAGATGCTGGAGACCAGAAGCCAGACCCTCAGGCAGCAGCTGGAAAACTACGCAGTCAAACCTGTTCTAGGAGGAAACTGGGAGAAGGACATTTTTGCCTTTGCCCTCTGCACTAGGCCTAGGTATATAGTCACAGGGGTGCTCTGACACCCATTTAATGACTGTGTCCTTTTATGAAGGAACAGAGGTAAATCCATGTGTTTAATCTGCCATATTTGGCCAGAGGTCTCCTCTGTACTATAGCATACCATTATAATCTAAATCTATTTGACCCAAGATGGCTGATTTACAAGGTGGGACTAACACTTAAAAAGTGAACAGCGTCCCTTTTCTTCTTTCTTGTTCCTTTCTTGTTCCAAAGTTGTAACAAACAAACTTTGTTTGTTACAGTCCTGTGGGACTCATAAATGCAAGCACCATTAGTTATCAGAGCTGGGTGAGGAGGGGTCTACTCCTTAGGTTAGTAGTCATAAAAGTTGGGGAGCCAGAGGTGTGGACAAGCTCCTTCCAGAAAGATGCTGGCAACTTGGTTTTTTGGTTAGACCAAGTGAGAGGAAGTGCCCACCAGCTCCTCTGGGCTCAAGGAAGGAGCTCAGTCAGTACCACACTAATTATAAGCTCAGGCAGCACTTGTAAAGTATGCAGTCAAACCTTCAGAGAAAGACTGGGAGGTGCGCATTTTTATCTGTTCCCTCTGTGCTAAGCCCTGGGGGGATAGCCAGCTGCCAGTGCATTATCCTTGTTAACAACTGCTTCTTTGTTTGCTATAGTCCTATGGGACTCATCAGTGCAAGTCCTGTTGCGTTTCAGAGGTGTGTGATTTTGGGGCCTGTCCCTCTGCAGTAGTAGCCTTAAAAGTTCAAGTGCTAGATATGTGATCCAAACCCTTTGTTTCCTCCCCATTACCGTATATGCTGTGTCAGCAGTAGGATTTATGACAAGAGTGTGTTTCAGCTTTTACTACCCAATTTGATGTAAGTATTTTTTCAGTTGCCTGATGTCTAGGAGTCACTCAACCAGTTTCTGGATTTTCTTTCAGAGGCAATGCTCCACCTGTAGCTACACTACTCTGTGCACCCACAGGAGGAGGGAATTCAGCAGCCTCCTCTGTCACCATCCTGGGCCAGTGTCTGGGTTTTATTTTTTCTTGGTGAAAGGTTATTCTTCATTCCTCGGTGGAATCAAAAGAATCAATCTGGGGGCACCTGGGTAGTACAATTGGTTAAGGAGCCAATTCTTGGTTTCAGTTCAGGTCATGATCTCATGGTCATGTGACTGAGCATGTGACACGGTCACGGACATGAGACTGAGCCTCATGTCAGGCTCTGCACTCAGTGTGGAGCCTGCTTAAGACCCTCTCTCCCTCTTCCCCTCAACCCCCTGTAAAATAAAATAAAATTTTTTAAAAAATCAATCTTCTTTTATTATTAATGGTTCTAATATTTAACTACTTAAATAATAACTATTTGTTGAGTGTTTATTTTCTATCAGCCACTATGCCAAATGTCTGAACTATATTAACTAACGCTCACAACTATATGAGACCCATATTATTAATACTCAAGGTGGAGGTGAAAAATTGGAATTAAGAGAGGTTAAAAAATAGTTTGCCAAAGTCTCACAGCTGAGTGGTAGAACAAAGTCTGAATCTGGGCAGCCTCCAAAGTTCACCTCTTTACTTCTTCATTTTATTATCTCAATATGCATATGAAATTCCATGGCAGGAAGAATGGAAAGGGAGTCTACATCAATAGTATTTAACTTTTCTTTAAATACTTCCTGCGTGATGGCCATGACCCCTCTTACAAATACTTCAGATTATTTTGGGTAGACTCTATTTAACAATCTCAGGGAGATGCTCTGGAAACACCAACAGAATTGAGCTTTTAAAATATAAAATCTCATTGCCCCAGGCAAGAATGCTCTACGAAATTAGAGCCAGATTTTGCTTATAATTTAATAGTCCTTTTTTCTCCATCATTTGCATAACGATACAGCTTTTATAGAGTTTTAATTCTGAATTTACATTCCAAAAATGTCAGTCTGGAGGCTGTAATCCTACTAACTTTGCTGTATGCCTATTTTTCTGAGTACAGATAAATGTTTATTTTCTTTAAGCAGCATATTTCAGAGGTAAAATGTATTCTGAAGGCTTTAATCGAAGCATAGGCTATCATAAAACTTCCTGGCATCTCTCTCTCTTACAGTTAACCAAATTACATTAGGGTATCTGAAGTAAATGAGGATATAACAAAGTGATGTGGGTGGACAAAATGTAGGAATTGCATCCTGTTTATGGGACATTTTTACAATTGGAGAGGCTGACAGCTATGCTTAGGGAAACAGTTGAAGAAGCAAATAAAATCATTCACTCAGTGGTTTATAAGCAAAAGACAAAACAAAAGATGTTAATCTTCAAGATAAAAGTGTAGAGTCGAGAATGAGTTTTATATAAAAAAATCATCACTAAAAGTCCTTGAAAGAATGTAAAAGACAACACAATGTATAATGACGATTGGAGAAGTGGGTCCACTGTCCCAGAATTGGAAGCTTCTGTCCTTCTTTCTTTCTTCTCGTGTCTCTCTCTCTCTATAAAGATGTTTTTTGTCAGCTTGGGCACATTTTCATTAAATTGGAAGTGTACATTTGGGAAGCTATGACTAAACATAGACCAATGACATATGATGAATCGACTGGGACAGAGAGATGTGGGAGGGGCACTCAGAGCAGTTGACACTGAGGCACAGAGGGAGGTCCCCACAACACACATTAAGGTTCTTTACACAGAGAAAGCCAACAGAGATGTTAAACGTGAGTCCCCAAATCAATAATTCCAGTGGCAGCTGCTCTGAACTGCCCTTTTGATTTTGGACTGAGCTGCTTCTCACCTGAGCCGCACAGCATGATTCAAACATCGTGGCTGCATGCTAGCATCATTTGGAGGACCTTTAAGGACTTATGGGTACCCAGTTCCCAGCCAGACCAGTTAAATTGTAATTTATGGGAGGGGTGTGAGCTGGGGGGGCAGATGAGTAGCCCCAAGGCATTAGCATTTTCAAAGCTCCCCCAGTAATTCTAAGGAGGAGCCAGAGTCGAGAACAACTGGTTCAGGGTGAGTAGCTGCCAGAGCTTATTTAATCATGGTTAATAATTCTCTGTCTCCTAAGTAACATGGAAGAGACCAGCCAGTCTTATGTAAAATTAAAATGAAATTTTGCTTATAAATAACTGAAAATATTTTATGTCAACTATAT
The DNA here is from genome assembly GCA_028533885.1 of Nasua narica. Lineage (NCBI taxonomy): Eukaryota > Metazoa > Chordata > Mammalia > Carnivora > Procyonidae > Nasua > Nasua narica. The sequence goes on from CM052806.1 coordinate 53,156,322, forward strand.
AAGTTTGTGCCATACAGTATACTAGCAAGAAGTATAGACATGGGAAGTTAGGACCTTGCACATCAGAAGTGGGATTTGGTCTCAGCAAAGCCAAGGCAAGGTCATCCAAGTCCGGTGCTTTCTTTTTCTTTTTTTTTTTAAGATTTTATTTATTTATTTGACACAGAGAGAGACCACAGTAGGCAGAGAGGCAGGCAGAGAGATGGGGGAAAGCAGGCTCCCCGCCGAGCAGAGAGCCGGATGTGGGGCTTGATCCCAGGACCCTGAGATCATGACCTGAGCTGAAGGCAGAGGCTTTAACCCACTGAGCCACCCAAGCACCCCAAGTCTGGTGCTTTCAACAAAGTATCCTCTCCGTAACAAGTGTTATATAATAGTCCCAACTTCCTAAGGTGAACTTTTTTCTATTATACAGGATCCCATAACTAAGTAGCTCTGATTTTAAGTCAGTAGAAACCTGAGTTTAAAATGCAAGTGTGAAGGTTCCTATCATCTTGGCTAGCACTGTTTATTTTGCGTACTTCCAGTAGAGGAGGGAATCTAGGGTCTTCCTCCAAACAAGTAGACACCCCCTTTAATTTGCAGCAAAGCTCAGTAAAAGAATCCTCTGAGCTGACAAGGCATTTTTCATTCTTTCCATGTGATCACCTTTGGATTCCAATCTAGGAAACAGAAGGGACTGGCTTGTCGCCTGCAGGCACATGACTGGCACTGATAAATCCTTGCCTCGCAGCATTTCAGACAGCTTTGATCAACAAATCAATGGGAGCCACAGGCACCTGGTCTATGTAAAGAGCCTCTTCATTTCCTCCACGGATCCAGCAGCTGCTCCTTCCTTTTGGAGACTCCACATTTATATATAGGCAAGGTTCAGAAGGAGGACACTGTGACATTGTTTGCTCTAATGCCTTTCCTATTCAAGGAGATGGGCGGTGGTTCACACTCTGTTCTGCTGCTGGAAGCAACTAGAAAATCCAAAGTACTGTGCTCTCCCCAGGGGGAAATGCAGGTGGCTTGGAGGCAATGTGGTACTGTTACTAAAATTATTTTAGGAACCAAAAGAGTGAAGTTCAAGCACAGGAACATCAGCAAAGAATAAGAGTCTTAGATTCCTATAACTATTTTATATGTCAATAGTACTCTTTTTGAAATATAATTTATTTGATTACATTTGCCAAGTCAGTTGATACACAATTCCCCAAATGCCAAAATATATTAAAGATGGGAGACAAATGAGTGAAAGATGATATATCACAGATCTAAGTATGAACCATACCTTCGTGAGATGCAGAAAGAAGATGGAACCTCAGTGTCCAATTAACCCCAACCAAACTATATCGATCAAAGAGCTCTTACTGCAGAGCAGAAAAAAACAGTCCTCAATTCAAACAATAAAAATTTCCAAATATATGGCTCAGTCAGCTGGGTTTATAGAAAATACCTGGTTGAAAATGTGTTCATATGCCTGAAGCAGCTCTCTGAGACATTTCTTTCTGTGTGTGTGTGAGAGAAAGAGATAGGAGAGACAGAGAGATTCATTACTACTGAGATCAGAGCTGAAGGATTTCTTTAGATAGAGCGCCACCATTAAGTGGACTCCAAAGGATAAAGATCTGTAAGGCTGAGTTGAACCTCATTATCAGTTTGATTCATTATTAGTTTTTTTCCCCCTGAATATGTCTGTTATCGGTCAGCTGCCTCTCTTCATCAGTGGGAGGAAAAATTAAATCAATTATTTAAGTTATTAAGTCAGCAAATGTTTATTCAGCATCTGTCACGTGTGAGGTACTAGTTAAGACATTAGGTCATCAGTACAATAAAATTCTACACTGTCTAAAAAGAATGAGGAAAATCTACACAGGATGCTAGGGGGAAACGCAACAGGAAAAAAAAGCAGTACGACCATGTGCAAAGTCTCTTTCACTTGCACTGTTAAAAATTATTTATATCTATATTTATATTTGTATGTGCACATCATTACACAGAAAACTTTTGGTACAATGCATGAGGAACCCCTGACAATCTCTGGGGAGTGGGACCCCTTCACGGTAGAAGGGAAACTTAATTTTCATCACAGTGTTTGCATTTTTTACCATGTACATCTATATTTCATATTTCATAATTTAAAAAAGTTTAAGTTACAAGCACCACTTTCTAAAATAGACATCATTATCACTGAAAATGAAAAAAATGATTTTAAAAACCACAAGTTGTCATAATGTTACCTAGTGTTCAACTATATTATAAACCTTAGTATTAAATTTTCACGTAAAATTAGAATTCAATAAATGATTAGAGATTTGGCAAACACGCAAAATCATACATAATTCTACACATATGCACCCTAATTCCAATCCCCATGTGTGCATATGTGCATGCTCTGTGCCTTCTATCATAAATCTCTCTCCACCTGTCCACCCGGGTACAAGGCTGCCCTTCCTCTCAAATAGCTATAATGTGAGACACAAGTATATGTGTTACTACACTTGGCAGTGTGTAAACAGAATGCTATATCTTATATTCATGATGGATGAATAGAATACGTTATATTTACACTACACACATGCTTGTGTGTGTGCAGCTACACACCCAGATGCAGCCTATTTGTGTACTTGCCAACTCTGGGTCCTCAAATGCTTTTTCTTTTTCAGTGAGTCATTCAGTGGCCTATGATAGAAAATGTTTTCCAACTCAGAGATTTATAATGCTAATTTTGAAGCCTGCGTATGGCATTGTCATGAGAATTAGCTAAACGAAACATATGAGAGTCCCTAACTCAGATCTTAGCACAAATCAGCAACTCAGCAAATGTTTGTGGACTATCAGTGTGTTGAATATGTAAGTTGAAAGTGAGGGGCTCCTGGTGGCGCAGCTGGTTAAGGATCCAACTCTTGGTTTCTGCTCAGGTTGTGATCTCAGGGTCTTAAGATCAAGCCCCATATGGGGCTCTGCACTCAGGGTGGGGTCTGCTTGGAGTTTCTTTCTCCCTCTGCCCCACCCCCAGGTCTTTCTCTCTCTCTCTCTCTCTTTCAAATAAATACATCTTAAAAAAAAAACCCATAAAATCTTTACTAAAAAAGGGAATGCAAACCTATGAGCATTTTAGAACATAGCCTCTAAAAGAGCTAAGACAGAAAACTAAAAATCTGGTAAAACAGTAAAACAGTATATCTATACAGTATTTCCAATTGATTAAAACAATTAAAACATGGACAGGCTTAATACCTAAGCACTTACTTCTAGAAATAAGTGTGATGTTACAGTAAATATCCACATTAAAGAATAGTTTTTTATTAATTTTCCAGAACTGAGGGGTCTCTTGCTTTTCAACACTATCATATTAAAAGAAACTTTTGGAGTGTCTAGGGGCTCAGTCGGTTGAGCATCCAACTCTTGGTTTCAGCTCAGGTCATGATTTCAAGGTCCTAGGATTGAGCCCCATATCTGGCTCCATGCTCAGTGGGGAGTCTGCTTGAGATTCTTTCCCTCTCCCTCTCCCTCTCCCCTTTCCCCCACCCACATACACTCTCTCTCTAAATAAATAAATAAATAAACAAACAAACAAACAAATAAATAAATAAAATCTTAAAAAAAAAGAAGGAATGAATTTCATTTTTTCAAGGCACTTGAACATGCTTTGTTCCATTTATGCTTTTCCACTGTACGGAAAAAAATATGGAATTTTCTCAAAAGGTTAAGTGCTACCTCCCAGGTCTCTGCCAAAAGACTCCGTATCGCCTGGTTGCCACAATGTTCTGACACCATGAAATGTAAGAAGAAATTTTCACAGCATGAAAAGGAATGCTATATTTGATGCCCATCTCTGCCATGAGAATGACACCAATTTCAAAAATGATTCAGTTTTTTAATATGCATCTACTTGAGTCAAATAGTTATGGTACAGCTCTCTAAGACTATTCATTTTAGTTCATTAACAACATTTTCACTGGTAAGTATAATTCAGAAAACAACGTAATAATTAGTGTAATTCTGCCATTTAGTCCAGTGGCACCCTTCTCTGTGTAACATGTTTCTCACTGAAACTAATTTATATTCACAACACAACCTCTTTGAAGTGGAAAATTTCTGAGATAAATATCTCTAACAAATTCAGTTAGCACAGCCAGTAAAAAAATTACACTAGTTTATGTGACTTGATGTCAGCTTTATATGGTAAAACTCTCTCTTGCCTCACAATCAAAACGTTATAAAGGTACTGAAAATTATCTGATTTGTAGTAAGGATGAGGAAGAGGACTTTTTTTCTTATGTCATTGTTCTCTTAAGAGCCTGTTTGTGACCAGAACTTCCACTAAAAGTCGCTTATAACACTTGCTGATCTCAGGGTGACTGATGGCCAGGCTCACGTTCCGTTCTCTGTAGGATCACCATGGGCAAGAGGACCATGAGGGTCTAGTGCTACAAGGAATAGAGTCCTCAAATACTAAATTTCCTTCCTGATAATCCAAACACGTGATTTCAGGGGAAAAAAAAAGAAACATAAGTGACTATGTACAATTTCATATTTAAAATGCAATGATAATACTTCATTTTTAAACTAAAAACCTCATTTCTGGAGCACACATGTGAGGATAAAAATCCCAAGTGAATGGATTCATTTTATCCTATTACCTTCTCTTATGACAGGCAACAAAAGCTTTCTTTAATAAGAGCCAATGGATAGGGACGCCTAGGTGGTTCAGTCGGTTAAGCATCTGTCTTTGGCTCAGGTCATGATCTCAGGGTCCTGGGACTGAGCCCCACATCAGGCTCCCTGTTCAGTGAGGAGTCTGCTTCTCCCTCTCCCTCCGTCCCTCTCTCCCCGCCCCCACTTGCTTATGCTCTCTACTCTCTCTTGCAGATGAATAAATAAAATCTTTCGCAAAAAAAGAGCCAATGGATAAAGTTATATCTACATATGATGGGTCTATAAAGTTTAAAATGCCAAGTGGTTGAAATAGTCAAGAGAAGGCATCCTGGGTAGATGGAAAGGAATAAAAAGATTCATATACTAACACAAAACTCCTTGGTTTAACTGAGATCAATGCTTTAAAATAAAAAATGTTTGGCTGTCAACCCTGGGCCCCGGGCATTCTCCTGTTTCCTTAACAAATCAAGTCAGTTATTTCAGCTCTACCCCTTGCCCCAGGCCTGTACTTCTCTCTCTTACAGAAGTTCCGTCTTACTGATTTTCAGGGCACAAGTTCATGCTCCTCTGGCTTTTGCTTTTCACACTGAAGTGTATATTTTTGAAAGGAAAATCTATAAATCAGCTCTCAGTACAAATGAAAAGCCAGCAATGCCAAGGTCAGAGAAAGGTTCCAATGATACCAGGGCGCATTCATTCATTTATTTGTGTATTCACAAGGAAGCACTCTGTGTCAGGTGCAGAGCAAGGCTCTAGAGACAGATGTAATGACAAGTATTATTCAGTTCCTTGACTTGAGGTGTTTATGATCTGGTCGAGAGGGGATAAAATGAATTAAAGTTCAGGTCCATGTGATAAGAACCATACGAAATAAAATGATACAATAGTCCCAAGAATAGGTTCTGGGATCCTTTGCACCAAAGCTTATTGCCTCTGTGGTCTCCTACTTATCAAGGCATAGCATCAACAAGGGGCAATGGGTAGGGAAGAAAGACAATTCTAGCAGTAACAGTAGCTTCTGCAATGCTCACTGCACTGAGCATGGATTGGGGAGAAGTGAGAACAACAAATGCCTATTATCCCCACTTCTCCCTTTTTTTTCTTTTAAGTAGGCTCCACACCCAGCGTGGGTTTGAACTCATGACCCTGAGATTAAGACATGAGCTGAAATCAAAAGTCAGACATAGCCAATTGAGCCACCCAGGCACCCCACCACTTCTCACGTTTTGTTAGGGGCAGGGGACTTCACTATAGGGGAACATAGGAAAGAATACCTTCCATGGGATAGAGGCAGCAACCTCTGTCCAAGTTTCCATTATTTCTAATTATATACGTTTACAGTGAGCATATTCTGCAAACCAAAAATATGAGACGTGTGGTCTGACAAAGGATAAGTCTTTTCAAATTTAAGCTAGATATATTTGTATAAACAGTTTGAAAGACCTAAGACTGAATCAGATATGGCTGTATATTTAACAAATAGCCTTGATGAATTAGGGAATGGCCCATAAAGCTCACTGCATATGCAGACATAGAGAGTAACAAGTTCACCACACCCAAACTACATTAATACTGATGCTACCAAAACAATGACAACAACAACAAAATCCAAGTAGAAAGAAGGACTGTTTCTGCCAATTGCTGACAAAAATTTAAATTCTCTTTCCTAGAGATTTTAATGAAAAGGTCTACAGAAAGGAAACTCAACAATGTACTCTAAAAAACTATACTTATGGCATTCTAATTCTATTCCTTCCAAGAGAGAAAAGAACTCTAGAAAATTACAACACCTCATTTATCCCAAACTTAATAGGCATCAGAAACATATATGAGCAATTACACAAATAGGAAGGGTTAAGAGAATTCCTCACACTAGGTTCAGGTACTAAACTTCTTGAAGGTGATGATAATAAGCAAGACATTTAGAATTTCATAGACCCCATGAACTCATATTTTGCATACAAGTGTAAGAACTTCTCTGGTTTAAAAGTTCATAGCAAGTTAGAGACAAGGAACTAGAAAGTGGGTAGAGAGCAAAATACTTAAGTCAGGCATATGAATACTGCTGGTACTATAAAGATTTGTTCCATGAATGAAAAAATGAGTTATATTTAATAGCCTTATAATAGGCAATGTATTAAAAACTGATCAAAGAATATCCAGGACCTAGAATAGGAGAAATTATTTGCAAATCATATATCTGATAAGGGGTAATAATATATATACATATATTCTGGACTTCCCATTTGTCCAAAGAAGCTTTAGAAATGGCTAAGCATATTAAAAGATGCTCAACATAACTAATTATTAGAGAAACACAAATCAAAACCACAACAAGATATCCCACCTGTTAAGATGGCTACTACCTAAACCAAAAACAAAAACTAAAAATAAGTGCTAGTAAGGATGTGGTGGAACTCTTACCCTTGTGCATTATTATTGGGAATTTATAATAACAGCAATAGACAAGAGGTGGAAGAAACTCAGATGACCACTAAAAATGGATAAATAAGACATGGTGTATATATACCATAGAACTATTATTCAGCCCTTAAAAGATCAACAAGGACATGAAACGATGGTCAACATCACTAGTCATTATGGAAATAAAAATTAAGATCATAGAAGATATCATCTCATGCTCATTAGATGTTCATTATCAAAAAGACAAGAGGTAAATGCTGGCATGGATGTGGAGAAAAGGGAACACTTTGGCACTAGTGGCGGGATTATAAATTGGTACAACCACCATTGAAAACAATATGGAGGTTCCTCAAAGAAATTAAAAATATAAGTACTATATGATCCAACAATTCTACTTCAGAGAATATATCCAAATGAAGCAAAAACATTAACTCAGAAAGATATTTGTACCTTCATGTTCCTAGCCAAGATATAGAAACAACCTATGTGTCCACCAGTGGATGAATGGATAAAGAAGTTGTGGCATAAACATGCAATGGAACATTATTTAGCCATAAAAAATCCTATCACTTGTGACAACATGGATGGACCCTGAGTGCATTATGCTAAGTGAAATAAGTTAGACAGAGAAAGACAAATACTGTATGTTCTTGCTTCTATGTGGAATCTTAAAAAAACAAAACAAAACAAACAAAAACAAACAGATTCATAGAAAGAGAAATCAGACTTGTAGTTATCAGAGGTGGAGGTTTCAGAATTGGAGGAAGGTGGTCAAAAGGTATAAACTTCCAGATATAAGACAAATAAGTACTAGGGATATAACATACAACATGATGATTACAGCTAACAATGCTGTGTGATATATGGGAATGTTGTTGAAGGAATAAATCCTAAGAGTTCTCATCACAAGAACAAATTTTTTCTTCTTCTTTCTTTTTGTTATATCTGTATGTGATGATGGATGTTAGTTAAGCCTAGTATCATAATCATTTCACAATATATGTAATTCAAACCGTCATGCTGCATGCCTTACAATTATACAGTGTTGTATGTCATTTTTCAATAAAACTAGAACAAAAGAAGGAAATTCTGTTCCAAGTTACAACATGGATGAACACTGAGGACATCATTCTAAGTGAAATAAGCCAGTCACAAAAAGGCAAATACTCTCTTAGGTGCCTAGGTGGCTCAGTCGGTTAAGCAGCTGTCTTCAGCTCAGGTCATAATCGCAGGGTCCTGGGATTGAGTCCCGCATCAGGCTCCCTCCTCAGCAGGAAGCCTGCTTCTCCCTCTTCCTAGGCCTGCTGCTCTGCCTACTTGTGCTATCTCTCTGTCAAATAAATAAAGAAACAAAATCTTTTTTAAAAAGTCTTTTTTAGGGGTGCCTGGGTGGCTTAGTTAGTTAAGCATCTGATTCCCGACTTCAGCTCAGGTCATAATCTCAGGGTCATGAGATTAAGACCCACATAGGGCTCCACGCTGGGCATGGAGCCTGCTTAAGATTCTCTGTCTCCCTCTTCCTCTGCACCTCCCCCCAACCCCTACACATTCTTTCTAAAATATATAAATAAATAAAATAAAAATATTTTTTAAAAAGACATCCAGAACCATTTATTGCCCTAATAAATATTTATATGCATCAAGTTATACTCACTACCAACTGTCAATACTAACAATATTGACCATTAAGAAACTCATTTTAGGGGTGCCTGGGTGGCTCAGTGGGTTAAAGCCTCTGCCTTCGGCTCAGGTCATGATCTCAGGGTTCTGGGATCAAGCCCTGCATCAGGCTGTCTGCTCAGCAGGGAGCCTGCTTTCCCCTCTCTCTCTGCCTATTTGTGATCTCTCTCTCTCTATCTCAAATAAACAAATAAATAAACAAACAAAACTCATTTTATTCAGTACATTATGCTTAAGAATGGACATGGATATTACACTCAAGATTGTCCAATATAAAACAGTTTTATAAGTGGCATTTGCTGTAGCAAAATTTAGTTGTTTATAAAATTCATTAATATGGAACACTCCATTCCCAGACAGCACAAGATAAATAATTTCTCTATTTTGCCTCAAAAAAAAAAAAAGACAAAAAAACCCCACACCCATCCTGCTTTATTTATAATGTTATTTGGTTTTCATTTAAAATAAACTCCTTTGTGATGAAGAAAAAGCCCTTTTTTTTTTTATCCTTAATTATATAGGCTGGAGATCTATATTGATTGAGCCCTCTGGCTAATTACTCACCACACATTTCTTATTGTGTAGATATAATCTAATACCTTTTACATAACTTACAAGCAATTTTGAAATTCTTGCAATGTCTTTTTGGAAGATGGATCTATTATTTTATCCAACCGTGGTTATTAATCTAGTATCCCGGAAAAAAAAATCAGTAGGCATCTAACACATTTAAAAGTGGTTTGTAGGGGCCCCTGGGTGGCTCAGTCGGTTAAGCATCTGACTCTTGGTTTCAGCACAGGTCATTATCTGGGGATTGTGAGATGGAGCCCTGCGTTGGACTCTGTCCTGGTGTGGAGCCGGCTTGAGTTCTCTTTCTCCCTCTCCCTCTGCCCTTCCTCCAACCTCCCTCTCCGTCTCTAAAATTAAATAAAAAAATAAACAAACAAACAAATAAATAAAATAAAAGTGGTTTGCCGAGGCCTAGAATTTGTAGTTTTCAAAACTAGTCACAAATTTCGGTAATCCTATGTTGCTTTCTTGTAGCTTTTATCTTGTAAAATATCTCAAAAAAGAGCAAGCCAGCTGGATAAAGTGAGGGTCAACAGTCCAACTGCTTAAAGCCAGAATCAATTTTATGGGTGGAAATCCTTTTATACCTAAGACAATATTTACTTTTAGAATACTTTCATTTTAAGTATATGTTCCAGGCTGTAATTATCTACCTCTACCTCACTGATGCCAAAAACTTTGACAAAAGTTACTGCAAAGTTTTATAAAAACCTACTCTGAATTATCTTCACACATCATAATTAACTCCTAGCACATATAAGTACTCAATAATTTAAAGTTTTTTGTTGAATGAATAATTTAATAAATGGTTTAGGTTATATTTCTAACCTTAATTACGGTTACAGTGCACTGTGGCTACAGCGACATCAAGGCCTCAGCAACACCATTACCACCAGCGCTAAAGCATTTTTAGCTCCTAAATCTATGTTCGGGTATTGCACAGAAAAATGTGGACACATAATCCAAATCGTTTAAGAGTGTCCAAATTAAATAAGCCCAAACACCAGTAAAACTTTTAATTTAAAATTATTACTCTAACAGTGAGGGGACAAAACTATTGAGGCGGCCAGAGTACTTTTTATTTTTTCAAGTCACACACACACACGGTCATGTTCTTTGTAAAGAAAGCAGCCAATTCATGGACGTGGTTATTTAGTTATTCATCCCAGACTTGGGTGGACAACAAATACCCAATTTCACTAAGTTCTCAAGGTGACTATCCACAGAGTTGACAAAGTTGGACAAGAGTTAAAAGGAAAACACTTGTGTTTTGTGTGTGGGTTTTTTTTTTTGTCATTTTTTAAATTAACATGTAATGTATTATTTGCCCCAGGGTACAAGGAAAGCACTTGTTAAAAGTAAATCCTTGCTTTGCTTTCAATATTTGATGATATGATCTTCTTTAGTATTTAGTGATATGATCACTATATTACCGTAACACCAGAGAAGAGAGGAGACAGTGACAAGTGTCTTCTATGAAACAAATAAATAAATTTGACAGTTGAGAAAAGCAAAGAATTTTTAAAGGGGAAATAACTGATTGGAGGGAGCTGACAGAGGAATGTAAATAAAGATTTCAGAGAGTAGCCTCAGGACATGTGGGAACAGTTCTTATCCTGTCAGACTCAGCAGGCCACGTGTAGGACAGTAATTAGCTCTTTTCTACCAAATGGACTAATGAAATATGACAGAAACTGATCCAAATAATAGAAAGGAAGGAAGAGGGAAGACGTAAGACGGTATATGACAAAGGTCAAGGCAGAATGAAGTAACCCAGGAGGACAAAAAGGACTGGCAACTCCCAAACAGTCCACTCAGGACCAACTGAAATTCACAGAGAAGAAAGAGGCTTAGCCGTCCACGACCATCACCACAAAGTGCAAGACAGAAACTGTGTGAATCCAGGAGAGTCCCCACAAACTAGAGGCTATGAATGTCAGACCAATGGTGTCCAGCTTTGACTATACATTAGAATCACATGAGGAACTTTCAAAATTCTGATGGAAAGACGGATTCACTTAATTCCTATTGAACCTGTATGGAGAAATTATTTTAAATCTGTCCAGGTGATTTTAATCCACAGTCAGAGTTGATAACCATGATTTCCACTCCAATTGCTTAACAGAAAAGAAACTACAGCCAAAGGGGGACTGTAATTCATCTTCCCCAATGATTTTTTTGACTTTTTTCTCTTAAGGATATCTGTGGCATCTATTGACATTGTCATGGAACAGGCAACAAACTGGAAAATCAGAGGCCTCGGTCTGAGTCTTGATTCATCTACATCACCTCAGGCAAGGCTTTCCACTCCATAAATGTAAAGTGAAGGGCCGGACAGTTATACAAACTCCTTTGCAGTGAAGAGAAGTCATTTTCTTGCCTACTTTGCTTCCTTCAAAATGGCCTCTCATGTTTTTCACTGTGGCTCTCAGTCTTTTTATTTATCAGCAGATCTACATTACTGTCATTTCTAACCCAGTGGCAGCTCCTACACACACTTCTCCCTGCACAGAGTTTATTTATGGGGTATGAAGGATGCCCGTCCTTCTCCATTTCAGCATTTCAGAAATTCATAACTGAGCATTCATGAGAGAGCTTCCTTAACATCTATCAATTCTCCATCAGAGGACAGTACTTCCAGATATGACCCAGGTCACAATCTTGTTCAAGCTCTCCAGTAATGTTTGACTTCGAAAATAACTCAAGACATAAACAGAAAGATAAGTGACATTTCTAATATTATGTTGATCCTGAAACTCTATATGTGGGGTTTACCTGACAGATCAACTTTCTCATAAAATTCTGATCTGCAGAAATAGTTTATATTCTAAATAATGTTCTAGAACCCAAATTGAATCAGCAAGGTCACACCAGAGCAGGGGTCAGCAAACTATTGTTCAAGTCAAATTTGTCCATTGGACTGGTTTTCTAGGAAGTTTTGTTTGAAACTGACTTCTTTGTATACTCTCTAGGGCTTTCATTCTATAACAGCAGACATGAGTAAGTGTGACAGAGATTATGTGGCTCATAAATCCTAAAACATTTACTATCTGGTCCTTTACAGACAAGTTTGCTGACCCCTGCACTAGAATGTGAGACTAGGGAATGTTGCCCTCAGACACTTATCCTGCTACCTCAGAGGATCCACCCCTACCACAGCCCACCACAAAAAAAGTTTGCTGTGTTATACTCAGATAAGCCTCTGGCTCCACTGAGATTTCTTATTGATGTTACAATAGATGATGTAACCAATCAAAAAGAAAAATCTAAAAGTTTATGTCTTCCATGCACTAGAAACAGAAAAATGGCAGGGCAAGAAGGGGGTGGGGAGGAAGGGGAGTGATGACTGATGGACCACATAAATATTTCCTACCTTCCTCTTTAAATCCCATGAAATAACTAAAAATGTATTTTTAAATGTGCAAAACATCCTTGCAAACTATGAGAAGTTTCCATGGTGAAACAGAAAATTTAAGGAAATATCATAGACAAGAGAAGTTCAACTCAGAAGCAAAACCAGAATGAAACCATATCCCAAAATTCATAGAGGCAAGAATTGCTTATAAAGTAAAATACATTTGGGGAATGCCAACTCATGCGTAACTGAGGCAGAACACTAGGAGAAGCCCCTGAAGTATTCATCAGGGACTAGGTTTGGAGTTCCTTGCTATTTAAGACTTCACCACTGCTCCTCTTGTGCTAAGCAACAGACAGCAGGGATAGTGCCAACTGGCTAAAGTGGTGAGTGTGCGGCTAGAGTCAGAGAGGCTGAGGGTGTACTGGACACCAGGAAGAACAGCAATTCCCTGATACCCAGAAGACAAGTTACCAGCAAACATTTTCAAAAGAATGCCACAATCCTCTCCATGTTAACTGGAAATACAGTATGGTAGCCCAAACAGAAAGGAAAACAGGGATTTTCAAATACAAAGAAAAAAAGATTAGCATGAATCACCAAATGTTTTAGAAAACCCAACACCAAACTCAATAGAACTAGTACTTGAGGAAATAGAGCAAAGATAAATGTAGAATAAATACATTGACTATATTCAAGAGATGGGATTTGATATTTATGAGATCCAGAAATATATTTAAGATATTTTAAATTAATTTTGATCATTGGGCAAAAAACTGAATAGAGGGGCTAAATAGAAGATTGTATTTAGGAAACAGAAATAACAAGTCAAGGAACTTTTCTAGGATGCAGAACAAAAATAAAGAGTTACGTGTGTGTTTGTGAGTGTGTGTGTGTGTGTGTGTGTACTATTAGTCATAAAAGAGTGAGATCTTGCCATCTGCAATAATAGAGATGGATCTGGGGGCATTATGCTAAGTGAAATATGTCAGACAGAGAAAAACAAATACCATATGATTTCACTTATGTGCAGAATCTAAACAACAAAACAAACAACAACAACAAAACACCGGAAACAGACTCATAGATACAGAGAACAAACTGGTGGTTGCCAGAGGGAAAAGGGTCAGGAAGTGGGGTCAGAGCAAAGAGTCAGGGCAAACAGGTGAAGGGAATTAAAAGGTACAAATTTCTAGCTATAAAATAAGTCACAGAGACAAAAAGTACAGCATAGGGAATTAGTCAATAGTATTATAACATGGTATGGTGACAAATGGTGGCTACATTGTGGTGAGCATTGAGTATTGTAAAGAACTGTTGAATCACTATGTTGTACACCTGAAACTAATAAAACATTGTACGTCCACTGTACTTCAATGATAAATATTTTTTTAAAAAATAGACCTCCAAAATATGAAAGAAAAGTTAAGAGACAAGGAGGATGGATCAAGATATTTCAATATATGTCTAATAGGCATTCAGAAGGAGAAAAAAAAAACAGCAAAAAAAGTTAGTGAAGAAATTTTAGAGGGATAAAAATCCCAGAGCTAAAAACATGAGTTTCAAATTGAAAAGGGCTCAAGTGTCAAGCAAGACAAATTAAATTATAGTTGTATATTGTAGTGTAATTTCAGAACATTAAAGTTAGTGAGGAGTAAAATAGTACAAGCTTGAAAAGAGAAACAACAGATTACCGACAAAGGTACACATATTGATAATCAGATTTCTCACTGGCAATACTGCAGTGCTAGGAGAGAAAGGACCACTCTCTTTAAGTATGGGCAGGATATTATTTTGAATTGGTTCCCATCAAACTGGCATTCAAAGAGAAAGGCAAAAATTTATATATATATTTTCAAACCTTCTAGAATTCAGAAGACATTACCTCCACATACCATGAATTAAAGTATTCTCCAATGACCAAAACAATGAATCTAAGAAAGGGGAAGATGTGCAACACAATAAGCAGAGCAGAGAAAGGTCAAACCTTGGACAAGGGGCACCACCTCTTCCAAGTAGTAAAGTAGGTCAGAGCCCTGATGGCATGACTGTGGCCCTGTGGGTATGAAGCCCAATTTTTCAAAGCAATGTCTCTGGGAAAATGCTCCTCTCAGAATGCAACAGGAAGACCCACTGTGCCAGGACAGGATATAGCTATTCCCAAACTCATGTTTGTCTGAGAAACTAGACCTCTCCCAGGTCTATATCTGTTCTTTCTGGGCCTTGAGCTCCTGGTCTGTCAAGTACTAAAAAGTATGCTTACCCTTTCTCAAAAAACTGATCCTTACCCTCTTCAAATGTGTGTTTCGTGAACCAACACACACTCTCTCTAATGAAAGGGCTTTAAAGATGAATATTATGTTTCATCTCTTCGCTATTCAACTAGAAGTGCCAATGTCAACAAACATTCATTGAATTCCATCTCTCCAACTTCTTTGCTGGATCCTAGAGAAGCACAGAGGACTGAAACAAGATCCCAGTTCATGAGAGGTTCCTATGAAGGTGGCTAGCAACCATTTCTGGGGTTCCTCCAATTTCAGGTCAGAGTCTCAGCCTGGGTCTCCACTAGTTTCTGGGATATGTCCAGCTGTTGGCTGGGGAAAGCCTTTGTCTGCATTTTTAAGACCCAGAAGCAAGTAGTAGAGTTATGCATTCTGTAAGGCCTACATTCCCATTTTTTGGTAGATCACTTGGGGGGATGGAGCATTTTGGATGACTTGGCCTGTGGTCTCATAACCCCCCTATATCTGACCTGAGAGCTGGGATGTGGTTCTGATTCTGTTTCAAATAATAATGGGATCAAATAGATCCAAGGGCCTGAAAGAAATCGGGCTTACAGGAAGGTGAGAGGTTAGTACTAATTGTGATCATTCTAGATACCATTTGCTTATCAAATACTCTGTGCCAGGGATTTTATATCTATATTCTTTCTGTCACAGTCACCTTCTAGGGGAAGAATTATTACATGCACGGAGCAAAATGGGAGTCAAAGGGGTGGGGTTATTTGCCCAAGGCTCCTGCTAATAAATAACTGAGACAGGATTTGAACTCCCATCTATCTTAGTTCAAATCCCATGACATTTCTATTGTACCAAGTTGCCTCCTTCTATCTCCGACTAACCATGCTGTACTGGAAAAGTAGAGTTGTCTAGACTATATTTCTTCCTCTGACATACTCTCAGGTAGATGCAGACTTATTGCTTAAGATGGAAGCAGTAATTGGGAGAACGGATGGGAGAGACCTGCATCAGGATGTCCCCTGAATAATTATCCAGTTCTTCCCCACACAGTAGATTTGTTGATTCATCCTCTTCCAGACTAGGAAAAAATGTTTGCAAAGGCTTCTAGTTGAGACAAAAAATGGAACCCTAGAGAAAATGCAAATAATCCAGTATTGCTGACCTGGAGAACCTGAAGAGAGGGAAGGAGATAAGGGGGCAGGAGAAACAGCAGGAGCAGAGAAGTCAAGGGACACCACAGAACCCATGGAGACAGATGCCTTGAGGCATTAAGATTAGGGATTATGAGTCAGAGCTTCCCTGGAGGAGGACAAGAACTATGTCCAGTAACCTGAGCAGGAACCTGTTTCATATGAACATTTGGTCCCTTACTGGTCCTCATTTACTGAGCACTAATTCTAGTAAGGAATTGGGGATGACAAGGTGAATGAAAACCAGTCACAGTCTGTGGGCTGGTGAACCCTGAGTTTCACCCTGATCATCCTAACTGGGTCTTCTTCTTCCAGCCACGTAGACCCACCAGGTCATTTCCATCCTTCCCTTCTCTTCAGATAAATTTGTCCTGCCTATCTCACCCCTTACAAGAACAGAACATACATACACCTTCCACATCACACATCCACACACAAATTCAGGGTTAATTGCAAATATAAAATTAATTACAGCTAAAGCCCCAGTTCTGCATATGACAGAGAATAAGCAAAATACCCAATCTTCTGAACTGAAACAGATATTTCAAAACACTAAGCAGCCACTTACCTAAGCTGTCCACCCAAGCAAAGGGCACAGGTTTACCAGAACATTCCACAGTAGAGCAAAGGTGACCTGAACTCTGGCTATCCTGAGCCTTTGGAAATGAAGTCCTAAAATGGTACTCTAAGTACACTGAGCAGAACCCTAAAAAGCAATGGTAATGGGCAAGAAAATATGGCAGCGTAAAGGGAGTCCTCCTCCACTGGAGGACAAGAAACCCACTGACTTGAAGCTGAGAGACAGAGAAGACTTGCTCACCAGCACTGTCTCTACCCTAGAGTCAAGTTCATTATCTCTAGAATAAGCTAATCATCCTGCAGAAGATAGTACAAATTCCAATGGTCTAAAACCCACAGAAGCTATGCTAGATGATGACAGAGAAGATCCTCTTGCCAAAGGCACAGAAGTTTCTACGGACAGCCCAGAAAGGGAACCTATCCTTACCTTGGAACCTTCATCTACAGTCACCCCTGTCAGCTCTACCACACTCCTTGCTCCCAGAACTGAATCAGATCTTGACAGATCCAGAGAGGAGGTATGAGATAATATCTGTATACTACATTAATATGTAAATAACAAGGATTTTGTTACCTATCCAACATCCCCCTCCTGTAAGCCATTCCTACTGGAAAACTTTCCAACATTTTGGGGAAAGAACACTGAATGGAAGCTGTCCCAGGATCTGGCTTCTGACTTAGTCACTATAGCTCTTTAACCCAGTAACCGGGGGCACCCCTTACCTTCTTACGTCAAGAGTTTGTCATTTGTGATCTTACGATGATAACGTGAGTATTCCTATGTAGCACAAATAAGATTGGTGTATGAAAGTGCTTTAAAAACTGTTAATCACAATTTAGTGGTATTTTGAATGATTTTGTTTGACAAAATCATACAATAAATATTGTTGATACTTAAAAAAGCAAAGATGCACAAAACAAGAAATAATATTTCCAGTAAAATTGAGAATCAGCTATCTATGAAACAGATATCTCTACTCATGTGAATATATAGTGGGGAGCTAGATTACCTTTCTGGGTTTCCTTTCACACTTACCTTTAAAAACAGTAGCTAAACACCTCTCTAAAAGTACAGAAAAGAACAGCCCAGTTCTTTTTCTCTTCCCAGAGTAGCCTGAGGAAAGCACAGTAATAAGAGCCAGATGTGTAACACTGACTCCAGCTGAAAAGCGTGGATACCTCATTTCAAAGTTCAGCAGGGAAATCATAAGCTGTATGAAGCGTTGTGTTTTGTATCAGTCTGAATCACGAATCCCTCCAAAATTTTCCAGAAACAGTATCAGTTTCAAGGTTGCTAGCTCCCAACTTGTGTCCTTCGAATAGCCTTTTATCATAACCCAACTCCCTCATGCTGCCCATAGTTGCCCCCAGGAAACGGTGCATTTTTAAAGTTATGGCCCTTAATAATTTATGAACCTGGCAGAATGATGATGTCAAAGCCATTTGAATTCCCAGAAGAAATACACCCTAAAATGGCATGAATTGAAATTGATCTAAGGGGTATAAAATGGATGTTGCTGCCATTTGTCTCATTGGTAATAAATGATGCTCTTCAGGTAAGCGGTAATGCAAAAGAGTAGAAGGATCGGATTTAGTAACTTGAGATTCTTCTTCTTGGACACCACTCATTTTGAGAGGCAAGTGATAGTTACTGTTGAGAGGTATGCCCGGATTCCATCTATTGTGTTGGTGATTGCTATCCTAGGGATAGGTACAAATGTGAAAAATAAACACCGTTTATACTGTCTTCCTTTAAAATTTCATCCAATACAGCTGATCCTCATGTGTGATGACAAGATTTCTTCATTCATTGAGGAATTTTTTTTCTGCTGATAAATCTAACAATCTGGTTCTTGTCACATGCTTTTTAAAAATTGTACCATGGTTTTTGTTATTGTTACTGTTCTTACTGATATACAAAAACTGCACATTTTTAATGTATATAATTTGGTGAGTCAGGACATGTACATCAACCCATGAAACCATATCTCAATAAAGCTATTACAAAAAATAAAATAAAAGCACATGTATTTGAAAAAATGTACCATCTGGGCTATTGCAGAAGCAAGATGTCAATAATGCTAAAAAAAAAAAAAAAATACAATTGGCTATGACTGGTGACTGGTGGAGAATATGTAGCTCTGGGCCAGGACCAGGCTCCCAGTATAAAGGAAATTCCAATGCCTGAAAGCATGAAAAATCCCCATTCTATGTGTGTCCTCCTGGTTAGGCTACTTCTAAAAAAGACTCTGTCTTTCAACAGTTTGGAAAGCTTTGAGCCTCGGAATACAGCATGCATGCTCTAAATGCAAAACAAATGTTGCCAGATTAGTTCCATGTAAGGTAATAAGTAAGAGCTGTATGTCTATGATCTTGCTCCAAACATCAAAAGGATAGCAGAAGTCTAACCCAGTGAGGCTCAGAACACATATTTGATCTCTGCCCTGAAGTATTTGCTCACCAAACATCCAGGAGTCAGAAAGCTTAGGGGAGCCACTTCAGGGAATTGGTTCCAAAGGAAATCTGGTCCAACAAAAAGCTATACTAATTGTTGATCTATTTTGTATTTTTTTAATTAAACAGATAAGTAAATTGATTTGTATTGCCCAGGGTAATACGCCTGGAGATATCAGGCTCCTCATTTTCTGCCAACCTAAAATTAGAACTCAAATCTTAAGGTGAAAGCAAGTCCACCAATAATGGTCTCATAAACATCAAGGACCAGGGGTGTAAGCCCCTAAGTAATAAGTAATTCTTCCAACATACTTAATTCATTCTCCCCAGAATTTCTGTACACACAGGGGTTCTTCTTTCCAGAGGCATGAGGATGAGAGCTTTCTTTCAAGGAAAGATAAACTATACATTTCATTAGAAAAGGGTCAGAGTTTCAAAGATTGGGACCAAAGCTGATTAGAAGACTTTGTTGATCCCTACCAATGGAAAAAAAAAAAACCTCACATTCAGAAAAACTATAAGGGAATCTCTAAAATACTGTTTCTTAAAGATATGGACATCTAGATAAAAAATTAAGAATCTCACCAAAAAACATCAAGTAGGACAAAATTCATATTTGTTAAGTCTTCACAAGTGACCCCAACAGCAACACCCTGTGGTCAAGCAGAAGTCTCTAGCAGAAGCTGTTCACATCATTCCCAGCGCAGTTTGCTTTCCTCTTGTCCCAATGACTTTCCCTCAACTAAAACAAACTCCTTACTCTGTATTTATTTTTTTTTATTTCTTTATTTATTAGGAAAGAGAGAGAGTGAGAGAGAGCATGAGAAAGGAGAAGGTCAGAGTGAGAAGCGGACTCCCCATGGAGATGGGAGCCCGATGTGGGACTCGATCCCGGGACTCCAGGATCATGACCTGAGCCGAAGACAGTTGCTCAACCAACTGCGCCACCCAGGCGCCCCTTACTCTGTATTTAAACTCCACTTCAGCCAAACCCTACTTTTCCAATCCCCAGAACAAGACCAATCAAAAGCCATCCTCTATCACTTTCAAACTTTTTTGAAACTTCCTCATCTTACTGATTGTTGTTCTCTCTCCATCACAGTCATGCTCAAGCAGTCACCTAAGGTCAACAAGTCCATGGCACATGATTCACAATGTGGCTAAGAGCTGGCAGAACAATGTCCCTCCCAAAGATGTCCACATGCTAATCCCCAGAATCCCTGAATACACAAAGGGAATTTGCAGATACAGTTAAGGCTAGAAATCTTAGAATGGAGTAGCCTGGATTAGCCAAGTAGATCAAATATACTCAAAGGAGCCTTTGGAAGCTGAGAATCCCTCCCTGTTGTAGTCAGAAGATGAGGTGGAAGAAGAGGCAAGAGAAATGTGAAGCATGAAAGGGATTCAGTCCACCATTGCTGGCTCTGAAGATAGAGGAAAGGAACCACAAACTAAGGCACATGAACAGTCTCTAGAAACTGAGAACCACCACCTGTGCTCAGCAGCCAGCAAGGAAATGACTGTGTTGTTTTAAGCTGTTAAGTTCGTGATAATTTAACAATAGAAAATTAATACAGTGGTCATTCGTTTGCATTAACAGCTACAATGAATTGCTTTTCTTTAATATTTACTATAGGCTTTTGCCTTGCTCTTTGTGTACTAGAATGACTGACTTATTATTTTACCATTTTATTGCTTTTAGTATTTTATTATTATTTGATTTTTTAATTAAGATTTGCCATTTATGATTTATAATATTCTATAACTGGATTTAGGAATTCATCATCTTATCAACTGATCAGGAAAAAAGTTCTAATCCTCCATCCTCAAATTATTTAAGTAGACACATTCTTTAACTGTATAAATATAAGGTCTAGTGATGCCAAATAGATTTATAGATAAATACTTTAACAGAAGCATCTAGAATAATGTTTGGCCAAATATCGGGGTCCCGTGGCTTAACCATATTAACACATGAATTTATTTCATATTATATTTGAATTAAATCCATGATTTACCTCTATAAAATAATAATAATGATAATAACCTTTAACAACTGACAGACCTTTGAGGCCAAGTTAGGCTGGATCTCTTTCACTTCCAAAGGCATCACTATACCCCTCCAAAATCAACCAGGTCTTCATAGTACCCATTCATCATAGGGGAAGCCCCCAATCATTCGCCACTGCTAAGCAAGAATTCCAAGTACCATTTTACCATTTTTACATATGTAGGGTCACCATTGGTAAATATTCTCATATTACCTGTCCCGAATAGCTTTTAAAAAATTAAGTTAGCATTCACTCAAAATACTGATCAAACATTTACTGCAATCAAGTCATTGTAGAAGATATAAAGAAGCAAATACTTCAAAGAGCTTAAAATATACTTGGGACATTATACAACATATTAATTCAATATACATGCTTAAGAAGAGGTCAAGTCCGATACTAAGTACATTTACCTGGGAAGCTCCATTCTAGCTATGTTACAAGTCTAAAGAAAACGCAATAAGATGCACAGGTGATGGTGTTAAAATGTGAAGGACAATGTTACGTCTATTTTCAGAATCATGTTAACAAGATTGAGAGGCTAAACCCAACACTAACCAGACCCGGACCTGAAACATTGCCAGTTCTCAACCACAACTTCACTCTGGGACTTTCATTTTTTTAAGTAGGCTCCATGCCCAGCACAACTCACAACCCTGAAATCAAGACCTGAGCTAAAATCAAGAGTCAGATGCTTAACCAACTGAGCCACCCAGGTGCTCCTCTGTAGGACTTTTTAACAACCCAGTTCAATAGGAAACCATCTGTCATGTTTTTAAAAACCCACATAAAGATACATTCCAATTTCTCTAGAGATATCAGGGTCAGTAACTTATTTGAGAGGTCCTCCCTTATCAATACAGTTATGTGTACTTTGGATCTGACTAATAGGAACTCTCTTATTTGGTAAACATAGGTATCTTAGCTGATTGGCAACCAGGAAAAGGAGCTGTAAATGATAAACTCTGTTTAGGTATAGTTCAGTTTCCCTTTATTATAATAGTTTAGGTATTGGCTGAAAAAAAATAGCTGAAGTTTAAAAACAATTACTTAAAGTGATAGTTGAATTTTATCTTCTTAATATTTGGAAATGATTCATTCCTTCACATTCACTTAGCTCCATGAAGGCTATGAGTCAATTAGCACTCTTGTCATATTAAGCATAAAATAAAAGAAAGTGGCATTCAAAATTACCACGTCTGGATATCTTCTCCAGACCTCTTCATGCTCCCAACTTTCTTTCCTTACTTGTCCCTGTTCTTTATGTTTCGGTATTACTTATCCTTTTGGGGAGGAGGAGGATAGTTGTCTCCAAGATGGGGTGGAGGAGGGGAGGAGATGGGAAGAGGAATTTTTGTTTTTGTGTTTTGGGGGGGTTTTGTTGTTGTTTGTTTGTTTGTTTTAATTATCATCCTAACATCTAGTACTCTTTCTTAGTCATCTAGATGAGGAAGATTTTTTTTTAAAGCTATACATTGCAGTTTAATAACAATCACACATCTGGCAACCAAGATCCAAGACAAGCTCTAAACTGAGGCACAGCAAGGAGGAGCCCCACAAGTCAATGCATTCAAATTAGTGCAGTTTACTGGAAAGCCCCTAATTTTATGGCTAACCCTCACCTTACATAACAAACTGACTCACCACTCCTGAGTATATTCAAAATTGCAAACATTAAGAATGGGCAAGGGCAACAGGCTGACATGCTATCCCCAGGAGAGGTTCTACTGGAAACGAACAAAAACCTACAACAAGCAAACAAAGTTGCTCAAACAATGGAGTCTGGGGTCTTTTAAACTGATGAACTATATTCAATAACTCTACACAGTTTGGTCTAAAAAAAACATTACTACCATTTTCCCTCTATTCTTACATATAAGTTTTCACTTTTTAATGTTTCAGAAATCAAAATCAGTCTTGGAAGTGATGTGTTCCTTCAACATAATAGTGTTTCTTCCCTTTAATGAAATTCAGTAATGGTATATCTTACAATGTAGGATAAAAGAAATGAGGTAATGAATATGCATAGAAAGTTGAATTGAGTTCACTGTCCTCTGGATTGAGAGTTTCAACATTTTATAGAAATTTTCATCCCAAATAAAGCATTTACATCTCTTAATTTGACTTAAAGGGGTAATCTAGAAAATTAAGTTATGTGGAGCACTACATTCCCCACAGATGCCTGATAAATGAACTATATAATCTAAGTATATGGAGCTCCCAAAAAAGCAGCCAAGGGTTATCATAAAGTGTCGCTAGCTTACATTTTTAGTAAGTTTTCTTTTTCCTGATTAACTGATGTTTGACATTTTTAAAGACCTACTCTAGGGGCCCCTGGCTGGTCCAGTCAGAAGAGCAAGCCACTCTTAATCTCAGGGTCATGAGTTTGAGCCCCACATTGGGTGAGAGATTACTTACATAAAGAAAAGTTCAAAAAAAAAATAAATAAAGACCTGCTCCAGTGAAGTTTAAAGGCTTCATATGTTCAACGTATAATTTTTCAGCTTCCACATTTAAAAAAATGTGCACATATTTTCACTCTCACATAATAAAGAAACACTATATGCTTGAGCAGACAGTGTTTCTTGACTATTTCTCTTGCTTTATTTTTGGTAACAGTTAACTAAACTAGTCCTCAAACTATCCTTCCCCAAGTTAAAAAATCTAAACTCCCATTCAAATATTTATAAATCTCCCTATCTGACTGGCACTGTGATCAATCAACATTGTACGCAAAGATAAAGAAGATGTAAGTTCTACTCCCAAGGGGCTCAAGAGGGTGTGGATTAAAAAAACCCAGAGGTCTTATTAAGAGCTGATGAATCAATCATTTTTTTGTGAAATATATTCCCATAGCTTATCCCAATTTTGATAAACTAAAAGACACTTCTGGGGCACCTGGGTGGCTCAGTGGGTTAAAGCTTCTGCCTTCGGCTCAGGTCATGACCTCAGGGTCCTGGGATCGAGCCCCGCATCGCATCAGGCTCTCTGCTCAGCAGGGAGCCTGCTTCCCCCTCTCTCACTGCCTGCCTTTCTGCCTACTTGGGATCTCTCTCTGTCAAATAAATAAATAAAATCTTTTAAAAAATAAAAAAATAAAAGACACTTCTATAGGCCACCCCAATTTCAATAAACTGAAGTACAATTTCAATAAACTGAAGTACGATCTCAAAGCACACCCCAATTTCCACAACACCTTATACCTAAGTTGGGTAGGAAATTTATGCTTGAGTAAGTAAGAAAATATAGTCAATAAAATTTGAGTGTTGGAGATAGATTAGAATATTAACTCTGCCATTTATTAATTTTATGATCCTGAGGGAGTTACTTAGCCTCTCTGAGTCTCAGTTCTCCCTCTGTAAATACAGAGATTTGTTGAGATTTATAAAACAATGTAAGAGGAACACCTAGCACAGTGCCCAGCACACAGTAAATGCTCACTAGCTCTTATTATTCTATTGAGATATAACTGACATACATCACTGTCAAAGTTTAAGGTATATAGCATAACAGTTTGACTTATATATCTTGTTGGATGATTACCTCAATAAGTTTAGTTATCATCCATAATCTCATATAGATACAATACAAGAGAAAGCAAAAAATGAAAAGACTTTTTTCTCCCTTGATGAGAACTCTTCAGATTCACTCTCTTAATGACTTTCTTGTATCTCATACAACAGTGTTCACTGCAGTTTTCACATTGTACAGTACATCTCTAGTACTTATTTATCTTACAACAGAAGCTTGTACCTTTTAACCATCTTCCTCCAGATCCTCCTCCCCCAACTTCCTGCCTTGGATCATCACAAATCTAATCTCTTTTTCTATAAGTTTGGTTGTATTATTTTGTTTTGTTTGATTCCATGTATAAGTGAAATCATAGAGTATTTGTATTCCTCTGTCTGACCATGGGACTAGTTCTCAAAAGGAAAGCATGTGTGTCACTTGAGGACCAAGAATCTTAAGGAGCAATTGTCCCTTTTTCACTCATTTTCCCCCATTCTCTGGCTGAATGCGGATGTTTCACAGGATATGCCACAAGATAGAAAGAGCTTGGGTACCCAAATCACCAGTTGGGAGCTTGGCCACCCACATGACAAGGAATACATGAAGAAGAAGTAAATTTCAATAATGCTATGTCACTGAGACTTTGGTGTTTGTTACAGCAGCCAGCTTTACCCTAACTAGTCCAATTTGCTATCTCAGTTTTCTATTATACAGTTTTTCTCTTTTTGTGTCTCTTAATAGGTCTATTTATTTCTAGTGAAAAATTCGATTCTCTGATCTATTCCTGGCTTTTAGGTACTATAAAGATTGCCAAGAATCTGTTCCTCTGGCTTACTGAAATAGTTACCTATATTTTTCTCCATTTATCTGTAGCAGCTTGGCTTATCATACCAAACTACTACTATTTGATGGAAGTGATTATAATAGAATAGAGTTGTAGTGTGGGACATAAATGTAAGTTTAAATATTGATTATGAGTAACCCTGGGCAAATTCTTTCACCATGCCTCAGTTTCTTCCTTTGTAAAAAGATGATGACCCATTTTACCTCTAATTTGACATTTCATGTTTTCAATATTCCCTGTCTTTGCTTGTTTTGCCAGGTCACAGGTGAAGATGATCAATTTTGCTTCCAGGGCAAGTCATGAAAGATTAAAGATTTTTAAATCTTTATTAATATTTATACGTTTAATGTTTTAACACATAAAACAGTTTGATGCATGCTCAGAATGTGCTCATTAACAGAGTGACAAGTAAAATAAACTTCCACAGGTGTGCGTAAGCCTCTTATCCAGAATAGTGGGCTCTCTAAATCTCTCAGTAGGTAGAGATAAGTTAAGTGAAGTAAAAGAGAAGTAAAGTGAAAATTGGGGTTTGGATTGAAATCATTTGTAATTAAAAAGTGTTTTTCTCTTCACCTTTTAAATCACCTCAACTCACTTCAACTTTGGGGAACTCTGTCCTGAAATTTGTTTCTGTTTAACCTACCTATCCACATCACCTATAGCCACCAAGAGAAAACAAAATTCAGAATGAGTTAGTCAAGCAAAAATTCAAACTAAAACTAACTCATAAACTTTGTTTTCTAACAAACACTCAACAACCAAACCAAAATTCTTAACTTCTATCATAATTATAAGTCTTTCAAAAAATCCATGAAAAGAAAATTGAACACCAGTCATTCAAAATCATGAGCAGATAAGCAATGAAACCAATTTATATTTGCACAATGTCTGCCTCCATTCCATGAATTGGCATGTCCAACCATGCAGAAGAGATTTTTCTCCTGGAATAAAATATTCTTCCTAATAGGTGTACGTAATTTCTATACAGAGAGACCATAATCTGAACGTATGCTAGCACCCAAGGCAAAATTGGCCAATATGCACACTAAAGAATGAAAATGGGGAAATTTTATTAATGATCTTTTTTACAGAAACAAAAATTGTCCCATACAAAAACCACAATGCTATTAAAATAGAAGTTTTAAACACATATAATTTCCCCCAGTCTTACATTTCACACGAGACAGGCAAGTCAGTTAACCTCTCTGATATAGACAGAAAGATATGTCTATGTACCTACATAACTCAGTATTTGGCATTTCAAGCATAAGGGTAATGTGTCAGTTTTCCATTTATTCTTCTCCTATGGACATTAGCTAACTTGGGGTTATCAGGCACAAAGAGAAATCTTTTCCTGTAATCCCGGCACCACCTAATTCTGTCATTCAAAAATATCTTTCTCTATGATACTTGAAAACAGCTATAGAAAACAGCTCCCCTGTATGGACAGAACCAACCCCCCAACCCCCCTGAACTGATGCACAGGGTTCACAAGTCAAGAGGAAGAGCAAGAGGATAAAAGGAAGAGATTCAGCATTAGGGAACTGTGACATCACTGGCAAATTGAGTTTGGTACTCCATAACATCTAACAAGAGAATTCTTCATTAGCGCTGTCATTTTTTAAAATTGGGAAACATTGGCCACATTAGCACAGTTTTTATGCAGCATTACATACACTGGTGCTCCCTTCCTGAGTAGCTCAGCCAAAATGCATTTTCTCAGCAGTTTACCTCCCAGCTGCGGCTTTGGTTACTGCTGGTGGGGGGTGAGGGCAAAGCAGGTAGAAAACATCATTCCCATCAAGCCACTGAGCAGCAACCAGGACCTGATGTGCTTTCTATTTTTTAACAAGTTGCCATCTACACGATAAATGACTGAAAATCAACTAGGTAGTACTAAAAGCACTGTTTCCAGCCATGGATCTCCAGTTTGGTCCACTCGCAATACTGGATATGCTAGTAAGTTGCCTTTCCATTCATTGAGGTGTTCTAAACCTTGAATATACTTCAGTGATTAAATGAAATGTCTTTTTTGGTTTACAGATTGTTTTAAAACTAACGCTGCACAAACAATGCTTTCTTTTTTTTTTTTTTTTTTAAGATTTTATTTATTTATTTATTAGGAAAGAGAGAGAGAGAGAGCATGAGAAGGGAGAAGGTCAGAGTGAGAAGCGGACTCCCCATGGAGCTGGGAGCCCGATGTGGGACTCGATCCCGGGACTCCGGGATCATGACCTGAGCCTCATCCCGGGACTCCGGGATCATGACCTGAGCCGAAGGCAGTTGCTTAACCAACTGCGCCACCCAGGCGCCCCAAACAATGCTTTCTTATCCAAACATTTGCATGGCAAATTACCTTATAGCCAAACTAGAGCCAAGCTAAGTGACACAGACAAGAAAGGCTTGATCTCAGTTTCCTCATTCAGGCTTATTTTTCCACGTCTCATCAATTTATTCTAGTAAGCCTAGTAAGCCTCCAATCAACATTAGTAATTGCTTCTCTTAAAAATGGCAATCATATTTAGACATGTCTTATCCTTTGTAAATACTTGCTGGTTAAGGTGAACCTGACATATATGGTCAAAATAGTCCTAAAGAACTATCTGTAAACTGATTTTTTTAATAGAGAAATTTAAACATATACTTGAGAGTACTTATTATTTACAGGAAGTCTATGACTAATTCTTTTGCAAAGTTCCCTTTTGCAATGTGAACATCCAGCCCTGATTTATCTATTTTGTAACTCCCAATCTTCATATATCAAGTATATACCAAAAAATGTCTACCACAGTGCATGGTAGTGGTCATTCAATAAATATTCTGGTTTAGTGCAGCTTCAGGGAATCCACAAAATAATCTAACATTTATCACAGCGCACCCAGACACATTTTGTAAAATTAGGTACACGCTTCTGACCTTGGAATAACTTGGGCATATTCATGATATTCCAGATATTAGATGACTCCATGGAATTTCTGAGTTTTAGAGAAATCTTTGGATTGGATTAACTAGCAGAGAGCTTAGTCACTTCGGAAATCAATTTCCAGATTCTTGACTTCTATGGGTAGTTTTTCCCAGAACTAATCTTCCTGCAGCTGAGACTTCCTGCCAGTTCTCCTTCCTACTACTCCTCTCTCCCACGTAAAAACCCAAGAAGTCACAAACAAAAAGACAAAATAGCAGTCCTCAACACCTTATTTAATCAAAGTATCATAACTATCTTTGTCTAAATTATTAATAGCTTTGCTATTTACACATAATTATTTTATAAATTATAACTCATTCACATAACTTTCATCAACTTTATACTAACAATAATTCTTAAGATCACCCAATCCAGAGGGGAAAAAAGTTAACACTTAAAGACTTATAGTCACAAGAAATTGAAAATAAATGCAGCTTTATTAATATTCATATTTTTTAAGACACCATGATAGGGTGATCAATAAGAGATGTTCAAACATAGGATAATAGTCTCTAAGAGAAGTGGAATGAATAGAGTTTCCAAGAGGTGAAGAACTTGGTCTGTTATTTTTTAAAAAGATATTAGGTATCAAATTAAATCAAATATTCTGTTGTATACACTTCAAGGAGTGATGTAAGAGTTCCATTTTAAACTATCAATATTCACAATATGCCAGAAATAACTCCGTTTTCAACTTACTAAAATTAAAAGAGTAACTACCGTGGAGAAATCTGCAGGACACCATCTTAACCAAGTGATCAAAGTTAACAGACCAACAATGGGACAACTGGTATCCTGTAACTCCTAATGTGTCATAGTGACAAGGATACAAAACCACTTCTGAGAAATTCCTGTGAAAGAAGCATTACCCGAATCTAATCATGAGGAAATTTCTAACGAACCCAAACTGAGGGATATTCAACAAAATAGCTAGTCTTTACTCTTCAAAATGTCAATATTATGAAAGCAAAGAAGATGTTAGAACTGTTTTGGATTCCTACAATAGGTGAGCCTCGACTAGATGAAAATGCTATGCATGAAGACAAGCAGTGAAATTTGAATGCAAAACTATAAGTGTGGTAATAGTTTTTTATCAAACTTCTTAATGGAGGCATAATATTCCATTGTATATATGGACCATATCTTCTTTATCCATTCGTCTGTTGAAGGGCATCTTGGCTCTTTCCACAGTTTGGCGATTGTGGCCATTGCTGTGAAATAAGTCAAGCAGAGACAGTCAGTTATCATATGGCTTCACTTACGTGTGGAGCATAAGGAAAAACATGGAGGACATTGGACGAAGGAAAGGAAGGGTGAGTTGGGGGAAATCGGAGGGGGAGATGAACCAAGAGAGACTGTGGACTCTGAACAACAAACTGAGGGTTTTGGAGGGGAGGGGGATAGGGGAGTGGTTGAGCCTAATGGTGGATATTGAGGAGGGCACGTATTACATGGAGCACTGGGTGTGGTACATGAACAATGAATCTTGGAACACTGAAAAAACAAAATTAAATTAATTTTAAAACAAAACAAACAACAACAAAAAAAACTTCTTGACTTGGGTAATTGTACTGTGCTTATGTTGGAAATGTCATTGTTCTTTGGAAATGTACACTGAAGTATGTAAGAACAAGGGAGTACTTAACCTCAAATGGTTCAAAGGAAAAATTAGATAGATAGACAGATGGGCAAACAGATAATGAATGAAGAAGAAAACTGGCAAAATATTAACAATATTAACAATGAATTTGGTGAAGGGTATATAGGTGTTCTTTGTATTACTCTGGAAATTCTCCATGAGTTTATAATTATTTCAAAGTAAAAAGTAAATAAAATAAAATCTACCTATCAGATTAAAATATGGCTCAGTCAGTTAAGCGTCTGCCTTCAGTTCAGGTCATGATCCCAGAGTCCTAGGATCTAGACCTGCGTTGGGCTCCCTGCTCCACAGGGAGACTGCTTCTCCCTCTACCCTTCCCCCTTCTTGGGTTCTTTTTCATGCTCTCTCAAATAAATAAAAATAAGATCTTAAAAAAATTAAAATATGGGAATGACTACATCATTTTCCAGAGTCTTACCAGGTATTATTGGTCAAAATCTGGCAAAATGCTGCAAATTCTGGATTGGTCTTCTCTCTCAACAGGATCCTTGTCAGTAATACAATTTCTGCTCTCCTGAACTCCTGTTCACGCATTTCCCAACAACAAGAGCTGTATGTTCAATTTTATCATCTCCTTTCTCAATTTTGTCTACCAAATTGACACTCTCTGTCTGCCACCTTCTTAGGAAATAGTAAAGAAAGTTATCACTTTCTATTTAATAAGCATGAACTATTTGCCTAGAGAGGCAACAAGCTAATTAAGTTTAAAGATGAATGATCTACAACTAATCTGAGTTTATACTGTCAGCATATGGAGAAAAAAGAAAAGCCTTCCAGTAGAAAACAAAATACATCCAAATGTCTTCACCATCATTAAATTATTTTTATCTATAGTCTATGATATTTCATATGTTATATATACAGTATATACACACATACATATATATAACTGAGCATTGAGCATATAGATAAAGTCTCTGTATATATTTGATAAAATATACAAGGTATAATATTGGAAATTTGTCTTTAAAGGGAATGATGTAGCTCTAAATCCATATTTCATATTTTTTTATATGTGGTCTTGAGTAAGGAAAGGGTTAAGATATAGGCAGAGAGAGATAGGAGGCTCCTGACTCCCTTGATGAGGTTCACAGAAATCCCAGATGTGGAGAAACACTGAGGTGAACAAAACCAGAGATAAGGGAACAAACCAGACCACCTGACCCTGAATGTTAGGGAGTATATTTTTTTGGCAGCTACATTGTAATCACCAAAAATGATCAGACCTCAAAGAAGTAAGCCATCAAGGAAATTATCAATAGTCCTCACTTAAACCAAGGCGGCACAGGATCTTCAAGGCCAACAAGCTTCCCCAGTCACTTCTCAATAAAAGATCATCAGTGAAAGCCCACCGTGGCAACCCATTCAGGACCCCTCTCACTCTCAAGAGCTTTTTTCTTTCCTTTCTGCTCTCACCTTCAGTTAATAAACTTTTACTTCACTTCACCCTTTTGTGTCCTTGAGAGTCCCCCTTCTTCAGGTTCTTCGACCCCCTGGAACCCTGCAGCAGTCTCAGAGTGTATAGGATACACTCCCATTTATCTCCACTCCATTCTTCTGAGGAAAACAGAAAATAATCCCACTTGACAGATAAGAACACAGGAGCAAAATGGGACAAGGGACTTGTGCTGTATAAAATCATAGGTAGAGACTATTCAACTAAATTAAGAAATTCGCCCTCCCAGGTACCCATCTATAGTTACATAATGGATCATGTTGGGACATGCTGGAATTTTCCCATCCCCCACACAGAGACACATGTACATGCATATACGTGCTGCATAATATACACATGGATGTGAACATACATACATGAATATATTTAACACTGACGTTAACAAGAATAGATCATTTCACCCAAACTCAGGCATGAACCAACACCAATAAAAATATCTCCAAGGGGCATCTGGGTGGCTCAGTTGGTCAAGCATCTGCCTTCGGCTGGGGTCATGATCGCAGGGTCCTTGGATCAAGCCTCGCATCTGGCTTCCTGCTCAGCAGGGAGTCTGCTTCTCCCTCTCTCTCTCTGCCCCTTCCCCTGCTTGTTCTCTCTCTCAAATAAATAAATAAATAAATAAAATCTTTTTTAAACATCTCCAGAAATCAGTTTATTTCCTTTTATCCTTCTCAACAAAAGGAGTTAATGAGTATGTGAACAGAAGAAAGTGGATATCTGCAAAAATCAATCCTGCCTCAGGTTGCTGAGATGGCCTTTAAGCCACAGACAGTTCAAATTTCAAGACTCAGAGACAAAACTTACAGCCAACAATCCCAGGAAAATCTAGTGTAAATGTCAAAAGAAAATTCCTGATATACTATCTTTCTATCATGTCAAGAGTTTCATAATTAGAAATCAAATGTCGGCTTCTAAATGTTCAAAAGCCTTCCAGAACCTTTCCATCAAAATAGCACAAAACAAAGAGGCACTTTGTTTCCACTGATCTCCCAGGTCTTTTACTGAAAGCAAACCAATTCTAACTAAAGGAGCCTAGATAACATTTCAAAAGTGTTGCTACTCCTAAAATCTCTTTACCTTGTAAGCACTGAATTACAGACATCTTTCAAAGCAAGTTCACCTTGGCTGGTAAGAGCCAAGGAGCCCCAAGAGTCTATACACAAAAAAACTGAGTCCTTTGTAATCATTGTAAGAGTTGCTATTTGTAATAGTTGAAAATCAAAGATTTCCAGTTTATGACAGTTCCGTGGAGACAGAAAATAAACCTTGCAATGGATAGGGTTATGGGACACATTTTCCACTCAGAGATGTGACTCACTTCTGCTTCAGCTGTATTTCATAAGAGCTGCAGAGGGGGTGGGGCAAGGCTGGAAGGGGTCAGAGAAGGATGGAGGAGGCGTAAAATTAGAACTAAAATAATGAGACCTTAAAATTCTCTGGTGAGAGAGCAGAGAGAAGCCATTAGCAGGAGACGAAAGAGGAGATGATACAGTTAATTACAAGGAGCTCTACAGGGGAAGGTAGCTGACAAATGGGAGGCCCACGATCCAATGGAGGCTTCCTGAAGGGCCATGTGTCTCCCTAGGACTGGTCTGAGCCAAATGATTCAGCACTTACACATCTGAATTTGCCATCTAACACCTCCCTGTCTTCACACCAGTCAAGACCCACACATACAGATCAGGAGCTAGGGAGCTACAAGGTCAGCAGGAATTACCTGAGAACCAAGACAGGCCCTAAGTTGAACCTGAGCACATTAAGGGTCTTCTGAAAAGACAGGTCCACTTGCCCTGTGACCAGGGCCCAGAGCCCGGTCAACTCCACCATTAAGTTCGGCCCCCCTTCAAAGAATAGCTTGGTGTCTTGGGGTTCTCCTTTTTCCTTCTGATTAAAAGCAACTTCTTAAAAGTTAACTTCTTACTATAAAAGCAATGCATTAGAAAAATTAGAAATACAAAGAAGAAAAGAAGAAAGAATACAAAGAAGAAAAAACAAGCCAGATGCTCACCACAGAGATAAATATCATTAACCACTAGGTATATAAGTAATAATAAAATCAAAATAAGAATAACTGCCTATATTTATTGATCAATTACCATGCTAGTCACCCTAATAAGCATTTTATAGATATATTCTTATTTTAATCTTACTGTAAAACATAACCTAAAGAAAAGGTAAGAAAAAAGCGTTAAACCATTTTACAGATATTTAAAACCAAACATGACACTGAATCACTATATTGTTCATCATGTATTTGCTTATTTGTTTTGCACATAAGCATTTATTTAGCAATGAAATAATTTCCATATTAAAATCTGAAGTCTCTGGGGCACCTGGGTGGCTCAGTGGGTTAAAGCCTCTGCCTTTGGCTCAGGTCATGATCTCAGGGTCCTGGGATCGAGCCCCGCATCGGGCTCTCTGCTCAGCAGGGAGGCTGCTTCCCCCTCTCTCTCTGCCTGCCTCTCTGCCTGCTTGTGGTCTCTCTCTCTCTGTGTCAAACAAAATCTTTAAAAAAATAAAAATAAAAAAAATAAAATCTGAAGTCTCCTCATTCAGAAACATGAATTTTTCCCAAATTATTCAGAGCTTCTGACAGTAGAGAACTATAGTGTTCTTCATATAAGCTCTGCCTACAACCTGTTGAGTTTATTCTTTAGTTTTAATGCAATTAGGACTGGGATTCTTTTCTCCCAATTATATTATTGTTTATATACTTATTTAGGATTCCCTGCAATTTTTTTTAGATTTTATTTATTCATTTGACAGAGAGAGAAAGATTATAAGTAGGCAGAGAGGCAGGCAGAGAGAGGGGGAAGCAGGCTCCCTGCTAAGCGGAGAACCCCATGCAGGGCTTGACCCCGAATTCCCTGTAATTTTGAGGGCAATCTGTCACATTTAAGAAAAAGACCACACTTAAGAAAAAGAGATTTTCTATTAAGGATTAAAAGCCATGGGGAAATGGAGTAAGGAAGAATAACTAGCAGTTAATTTGAATTGGTTTCCTCGCAAGACACAGAAATAAGTGCAGATACAAAAACATCAATGAGGACCTACTTACTGATTTGTTCCACCAGCGAATTAGACACTAGAGGGTTATAAAGGAATCCTGTAACCATTGACCTTGACATGAAAGAGAGTTAACAAAATGGGTAGGAGGTTGAAAGTTCATGTATGAAAATCTGTTCGCACCTACGGAGATAGTAAATACTAAATTGTGAGTCCACCCATGCTATTTGTTAAGAAAGTCCCTAGAAAGCTGAGCTGGCAAAAGAATCCCGCCAAAATAAACAAGCTTATGCTATTGCTGAGTCAGTGGGCAATTGAAAGATAAGAACCCAATATAAACAGAGAGATTTTAATACTAGACCACCAGAATAATATCTTTATGGTGAACTCCCAAATACCCACTAAACTATCACTGTAGTTCCTCAAACAGTGAAAACAATCAATAATACTCGTACCAAAAAATCTTGGAGATAAGGAGGAAAGGGAACAACAGATCTATGAAACTGCTTCTTGGAGTTGAACCATATTGCTAAGATATGGGTAAGTCAAAAAGCATGGGGGCTGCCTTCTTCCTTGAGTCTCAATTTTTTCAATTGTTTTAGACCCAAATCTCTTTTCTTAGATTGAGAATTTGTTGCAGTTTCACTTTTCCAGAGAAATGAAAATTGCATTGTTGAGTAAAAAATTTGTAGAACCATCTATTTTCACTGCTACTTATTAACTGCCTTGGCTCCCTGCCTTGAATTTCTATTTAGTCACTTAGCCGAACACATCACTAGATCTAAACTGATGTCTGGATTAGAATCCTTGAAGGAACAAGGCGGAAAGACCATTTAAAGCACTTCACCTCTGCTGGGAAAGTATGCATCCCAGCCACATGGGGCTGCAGACCACACTTCCTTTTTCTCCATTTTAATCTAGAAAGGAGATGACTAAAAGGGAGGACGGGAAGAGAATGAGTCACTACTGAACATTTCCTATACGCCTGGGACTGTGCTCACACTTCACAGGCTCTTCTTCAAAATGACCTTGTCAGATGGGTGTATTGCCTCTACATCACAACTTGAAAACCAAGGCTTGGAGTAGTTACAGCATAACCGAAGCCTATACATGCAGGCTTGGGAACATAAGGGTAGGGTTCGAATACCAGCTCTACTTCTTATCAGCTGTGTGATCTTGAGGGAGTTATCCAATCATTTTGAGACAGCTTCTTCATCAATAAAATAAGGAGGAAAAAAAATTTTTTTTTTTTGCTAGTAAGCATCAGAACCGATATTTGAACCCAGCTCCATCCTCCCAAGCCTGTGTACATGCACCTCAGTTATACTACAACTATTCTAAACCTCAGAGTCTACGAGGATTATGCATACAGAGTATGATGAGGGGCTAGGGACACTGAGGATTAGATACATAGAACACTGAGCACAGTGCCAGGCGTATAACAAGAATCCAACAGGTAGCAGGCATTACGAGTAATAAATAGCAGCCATTATTATTAAGATGTACACTGATTCTTCTGTTTGTCTCCACTTCAATTCTGGGTTATCCTCCTGCCTTCTCTGTCCTGCTTTATGACCCATGACTTCTTCATAAAGATGCATTACCAGAGCTCCCTCACTGGTAGGGTTCTGGTTGGATAAGACCAATGGGAACCACTAACAAGGGGTGAGAGGTCAGGAGGAGAGAAGCTCAGGTATTTCCATTTTCCTCTTCCTCTGAATTACATTTTCTGGCAATGGTGGTATCCTTCCATGACTCCAGCTCCTGTGAGGAGACCCCTCTTCCGTAGTTCCTGCTCTTAATGGCTTCCTGCATTGCTAATTCCTCTCCCTGTGTCTTCAGAACGAAAAGGTAGTAATAACTTCCCATTGTTAGTAGTTTCTGGGCACACCAACACCCTTCGGTGATCCCCTTATTCCTAGGCCTACATTTGTAAATTGTTCCTTCATTAAAAGCTCTTTACCCATCTGAGTTGGAGTCTGCTCCCTGCCAAACCCTAACTGGTACCCAAGCTCAGAACTCATGGGTTAGTAAATGAGGGACCCGAGCACCAGTGCTTTACAAAGCACTCGTTTGCCGATGGTAATTTAAACTAAAGCGGAAGTTTACCACCAAATATTGTTAAATAATCATTCTTAGAAGGGAGAGGAGCATTGTTAAAGTACAGCTGGCAATTACCAAAAAAAATGCATCTGGGGACTTATTTTGACAATAATTGAAAACATTCTGCATCTCATCAAAAGCTCCACCCCAATTACATAGGTTGGTCCAAACCCAATCTTGAACATAGCACCAACTACAATTCAACTTTCTTCTGAGAAATGTTAATCTAACTTTATTCTGAGAAAGACCCTTCATAGACATTTAAAAAAAAAAATATGCCCAAACTATAGCCAGCATGGTTTTTCTCAGTCCTTCTGAAAACTGTTTATCATAAACCTCAAACTCTGGAAACCACCATTATCAAAATACCACCAGAGTGATTTTGCAAGTCATAATTTTTAACCATGATCAGTTAGGACTTGACAGAAGCCATTTTAGCAGGTCTCATTTTTTCCCTAGAAATTCCAAGTGTAATTGCTAATCAATCCACGGGGCATGAATAAGCATGTAATTACTCAGTTAAAGAGTAATTATATGGGCATTTATTTGCACCCTCCAAGCCCAAGGGATATTGGATGCAATATTCAAAAGAGGCATACTGTATGTTTTCAAAGACTCAAATTTGTATTTGCTTCAGTGTTTCTTTTTTGCTGTTTCTGTGGATCTTTTCATAGTTTTTGTTTTGGTGCACAATTTGCTGTATGAAGCTTAGGCGCATTAGATGAAATGTTCAAAGTAATGTGCCATAGTGTTTCATATGACTGTAATCAGTTTTGATGACTTGGAGCAATTTTATAAGTGACCCCACATTATTAGTGAATCACTGCAAATTTCCCATTTTGGAATGGAGTAATAAAACAGTAGTCTTGACAATTGCTGGTCATCAACAAGCTCCAAGCTGGCAAGGCAAGCACAGAGTATGAGCTCTGAGAACCTGGCAACTTGCCACTTTTCATTAATTATATTCTGCCAATCCCAACTCCCAGCTGCAATGTCAGCTGGATACAGAACTTTTACCCATTTCCTGCCCTGTGCACTGCACCACACAGCCACACAGCTGCTGGGTTTTGCCCCAGATGCTAGGGCATTTCACTGAGGATTAAGTGATGGCTTATAAAAGTTCTTCGATTTAGAGAGAAGTACCATAAGAATATTTTGGAGTCCAGTGGATCCATGAAGAAATGGGTAGAGCCTCGGGGCACCTGAGGCACAGTCAGTTAAGCATCCGACTCTTGGTTTTGGCTCAAGTCATGATCTCAGGGTCATGAGATGAAGCCTCATGTGCTCTGAGCTCAGTGCAAAGTCTGCTAAGACCTTCCCTCCCTCCTCCTCTGCCCTCCACCCCCAAATGAAGAAAGAAAGAAAGAAAGAAAGAAAGAAAGAAAGAAAGAAAGAAAGAAAGAAAGAAAGAAAGAAGGAGGCAGCTTCAGGTACACTTTCTTGTCATCTGTGCCACCTTGCATACACACTCTATTCATCTAGTCCTACTCATCCTTTTTGTCACAATCGCTCTATATTTATATTCACCTTTCCTGTTGCCAACCCTTAGTTAGCTCTTGGGTTATTGCCTAGAACATACGCAAAAATAAATACTTGACAAATGGGGAGGTTTCTCAAAATATTGAAAATAGAGCTACCCTACGACCCAGCAATCACACTACTGGGTATTTACCCTCAAGATACAAATGTAGTGATCCGAAGGGTCACATGCACCCGAATGTTCATAGCAGCAATGTCCACAATAGCCAAGCTATGGAAAGAACCTAGATGTCCATCAACAGATGAATGGATCAAGAAGATGTGGTATATATATTCAATGGAATACTATGCAGCCATCAAGAGAAACGAAATCTTGCCATTTGCAACAACGTGGATGGAACTAGAGGGTATTATGCTAAGCAAAATAAGTCAGTCAGAGAAAGACAATTATCACATGATCGCTCTGATATGAAGAATTTGAGAGGCAGGGCAGGGGGTTATGGGGGGGTGGGGAAGAGAAATGAAACAAGATGGGATGGGGAAGGAGACAAACCATAAGAGACTCCTAAACTCAC
>CM052806.1:53195609-53269836 GCA_028533885.1 Nasua narica
TGGGATGGGGAAGGAGACAAACCATAAGAGACTCCTAAACTCACGAAATAAACTAAGGGTTGCTGGGAGGTGGGGGGGTGGATAGGGATATGGACATTGGGGAGGGTATGTGCTATGGCAAATGCTGTGAAATGTGTAAGCCTGATGATTCACAGACCTGTACCCTGGGGTAAATAATACATTATATGTTAATAAAAAATTAAAAAAAAAATACTTGACAAATGGGTAAGTGAATAAATGAATGGATGATTGAATAAATGAGTCCACTTGGACGTCCCAAAATGTAGCTCATTTTGCCATCTAATTACCCCTCTCTCATTGTTCCACGTCAAATGTCATGAGCATCTTACACCCATCAGACCCTACCTGATTCTGCACACACTTGGAGAACACAGCCCAGGGCTCCACTTGGTATCCCTGCTGCCTCAACAAGCAAGCTTAGCCCATGCCTTGCCCTTATCCCAGCTGTGACATCAATTTTCTATTGATTATTCAAAAAGGCACACCATGGGACGCCACCCTGTCTTCATAGAGCTCCCCTTCCTGTCTACCTTTGCATTACCCATGCCAGACCCATTGCAATCAGCCATCACAGGAGGAACTATACCTGGCATACAGTCATTGCTCAATAAATGTTCACAACTGTCAAATGTGACAAATGCTATATCCTCATCTGAGTGTTATATTAGTGATTTACAATGTACTTGTCAACTTTTACCCATATCTTTTTCACAGAAGTCATTTACATTTTGGAAAAAAGAGCAGATAAAGTTAAGTAGTGGTACCAAGCCAAAGCACAGGAGAAAAAGAAAAAATTTGGCATGGATATCAATAACATCATGGAAATTGTTTCCATTTTGAATAAAAGGATAGGGCATAGAGTTCATTCAGTCCCTACCTTTTCAAAGCTAAAGAAACAGGCCAACAGAGGTGACTCTCATTAGTAAAAGTCACAGAGCTAATCAATAGCAGTCTGAGCCATGCATTGAGCTTCTGGCTCCCTAGATTGGAAAAGAGGGTAGGGAAGGAAGGACAGAGGATAAGAAAGACCAAAGTGAAATTAGGTTGAATCACTTCATGACAAATAGAGGAAGTAAGAAAATTAACCAAACTTTAAAAACCAATGTTTCCAGTTTTTTCTGAACAGCACTCCTTCGTTGATGAACACAATGGTGTCTAATAGTTCAGAATTTGTCAAGATGTGCGTGATAACCTCCCTACCCCCACCACAGGCTAAACTGTGTCCCTTCGAAATTCATACGTTGAAATCCCAACCTCCAATACCTCAGAATGTGACTGTTTGGGGAGATAAGGTCTTTATAGAGGTAACTAAGTTAAAAGCAAGGCAGTCGACATGGGCCCTAATCCAAATTCTTATAAGAAGAGGAGATTATAACACCAGGGCCACGTGCACAGGGGGAAGACAAGGAAAAGAGGCAATAAGAGGCAGCCATCCACAAGCCAAGAAGGGAAGCCTCAGGAAACCAATACTGCTGGCACCTAGATCTTAGACTTTCAGCCTCCAGAATCATGAGAAAATAGCTTTCTGTTACATAAGCCACCCAGTCTATGTGGTAATTTTTTTTTTTTATGGCAGCCTGAGCATATCCTCCAATTCAAAAGCCTCCAATACTACAGAACTATGGAGATGAAGAGGAGAGCACTCTAAATGAGCCCACTGGGTCAGGACCAGATTACAATCAAAATCCTAGCTCCATCCCCAGCCCTGCGGCCTGCTCCTATAAGCTATATGACTGAACAGAAGTCCCTTCCCCTTTCTAGGTCTTGAGAGACTTCCTCTATGATGAGGTCGGGGAAAGATGCTGTAGCCAGTTCGAGCCTTTGCTACCTCACAGACCTATTACGAGGACCAAATGAAATTATAATGTCCAGAAAGTGCTGACAAACATGTAAGGTATTCGAATAATTCTTATTCTTATTGTCATGTGCAAAATAAGTTCAACTGCATTTCGAAATCTAAACAGGGCAACTGTCTGCTAAAATAGAATCCAGAACCTCCTAATATAATATCCA
The DNA here is from genome assembly GCA_028533885.1 of Nasua narica. Taxonomy (NCBI): domain Eukaryota; kingdom Metazoa; phylum Chordata; class Mammalia; order Carnivora; family Procyonidae; genus Nasua; species Nasua narica. The sequence goes on from CM052806.1 coordinate 53,197,644, forward strand.
AATGTTCAGGACACAATTTTAAAAATCACAGACCATACCAAGAATCAGGAAAATCACAACTTGAATGAGAAAAGACAATCAATGGAAGCCAACACTGAAATGAATCAGATATTTGAATTCTGACAAGCATTTTAAAGTAGCCAGCATTGAAATGCTTCATTTTTTAATGTAATAAAGGAATTACAAATGCTTTTGAAACAAAAAATAGAAAATCTCGTGAAAAAAAAGATATAAAGAACCCAATGGAAATTATAAAACTTAAAATGCAATAACTGACGTTTAAAAAAGTGAAAAGCTCTCTGGCAGTACTCAATTTGCTCATGGCAGAATGAATAAGACAGAGGAAAAAGATAAGTGATCTTGAAAACAGAACGATAGAAAGAGACACCAGTGAAACAACAGGAAAATATCTAATAGATCATTAGAGTTCCAGAAGCAGAAGAGATAGAGAGGGCCTGAAAGCATATTCAAATAAGTAATTACTGAAAACTTCCCAAATTTGGTGAAAGACATATCTACAGATTCAAAAAGCTGAGAGAACCCCAAACAGGAAAAACTCAAAGAAATCCACACTGAGACACATCATAATTAAACTTCTGAACACTAATGACAAAAAGATATAATAGGATTGATATTTAAAAAGTCAAAGTTTATTGATATTATGCACTGGGAAGTCTTTGCATACAGAAAATGCAAACAGATTTCTGTCAAATAGATATATAGAGACATACCTCTATTTATAAATATAATACAATATAGCATTTACAATGTGTCAGGTACTTATGAGCCCTTTGACAAACATTAACTCATTCAATTCTCAAAACAATCCTATTAGGTAAGTGTTATTATCCTCATTAACTTGCCCAGGGTCACAGAGCTGAGGATTCAAACTCAGGCAGTCTGAGAGTTTGTACTCTACTATGCACGGAAGTGGTAATATAATCAATTACCAAAAAGAACAAGGTCTTTAAAAACTAGACAAAAAATAATGCAGAACTTCATTCCACGTATTTCTTTTAAATTTTTCTTTAAATTTTTTAAATATATTAGGGCTGGACATTATGCTTAAGTAGGTCTAAATATTAAAAACTTTTTTGTTCAGAACTGAGTCTAACCTGGAGCTGTACTTAGTGAAAACAATACTTTTTCAGTCAGAATCATATAGTAAAAGATATCTGTGATTTTTTAAATCATACCAGAGGGCTCAATGATTTTTATTAAGACAAATACACTCTCAAATATGGAAAGCAGATCTCTTCACTATTCTATTAATTAAAAGGGAAAACGCACACAAAGAAATTAGACAGCTAAATAATATAGGTGCACTGAACAATGGAAATCTTTTGCAAATTTGAAAATAGTATAGGTCTCAAGATAAAACTGTCCCTTTTAGGACTGCCAGGCCAATATTATCTTTTTGTTCTAATACATAACTATTTCCAGAAATGTGGTTTCCTGTAAACCAAAAGGAAGTGTTTTGTCACCCTAAACCAGCTAGCTAACACTCCCTATAGGCGACAGCCCTGTTTATGAGTGATATTTACTCTGGAACTGGAGGAGGCCACTGGGATATACTGAGGCATACTAAGTGTCCAATAAATGCCAGCTTGATGGACGAAAGGGAGAAAGAAAGGGAAGGAGAGAGACCCAGACTCTGGGCTTATCTCCCTCAAATCCTACCTCACTCCTAGAATTCTTGAATGAAATGCCAAACTCATGCCTTCATAAGTCTGAAGAGTGGGAACCAATGGACTGCATAGGGGCAGGAAAGGGGATGATGGAATTTTTCTAAAACTGTTGTGGTGATGGCAGCACAACTCTGGAAATTGACTGAAAATGATCAAACTGTACATGTAAATATGAATTTTGTGATATGTAAAGTGCACCTCAATAAAGCTGTTTTTAAAAAAATCTCTCCATTGCCCTATAAAGCCCAAGCTCATGAAAGCATTCCTTGATAAGGCTCCTGCTTATCTCACATCTTATCTTTTTCTACCATCCGACCCGTCTCTGGTGGGCCCTCTGACCCACCACTCCACTGAGCTTCTGTCGCTGCACAACCTGCAGCTTCCAGCAGATCTGAGGTGGGTTTACAGCCCCGTGTATCTGCTCACTTTGCTCATTTGCCTTCTGCCTTCCCATCTGCTTCACCACAGCTGTCTGACGAACACCAAATGGTGTCAAAGACACCGCTTAACCTGATTCCTATTCTAGGAAGCTTTCCTGACCCTCTTGGTAAAACTGGCCATTTCTTCTTGTGTACCCCCAAGGCACCCAGTCAACATCTATAAATATTTTTTTCCTTTAAGGTGACAAAGACATCTGCAATTCTACTAAAATTAGCACCAATCCTTTCCTTCTCAGTCCTACAACGATAATGGGTAGATACACAGAGGCTATAAAGAGGGTGATCCATTGTGGAAAGGAGCCAAAAGAACAACGACTGCTGCACACAAGTCAAAGAACTATGTCAGCAGCAATGAAAAGAATGGATTTAAAAAGAAAGAAAAAAAAAAAACCTGCCAAAAACCCAAGTCAAGGACTTCAGTTCAAACTCTAAAATTCAACCAAAAAAGCATCACAACTGAGACCGATGGGCATTCAGTCTCACATCCCAAAGCATTTCCATCTGCTTTAAAACTACACATCTGTAGAGATGAGTCCAATAAATGAAGTTTGTTCTGAAGCCATGAAATATCAAGAAAATACTAACCTCACTTAGGAACTATGGGTAAGAAGGCAGGGAAATATAGACGGACTACAGCCAGGTCTCTTTCAAAGGAAAAGTAACGTTTTAGCACATAAAGAATGAGCATATAATCTAGGAAATTAAATAATATGTAATTTCATGCTGCCACAGTAAAAGAATTATTATGAGGGGTTTCAATCCAGTGTAGGAAAAAGAAACTTAATCATTCAACAACCACTCAAGCATTTGTTGAACAAACAATGTATGAAATTTCTAGAACCAGTCTAGAAGATGGTAACCTGTGATCTGCAGGTGGAATGTATGCTACAAAGGAGCATAACTGAAATGGGTTGGGGCCCTTAATTTCAGCAAGTTAACAAAAGATTCAGGGTCAATAATGATTAAATGCATGATAAATATATGCAATGACCTAAGATGAACATCTCTTAGGAGATACAGAATTTCCATTAGGTATTCAATATACCTATATATTATACATATATACTATATATACTATACCTAACTAGTACTTTTCCTCTCGAGCCATAACCAAACTATCAGCAAGCATGGAAGTCTATCTCCAAAATGCATGTTGATTCTGTGTACCTCACTGCCATCAATCTGGTCTATGCCACTATGGTCCCAAATACAGATAATTCTGGTAGTCTCCTAATTGGCCTCCCTACAGCAGAGTAAATCTTTGAAAACATCTATCAGATTAAATTATTAAACCTCTTTGGGGGAAGGGACAAATTTGCCAATTATCCTGACTATAAATTTATAACATCTACATGAAACATTTGAAAAGAAATGGGTCACTTTTATTCACAGTAAATTTGTTCTAAGATAAAGATAGGAACATTACAGATGAAGTCTACAGCATAAAGTAGCATCAATAAAAACCCCCAAAGCCACCCAGGATGTCTGAGTTTGGAACTCAACGGAGACTGTACACACCCAAGAGAAAAAAATGATGCCTGTAATGTTCCTTAAGATTCCCTTGGTGTTGCACTGGTGGCCAACGGCAAGTCTGGCAGCAAGAGAGGAAAGAAGATAGGACGTAATAATAACAATAAAAAGAATAAGCTGGTGGGGCGCCTGGGTGGCTCAGTGGGTTAAAAAGAATAAGCTGGTGCAAATGGACCCCAAATGTTGTAGTCATCCCCATGTAACAATCACCCTTCACTGCAATTTACTGATGTTGCTTCATTACAATACAGCTTAGAAGGGGGTAATCGGCAGTGTACTAAAGTTACATAGTTTGAAGCAGCACTTATCACTCTCACAGGCACTCCTAGGGAAGCCAAGTCAGATTGTTCAAGAGTGAAATGACCTATACAAAAAGAGTATAGAAGGTAGCAAGGAAAAGTGGTTCCTTTTAGTAAATACTAAAGGCATTTAAAATTAATCTGATTTGAAACATCTTTTGAAGAGGTAACAACTTGTGGCTTTGTTAAAAGGAAAAAATAAAGAACATGATGCTTCCTGTTTGAAAACACAAACTGCGTCTCTGTTTCCTACTCTTTCCTTCTCCATCAACTACATAAAAACTGTATCCCACCCCAGCTACTCTTCAGCATATGACACTATTTCCATGATAACACTTAGCCCAATCTGATTTCATTTTATCCGGTGAGTGTGTTGATTTTGTCTGCACACTAAAGCATGAGCTCCTTGAGAGAAAAGATCTTCTCTGTCTTATTAACCACTGAGGCCCCAATAGGTTGCAAACAATAGTTACTCAACAGTTACAAAATAAATTAATGAATGAACCCTGTGTAAACCCACTTACCATAAGGTTAGAATAATAATAGTGATAAAGACTCAATACTGATTAATAACAACAAGTATCCAAATTGTCTGCTTACTGTGAGCCAGTCCCTGGGTTAAATCCTTTCTGGCATCTTCCTTAATTCTCCCTAGAGCTAATGAAGTAGAAATATCATCTCCACTTTAAAGATGAAGACACTGAAATGTAAAGAAGTTAAACAAATTGCCCGAGACTACAGAGCCAGCATTTGCTGAACTAGGGTTCAAACCCAGGCTTTCTAACTCCAAAGTTCATATTCTGTACCATCACCCTATCCTGTCTCTGCTGAAAAAGGCATCTGCCCAGATATTTTCAACACAGATTTCAGCAGTCTCCCTGCGGGGGCCCTCCAGTGAGAAAGCAGTCTTCCCAAGTCAGACCTACATATGGAAGCTAGGCAGAGAGGGAGCCAATTCTGTCATCTAAGCCTCACAAAATTATAATGTTAACTGATGGGTACTTAGAGAATGTACATTTTAGGAGACTCAAATTGAGTACAGATGTTTAGAAGATTAGTGTCAAATTAGAAAGCATTAAGCAGACATTAAGGCAGACCAAATTGGTCTTTTTTGGAAGCTGGGTCAGGATGGGAGAAATGTGTGCTTGCTAAGTAGGCCAGGTTACTCAGAGGTGGTCCTCTAACTCTGAAATCAGTGAGACAAGCCCAGCTTTGCCAGAGAACAAGACAAAGAGAATGGATTCTCCTGCCAAGACTTTTCAGCAGCTGGTAGATGCAGCCCTAGAATACAAGACAACAGAGTGTTTTCTTTCTTTTTTTTTTTTTAAAATTGTGGTTAAAATATATATTTATATTGTGTGTGTGTGTATATATATATATATATATATATATATCATGAGACTTACCCTCTTAACAAATTACAAGTGTGCAGTATATTATCATTGGCCATAAGCACAATGTTGCATGGCTGATTTCTAGAAGTTTTTCATCTTGCATGGTTGATTTTGGAAAACTTGCACACTATTGGTGGAAATGTAGAATGGTGTAGCCACGTAGAAAAGAGGATGCAGATTCCTCAAAAAATTAAAATTGGACTAACATGTAGTCCAGCAATCCCACTTATAGGTATTTATCAAAAAAGAACTGAAACCTGGATTTGGAAGAAATATAAGCATTTCCATGTTCAATGTATCCTACTCACAATACGCAAGATGTGGAAGCAACCCAAGTGTCCACCAATGAATAAAGAAAATATAGTAAACAAATAGCCAAAGCAATCTTTTAAACTTTATTTTTTTAAGATTTATTTCTTTATCTATTTATTTATTTGAGATCGACAGAGAGAGTGTGTGCACCTGAGTGGGGGGGAGGGGCAGAGGGAGAGGGAAAAGCAGGCTCTCAGCTGAGCTGGGAGCCCATGTGGGGCTCGATCCTAGGATCCTGGGATCATGGCCTGAGCCGAAGGCAGACATTTAATTGACTGAGCCACCTACGCATCCTATCCAAAGCAATCTTGAGAAAGACGAATAAAGCTGGAGATGTCACATTCCCAGATTTCAAGATATATTACAGACCTGTAGTAATGAAAATAGTATGGTACTGGCAAGAAAAAAAAAGATACATATCAATAAAACAAAATAGAAAGCAAGGAGGCAAAAATATACAATGAGGAAAAGACAGTCTCTTCAGCAAATGGTGCTGGGAAAACAGGACAGCTACATGCAAAACAATGAAACTAGATCACTGACTTACACCCTACACAAAAATACACTCAAGACAGACTAAAGACCTACATAAAATTCCTAGAAGAAAACATAGGCAGTAATTTCTTTTGACATTGGCCACAGAAATGTTTTTCTAGATATGTCTCCTCGGGCAAGAAAAACGAAAGCAAAATTAAACTACTGGGATGACACCAAGCTAAAAAGCTTTTGTACAGTGAAGGAAACCATCAAGACAAAATGGCAGTCTACTGAATGGGACAAGATATCTGCAAATGATATATCTGATAAGGGGTTAACACATAAAATAAAGAACTTGTACAATTCAACACCAAAAGAACAAATAATCCAATTTAAAAATGGGCAGAAAAACTGAATAGACATTTTTCCAAGGAAGATATATAGATGATTCACAGACATGAAAAGATGCTCAACATCACTCATCATCAGGGAAATGCAAATCAAAACCACAAGAAGATATCACTTCACACCTGTTAGAATGGCTAAAATAAAAAAGAAATAACAAGCACTGGCAAGCATGTGGAGAAAAAAGAACTCTTCCATATTATTGGTGAGAATAAAAATTGGTGCAGCCACTGTAAAAAAGAGTATGGAGATTCCTCGAAAAATTAAAAATAAATTTTAATAAATTAAATTATTAAATTAAATAAAATTTAATAATTAATAAATAAATTTTATGATCCAGTAATTCCACTACTGAGAATTTATCCAAAGAAAATGAAAACAGTAGTTCAAAGAGATATATGCACTTCTGTTTACTGCAGCATTATTTACAATAGCCAAGATATGGAAGCAGTCCAAGTGTACAACCATAAAAGAAAGAATAAGGAAGATATGTTAGAATATTACTCAACCACAATAAAAGAATGAGATCTAGCAATTTGTAACAACATGGATGGATCTAGAAGGTATAATGCTAAATGAGATAAGTCAGTCAGAAAAAGACTAATATCATTATTTCACTCAAATGTGGAATTTAAGAAACAAATGAACAAAGAAAAAAAGAAAGAAAAATGAGATAAACAAGTAAAGAAACCACTCTTAAAAGAGAACTAGTGGTTGCCAGAGGGGAGGTGGGGGGGAAGGGGTGTAGAATAGATAAAGGGGATTAAGAGTGCATTCATCTTGATAAGCACTGAGTTCTATTTATAGAATTGTTGAATCATTATATACCTGAAACTAATATAACACTGTATGATAATTATACTTCAATTAAAAATGTGGTATGTACAAGCAATGGAATATTGTTCTGCCTTAAAAAAGGAAGAAAATCTGGAAAGTTTTCTTAACCAATAATCTGATGCTGGGGATACTGAGACTATCTTAGAACTCCACTTTTCAACAGAAATCCGTAGTAGAAATGAACGAGATCCTACTCCTTCAAGGACATAGTCATCCATCCATGTGTTTCTAGAGGAGTCAATGGTGTGAAGTTCTTTAATCCAAATGGTTTCTTTATTTTTCATTCAGTGGTTTCATTGCATTCAGAAAGATTGGGTGTATTTCCACATTATGCAATCTCATTCACAAAATTGCTTTTGGAATATGTATTGGTCTCCAAATGATGCTGCACAGCCAGTCATATTTGCTTATAAGACTAGATGGGAATAATAAATCCTCAGGTAAAGATACTGAATCTTGTGTAAGAGAATGTACTGAGCATTCACCTTCCCAACTGCAGGAGTCCTGGCAGACGGCGTTAATAAATCAAACCCTAGAGTCTTTAATCCATCAATCAGAACAGACTCAAAAACGACAGGCCTTTGCTATCATGAGCAATTGTATGGAAATAAAGAAATGGATGAGGCAGCATAGATTGGCAGTGAAGAGCACTGCTCTGAAGTTCAACAAAGTTTCACATCTTAGCTTCTTTCACTTAGCGTGTGCTGGTTTCCATCTGTAAAATAGAATAAAAATAGTCCCTAACTCATTATATGGAGGTTACAGAGATTAAATAACTCAAGTAACCGAGAGTCATTTTCTTTTGTTAAAAAGTGCTAGGTACTACTCTAGTTGCTTTTCACATATTAACTCATCTAATCCTCAAATAATCTTATGAGAAAGAAAGTGTCCTTATCCCCGTCTGGGGAAATAGGGACACAGAGAAGAAAAGTAACTTGCTCAGGGTCACACAGCCAGTAAGTGGCAGAGCCAGGATGCAAACTGAGACAGCCTGGCTCCAGAGTCCACACGTATAAGCCACATGTATTAAGAAGACAGTTCGCGGGGCGCCTGGGTGGCTCAGTCAGTTAAGCATCTGCCTTTGGCTCTGGTCATGATCCCAGGGTACTGGGATCAAGCCCCACATCAGTCTCCCTGCTCCAAGGAGAGCCTGCTTCTCCCTCTCCTTCTGCCTGCTGCTCCCCCTGCTTGTGCTGTCTCTCTCTCTAATAATACATAAATAAAAAAATTAAAAAAAAAAAAAAAGAAGAAGAAGACAGTTCGCACCCTCATTAGCTTCCTGCCAGGGCTTCCTGAAAGAGCATTAAAAAATATGTGCAAGCTTTGCTTTGAGATCTCCATGTGAAAGCTACTAGAAAAATACAAAGAATTACTTTATTAGTCCAAACATCAGCCAAGAAGAAATGCAAGCAGAGAACTGACTGCACCCAAATACTGTATAATTATTTTGCCACAGGTCAACAACTGCAGCACATGTTGGTCTCCGTCTTCCTGACAGGTGACAGGTAGTACCAACACTCTTTAAATAATAAGACCTCAAAGAATTCATCTTATCCTGACGGTAGGGGAGAAATAACATAAATCACCACGGGGAGATGGAGGCCTAAGTCAATGTTCCAGGAGAGAGCTCCTTTATGTAAAAGTAGCCTTCTTCATGCCAGCTCAGACTTCAGGAAGTACCCCACAGCTGTCAGCTCTCCTCTCCTCTGAAGATGATGAGGCTTCCAGCCAGCCACACACTGGCCTCTTCTAGCAATTAACCTAGCGTTCCGCTGGCACCCCAGCACAAAGCTGCACACACCCACCTCGTCACAAAGTTTCAGGTGAGTCACAGATAAAAAAGTGAATCCTTAAGTATCAGGGATTAAGATTTCAGGAAGTAATTATTTTTTAGAAGTAATATTTGATTTTTAAAAGCATGGAAGTTCAAGCTTTATCCTGTGCAGAATGATTTAAATTCCGGCTTGATTTCCACCTACTAATATAATTATGATGACTAATCTTGATAAAAGTACTTTGAATTTGTCTCACACTTCCTAGATGATGAGTTCCAAGGCTGCAGTAAATCCTGGGTAGCAAAATTATTAGTTTTTTCTATATTTCATAAGGCCTTTGGGTTGACACTCTATGAAATGAGCCACAAGCAGGTTTTCACCTTTACCTTCCTGATCGAAAAACATTTATACCTGTGACCAGCTTGCTTCCTGACTGTATTAGTGTCCTATTGCTGCTGTAACAAATTACCACAAACTTAGTGGCTTCAAACAACATAGATTTCTTATCTTGCAGTTCTGGAGTTCAGAAGTATAATACAGGTTTCACTGGCCTAAAATCAAGACATCAGCAGGGTTGCACTCCTGGTGGTTCTAGTGGAGAATCCATTTCCTTGTCTGTTCCATCCTCTGGAGACTGCCTGCATTCCATGACTTATGACCCCTTCCTCCATTCTAAAGCCAGCCAGCATGGCATCTTCAAATCTCTCCTGATCTCTGTTATTCTACCTCCTTTGTATAAGTAGCCTTGTGCTACATTTGGCCCAATAGATAATCCAGGATAATATTCCCATCTCAAGATCCTTAACTTAGCCATGTTGGTAATGTATTCACAGATTTCAGGGATTGGGATGTGGACAGCTGCAGAAAGGGTATTTTTTCACATACCTTGTTGATCCTTAATGCTTTCTTAAAGTCTTTTCTTCGCTCTATGAGACCATTAGATGTTGAACTGAATTTTAAGTTATTTTTGCAACTGTATATCACCTTTGAATATCCAATAGTACAACCTTATAATAATCTATGTCAAACTACAGTTAAGAATACTGATACTACAATATCGCCTATATAAACAGAGGGACAAAGAGTAAAGAAAAATGTTTAAATCTTAAGTACTGCTTTTGTGAATTTATATACCAAAGGATTTATAGATAATTGAGATTTGGTAGATAAGGTTATAAGTAAGTTTTAACAACATATCACTTGTCTATAATCGGTCCATTTCACATACATTAATTATAAAACTCCTTGCCACGAAAAATTCAAATTAAATTAATTTGCTTCATACTCAAATGTCTCAGACATTTGATGAATCTAAAGCAAGTCTTCACGCTGGATTTTGATCAATAATACTTTTACTCAAGAATAAAGACTTTTACAGACTATGAGCTACATTTTACCCCACTACCTCAAGTGACAACATTTTATCAATGCTTTAGTTTTAAAACTATATCTGCCTACAAGCACTTTTTCTAGGCAGTGATGCCTACTTTCTTAGCTTGAATAGATGACACACACATACTACTATATATAGTTGTATGTGTCAATACACATAAAAGAGGAGATAACAGGGAAAGTGTTAACTGCATATATTTTATCTTTCGATGATGTCAAAGCAATTTAGAAAGTTTTATATCTGAGAATTAAAAATGAGACAGAAAAAAAGAAAGTTTCCTATCTTACAGAATAAATTGATGCCTTGGAAGCAGATGAGAATAGAACATTTTCTGAGTACATTTCATGTTTGAGACTTTGTTCGAGGTGCTCCACTAAAACAATAATTCTCAAATATATCATATTTTTTGTCAGTGACTTAAAAATAGCTTATTACATTACCTTCCCCTTCTAAGCTGTACAACACAATTTATTCACTGTTTTGCCTGATGTTCCACCTGAAGTACAGAGCAGAACACTATTCTTTCTACTTGAAAACATCCAAACAGAGTTATGTGGAGGTTAAGTGTCTCCTCTAAGGAACCAAAAGCAATCCTGGCAATGGCTCTCAACTTGACTTCACATGGCAGCCATTTAGTCCTAGTGCCCTGGACAAGCAGCCCTTCCAACAGAGGTCATCCTGAGATTCCTGCTTTTCAAATCTCTCTCTCTTTATCAACAAGCACTTCGGTATGAACTCAAAAGAATGAAGAACAGCCCCATATGACATGAATCTGACTTTTGTCCTGGGAGTGGTTATGGTAAGTTACCAACCAGGAATTTAATGTCAAAACCCTGTGTTCAGCAAGAATTAATGGTCAACTCTTAGTAGCCTATACAAAAGAAGATGAAAGGATAACAATAAATGAAATTTACAGAACATAGGAATACTCATTGGACTCAAGAGGTATAACAAATTCCTGACATTGAAGATACTACTTATAGAAAGTTCATTGCTTCCCCCACCCAACCATGCACATAGGCAGAGCTCAATGGGTCCCTCTTAGTGTGGATAATTTTGAGTATAAGCCAAAACCAATGGATTTTGAAATGGCCTAAGAATAAAACACACACACACACACACACACACACACACACACACACACACACATTGCCTAACTGAAATCAAGAACTAACTAACTATGACAGTTATTGAATCTAGAGGGTGGGTATAAGAATGTTCATTATACTGATCTTTTAACTTTCCTTTATGTTAAAAAAAATTCAAAATCAATAGTTGGAAATAAAAAAGTAAAATAAAAAAGTAATTCATAAGATACTTTTAAAACACATAGACTTGGACAAGTTTGTATAAATTTGGGGCATATTCACACAAATCAGTTAATTCATATATATACAGCCCTTCCCCCCAAAAATTCATATAAAATCTACCACCTGAAGAAATGGAAATCCATACTGCTTCATACCTCTTCTGAATGAACAAAATGTGACTGGTATAGAGTTCAGTTCTTTAGAGAAATTTCCTCTTGCAGATCATGTCATATTGATATATACTAGAATAGCAACTAAAATATTCTAAACCCATCCCTCTCTTCGTGTAACTGTCCTTGCCGCACTGTTTTTAAGTCAGAGTACTAAGTGCCCCAGGGCTAAGCAATGACAGAAAAATCTCCTAATTTCTCCTACTTACACAGATTCAAAGACAGGTACAGTTGAACATTCTAATGATTACATACTCCTTTGTGAATTTAAATTTCCCAAAAGGATGAGTAATCAAAGAGTCTTATGGAAGCTTCTACACAAGAGAAAGGAAATGAGAGCCAGGTTGGAAAGTGTCCAGGAAGATGGAGATATAGATGGAGTCTCAGTTAAAACCAATTTATGGATGACTCCCTAACAGACCACAGAAGATAGTATAGAAGTTGGGGCATCTGGGTGGCTCAGTAGGTTAAAGGTCCAACTCTTGATTTCAGTTCAGATCCTGATCTCAGGGTGGTGAGATCAAGCCCCCCCTCAGGCTCCACAGTGGGCATGGACCCTACTTAAGATTCTCTCTCTCCTACTCCTCCATTCCTTCCCCTCCTCAAAATAAAATAAAATAATAAAAAGATAGTACAAAAGTAAATGCACTGAAACACAAATTCCATTTACTATCACAGCTGACAACCCAAAATATTTTGTTGTTACTAGAAAGTGAAACTAGTGTTCCTGAAAAAAATGAAATGAGAATCAAAAGGGGCCATGGTTTACAGAGAAAAACACTGCTGTTACTGCACAGAACTTATGTCCCATAGCATCGTGCAAATGCTTCCGTATTTCTTCCACTACACATGAGAGTTAATTCAAACATTAGAAAGGCCTCTGAGTTAACTTATAGATAATTTAATGAAATATTTGATAAAATGTAATCAGGTTTTATGGATGCTTCAAAATGAGATGTAGTCTCTAGTGCTTTTAAAAAGTACATGCATTCTCTCTTTGTATTTCTATTTCTTTCTTAGATTTTTTAGAAAAATTAGTATCTCCTTAATATCTATTTCAACTTTCAAAGACTAGGAGAAATATGTGTGTATAAAAATCTAAAATACCAATTGAATTTCTGATTTTTAGAACTTGTTTGATATGTTTGGGGGGTTTTTGGATATAAAGTGAATATTTTCTTCCTGAGTTGTAATCTCACTTATATAAAATATTTACTGCCTCAATTTCTATTATTTATCTATCTATTTATAATTTTTTTTGATAGTGGGGGTGGGCAGAGGGTGAGAGAGAATCATAAGCTGGATCCACACCCAGCGTGGAGCCCAACACAGGGCTTGATCTCATTACTCTGATATCATGACCTGAGCTGAAATTTAGAGTCAGACACTTAACCAGCTGAACTACCCAGGTTCCCCAATCTCTATTAATTTTTTTTGGTAGATTTTATTTATTTATTTGACAGAAAACAAGCAGGGGGAGTAGGAGACAGAGGGAGAAGCAGGTTCCTCACTAAGCAGAGAGCTTGATGTAGGGCTCCAACCCAAGACCCTGGAATCAGGATTGAGTCGAAGGCAGACACTTAACCTACTGAGCCACCCAAGTGGCCCTATATTATGTTTTTAATAAAATTTTCATTTTTTTATCTTTTTTCCTGTTACACTATTAAATAAATATTTATTGAATGAGTAAATAAAATAGCCCTCTGATTTATAATTCTACACCTTATTTATTTTGTTTGTAAAACCAACTAAGCAAAAACATGAGCAACTCTTGGCAGAGGTGCAAAGAACTTCTCTGAATTACTGTGGGTACCAAAAGTTATTCTCCACACACCTCCCTCTTCCGTCTTTCTCTCCCATCCCACCTCTCAGATCACTACCTTCCCTTTTGGGTGCTAGCCCTCTATTCTGGGATTTTTTTTCCATTTTCATCTTTCTATTTTGCCCACTCCTTTCTGGCAACCTTCACCACCAGCACATGGCCATCCCAGCTGGCTATAGTTGGTTCTAAAGAAATAATACTGGCAGGAATTCATGACCAAACCATACAGAAAGTCATTTTAGAAATTAGTGGCCAAACTACATAGAATTAGTAAACAAACTACACAGAGAGCTAAAAAGTAAGAATAAGAGGCCTTCTTGTTCTTTGCAAACAAATCATCCATAAAGAGATGAATCTTCAGCGAGAGTCTAACCCAACCAAACTTGGCTGAAGAAAGTATTCAGTGCATATACAAGGCTTTAAAAACAAAGTTATCAGATGAATGGATAAAGAAGATATATGGTCCATATAAACAATGGAATATGATGCCTACATCAGAAAGGATGAATACCCAACTTTTGTATCAACATGGATGGGCCTGGAAGAGATTATGCTGAGTGAAATAAGTCAAGCAGAGAGTCAATTATCATACGGTTTCACTTACTTGTGGAGCATAAGGAGAAATATGGAGGACACTGGGAGAAGGAAAGGAAGAGTGAATTGGGGGATATCGGAGGGGAAGATGAACCATGAAAGACTGTGGACTCTGAGAAACAAACTGAGGGTTATGGAGGGGAGGAAGGTGGGGGGTTGGGTGAGCCTGGTGGTGGGTATTGAGGAGGGCACATATTGTATGGAGCACTGGGTGTGGTGCATGAACAATGTATCTTGGAACACTGAAAAAACAAAATTAAATTTAAAAAATTAAAAATAAAATAAATTAAAACCAAGTTATTAGAAACTCTCTATAAAAACATAAATTGAGGATTATCAACTTCTCAATGGTAGCATCTTCACAGAAAGACCAGCAACAAATGGATGTGGGCACCATCCAGCCAGGAAGCTTTAGGCAAGTTATTAAACCTTTCTGAGTTTTGTTGTTTTGTCTATAGCAAGATAGCACCTATCTACCAGAGCAAGAAGAAATGTGTGAGTATACATGGAAGGGCCTGTAGTATACATTCAGTAAAAGAATAACATGCATGTTACTGAATACCAGACATTGTGAAAAGTGTTTTGTACATGTTAACTCATCCAATCTTTACAATAATGTGAACAGATGAAGTTTTAGCCCCTTCTCCCTGAAGAGACCAGAGTCATTGTCAATACCAGCAGTTTCCAAATTTGACTTCATGTATGAATCACCTGGAGAGTTTTTAAAAATTGTGATGCATGACATGCCTATTTAATAGTTCGAGGGTACAGTCTGAGCTCTGGGATTCTTAAAAGCTACTTAAGTGTTCCCAATGTGTGGCCAAGATTGAGAATCACTGTTCCTAGAAATACCTCTCCCCTCCACAACTTCTGCCTTGTTTTTCCTTCTCATATTCTTGTGGCCCTCATCAGTGAATTCACCAATCATTCATTCATTCAAGCACTGTAAATTTGGAGAGAAACAAGATACAGTCTCCATTACAGGTAAAAACTCAAAGTCTAGAGTGTAAATATATAAGTAAGCCAACAATAATAATCTGAGGTGTTTGATCATGCACAAACAGATACTTAATTGAATGCCTACTATGTAACCAGCACAATGCTGCTAGGCACTGGAGATAGAGCAATGAAAAACATGGGCACACAACCTGGCCTGATGGGAGTTTCTCATCAGTCAATAAGAACCATAACCAAAGTAAGTAGTTGCTATGGAAGAAAGATTCTGTTTTCCAGAATCATCCTTCCAGCCCAGAGAAGCACTAAGCCTTCCAGCAGACAGACAATCATAATGCACTACAGTATGAGGGTGGGAGGGTGGGAGGGTGGAGAAGAGGAGAAGTCTAGCTAAGTACAGGCATAACTGAAAGTCAAAGTGCCAATACTGACTTATCTGCAATGCCTTGAAAGCACCTTGTTCTCCCACCCTCAGCCCAGGAATTCAAGAAAGGTCTCCATGAGTAGAGCAACTCTGCACTGACTCTTCAAGGAAGAGAAAGTGATACTCAGGTTGGGAGATGGTATTAGGATCCTCAGGAAAGAGAAACCAAAGGCAATGACTTTGAGGCAATGTACGGGTCAAACTGCACCTAAATGATCTAGCCCCATTCCCTCTCCTTCTCTCCCATACCATCTTGCAGTTGCACTTCCTTCTCCATCTCTTTTGAGTGTCTGTCTTCCCCCATCCTTTTATTTCCCTGTATTTTTTTGTTGTCTTATTCTTTTCTCATTCCTTCTAGGCAGCCTTTAGCATCTTTGACTTACCTTCTCCCACCTGTACCCTCCACTCTACCACTTTACCATGGGACATCATCCTGGAAGCAGGACCAGATTCATCAGCCTGCACTCAGAAGGGCCCCTGCACTTGATTTAATGTTCTGATGTCATTGTCCTGAAATTCTTAATAATTTTTGAACAATAGTCCCCTGCATTTTCATTTTGCACTGGGTCCTGCAAATTATGTAGCTGGTTCTGCCTAAAAGATTTAGGGATTCACCAGTCTAGACAGAGAGTTCTGGAAGATAATTTCTAAGGAAGGTCACCTCTGATGCAATGATATTTTAAAAATTGATTGAGTTTGTGGATTGTCTACAACCTTGGTTTATAAAAACACTGACTGTTAAATCAAATGTTGACATAAGTGGATCTCGTCATAGAGGAATACAAACTCTTTCTCTTTCTGAAAAATATTTCAGTAAATTAACAATATAGAATATGGAAGCCTCAGACAGGAAATTCAGGAAGTTAAGACATAGTCCTTCAGAGAAGCTGTTCATTCAATGCTCTCCCCTAGGTCCATTCCTCGGCTCCTCTGAAAGAAAGATGACCCTTACTGCAAAAGAGTAGAGAGAAGTATAAGGAAATGACCAAAAATCAATGTTTAAAGACAAAACACTGGGAGACTGCTGTTGAGATACCCTTAAGCCATGAGTGCATAATTTCTCTTCTGAGGAAAGATTTACTCGTCCAGGGACAAGGGCTGAGAGCAGACTAGTAAACTGATACTACAGCGGTCATGAAATAATACCACATCTTCACAAAGAAGGAATGCACTTTCTCATGATCCTCTTTTGCTCCACCTAAAACACAGAGGGTCCTATTTTTTAGATAGTAAGCCTGTTTACATAAGTGGGTAAATTAAATTTATGATTGACCCCGAAGGAATGGTTTCTCAGAAACCTTGAGAATTCTCCTTATCCCCAAAAGAAAAGAATTTTGAACTTCAATTTACAACACCAAACCAAATCGAGTCCCTGCTCTGCACCCTCCCTTAGTACCTTGTTCCCCATTTATATAACAGGTAGAAAAACACTGGCCAACACATCTTGCATGAGGTTGTCTCGATGGCCAAGTAAGAAGCTCATTTATAGAAAAATGAGCTTTTTAAGCTGGGTGAATTAAACACTAATGAAAAGTGTTGCTATTATACATTGGACAGCTTCCTTTCTTCACCTTAACTCAATATATCGTAAGACCCCCCTTTTTATTTATTTTATTTTATTTATTTTATTTTTTCAGTGTTCCAAGATTCATTGTTCATGTACCACACGTGCCCTCCTCAACACCCACCACCAGTCTCCTAAGACCCCTTATTCTCACTCAAACTAAGTCTGTTGGTTCCTGACCGCCCTTGCCTTGCCCAGCTACACATGCTGCCCAGGATCTCCCTCTTCACCAGCAACATGACTTTGGAATTCGAGCACTTGCACTGAATCCTGAAATTGTCACAAGCAGGATGTGACCCCAGCCAAGTCCCCACCTGTCCTCTACCAGTGGCTCTCCTAAACCCATAAAATGCATACTCTGACTTCCTGGTTTCCTTGAATAGGATTGATCCTTTAGATCTCAGTTTGGGTACTGGTTACAGGGTCACTTCTTCCAAGAGTCCTCCCGAAGGCATGTGTATGTGCCTGCACACCACACACCCCAACACTCCTGATGTGATAGCATTCCTGCATTCTTCCATACCTCTCTGCATTCTACCCTACCAGAGCACTTGGTACAGTACATTGTAATAGTTTCCCTCAGATACCTTTCTTCCCCTCACTAGACTGTGAGGCCCCTTGAAAGCAGGGGCTGTGTTTATTTTTTCAGGCACTTCCCTTAACATAGTGCTTGGCAACAGCAGGCATTCAGTAAATGTTTTAAAACTGGCAAAGAAGAGGAGTAGGGGAAGGGAGGACAGTGGATTGACTAGTGCCTCCCAAAATTCATGTCTGCCTGGAAAGCCAGAATGAGACTATTAGTTTTCTTCAGCCATCATATTTCCACAAACTCATTGGTTTAAAAGAACAGACATTTATTCGATCATAGTTCTATAGCCCAGAAATCCAAAATCCAGGTGTTGGCCATACTCTCTACAGATTCTTGAGAAGAATCCTTCTTGTCTCTTCCTAGATTCTAAAGACTCCCAACAATCCTTCATATTCCTTGGTTTATACCTGCACTACTGCACTCTCTTCTACTTCACATGCCTTCTTCTCTCAGGGTACCATCCTCTTCTAATAAAGATACCAGTCATTGGATTTAGGGCCCACATTAATCTAGAATGTTAACTTAACTAATTACATCTGCAAAGACTATTTCCAAATGAAGTCACATCTTGTGTTTCCAGCGGACATGAATTTTGGGAAGATCTTGATTCAGTGCAGTGACCTCTTTAGAAATAGGGTCTTTGCAGATGTAATTAGTTAAGGATCAGGTGAGATCCTACTAGATTCAGGTATGTCCTAAATCCAGTGATGGGTGTCCTTATAAGAAGCGGGAAGGACACAGAGTGAAAACTGAGACAGACATTGGAGCCCTGCAGCCCCAAACCAAGGTACGTATGGAGCCACTAGAAGCTTGAAGAGTCAAGGAGAGATTCTTCTCTAGAGCCACCAGAGCTAACATGGCCTACTCACACCTTGATTCCGGACTTCCAGACAACAGAACTGTGAGAATATGTTCCTATTGTTTTAAACCACTCAGTTTGTGGTAATTTGCTGGAGCAACTTAGGGACTAATGGGGAAGGGGAGTCATGAAGAGTTGATGAAGGTGAATGATTGTAACACTTTTATGAGCTTCCATTTTCCAGAAAAAAAAGGGAAAAAGAAAGAAAGAAACTAGGGAGAAATGCATCTGTTTCAAGACAAATTTCAAACCTATGCCATTTAATGTCCACACTAATTAAATCAAAGAAATATGAGTCAGACCTGTTTAAATTTTCTTGACTCTGTGCCTTAAACAAGTATGTGGGAAAAAAAATTCTTGGATAGACTGGGATTAAGCTACTATATATTTATTTATTTGTTGGTTTTTAATTTATTCATACATATGTTTATTTCATAGAGTTTTAAAAAAGAGAGACCTTTAAATTGTTTATCTGGAAATCCCCACTAAAGAAACAACCTGTTCTTGATAAACCAAGGATTCTTGAGGAGATTAAGAAAAGTAAACAGAGAGATGTAAATGGGATGTGCAATTTTAAGAATATTTTTTTTAAAGATTTTATTTATTTATTTATTAGGAAAGAGAGAGAGTGAGAGAGAGCATGAGAAGGGAGAAGGTCAGAGTGAGAAGCGGACTCCCCATGGAGCTGGGAGCCCGATGTGGGACTCGATCCTGGGACTCCGGGATCATGACCTGAGCTGAAGGCAGTTGCTCAAACAACTGCGCCACCCAGGCGCCCGGGATGTGTAATTTTAAAGCATTCATTCCCATGGGCACTTAGGAACCAGAACAGGGTGGGCACATCCAGCTGAGCTCATTTTACCTCTGCCTCAGTCCCTTTTCAGGAGCCATGGAAGGTATTACAGAGCTCTGGGACTTTTTTAATTGCCTAAAGAGAAAACCACGCCAGGGCCCGAAGGGAAAAGAGTCAGCTTTGAAACTAGGAAAATGTCTCCAGATCTGATCTCTGGTTTTTGTTCTCTCTCTACAAATACCCAGATGAAATGAAGGGACAGCATCTTGGATAATAAAATATCCCCTTCCTTAATAAAACTAACTTATGGAAGCATCATCACAATTTTTTTTCCTAGTGAACCTTATTATAGCTTCATTAGCATACACAGTAGACTTACAAGAGGTTATTTCTGGTAACTTCAGTAATAAAATCCTTTTGAATGATATCAAATATGAGGCTATCTTTTGCTGAATTCTTCTCTGAGGTAAACAGTTCCATAATGAACCTTCAGTATCACGCTAGCATGAGTAGAGTATATTCTGTATCTATGGTGGTTATCTCCCAGCTTAGATCCATTCTCCACCCTCTCAGGGTGCCTTTGGGGGTGACTCCCCTGGAGTCGCTGTGGCCCTCAACTCCCCCCCCCCACTGAGCTTCTGCTGGATGCACCAGCAGAAGATCAGAGAGTGGAAAGAGAAGGAAGTTGGGATGGATGGGGTGCTTAGGACATGACCCATCCCAAGATTATTATTGTTCTGATAGCGCCAGGTGAGGCAGCTCCTTTCATACTTTTCTGAGCTATCTCCATCCCTCAGTCACTTCACCCCTCCCCTGCCCCATCAGACCCAGGCAGTGACAGCCTCCTACCATTGCCAGTCCCTGGGTATCACACTATTCTTTTGGTTCTATTAATTCTGCCCATTTGTCTATAAAGAGCACCTTTATTAGGTGGCCCTGAGTTAAACCCTTGGGTCTGCCATTGGTTTCCAGCCAGAGCCATGACTGATAACAATGCCAACGTCTGTAAGTCGATTTAAAATATGTCTATGTGATCCATATAAGTAATTCCAGCAACTCCTAACATGACTTTACCTTACCTGCCTTTTCTCCATTCCACCTTTATCTGTTGAAATTCTGCCCATCCTTCAAGAATCATCTTTAACATGTATTCTAACTTCATATAGTTTCTTCCATTTGGGCCTCTTCATATATATTTATATATGAAGTTTTAAGATTTGGGGCTTTACCTATGGTATTTTTCTCATTCTGCTTTATTTTCATTTGTGTTCAGGGCACATCCTCCTTCTCTGGCTAATAACTCGTTAAGATTAATGACAGAATGGTACTAATTTGTACGTCTCCTACCAACCCAGTAACTAGTTCACTGTCATACATACATTTGCTAAATGTGTGCTGCTGCTGTAAACTCTAGGCAGGCAGGTATTTCCATTTCTTTCCCTACCATAAAACTAAGAACATTTTCACAAACATACATATTGGGTTTTTATTTATTTATATATAATATATATTTACCTACACATCCGACACTGACATTTTCCTGATAAACCAACTTTCCATTTTCTATTTTGATAGATACATAAACATAGACACAAACACAGATGTACGTATAGGTATAGATATAAAACAAGTCTTCACCTTTGGTCCAATAGTTGTCTAAACACTTTATACATTCTTATACCTCAGTGTCCCTGCTAATCTGGAGAACATTTACTTTCTCCCTTGTTCCCTTTACCTTTAATGACACTGCTCATTATAGCCCTTGTTGGTCCCTGACTGGTGAACTGTCCTTTGCTCTCCCCAACTATGATAATCCAGAGACCAACTCCTTCAGCCTGTTTCTGGGCTCACACTTTCTCCTGCATGCTCCATCGCTTTTACTATACAATCATATTCAATTATCTATCCTGTCCTGAGTTTGATCTTCCTCAACTAGAAAAAAATAGGAATAATTAAGTCATTTACAGAGTTGATTACATAATAAAGACTTGCTGAGGACTGGGCATGGGCTGAATTCAGGGAAGCTGGTGAGTCTGAAGCAGACCCTCCCACAAGGAGCTTGCAGTCTGGTGTGGGGGGCGCAGAGGAACAGAAAAGCAAATATGGTGCATGAAGACTTCTCAGAAGAAGGGACCACTAAACCAAGCCCCTAATTCTAAGTTGGAATTAGATAAAGAAACATCCTCGATAATCTGGTTGATTTTGAGAATTATGGAAATAATATTAGTTACAGTTGCAGCCACAGAGAAATCCTTTTCACAACTGAAATTAATATAGATTTACTTGAATTCTACTAGGTTTAAAGAAAAAGTATCTGCTTTAGTGAGTCTGACTACCAAACTTAATTCAGCTTCAAAATTAAATTAATTGCTCTGTTGGAGAGTCACTGAGAGCAACAAGATGCAAGGGGAAAAAATTAAATTAAAATCATACTTAAAAATTCAATACATCAAGGCGCCTCAGTGGCTCTGTCAGTTAAGCATCCAACTATTGGTTTCAGCTCAGATCATGATATCAGGGTCGTGGGACCAAGCCCAACATCGGGCCCTGCGTTCAGCAGGGAGTCTGATTGAGACTCTACCTCTCTCTCTGCCTCTCCCTACATCTTCTCTCATAAAAAAAAAATACATCATTGAGATCTTACTATGATATTCATTTCATATTTAGACTGCTACAGTTTTCTCCTTGTACCAAGGAGCCTCTTACATGTTTTTTACCTGCAACTCTGAGCTGCCTCCAGATAGCAAGGGAGGGTCCCTCATTCATATATGAATGAATGTGTATTACAGAGTCAAAGCTTATTTGTGAGCCATTTAACTGGAATGTGACATGCGTTTCCCTACAGAGATGCTATCTATCAGTGCCTAGATTCCCAGGCCAGCCCTCAAAAGTCTTACACTACAGGTTCTGATCACCACATCAAACAACATCTCCATGGAGAGAATATGGGCAAGGGTTAAATTCAGAGGCCTAGAGTTCTGATTCCGATTAAGTAAATGACGTTAGGGCCTCTGAGGCAAAGGGTGAAAACAGGTATGGTGGGTACAGAGTTAAGTGGGGTCTCTGGGTCCCTGGTGCTGCACCAAGGAGAGAGCTAAGGCTTTGAACTCAAACAGGCCATAGTCAGAATCTCAAATTCATCAGTTACTAACTTTGTGGCCATTGAGAAATTACGTTCTCTGTGTCTTCATGTCCTTACCTAAAAATGGGAATGGCTGTAAGGATTAATAAGGTAATGGGGCGCCTGGGTGGGTCAGTGGATTAAAGCCTCTCTGCCTTTGGCTCAGGTCATGATCTCAGGGTCCTGGGATCGAGCCCCGCATCGGACTCTCTGCTTGACGGGGAGCCTGCTTCCCCCTCTCTCTCTGCCTACCTCCCTGCCTACTTGTGATCACTCTGTCAAATAAATAAATAAAATATTTTAAAAAAAAAGGATTAATAAGGTAGCACATACTGTATACTTCCACAATGCCGGGCACAAAGTAGGCACTCGGTAAATACCGGCTCCCTTCCATTCTTCCCTCTACTTTCTGAACCTGTTACCTGCCCTTGACGAGGAAGAAACTGGCTTCCACTGTAGGACGGAAAAAAAGAACTAAATGAAATGTATCTGTGTGTGTGTTTGTGTGTGTGTGTGCGTATTATGTGTATATGTACATGTGTGTATAAAATCAGTAAATACTAAGTATATACTAAGTACTTACTAAGTACTAAGTACATGGCCCAGTGAATAGTAAGAACTCAGTAAATACTAGCTTATTTTTAATACTAGCTCTAAGCAATGTATTGAACAGCCTGCTTCCTTTTCCACTGACACAACCTATAAATTCTATTTTTTTAGCTTTTATGTTTTTTATTTTGACATAACTGAACTTTAATAATAATATGCCATTAAATGGAAGATATGATCCAAAATATTTGGCTACTTATGATAGATATTTTGCTTACATTCTTACAATTACCTTTTTTCAACATCACAATTTTATTTTTTTCAGTGTTTCAAGATTCATTGTTTATGCACCACACCCAGTGCTCCATGCAATATGCGCCCTTCTGAATATCCACCACCAGGCTTACCCATCCCCCCACTCCCATCCCCTCTAAAACCCTTAGTTTGTTTCTTAGAATCGACAGTCTCTCATGCTTCATCTCCCCCTCTGATTTACCTCAATTCATTTTTCTTTTCCTTCTCCTAATGTCCTCCATGTTATTCCTTATGTTCCATGCCTAAATTAAACCATGTGATAATTGACTTTCTCTGCTTCTTTCTCTCCTTGACTTATTTCACTCAGCATAATCTCCTCCAATCCCGTCCATGTTGATACAAAAGTTGGATATTCATCCTTTCTGATGGCTGCATAGTATTCCGTTATATATATATACATATATATATAATATTTTCTTTATCCCTTCCTCTGTTGAAGGGCATCTTGGCTCTTTCCACAGTTTGGCAATTGTGGCCATTGCTGCTATGAACATTGGGGTACATATGACCCTTCTTTTCACTCTGTATCTTTGGGGTAAAAACCCAGTAGTGCAATTGCAGGGTCATAGGGTAGCTCTATTTTTAATTATTTGAGGAATCGCCACACTGTTTTCCAAAGTGGCTGCACCAATTTACATTCCCACCTGTAAATTCTTGCTCACCATTCCATCCCTGGGCCACTGGAATGTGAATCACAGTGCTTCTTCTAAAAGTCATAAAGCCATCGTCTTTGTGGCTGGTAATATATTATAGGGTTTCTAGTTGGTTTCAGACTCTGGGTTAATCTGGAAAAAGCATAAGGAAGCAGCCTAGAGACATTGATTTCCTTGAGTTCATCTGCATGGCCTAAAAAAGGCCCCAGGGTCAGGGGTGAAAGAGAGAAGAGTACCTTTCCCCCAGTGGGGTCCCACACATCAGGCCTGAGCCCAGTGCAGAGAAGGGCTGTGTTCATAGGCTGCAGGAGTATTTCACAAGGATACCCAGGGTGTGAGTAAGTGGACAAGAGGAAACCCTTCTCGTGTATGCATAGAATGTGGCTTCAGCTCAGTGACACTCAGGGAACCACAATGCCCCCTGGACGATACCAGAGTTTGCACTTTTAGGAGAATCAGGACTCTACACCAGCTCAGTGAAGCCCTTTTCCTAAAGGAGATACCATGGGGCCAGGATGACTGAAGCACTGGGGCCTACCATCAGCAAGCACCGTGAACATCAGGGAAGGAAGGCTTCAGGGAGGAAAACCATGAGAGAATTATTTCATCACATATGAAAAACCCTCAGGGACTCCCAATCAAGTGAGGCGAGACTTCTCTGGGGGGCAGGGAAGTGGTCCAGAGATTTGAGTGGCAATCCACAGACTGGGAGGGTTTGAAGAGGGTGCAGAGGGAAGGAGACAGCCAAGGACAAAGTCCTGCAGCCTTCAGTCACATGTGTCTGCAGCAGTGCTCACAGTCACGGGGAAGGGGGAGATTCCACAGCTTAATGGCAGAACAGAATAAATGGTGACATTATAGGTGTGTAAATAACAGCATTTCTAAATATTATGGCACCAGTATCAATAACTGTGACTCTTTTTTTAAGCAGACCTGCTAAACTCTTATTGTCATCACCACACAGAGATGACAGATAATGATGGCTTGCTAGCACTTGTCAAGGATCTTGGGAGGGAGACATTGTAGAAATGTCAATTATAATCAGTTGAAGTTTTATTGTTTTCCATTCTCCAGTGGCATTTTATATGTAACACAATGAAGTCCAGATCGCTAATCTTCACACCATATAATCAGTACCTGCTTAGTGTATTGTCCGTAATAATTAAACTCTAATTAGTTTATGCCAGTTGCTCTGGGAACATCTCTTAGAGGAGCTTTTCTTATCCAATAATTATGCTTTTGTTGTTTTCCAATACAAGCCAATATGTACTGGTTAATATTTAAGTGGCTTCATACTGAGATAATAAAAACAGTGTTTTGAATATGTCTCTGCTATGTCTGAGACTGTTTGAACTCCAACATAATCATTCCTGATCACTCAGTATGAATGTTTAACCCAACAGATAATCTAACACTCAAATTGGCTGATTTAAAGACATTTTAGTGTATGCAAAGGATCACAGTCTGAGCCAGCCTCAAGGGAAGATAGCAAACAGTTCCAAAGGACCTGGTTTGGGAAAAACAAGGGAGACAGGGGGCCTCAGGGCATATATGTTCAGATGTCCTAAATGATCAATTAGAAATCAGGAGAATGCATGGATATCCTCCACAAATCTATTTTTTCTCTATTACACGACATAATAGTTTATAGTTATAAAAGCTTTGAGTATGGAAAATTAAAAGAAGAAATTTTGGAGTGAGGAGTCTCATAAAAACGTTACAAAACAGTAAGGAACATTAAAATAATAAATTATTGGTATGCTAATATATGTAAATATGTAAGAGAGTAAAAACTGAACAGAACAAAAAATTGGGAAGACCTAAGTGCTGATCCTAAGCTTACCCTAACTTATTTGTGGCCTCTGTGAGCTAGGTGACATTCTGACCTCTCAGTTCAGACCTTGGATAAGGGCAAATTGTAAAATCTTCCCTGTCCACACCAAGATTACCAATTCCAACTAAGATTATCAAATGTATGGTATCTTTGAACTATAAAAAGTGAGTTCTCCATAGCCTCATCACAATCAGAAGGAAACTAGGAACCATTTTCCTACTCTTCTTCAGCCATTAAGTTTTATAGATCCAACAGTTAGGGATCAGGAAACTTCAGGATCCCCAGACAGTAAAAGAACACCTACAAAAGAAGTGAATCCAACCTAAGCTTTATGCAAACCCTGGAACAGTAACTGAGGATTGTTAGAAGCTTGCTTAGTTACCATTCTTAACTGGCTTGTAAAACAATGGCAGCAGGCACTAGAAAGTGCTTGTTTACCAAAGACTCCGTATTACCTCAAAATCCTTGGTCCCATCAAAATGTAGCAGGAGCCAGTCTGTAAGGATTTGGGTTTTCACCCCTGAGACAAAACCCCATACGGCAGGACTGACTGGATCATGAGAACATATCTAGAAATGCTTTTCCATCCTGTATCGTAAACAGAATCATACTGGAGAGAAGGCCAAATAACTTAGATGATCTTTGCTCGTTTCATGGATATGCTTGTTTCCAGATACTATTTGGGGTATTTTTTCTTATTCAGAAAGGCAGCTTTTCCTTTCCCCTGAGAATCCCCTTTAGTTACAGGTAACTATGCCTTAAGAGTCTCCTAGAATTACAGCCGGTGAGGCCCCTTTTGGTTGGAGGTCTATTTTGTAAATACTAAACAGACAAGTAAATCCATTTTGCAATTTTTAAGGAGCCAAAACACAAGCTTACACATCCACCTTCCAGTGACTCATTCTCTACCACACCTTCAACGCCCAGAAGTCCTGTTCTATAATAGAGAATATTTCTCCAACATTTTTGCATTTTTCAACTGTGCATCTAAATCCATTTAAGAGTAAGCCATTTTAAAATTATGTTTAAAATTATAACATAATTATATTATGTTCCTAATTATGAACTAAAGAGCTGCTTCAGAGTTTATCATTTGTTTTTCATTCCCTCTAGGTTTTGGCATTGAAAACACTGCCTGGATCACCACTTTCTTACAAACAAGGATAGATTTTTTACTCCACTTTGTAACTTCATAGAGGGAATTTTGTATCTGTACATAGTGCTGCTTGTAGCCGACAGCCCAACTGGTCTCCTAGCAAAAGCATCAAATCTTAGGACCCAAATAAACAAAAAGCATCAGTGCTGAACAATCACCAGCATCTATGATAAACAAATGCATTTGTATTTGTTCCCAGTTTCTGGTTGGTCCATGTTCCCACCCTCCCCCGACCCCGTCATATACTTGAGGTACAGGTTGCCTATTCAAAAGGTGAAAGAACGGTTGGCAATGGGTATGGATGACAGAAAACGTAGGCTTATTGGGCAGCCAGCATTACCCCAAGAGGGACATCTGTTCAGCAGGAAGCTCCCACTCTGTGCCAGCCCTCAGAA
This sequence comes from Nasua narica, assembly GCA_028533885.1. Lineage (NCBI taxonomy): Eukaryota > Metazoa > Chordata > Mammalia > Carnivora > Procyonidae > Nasua > Nasua narica. The sequence goes on from CM052806.1 coordinate 53,225,296, forward strand.
CCATCTGCCTCCTTGTGCTTCAGGACACACACACACACACACTCCTCCATGCACTCACTAGGTATGAAGCCCAAGCTGGAGAATGAAGCTGGCAACATAAAATGTCTACCCCAAAGCAGAGGCTGACGGAGCATTCACTGAAGAACCATCATGGCTACTCTATGGGTTTGGTCGTGTATCGGGAGAAAGAGCTTCCCACCCTGACCATGCCCTGCTCCAGCCCCAGCCCTCATGTTAGGATAGTAATTTATAGCCTGAAACACTTACTACAGATCATCCACAATAGTACCCAAAACTAAATTTCAAGGTCACAGACCTACTATAATGTCTTCAAACACTCAGAGAATGCCTTTTTAAAAACAGCTTTCACATGGGGGAGTTAGAGGAGTAAGAAGGAAAATGTCCTTTGCTTGGATGATCTTTCATTATTACACTGTGCAGTTGGTTCCGACCAGGTAAGAAAGGAATAGTCAGTGAGACTAATGTCACACAGGACAGACTCATGCAGGTCACGGACAGGAGGCTCACAGGGCATGCCTTCCTAATATCTGTGTGTGTGTGCACTTGCATACACTTCTATACACATATGTGTGTGGAAGGCTAAGACACAAATTGTATTGCTTAAATGGATCCAGTATCTCCTTATTGCTGAACATTGTTAAGCTGATGTCCAAGATGAGTAAAACAGTTTAACTGTTTGAAAAATGCTATGATAATTTAACTTTGAGAAATAATTTGGAAGTTTATAGGCAGTTAAAATAAGAGAATAGAGAGCAGTAAAAATCTAGATAGAAAAGGGAGATAAAAGAAAGAGATCAGAGATGAGGATTATTACAACTGAGCACTCAATCTAGCTCTCCAGTCTAGCAAAAAGAGAATCATGAGAAGTAAAATAACCCTCATGATGTAATAACAAGGAGCATTACCAGCTTACAGAAAGATAGGTCTTCCTGGCACCGAATTTAGGAGTAAATCATTGCAGGAAATGGTAAAGATGGATTCATAGACTGACAACTATTAATAAAACATAAAATAACAGTGCTACCTACATGAAGCAAGTCAGCACAGAAGTTTTGGTGTGGATTTCTCAACAGACATATCTGAGTTCAAATTAGTAATAAGGACATCGGTCAAGCTACTTCAGCACATGAAGCTTCTAATTCCTCATCTCTAAAGTGGAGGTGCTGGTAGCTACTTAGTAAGGTTGTCATGAGGATCAAATGAGTTAACGCAGGTAAAGGATCTCGTACAGTACCTGCCTAGTAGGTACACAAGAAATATTGATTCTTTGTCCCATTTCTCGTCCCCACCCGCAATGGTTGGCTTCAGGTCTCCATGCGGATGGAACAAAAGTCAGAGACCTAATGCCCTTGAGGGCATTCTACTGAGAATGTAGATAAGGTACTATGATGGCCCCAAATTGCTGGCCAGATGCAACAACAAAACTTGGAGAAACTGAAGGAATGATGACTGGCCTCTTAAGATTCACAATGGTCTCAACCAGTCTGGGACTTGCTATAGAACTCACTGCCAAGTGGTGGGACTAACATCTTTTTGACTATCTCACCCAGAGAGTGGGCCATCCCACCACCATATGGAGGGCTGGCTATAGGCATGATTATAGACAAAGCCAATTTTTGTCACAAAGAAAACATACATCCTGAACCTGTCAGATGCTTAGACAAGAATGAGTTGGGATTCTAGAATCTGCATCATAGAGTTCTGGAACAATAATTTAAATTTGAAATATATAAGAATAAATATCATCTACTTAAAAAATAAATAAAATACTTTTATACGGCTGCCAAAAAAATTTTTAATAGCACTATCACCAGATGGATAAATGGATGTATACATATCGGATGGATCACTAAATACTCAGCAATCCTTTCCCATATGTCTGACTCTGCACTAGGCCAAGGTAATATACAGGATTATCATCAGTTATACTTGTACACATCTAGGTACAACTGTGAGTTTATATTAGTGATCCCACAAAAAAACCGCTAAACTAAATTAAAGAATGTTATAGGGATACCACGGTGGCTCAGTTGGTTAAGCATCTGCCTCTGGCTGAGGGCATGGTCCCAGGGCCCTGGGATCAAACCCTGTGTCAGCCTCCCTGATCAACAGAGAGTCTGTTTCTCCCTCTCTCTTGCCCCTCCGTCTCTGTGTGCCCACCCACTCTCTCTCAAATAAATAAAATCTTTACAAAAACAACAGCAAAAAAAGAATGCTACAGGATCATGTATACGGTTCACAATACAATTAAATAGACTAAAGCAGAAAATGACCATTTGTAAGAAAATTATGGTAATTAAGTCACCATATACATTGCTTTGTGCGTAATTAACAATTTGGTTAACATATTCAAATTGTAATACTAGAGGTTCTTGTAGCTAAAGGGAGGATTACCCGAAATTCATTTCCACAGCCAAATTCCAGCCCCTGGCAAATTTTCTAATATCTGCACATTTTCTCAAATGATGAAAGCAGGTCAACAGCACTAAGCCAAAGCAACAGTTTAATTTTAGCAATTCTCTGTGCAAAAGCTCCTGCAACCAAGAAGGTCACAGCCAAGGTTACTGTGCCACCTCCTAATGGCTGTGCTGTCAGAAACACCACGAATCATTTGCAAGTACTGAAACACGAAGGAAATGTTGGGGTTTGGTAACAGAGGAACCAATATACTTGGAGGATTTTCAGAAACTCTTTCCTATCCAGAACCTTTCTTACTCCCTAAAGACATGACCACTCATTCACTCAAAATATATGGTTGCTCAGTGTGTGCCTGGTACTGTGCTCGGGGACAGTTTCATCAGACACCGGCATGGCTAGAACTTACAGACATTCTACAGACCTAAGCATAAACTTCAGGGGCATAGTCCTAAGGAAATAAAGGGTTCAGAATCAAAATGCAAGCACATTAATATGCAAATATATCCTTCAGTAAGGGCACATCATCTGTTCAGCATGCCTGGGGGTAAACGAGCCAGGGTAACTGACACACTCTACTACAACCCCATCCAGACACCCATACAGGGTCCACACAGCCAGGCATGGGTTTGGCCAGGGGACCTGCGCCAACCACTCTCAGCAGAGTGCAGCACAGCCTGGGAGAAGCACCAGGAATCCCTACAGTTTCACAGCTCTTGGACCCCGTAGCCACTTCCAATGCAGCTCCTGATAAGCCCCAAGTGACAATGATGCGTTATCATGTCTGCTGATGACCTTGCCAGGTCAAGAACACGGAGGGAACGGCACTCCTACATGAATATAAAAACACTTTCAAACAAGAACTCAGATGAACTCCAGGTGGCATGTCCACATGAAGTCATCACAGGTTTTTATACTTTTCCATATATAGTTTCAATATTATATATAGTGAGACATGCATCTAAGTTTAGGTAAAGCAAGGAACCCACACACACAGAGCAGCCAAGAGACAGACTGATCGTGCCACAATTACTTACTGAGTGCCTGCCATATGCCAGGAGCAATGCCAAGCGTGGCTATTGTTGGGAGAAGAAAGAGACCCCGGTAGTGGTGGGCAGATCAGGCACAAGGGCTTCTACTGTCAGAGGGGTATGTCCAGAGGCAGTGAGTTAGAAGGGAAAGAAAATGAGAATTACATGGAAAACCCAGTTCTGCCTCTGATCTGTGACAATGAGACAACCACACCTATTTCAAGGTGATTGCAAAAACCAAATAATAGCAATTATGGCTACTATGTCGAACGGTTGACTCAGACTGCCATAATTGTGAAACTGGGCTTCACAACTCATCAAAGGTCTGACCTTTTTGTACCTCAGGCTTCCTCATCTATAAAAGAGGGATATAGTCTCTTACAGGGTGGTGATAAGGATTCAATGAGTAAATTCATATAAAGAATTTAGAAGGGTGTCTGGAATGTAGTGAGAACTCACAAGTCACTCTTACCATGCTATACTCCCAGTACTGTAAGAAGGAGCTGCAAGGGTGATGGGGAAGATTTTGAAGTTAAAGCAGGATTTTGCCAGTTAAGGGGTGGGAGTATGGGTGGAAAGGGAGGGGTGGAAACTTAGAAAGAAGAAAAAGAAAACACAGAGCAGAAAAGTGGTGTGGGAAGGCAGGGGCCAAGAGAACAACCCTTGTGCTCCCAGGCCTCTGTCATTAGCTGCTTCTGTCCCACTCTGTCCCCGAGGCAATCCCGACCATCATAGGACCCTCCCACCAGCCTCAGATACCAGCCAGGAGGGTGGGAATCAGTGTCTTCACTATAGAGCAGAGGCCCAAGATGAGCTCTGGACACATACATGCCCAGTAAAAGCCTCCATGCTCACCTGCACACCCAGAAAGCTACGTTGCACCCTCCAATGGGTCATCAAGCTGCCCCAGAATCCAGAGTCCTTTACTGAAGCCCCTTAGCTTGAGCTCCAACATGCTCCCCAGTTCTTATGGTTATAGTCACTTTTTCAATATTTTTATTTTTACAGAACACCTTCACATAATATGATTTTTTAACCTACTGATTCTCTGAGAAAGAGTACTAGTAATCGCTATCAAAAATAAAGAGGCAGACACTGATCTTTATTGGTATAGAATTGTATGTAATATGGTTGCACCTGTGCAGAAGAATGGATGTAAGTATATTACCAATATGTGAATAAGAATGTTTGAAGGATACCAAAAAAACGTATACAGTGAGTTTTCTTTGGAGAGTAGGACTGAGAGATCTACAGTGAAATGGAGACTAATTTTTCATTTAATGTAGTTTTGTATGTCTTAATTTTATACCATGCATAAATACTACTTTAAATGTTTTTTTAAATATTTTATTTATTTATTTGACAGAGAGATCACAAGTAGGCAGAGTGGCAGGGAGAGGGGGAGGGAGAAGCAGGCTCTCCGCCGAGCAGGGAGCCCAATGCGGGGCTCGATCTCAGGACCCTGGGATCATGACCTGAACCGAAGGCAGCTGCTCAACCGACTGAGCCATCCAGGCACCCCTAAATGCTTTTTAATGAGTTTAAAAAATGAATAAGAAATCCCAACTCAGAAGTTCATTCTAATGTCTAAATAAAAGTACGTTTTCCTGGTACATAGTAAGTTGTTGGTAAATAATAGCTGCCTATCGCCGCTACTATCATCATGTGTCTAATAAAACTTGCAGGGGCGCCTGGGTGGCTCACTCAGTTAAGTGATCGACTCTTGGCTTCAGCTCAGGTCATGATCTCAGGGTCAGGAGATTGAGCCCCACGTAGGGCTCCACACTCAATGGGGAGTCTGCTTGAGATTCTCTCTCTCCTTCCGCCCCTCCACCTGCTTGCTCCTTCTTTCTCTCTCTCTCAACAAATAAATATATTTTTTAAAACCTATTGTATAATTAGAAACTAATAATTATTGTATAATTATATGTATAATAACTCTGCATGTAGTAATAACTGTGTTCAAGCTTATTCGTGTGCATCGGACCTCCCCAGAGGGGCTGTGAGCCCCATGAGACCAGCTCCTGTCTGGACTGGCCTTGGCTTACCTCCCACAGAGATCATCACCACAGACCAACCCACTGAACCAACATGCACAGGAATAACTGCCCTGCCCAACAGCCCCATGGGCGAGAAGCAAACATACCCTTATCTCCACATTGCAGATGTGGAAACTGAGGTCCAGTGAGGTCATGTTGAAAAGTCAACAGTCAAAAATTGGGGGGAGGTACTCAAACAAAATCCAGGTCCCCAAGGCCCCCAGGCAGCACCTTCCGTCAGCTGTGGCGGGCACATTAAAACACAGTAGATTGAGCTCAATGCCAGCATTGAGACTGATGCTGAAAACCCAGCGAGAACCAGAGGGGGGACTACTAAGTGAGCTGTCTAAATCAGACCAACAAACATCATTTCATTACACACATTTGTAGTAAGATTTTCCCCTGATATGAGTTATTATAGCCAGAGTTCTCCAGTGAAACAGAACCAATGGGAGATTATACATATACAATACATATATACATATACATACATACATATACATAAAAGGAGATTTATTACAAGGAATTGGCTCATGCGATCATGAGGAGGATCTGCTGCCTGCAAGCTGGAGACCCAGGAAAGCCATCGGTGTCATTTACTTCCAGTCTGCAAGCCTGAGAACCAGGGAAACTGATGGCATAGATCCCAGTCCAAAAGCAGGAGAAAATGAGATGAGGTATTCCAGCCCAAGCGGTGAGGCAGGAAAAAGAGAGGCAAATTCATCCTCCCTCCACCCTTTGTTCAATTCAGGCCTCAAGCAGTTGCATGAAGCCCACCCATTTGGGGAGTGCAATCTACTTGACTGAGTCCACCAATTCAAATGCTCATCTCATCCAGACACACCCTCACAGACACACCCAGAAACAATGCTCAATCTGGCACCCCATGGCCACATGGGGTGTTAACTTATGTGAAGTTAACACATCAAATTAATGCTCACACCGGTAAAGTCATCTTAGGGGCACACACATGTGCATGGATTCCAGAGAGGAACAGAGTAACCTGCAGGGGAAGAAAACCACCCCTGTGATCCACAGGGAGCACTTCTGGGAGCATCTTGCCCACAGACATGAAAGCATAAGCCCCGTGGTGCTGGGCAGCCACTGCTAACAGTCACCTAGGCAAATAGTGGTTCTGCCACATGACCTGGGACAAGCTGATCCTCTGTGAGCCTCAGTTTCCTCGTTTGCAAAATGAGGATGATCCAGGTACCTACCACATAAGGTCTACTGCAAGGATTACATGAGATAAAGGTAATAAGTAATTAGAAAACTGCCTGGCCTAAAAAGTACCCAATGAACATTGGTTGTGTTTACTATTTCTATTATTATTAGAGATAAAAAGTCATAGCCAGAGCATAAACACCAACACACACACACACACACACACACACTCCACCCCAAGAATTACTTGCCACATCCTATGCTATTTTGCATATCATTCCCCCTCTCACAGATACTCAAATGAGTTGTGTACAGATCTGCCTCCTTTCTAGACTGAATGTTTTTTGAAATCAAAACAGTTAGTACCTTATTCAATTTTATATCCTCAATTCTTAATACCTGGATGGTGCTCATGCAAGTTTGTTAAAAATGTCAAAGTGGTGGGACGCCTGGGTGGCGCAGTTGGTTGAGCAACTGCCTTTGGCTCGGGTCATGATCCCAGCATCTTGGGATCGAGTCCCGCATCGGGCTCCTTGCTCCGCAGGGAGCCTGCTCCTCTCTCTGCCTCTGCCTGCCTCTCTGCCTGCTTGTGTTCTCTCTCTGTTAAATGAATAAATAAAAAATCTTTAAAAAAAAATGTCAAAGTGGAATGAAAAATTCTGAATCATTCAGACTCACAGTATGATAACCGCGAGCCATATTTTAAAAATTGAAATTCAGTTTCTTTTCATTCTGTGGATGTCTTTTTAGGTAGTTCGCCATAAAAGCAATATCTATAAATAAAGCTAACTTGTACTCTGAGGCTCACCAGTGTGCTAAACATCAGCCCTCCAGCTTCTCTTGCTGTTCATTCAACTTCATTTCTGCAAAGTTTAAGCCAACACATTCGACCAAATGAATACAATTCATCAAAAAGCCCGGGCTGCCACAGACCTACACAGAGACTCAATCTACAGGTGGTCTCTGCAGTGGGGCCAGGCAGATCCCCTGTAACAAGAGCAATCTCTCAAATCAGTTTTGTTCTCAGAACTCGATGGCAGTGGGGAGGCATGCGTGGAGGTACTGGCAAAGGAAACTCTCTTTTCCAGGCACTCTGGCAAAATTCTGCAAGTTGATAGCTCTGTCAATCAGGCTGTGAGACGGAGCTCCAAGGATGCACCAAGTAAACGTTATTCCATTTCTACCTAGTGCAACCATGTTTGCCTTCAGATATAATTGTGTGATTCAAGGCAAAACACTCCATACTACAATGCTTATTGTCTAACTGTAAGCCCCATTTATCATGGAGGCCAGATTCCCTCCTTGCCTAAAGTCAGTAATATATCTCTGGGATAAAGCACAAACTTTGGGAGTTTAATAACTTCATTACACTACACAGCCCATGCATTACAGCAACATGGCTACGGCTGGGCTCAGCCACTGTTGTTACTCAAGCCAACCTCATGTTTACAAAGGACAGTTTGCTCCTAGGGAGGCAGAGGACTGGTTCTTGAAGCCATTCATTTATTCCCTGGTAACTGCTTGCTGAGTGCCTACTTTGTGGTACGCACTGGTCCAGGTACTGTGGCTCTCCAGAAAGAAAGGAAGAAGAAAGAGAGAGAGAGAGAAAGGAAGGAAAGATGGAGAGAAAGAGAGAAAGAGAGAGAGAGAAAGAAAGAGAGAGAGAAAGAAAGAGGGAGAAAGAAAGAAAGAAAGAAAGAAAGAAAGAAAGAAAGAAAGAAAGAAGAAAGGAAGGAAGGAAGGAAGGAAGGAAGGAAGGAAGGAAGGAAAGGGGAGGGGAGGGGAGGGGAGGGGAGGGAAGGGAAGGGAAGGGAAGGGAAGGGAAGGGAAAGAGAGAGAGAAAAAACATGTTTTGCTCTTATGGAGTTTAATGTGAGTGACAGCAGACTGATAAAAAAATTAAACAAAAGCTCATTTCAGGTAATGATGTATTGTTAAGAAGAATCAGGAAGGCCTTTCTGATGAGGTGAAATATGGATGAGAAGGGGCTTCATGCAAAGATTGCCCTTTGCAGAGAATTTAATCTGGCTTTTCTGTTCACAGTTCTGCAGGGCGCTGTGGAAGAACCACATGCTCGGTTTTCCAGAAAATCACAGCTAAGATGGATCATGAAAACTTGAACCCAACTCCATGCACCAAAATCTCTGGATTTCCTAGATCCCTGGAGAGATCTTGTCAGACCCTTGAGTATAGTCTACACACTTAGGGGGATCCCCCGTTGTTTAAATGGCCCCCCAAAACACCGGAAAACAAATAGGAGTCATAAAACAGAATAGTTGAATTTGAATTGTCATTACCTCATTAAGGATAATATCCCTTCTCTAAATTTTACCAGAGGAGGAGTGAGTTAAAAAGGCCTGGAGAAGGCAACCAAAAGGTGCACAGGAGTGAATACTTACTGTAAATTGGTCACCTGGTATCCACCCCCCCTTTCTTCTGGCAGTCATACACTCATCTCATCCCCACTTTCAGGCCTCCTGCTTTGAGAGAACCAGACTGCCAGCTCCAGGAAGGAATGTCTTACTCAGACCTGGCCACTGTGCACACTGACCTACTCCTTCTCCACAGGATCTGCTACAGAATGGACATGTGCCCAAGCTTCTCCAGTCCAAGTAAGCCCTGGGATTTGTGCAAGAGTGAGTAGAGCTTCAGTCTGCTGGACTGAACCTGGAAGTACATGAGGCCTAGCTGCAACAGCTAAGCCTGGCAGAGAACAGAGCCTATGTGGAGCAGAAATGTGGGAAAACAGAGACATTGGGCCTGGATGCCTTCATCTGAACACCTGGATCAAGCCATACCTAAAGCCAACATGCTCTCTGAGTCTCAAATTCATTGGTTAATAAATTATCTCTTTTTTTTCTTATACTAGCTTAAGATGGGTTTTCTATCGCATGCCACAGGAAAAGTCCAAACATATACCACAGGTAAATCTCCTTAATTCCAAAGTATTGAGAACCAAACACACTTCCCAATATATCCAAAGAGCCATTTGTAAGGAATTCTAGATGGGTATAAGAGAAAAATGAGGTCTCTTCCGATTTCCCATAACCAATAATTCTTTAGTCGACACATACTATATTTTCATATTGGTGCCAACCTCTATAGAGGATGAAAATGTATAAAACATTGGTTCCCCGGCCTCATAGTGCACATCCTACAAGCTATCACTGTTACTAATGCTTTACTAATCCATAGAGCTTTCTAGGATACAGTGCGCTTTTGAAACTTGAACTTCAGGTGCAAAGAATCAGACTAGATTCATCCAAATCCTGAATTTATAAACTCTCATCATTGTCCCATACAAGTGCCCACTGGCCCTTACTCACACCATTTCACTGTAGCTTCACAACTGAAAAGAAAGCTGAGATTCTGGGAAATCACCCAAACCTCACAGTTAGTGAGCTCCCTCTCCCCCGCATTGGCCCGTCCGTAAAAGTACAAAGAAGGAGCTCCTCCAATCCCATTGGCGAGGAGCGGCACCACACCGGCTGGTGTGTTTGAAAGGTCTACTGTGGAACAGACACTGCGCACTCTGGCACAGAGCCGGAACTTATGGGTGAGCTTCTAATCAACTGCTCACTTCTCATCTTTGAATGAGGTCATTTTAAAGACACTGTGCACAAATTCAGTTGGAACCCACAGTTACACTGACATAGTCAAGCCAAACTTAAATCAGATTTTTCCAGGAGAGCTTTTTTTTTTTTTTTTAAAGTCACTTCTTTAAAATGTCATTACTGGCCTTCTTTAGTGGCATTTTCTTTCTGCAGATCAATGATAGGTCGATTTTGGTCCCACTGATTCTGACTGAAGCAAACCAGGTAAGGAAAGGCAATGGAGTTTCATTTACTTAATCTAGAAATAAAATCACCTAAAAAAAGAATTTTAAAAATTTTACAGGTAATTGATTTCTACTTCTTTGCCTGAAAATGACTCCCTTCTCATTTTTCTGGCACATTAAGTTGGTGAGGCAGTTTCACTTGTTGGGTACAATGGTCTCAGAAGAATTAACATTTTTTACATTGATTAATTTAGAAAAATTCTTTTATTCACACTTAAATGCTCTCCCATGCTATGTAATTCAAGGGGGTAGAGGATATAAGAGTAAAAGAAAAGAAATATTTCTATAGTAGTGGATGTTTACAGGGGACATAAAACATGGCCTGGGTCCCAGATCCTTCAGACACCACCCATGGATGTGTCCTGGATCACAATAAGACCAGTGTTCAAGGAGGGCTTCCCTGCTAGGCCCATCACCTACAGCTGGTGCTAGCAGTATAAGACAGATTGATGTCATTTCCCATAGGAGGATAAGAGCTCAATCTTGGAAGGTTCTCTTTCTGCTCATAGACACAAAAACTTGATACAATTCCATAAACGGGTAAGTTGGGTATGAAAGAGAAACACGGCTGGCACTGGCAATAAAGTGCACACATATGGCCAACAGACATAAGAGACAGGAAGACAGGGTGGCCCTTGGGGTCACCCAACGCAATCAGAAAAAAGGGCCAGCATGATACAAAGTCAGCCTGGGCAGGCGTCAATCCCAGATCTTCTGCCCTCCTGCTTCGTGGCCATATGGCAGAATAAGAAAAGGAACGTGTCCAATGTCTGGCACATTCAGTGGTGGTGGTCTCACTTTCTCTCCTCCCCATTCACTTTCTATGATAATCTTTGGTATAATCAAAGCCTCGCATCTATCAAGGTTTGCCTTATTTTTATAATATTCAAGTCTCTGCATCATGACTAAAACAGTGAATCCAGAATTTGGAATCCCATAAGCAACCCTATTTTCCATTAACTTTGCCTAATTAACTCTATTAGTATCCATCTTAAAAATAGAACTTATCTATATCAGAGTTAATTGCATACTGTCGTCTCTTCAATACTTTTGTCTATACATAGGCCTTGCATCCTAAGGAACAAACTTTACCCTCACATATGCCCCATTAACTCTTTTCCCCCAAAGAGCCACCTCAGCACATCTACCATATTGGCCTAATTGTACTTCATTTCCAACATAAGCCTCAGCCCACTGGCTTTTAGAATATTGTAGATCAGATCAGTCGTATCACTAATTCTCTTGGCTGGGATCAGGAACATGGGAAAAAGAGGCCACTGAAAGGAACTATAAAATGACTGTAATGATTATTTTTCATATATCCCAAGGGTTTATCCTAAGATAAATAATCAAAATAGTCATATAAATAATGATCACCTACTTCAGTCTTTGCCTTTCTTGTCCTCACTATTTTAGCTTGCACACCAACATCTCTATCCCCAGTTTCAACTGGGCCTTATTTTTCTCCACAGCAATGCCGGTTCTATATATTTTACTTATGTACTTTATTTTATGTCTCACTCTACTAGAATGAGGCTTGAAGAAATCATCACTTCATTTTTACTTCTATACTCTCAATGCCTATAACACTTCCTAGCACAGAGCAGGAACTCAAAAATATTTCTTGAATATGTAATATTCAGTCCAGATCTAATATTTTGTTGAGATTTCCTCTATATAAAGAATATCATGAAAAGTAAAAACTAATATAACATGACGATCCCAAGTTATGGGTTTCAGAGAAATTTCCAAGGTAAATGGCAGAAACATGTTCTTTACAAACTGAATCTTCTGACAGCAAATCAAGTGTATCTTTTAGTATTTCATCTCAGAATCCCATGAATAAATATTTAGGAAGAAATAGCTCCTTTCCAGACATGTGCCACAACCCTAGAGATACTTAGGCTTGACCCACCTATGTTCAACCCATCAGACGTAAAAACTGGCAGCTATGGATAGTCTAGTGCCATTTGGATCAATGGCCTAGTCTCACCCCATTGGCTTAGGTGCCAACCAGTTGCTATTTTACTTCATAGCTGTAGATTCCTGCAAAGTTGGATGATGATAAATGAACTCTTCACAGAGACACAGTACAAGGCAAGGCTATGAGAAAAAATATGGGGAATGACACTTCTAACCAAGTTGGAATAGCAGTGATCAGATTTACTCTCTAGTGAGAAACAACCTAAAAACAGGCAAAATCTATGATTCAGTGAGTGGTTTTCAAGACATTGGACATCAAGGCAACAAAGAACAGGCAACAAAGAGTGGTATCTGAGACATGGGAAACAAACAAGGGGAGCTCTCTGATTGCCAGAGCCTACTGCCTTGAGAAAGTTTGCAGGGCTCAGCGCAGGGACAGGGGACCCACGTAGAGCCTGGTGCACTCCCCGAGTTAGGAGACAAAGCTGACATTCCAAGGAGACCACGGCAGCTAGAATGGGCTAGAATGTGTAGACAGACTACCTGAGAAAGAAGAACTGCACAAAGAGAACACATCGGAGATCTGCAGAGAATCCCACCTGTGCATCAAGCTAAGTAATGTCATTGCATATGTGTGAGGCTGTTTTTGCTGCAATAGCACAGTCAAGAAGTTACAGCAGCAACCACATGGCCCTCAAAGCTAAAAATTTACTACTTTGCTCTTTACAGAAAAAAATGTGCCAACTCCTGACTAACATCATACTTAATGGAGAAAGACAGAATGCTTTCCTCCTAAGATCAGGAAAAAGATAAGGATATCCCCCTCACTACTTTTTTTTTTTTAAGATTTTTATTTATTTATTTGACAGAGAGAGACACAGTGAAAGAAGGAACACAAGCAGGGGGAGCGGGAGAGGAAGAAGCAGGCTTCCCGCTGAGCAGGGATCCTGACTCGGGGCTCGATCCCAGGACTCTGGGATCAGGATCCGAGCTGAAGGCAGACGCTTAACGACTGAGCCACCCAGGCATCCATCTTCTCACTACTTCTATTCAAAATTATTCTGGAGATATGTATCTAATACCTTACGGAAAAAAATAAAAGGAAAAAAATAAAAGACATATCTGTTGGAAGGAAGAAGTAAAACTGCCTTTAGAGACAACATGATCTTTTATGTTGAAAACCTGATGGACTCTATCTAAAAGCTAGGAAAAAAATAAAAGACATATATGTTGGAAGGAAGAAGTAAAACTGCCTTTAGAGACAACATGATCTTTTATGTTGAAAACCTGATGGACTCTATCTAAAAGCTACTAGAATTAATCAGTCCAGCAAGCTTGCAAGATACAAGATCATTATACAACCAACTGTACTTCTATATACTATAAATGAATAATAAGAAGTTGAAACCTAAAAAGAATGCCACAGAGTATAAAAGAACTTCAAGTACCATCTTCTTTCATTAAGATAGAACTGTTTAGCCTGCTGCTTCACTCACTGAAACTACACTGTTTACACACCATCATGGAAGTAACTTCTTACATCAAAACATAAGAGAGAAAAAATTAAAATTAAAATAATATTTATGATAACACGAAAATATGAAATAACAATAAATCTGGTAAGAGATTGTTAAGACTTGAATACTAAAAACTACAAAATGTTGTTGAAAGAAATTAAAGGAAACCTAAAATAATGGTGAGAGATACTGTTTACGGGTCAGAAAATTCTGTATTTTTGTCAAGTCTCTCCCGAATTTATCTATAGATTCAACATAATCCAAATAAAAAAATAATTAGAGAGGGATTTATTTTTGTAGAAATTGACACACTGATCCTAAAATTCATATGGAAGTGGAAAAGTCCTAAAATAGCAAAGTAACTTTGAAAAAAAGAGCAAGGATTTTCAAAACTTTGGAAATGCAACCTGATTTCATAACTTATTACAAAGACAGTTTGGCATTAGCATCAGGATGACAAATGGAGCGACAGAACACAATAAGGTCTTAAAATTAACATACAACTATATGGAAAACTGATTCTCAACAAAGATGTAATTGCAATGCAGTGGAGAAAGGATGGTCATTCTAACAAATGAGGCTGGAACTATTAGACGTTCATACATAAAAATCTAAACTTCAATCCACCCTCACCACCACATATAAAAATCAACTCACAATAGACCTTAGACATAAATACAAATCCTAAAACCTCTAAAAGAAAATATAAAAGAAGATCCTTATTTTTTGACACTGCATTAATTTGCTATGGCATAAGCAAGCACCATGAATTGGGTGGCTTAACAAAAATTTATTGTCTCACAGTTTTGAAGGCTAGGAAGTCCCAGATCAAGGTATTAGCCAGTTGGTTTTTCTTTTTTTTTTTTTTTTTTTCCTGAGGGCTGATAGAGAAAGATCTGCTCCATGCCTCTTTCTTTGGCCTGTAGATGGCCAGACACAGATTTACCCTGTGTCTCTATAAATCATCTTCCCCACATGTATGTCTGTCTTTGTATCCAAATGTCCCCATTTTATAAGGATACCAGTCACACACTGGATTAGGGTCCACCCTAATGACCTCATCTTAATTTGATTACCTCTGTTAAGACCCTATAGGTATAAATAGGTATAAATAAGGTGAAATTCTTAGGACTTAGGCTTAAGAATTCAGCCTAAGTCCTGAGTTTAGAAATTCAGGCTTAGGACTCTGAAATATCTTTTTTGGGGAAATAAAATTCAGCCTATAATAGGCACCAAAATCACAATCCATAAAAACAACAAATTGATAAACTAGACTCCATCAAAATTAAGACCATCTACTCCTCAAAAGACAGTGTTAAGAAAATGAAGAGCAGGACACTGAGTGCAAGAAAATATTTCCAAATCAATGTCTGATAAAGAACTTGTGTCTAAATTATACAAAGACCTTCAAGAGGCAATAATAAATTAACTTTAAAATGAGAAATAGATTTGAACAGATATTTTATCAAAGAAGATATACAAGTGGGAAATAAGGACATGAAAAATATGTTCAGCATAATTAGATGATACAGAACTATAAACTAAAACCACAATGAGATACCACTGCTCATCTACCGCTACAATTAAAAAGACTGAGTGCTTCACCGCTATGTAGTAACTGGAACTCTCACGCTCTGCTGGTGGGAATATAAAAATGGTTTCTTAAAACTTTAAACATGTAGCTACTATATGATCTAGCCATTCCACTTGTAAGTATGTAGTCTATGAAAGTGAAAGTCTATGTCCACACAAAATCTTGGCTATAATATTCTTAGCAACTGTATTTGTAATAGCCCCAGCTGAAAACAATTCAAATGCCCATCAAGAGTGAATGAATAAAAACACTGTGGCATTTAATCCATAGAGTGCAAAAATATTCCACCATATAAAGAATGAAGCCCTGATACATGCAACATGGATGATTCTGAAAACAGTGATACTAAGTGAAAGAAGCCAGTCTAAAAAGAGTACATACTATATGAATCCATACACGTAAAATTCTAGGAAATGCAAAATAATCTATAGTGCTAGAAAGCAGATAACCAAAAATGGACATTTACTTTTTTTTTTTAAAGATTTTATCTATTTATTTGAGAGAGAGAGAGAGAGAGCATGAGAGGGGAAAAGGTCAGAGGGAGAAGCTGACTACTTACAGAGCTGGGAGCCCAAAGCAGGCCTCGATCCCAGGACTCAAGGATCATAACCTGAGCTGAAGGCAGTAGCTTAACCAACTGAGCCACCCAGGTGACCCGGAAATGGACATTTAGAGAGAAAAAGGCAAGGCAGAGCTAGAAGGAGGCATTAAAAATGTCATGAGCAAAGTTTTGGAGGTGATAGATATTTCTTTATCTTGAATATATTAATGGGCTCACGAGTGTATGCATGTGTTAAAACTTACATTGTACACTTTACGTAAGTACAATTGATTATGTGTGAATTATACTCAATAAAGCTGATGTTAAAATACTCATTTCACATTCAGAGGCCCTCTGTTTCAAGTCCTGGCTCTCTTTCCAGCTTTGTTATCGTAGGCAAGTTTATCTCTAAGGCTTACATTCTGTGACTGCAAAATGGTAATTCATAACACTTATTTCCCAGGGCTATTGTGGATATCAACTGATAACTAACTCAGTGTCTGAAAATAAGTACTCAATAAATTGTAGCTATTATTAATAATAACAATAATGAAGTTATTCATGCTCACTTTTTAACCTCCTAGAAAAGCTACCTTGAAAGACAAGACATAAAAAAAAAAAAGACAAGACATACAATCCATATTTTTAGAACCTAGAAAGCTGAGTTCTCCACTTTCCTATTTGGTGTTTCAGATAGTGCTAGCATAAATGAGTTTTGCTTAACCAAAAAGGGCACTGGCAGAAAGTCAAAGTGTATTTTTCTGATCCTTTAAAATTGTATTTTCAAATATGAGTTGTGACTTACCCTGCTATTATTAACACAATGGGTTTATGTATACAGCCTTAGCAAAATAATGCTTCTTTATCCTTATATAATCCTTCCTCAGCTGCAGTTGGCAAAACTACATTTCAAGGTTTATACACACACACACCTCAAAATTTTCAATTTAAAGGTCTTTTTACATATGTGCAGTTTAGACCCTCAAGAAAGAAAGCATGAATAATTACTTTCCCCTCATATAGAACATATGGGTGGTCCTATGGGGTTGTGAGAGACAGGGTCTGCAGTTCTGCATAGGAATCTTAATTTCAAGTATGCTGCTAAAACCCTAGCTTTCAAGGTGTGTATATTTAGAACTTCCAGAGGCAAAACAGGTATTACTGAACAATTGACCAAAAAATGAGGAATCCAATGCTTAACTGACAGTATAAACAATGACCCTCTAGTTTGCAGGTGTTTACACATGTAGTAACAGAAGAATAATGGTTTCAAATCTGTACACGGGGCTTTCTCTCTACATGGGTAAGGTTTCAACCAGGCTTAGGGTCAATATAGCTCTTTACCTCCTTTTGTCCTCTGAGCAATGTGCCACAGCACAGCCCTACATGCAGTCTGAGACCTGGCTTTGAATCTGTAGAGTTATTTCCTATCCTTTGATCTAGGGAAGCTTACTCGATATCACTCGGTCTCAATTTCCTCTTAAGTAAAACTAGCATACTTTCTTGCGAGGATTAAGTGAGATAAAGCTTATAAAGTGTTCAGCACAGTGTTTTGCAAAAGAAAGTACTTAGTATTAGCTTCTAATTAAGGCAGGTACATTTCTAGTCCTCCAAAAAAGAATAAATCGGACATGGAGCTGGAATCAAAATTAGAAATGTATTTCATACATATGAAAAAAACATTAAAAATGGGGGGAAATCCATTTTCTAAATCAATTGGATGAAATCAGTCTCATGGCCATCGTCATCACAACAAACCAGATTAGGAGGCCAGAAATTGTTCTACTACTTGGGGAATAACCAGTTCATTCAGGCAGAAAATCCCAAATCTCCATGTTGCGTTGAGATAGCACTTGAATGAAGTTCAGAATTGGATAGTCTGGGATTTTTCTAACCAAAGTTTCTTTAAAAGTCCACATTATCTCATACAAACCAGTTGTTTGAGTTTTAAGATATCGCGTCTAAATGCTAGGAGCAATTTTAAATGCATACAAATCATGGAGAGGAAAATATTGCTGAAAACCATACACTTTAGAGGAGACCCCAGTTCTACATTCCATCCTGTCTCACCACTAACATTTTTAATGTCAAATGGTTAAAACTGATGCTTTATTTCTCTGTAAGCTAAAGGAATGAACATAACCAATGCTTAAGAAAGCTAGGGAAATTAAAGGAAATTTATTTTTATTTCTTATATCCTCCCTCAGTACATGGAAGCCAGGTACTGGCAATAATATTTTGACCTCTTATTTTTAAAAACAAAGATGCCATAAAGGAAAAGGCTGATATATGTTTTGCTAATAGATTTTGCTACTGAAAAATTTAATTTTCTACACATCAAAAGAAATCATAATGAGAGGCAGGGCAGGGGGTGGGGAAGAGAAATGAAACAAGATGGGATGGGGAAGGAGACAAACCATAAGAGACTCCTAAACTCACGAAACAAACTAAGGGTGGCTGGGAGGTGGGTGGGGGTAAGGTTATGGACATTGGGGAGTGTATGTGCTATGGCAAATGATGTGAAATGTGTAAGCCTGACGATTCACAGACATGTACCCTGGGGTAAATAATACATTATATGTTAATAAAAAAAAAAGAAAGAAATCATAAGAAAAAAATTTTAAAAGCAATGCTACCCTAGAGGGAAACCAAAAATAAAAGATACATGATTCATACTTTTTAGCCTATAAATAGTTCTTAGATGGAAATATCAACAAAATACAAATAGCTAATTCACAAACAAAAAATTATAATCATTGTTGATATATGTTCGATTTAGTAATCAGAAAGATGCACACTAAAGTAATGTAGGATCAGAGTCACCTATCAGATATAAAATATAAAATATCAAAGGTAAGCATTTAGGAATTTCCTAGAGAATAATTTTTCAATATGTATTAAAATCTTTATAGATATTTCATATTCCTTAAGTTCCCACTAAAGGGATTTTTCCTAACCCAAGGAAAAAACTGGAAGAGTACATAAAATAATGCATGCATCAGA
Organism: Nasua narica; assembly: GCA_028533885.1. Lineage (NCBI taxonomy): Eukaryota > Metazoa > Chordata > Mammalia > Carnivora > Procyonidae > Nasua > Nasua narica. Next base: position 53,244,382 of record CM052806.1, read on the forward strand.
ACAGTGTCTATAAAATGAAAAATTAAAATAACTTAATTGTCCAACAATAGTGGATTGGCTAAATCAATAATGGTACAAACATATGGAAGAATATTATGCAGACATTAAGAATGATGCTTTAGAAGCAGATTCATGGACAAGAAAAGTCATTAATATGTCAGTAAGTGTGGACACCTGGGTGGCTCAGTCCATTAAGTGTCTCCCTTCGGCTCAGGTCATGATCCCAGCTCCTTGCTTGGCGAGGAGCCTGCCTATCCCTCTGCCTGCCACGACTCCCCCTGCTTGTGCTCTCTCTTTCTCTCTCAATTTCTCTCTCTCTCTGACAAAGAAATAAATAAAATCTTATATATATATAGTAAATACTATATATACTATATATATAGTAAATGAGTATATATTACATATATAAATATATATATATAGTAAATAAAACTTTCAAGAATGTATATGTAGTCTAATCCCATTGTTATAACATTCTTTTGTAATGAACAAGATTTGGAAGACTGTGTATATGAAAATGCTGACAGTAGTTCTCTGGAAAGTAGAATTTTGACTGTTTCAAATTTTTATGTTTCCTGTGAATAAGACACAATTAGACATAGCATAATGGTTAAGAACATAGTCTGTAGAGTCAGCTTGACTGAGTTCAAATCCTGGCTCCAACACTTACCAACTGTGTGTCCTTTTTCACATTATTTAACCTTTCCATGCCTCTGCTTCCTTTCTGAAAATAGGGATAATAACTGCACATGTCACAGAGTTACTGTAAGTACTAAATGGCAGCTCTCCTAGAATAGTTCATGACACCTAGTAAAGACTCAGTAATGCTAATTATTGTTATTATTATTATTATCATTTTCTACTTGTGTTACTTATAGAGTAAATAAAAATAATAATGCTGAAAACAATTAAGACAGAAATACTTTGACAGTGAGAGGGGTGCCAAGAAAATTCAGTAACAAAATAAGTCTTCTCAACAAATGGTTCTGGGACAACTGGGTATCTGCACATAAAAGAATGAAGGAAGAATGCTACCTTACATCACACATAAAAATTAACTCAAAAGGGATCACAGGCCTAACTGTAAGGGCTAAAACTATAAAATGCTCAGAAAAAAAACATAAGAGTAAATCTTATAAAGTTGGATTAGACGATATTTTCTTAAATATGACACCAAAAATATAAGTGAGAAAAGAAAAAATTGATAAACAGGACTACATCAAAATTAAAAGCCTTTGTGATTCAGAGAATACAATCAAAAAAGCAAATGACAACATCCATAATGCGAGAAAGTATTTCCAAATGATACATTTGATAAGAGATTAGTATCTAGAACATATCAAGAACTCTTAAATTTAAAAATCAAAAAAGACAAATAACCCATTTAAAAATGGCCAAAAGATCTGAATAGATATTTCTCAAAGAAAATATACAAATTGCCAATAGGCACATGGAAAGATGCTCAATATCATTATCCATTAAGGAAATGCAAATAAAAACCACAAGGAGCTACTACTTCACATTCACTAGGATGGCAAAAATCCAAAAGACAGATAATAACAAATGTTGCATACAATGTGGAGAAATTGAAACCCTCACTTACTGCTAGTGAAAATTTAATATGGTATAGCTGCTTTGGAAAACTATTGGGCAATCTTCAAAATGTTAAACACAAAGTTACCACATGACTCAGCAATTCCACACCTAGGTATATAATCAACAGAAATGAAAACACTAAAAATATGCCCATACAAAAACTTATATAGGAATGGTCAAAGTAGCATAATTTATAACAGCCAAAATATGGAAACAACCCAAAGGTCAACAAACCAATGAACAGAAAGCGCCTAGTATATTCAGATAATGAAATACTATTTGGCAATAAAATGGGGTAAAATACAACATGGATGAATCTCAAAAACATCATGCTAAGTGAAAGAAGCCAAGCACAAAGACCACATATTGTATGATCCTATTTATATGAAATGTCTGGAATAGGCAAATACATAGAGGCAGAAAGTAGATTAGAGGGACACCTGGGTGGCTCAGTGGGCTAAAGCCTTTGGCTCAGGTCATGATCTCAGGGTCCTGGGATAGAGCAGGTAGCCTGCTTCCCCCTCTCTCTCTGCCTGCCTCTCTGCCTACTTGTGATCTCTCTCCTCTCTGTCAAATAAATAAATAAAATCTTAAAAAAAAAAAAAGAAAGTAGATTAGAGACTGTCTAGAGCTGAGGGAGAATGGGAGGTAAGAATGAGGAATGAATATAAATGGGTCTTGAGTTTCCCTTTCAACTGATAAAAAGGCTCTAAAACTTAAATTTTGGTTATAATCACACAATTCCAAATATTTGAAATATATTGACTATACACTCTAAATGGGCGAATATTTTAATACTGAACTACATTTTTCTAATTTCCTGACAAATCTGAGCTTCACTTCCTAAGAATGACCTTGGAAGAGCCAGTATTTTAAAAGAGAAGCAAAAAAACACATAGTTTAAAAAGATCTCCTACTGATCTGTAAAGGCTCCAGATACTTCCTTTTCATATTCACCCATGACTGACTTCTCCCCCATGACTCACCCCTTAATTCTTTATTGAGCACCTGTGCTAAGCTGGGCATAGCAAACCCTAATCAACCCCTAACATGGGAGCAGCCAATAATGTAAGCCAATTAATAATAAAATCAAAGAAACACATCAACAAAAATACACTAATAGTAAGAGAATTTAACATCCCTCTCCCTAAAATGGACAGATTATCTAAGCAAAAGAGCAACAGAGAAATAAAGGCTCTAAATGACACACTGGACCAGATGGACATCACAGATATATTCAGAACATTCCATCCCAAAGCAACAGAATACACATTCTTCTATAGTGCACATGGAACATTCTCCAGAATAGATCACATCCTGGGTCACAAATCAGGTCTCAACCAGTACCAAAAGACTGAGATTATTCCCTGTATATTTTCAGACCATAATGTTTTGAAATTAGAACTTAATTAAAAGTTGGAAAAACTCAAATACATGGAGGCTAAAGAGCATCCTACTAAAGAATGAATGGGTCAACCAGGAAATTATAGAAGAATTTAATAAACAAATAAGAATAAATCATTATAACATATAATAATTGTCATTATATATTATATTTATAATTATTATATATCTTATATAAATAATATATAAATGATAATTAATATATAATAATCATAAATTAAAAATTAATGGGATTGATAAAACCCTGGCCAGAATGATCAAAAAGAAAAGAGAAAGGACCCAAATTAATAAAATCATGAAGAGGAGAGATCACTACTAACACCAAAGAAATACAAACAATTATAAGAATAAATTACGAGCAACTATATTCCAGAAAATTAGACAATCTGGAAGAAATGGATGCATTCCTGGAGACGTATAAACTACCAAAACTGAACCAGGAAGAAATAGAAAACCTGAACAGGCCCATAACCAGTAAGGAGATTGAAGCAGTCATCAAAAATCTCCCAAAAAACAAGAGTCCAGGGCCAGATGGCTTCCCAGGGCAATTCTACCAAACATTTAAAGAAGAATTAATGCCTATTCTCCTGAAACTGTTTCAAAAAAATGGAAGTGGAAGGAAAACTTCCAAACTCGTTTTATGAGGCCAGCATTACCTTGATCCCCAAACCAAAGACCCTATCAAAAAGGAGAATTACAGACTAACATCCCTGATGAATACGGATGCAAAAATTCTCAAAAATACAAGCCAAGAGGATCCAACAGTACATTTAAAGGATTATCCACTATGATCAAGTGGGTTTTATTCTTGGGCTGCAAGTTTGGTTCAACATCTGCAAATCAATCAATGTGATATAATACATTAATAAAAGAAAGAACAAGAACCATATGATATTCTCAATAGAGGCAGAAAAAGCATTTGACAAAGTACAGCATCTTTCTTGATTAAAACTCTTCACAGTATAGGGATAGAGGGTACATACCTCAAAACCATAAAAGCCATCTATGAAAAACCCACAGTGAATATCATTCTTAATGGAGAAAAACTGAGAGCTTGCCTCCTAAGGTCAGGAACACGGCATAGATGTCCACTATCACCACTGCTATTCAACATAGTACTAGAAGGCCTAGCCTCAGCAACCAGACAAAAAAAAAAGAAATAAAAGGCATCCAAATTGGCAAAGAAGAAGTCAAACTCTCACTCTTTGCAGATGATATGATACATTATGTGGAAAATCCAAAAGACTCCACCCCCAGAACTGCTAGAACTCATACAGGAATTCAGTAAAGTGTCAGGATAGAAAATCAATGCACAAAAATCAGTTGCATTTCTATATATCAACAGCAAGACAGAAGAAAGAGAAATTAAGGAGCCAATCCCATTTACAATTGCACCCAAAACCATAAGATACCTAGGAATAAATCTAACCAAGGAGGCAAAGAATCTGTACTCAGAAAACTACAGAATACTCATGAAAGAAATTGAGGAAGACACAAAGAAATGGGAAAACCTTCCATGCTCATGCTCTGGAAGAACAAATATTGTGAAAATGTCTATGGTACCTAGAGCAATCTACACATTTAATGCAATCTCTATCAAAATACCATCAACTTTTTTCAAATAAATGGAAGAAATAATCCTAAAATTTGTATGGAACCAGAAAAGATCCTGAATAGCCAGAGGAATGTTGAAAAAAAAAAAAAAAAAAACAAAGCTGGCAGCATCACAATTCCAAACTTCAAGCTCTATTACAAAGCTGTAATCATCAAGACAGTATGGTACTGGCACAAAAACAGACACACAGATTCATGGAACAGAATAGAGAGCCCAGAAATGAACCCACAACTCTATGGTCAACTAATCTTCGACAAAGCAGGAAAGAATGTCCAATGGAAAAAAAGACAGTCTCTTCAACAATGGTGTTGGAAAATTGGACAGCCACATGCAGAATGAAACTAGACCATTTCCTTACACCACACACAAAAATAGACTCAAAATGGATGAAAGACCTCCATATGAGACAGGAATCCATCAAAATCCTAGAGGAAAACACAGGCAGAAACCTCTTTGACCTCAGCTGCAGCAACTTCTTCCCAGAAACATTGCTAAAGGCAAGGGAAGCAAGGGCAAAATGAACTATTGGGACTTCGTCAAAATAAAAAGCTTCTGCACAGCAAAGGAAAGAGTCAACAAAACCAAAAGATAACCGACAGAATGGGAGAAGATATTTGCAAATGACTATCAGATAAAGGGTTAGTAACCAAAATCTATAAAGAACTTACCAAACTCAACACCCAAAGAGCAAATAATCCAATCAAGAAATGGACAGAAGGCATGAAAAGGCATTTCTGTAACGAAGACATCTAAATGGCCAATAGACACATGAAAAAGTGCTCAACATCACTCAGCATCAGAGAAATGCAAATCAAAACCACAGTGAGATACCACCTCACACGCATCAGAATATCTAAAATTAACAGGTCAGGAAACTACAGGTGTTGGCGAGGATGCGGAAAAAGGGGAACCCTCCTACACTGTTGGTGGGAATACAAGCTGGTGCAGTCACTTTGGAAAACAGTACGGAGGTTCCTCAAAAAGTTGAAAGTAGAGCTATCCTACGACCCAGCAATTGCACTACTGACTATTTACCCCAAAGATACAAATGTAGTGATCCAAAGGGGCACGTCCACCCCAATGTTTATAGCAGCAATGTCCACAATAGCTAAACTATGGAAAGAGCCTAGATGTCCATCAACAGATGAATGGATAAAGAAGATGTGGTATATATATACAATGGAATATTATGCAGCCATCAAAAATGAAATCTTGCCATTTCCAATAACATGGATGGAACTAAAGGGTATTATGCTAAGCAAAATAAGTCAACCAGAGAAAGACAATTATCATATGATCTCACTTATATGAGGAATTTGAGAAACAAGATAGAGTATCATAGGGGAAGGGAGGGAAAAATGAAACAAGACAAAAACAGAGAGGGAAACAAACCATAAGAGACTCCTAATCTCAGGAAACAATCTGAGGGTTGCTGAGGAGTGGAGGGGCGTGGGAAGGATGGGGTGGCTGGGTGATGGACACTGGGGAGGGTATGTGCTACAGTGAGTGCTGTGAATTGTGTAAAACTGATGAATCACAGACCTATACCCCTGAAGCAAATAATACATTATATGTTAACAAGAAAAACCTTAATCAAGCTTACAATTGAGTAAAGGGGCACCACAAGTCACATTAATGCAAGACGGGCAAAGTATAAGGTGCTTGGCAGCAAGTGGCAGGCTGGCAAAAGGAAGCATCATGGAAGTAGGGATGTAACCATGGACAACTGGAGGATGAATTAGAGTTAGCAAGCAAAAGTGCTAGAGAAAGAAAGAATCGATTTGGACAGACGGAACAGGTGCAAGGACTGGAGGCTCACACATTGTCTGGAGGAAATAAAGTACTTTCAATATGGTCGGAGAAGACAGTGTGCACTTCGGTGGTAAAAGGTAAGTAGGGTTCTTCATGGAAGGCCAGGTGCACCATGTGAGGAAGTTCAAATATTAATTTAAGAAAAACAGTGATCCATTACACAGAAAACTTACAAGATAACACTGGTGGTTGGTGTTTTAGAAAGATTACGCTGGCTTCAGGATAGCTACACATGACCCAAAGGAAATATGGTAAGAAGTAAATATCTGAATTTGGAGGCCACCAGGTAAGAATGGCAGCCTGAACTGTGCTACCAATGGTGTAAGCAGAGAAAGGCAGCTGGATCCAAGAGGTATTTACAAATTAATGGGACACATTTTGTATATGGGACAGAGAAACCGGAGGAATGAAGGACAACCCCAGGCTGTGGCTTTGGCAACTAGATAGATGATGATGCCATTTACCAAAACAGAAAGCATGCAAGAGCAGCAAATTTGGAATGGAAGATATTAAACCTATTCCATTTGGACTTCCTAAATTAAGGTGCCAATGAGACTTCTGAGTGAAGACAAAGTTTGGATATATAGGTCTGAAGATCAGGGAAGAGAGCTGGCGGAGGAATATGGATTTGGGAATCATGATTCTGAAGAGACTAGATGAAGTTCTGGGAGAAGCTGAGTTGTCAGGAAAGAGAAAGAAGAGGGCCTGGGGCAGACTCTGGGGGCCACTACCTCCAGGGCCATGGGAGCCCCCGTATGGGAACCCCCCCATGGCCCCTCCCATGGGAGTCCCTGCTCCATCCAAGGGCCTCTCGTCTGTCCTCAGTAGTCAGCTTGGTCAGCACAGGCACTTAGGGTCTGACCACTGAAGAACCTGGTCTTCTTCCCTTAGCCCCCAGACATCCCAGCCCCTTTGTGTACCTTCGGTGAGCTTTTATCCCAAGAATGTCAAGGGAAGGCTATGTGCCAAGCACTCTCCTGGGTGCTGCAGTATAAAGACACCAACAAATCCCCTGCCCTGACAAAGCCTAGCTGGGCAGGGGACAAAAAGAGCACAGGTGAGCTCAGGACACCACAACAAGTGGCTCCAGTAAGGCCACACCCCCGGGGAGAGTGCTTCCAGCATGTGAGTTGTTTTTTTTTTTTCTTTTTTAGATTTTATTTATTTATTTGACAGAGAGAGATCATCACAAGTAGGCAGAGAGGCAGGCAGCGAGAGGGGGAAGCAGACTCCCTGCTGAGCAGAGCCAGATATGGGACTCGATCCCAGGACCTTGAGATCATGACCTGAGCCGAAGGCAGAGGCTTTAACCCACTGAGCCACCCAGGTGCCCCAAGCATGTGAGTTTTAAGGGAAGAGGAGAAATCAAAAACACAGAAATGAAACGGGCCCAGGAACGTTTGCGGGATGCGAGTACTTCAGAGTGGCCGTAGCTTAATGTGCAAATGAAGAAATCCTTTTATCTCAAGAGAGGGGACGTCGCTGAAGTATAGTCATTGCAGAGGGCTTGATGAGGTTTGTGGTTTCTAAAGGGAAGCAGTAAAAAGAAAATTCTAATCCATGAGCCAGATTCTAGGTCCCACTGAACAGGGTGCCTTCAAAAGTGCAATACAAGTGGTAGTTTATTATCACTTTGCTAAATGCTCACATACTGATGGTGAACACTGGTAATGGGAGGAGCGGGTCGATGCCGGCCAGCGGGACCCGGAGCTCCCAGGTAGTCTATCTCCTAATGCACTCACACTTTCTGAATCTCTTCGGTACATCTGAAATTTTAAAGGAAGGTAAATTATTTTCTTTCCTGAGAGAGGGGTGTGTAAACGGAGTCTTCCTGAATGGCAGCAGACTGATTAGGACTCGTTTCACTCTCAGACCCTGATTCGATGAATTTAAGAAAAACCGTGTTCCTAAGTTTTATTGACAGAATGTAACTTAATTTTATAAATTCTAAATTCGTTTTTCTGAAATAGCCCATAAAATGATACAAGGGCTTCCAAAATACCAAAATTTTTTAATAGCTCATAATAAACATTTACTGAACGCTTACTCTGCACCAGGCAGTGCTCTAAGAGATGAGCGTGAATTAGCTAGTTCATTCTCACAACACCCCACATGGAAGGGACTAGCATCATCTCAAAATACCAAAATTTTTAATAGGTTCTTCGCTCAAAACTGGGCACTTAAGCCAAATCCCATACACCCGAAGCAGAGAAATTTGCAGATATTTTAAAATCAAGAGAGAGGGGGGAGAAATCCCACAGATTCTTGGTTTAACAGAGTAAAGACATTTAGTGCAAAATTGCAGTTATATTTTCTGAAAAGCACACGAGAGCCTCAAATCCTGGCAATCTGTACGAGGATGAAGTGTATTCCAACAAGGCCCGAAAGAGTTCGTCTGCGTCAGACAAATTCCACACAAATCGAGAATTTCGCTCTGGGGAGCAAATCAAAATCCTCCTGACACAGTACAGATCATATACTGGTTTGTTTTCATCAAGACCTCCAATAACATAAACTTCGAAGCCATGTTTTGCACCGCAGTAATTTCCATCCCCTCAGCCTGGTCAAGCCATTATGGCCGTGACACAGGTGGGACAATCACGGTCTCCTCTGCCAAACGCTCTGCTCCGCTTAGAAGCCAGCCCCACACAGGAGGCGAACACAAAACGAACATCAGAGCAGGATGGGTAAGAGGATTTTAGAAACAGCTCCCCAATACATTCTTCTAGAATCTTTCCTAATTTGTACTCTGATCAGTCTTATGGGTGCTATCACTCTTGATTTAATCCCAAATGGAGCCCGTCATTAAAGGTTGCCTTGACTCTGTACTTTCTGGGCCCCATCTTTGATATTCCCACATTCATACTTCTGTAGGCCTTCCTCACACTGCACTGAAAGGAAGGTTTCTTAGAGATTCCGCTGTTTGGAAATGGACTTCTTCCAGCTTCTTATATTCTTCACTTAAAATCCAAGGCACTGAACTTCTGACAGCTTTGTAGACTTTGCCCTACCAATCCCTACTGCACTGACTGCTTTCTAAACAAATTATGCTCAGCAGAAGTTCCCAGTTCTGAGTGCATTCTTTCCACAATAATTTTTTTTTTTTTGAGAAGGGAGAAAGGCAGATAAGAGTTAGAGGACAATGGGGCACCTGGATGGCTCAGTTGGCTAAGCGGCTACCTTTGGCTCAGGTCATGATCCCAGGGTCCTTGCTCAGCGAGAAGCCTGCTTCTCCCCTTTCCTCTATCTCTCTCTCTTTCTACCCCACCATTTCAAATAAACAAATAAAATCTTTTAAAAAACAAAAAAAGAGGGAGGATGGCATAAGGAAAACATATCTTACCTTGTACACACACAATTCCTGTTTACCATTTATTGGGCACCTTAGCCATGAGACAAGATACAAATTAGATCCCACACAGGTAAGTGATAAGCAAACCAAATACTTATTCTGTACTTCTATGTGTCTTTTTTGTTTTCAGAGCTTCCAGAACGCTTGGCTGAAACATTATGTGCACCGATAAAAGTTATTTGAGCACATGATTTGAATTCCAGTCATGTCTTATTTGACATTTTCAGTTTATATCATTAGCTGACATCCACTTGATGTCGATCAACAAAACTTAGGACCATAATAATTTTTCTTAAGTTCACAGAATCCTGGATGTAGGAGTGAAATAGATCCTATTCAGTCTACTGTCATTAAGGAAGACCGTATTACATACTTCTCTCTCAGGAAAAAAAAAATAGTTTACATTCCTTTAAAATTTATGAAGAGGAAAATTCAATACATTTTCTCTTAGGATGTCTCTAGATTCTCTAGTAATCAGAGGAATCTTTTTTTCATTCTTGATATTTAACTTAAATATATAATCAAGCAACCTCCAGAGGCCTCATATGTGTTTTTATACTCTCTATCCAAAGCCCCTACTATAGTGTCTGACACATAGCAGGTGGTCAGCAAATATTTAATGAATACCTATGAGAAAGGGAGAAAGAAAATGAACAGTGAAACAGAGAGAAGAAAAGGTAGAAGAAAGAGCCCGAGGGAGGAAGTAAGTAAGTAAAGGGAGAGGAGAGAATAAATACTAAAGAAGGCTCAAAGAGGAACTCAGCACTCAAGAAATTAACAACAGAGTAGCAAAGATGTGACATGCACATAATAACCATAATTAAAATAGAAAATATTAAAGGGCCACAAATACAATGTTGAGGAAAATCAGAAAAAAGCTATATAATTTCTAGCTAGGAAAAATCAGGAGCACATCAATAGAGGAGATAATTTGAAGTGGGCTTTGAAGAACATAGAATTCAGTCAAGTGATCATAAGGGGCAAATGTAATTCTAAGAAGTCCTGAATGTGAGAAATCATGGGGTAATGGGAAATAAAGCGGTTTAAGGGGAGCATGCAATATGGGATGGGGCCCCTTCAGGAGCCAGGAATACAGCAGAAGTATTAGTAATGATTTAGGAGATCAGTTAAGTGAATAAGTAAATGAATAAATGAACAAATGAATCAACTTAGGCCTGGCACTAAAAAGATAAAAGAAGAACATGAATATGGTTTCTATTATCTATCCACTGATGTCAATTACAAATTACATACTTATCACTTTGTAAAGAATATGTTTGAGAGCCTTCTTCCATTAAATTGGATCTACTTGAACAAAAAAATGAATGACAAAATTTCATGTATTTCATAGTGTTTGCAGGTCATTTTATTTTAATCCCAAGAATATGGGAAATCAATAAAAAATTGATTCTTATTTTCCTATTACCAAAACTATAATCCAGTGTGAGTTTGCTTTTCTTGCCTTCCTTTTTATTTGGTTTTTTTTTTTTTAACATTTAAAAGCAAGCCAAAAAAGGCTTTGTTCCTATTCTTCCTCTTGCCTATTTACTCTCCACCAATACGTATACACATTAAAGACTGGCCAACCAATTTTTCAATAAAGTACTTTCCTGCTGGCTTTTGTAACTGAGTTATTTCTATTTCAAAAAACAAAACAAAACAAAACAAAACTAAAAAAAGAACGTACTTCCATACAACTGGTCCTGGCAGAAATGTTAACTCTACAATAAGATGGATAAAACAAAATCAATATGAAAGCCAGTGGGATTAGTGAAAGCTTCAACATACGACTTAAAATGGTTGAAATCTCTTCTGACCCATGATGTTCACTAAAGATTCTATTTGCTAAAAAACAACCTCAACCATGATTATTAAGCCATCAAACTTCCCACACAACATGATGAGTTTTTTTGTGCTTAAACTCAAATGAACTTTTAAATGTACATCAAAATAACTTAACCTCTTTTTCATGCAGGCACTTGCACACAAATGTTCATAACAGCCTGATTTGTAACAGCCCCAATTGGAAAACTATCCAAACTATCTTTCAATAAGTGAATTGTCAAACAAACTGTGGTATATCCATACCATGAACTACCACTCCACAATCAAAAGAAATGAAATATTGATATGTGCAACTTGGATGAAACTTGAAGAAATTTTGCTGAGTGAAGAAAAGGCCAGTCTTCAAACGATAGATACTGTATGATTCCACTTTTGTAACACCCATGAAATAACAAAAGCATAGAGATGAAGAACAGATCAGGAGTTTGCCAGGGATTAGGGGTGCATGAGAGAGGATGGGTATGACTACAGAGGAATAACATGGAAGTGTCCCATGGTAATGGTACAGTAGAGTTTTTGATTGTGAGGTTCATTATACAAAGCTTCATGTGACAAAACTGCATAGAGCTTCACTGATCACTTAACTGATAAAATCTGAATAAACTCTATGGATTGTACTAATGTTAACTTCTTGGTTTGGAGAACATACTGTAGTCATGTATCACTAGGAGAGACTAGATGATGGATACACAGGACTTCCCTGCACATTTCTCTGTAAACTACCATGAATCTATCATTATTTAAACATTAAAAGTTCTTAAAGTATATGGCCAATGTTTATCAATACATGTCAGGGGGTTTATCTACAGTGAAATATCAATACTGAGTATAGAATAAGCTATAAAATATATCCTTTAATGAAGAAAATATGAGTAAGAGGAGAAGAGAGGAAGATGTGTAACATCCCTAGCAGATTGAAAAGTGATGAGGGGCGCCTGGACGGCTCAGTCAGTTAAGCATCTGACCTCAGCTCAGATCATGATCTTAGGGTCCTGGGATCAAGCCCTGCATTAGGCTCCCTGCTCAGCGGGGAGTCTGGTTCTCCCTCTGCATCTACCCTGGTTGAGTTCTCTCTCTCTCTCTCTCAAATAAATAAAGTCTTTTTTAAAAAAGTTTTAAAAGTTAATGAAAATTTGATTTGGGGAGCAAGTTACAAAGTTGTCTTAAGCTTTCAATATACCCTTATACAATGGGGACACATACACCAACCTAATAAGGTAGTTCTCCAAAATAAAGAAGCATATATGGTATTTAGTAAGAGCCTGGGACTCAAGAAATATGGTGGATCCTTGAACAACATGAGTTTGAACTGCACAGGTCCACTTACACACAGATTTTTTTTATAGATACAGTACAATTCTGTAAATGTATTTCCCTTCCTTATGATTTTCTTAATAACATTTTCTTTTCTCTAGCTTACTTTATTGTAAGAATACAGTGTATAATACATAAAACATACAAATATGTATTAATTGACTGATTATCAGTAAGGCTCTGGTCAACAGGAGGCTATTAATAGTTAAGTTTTCAGGGAATCAAAAGTTATATGCAGATTTTCAATTCCACGGGATGGGTCAGTGCCCCTAACCTCCATATTGCTCAGGGGCCAAGCGTATTAATTTTTTTTTTCCAATGAGCAAAAAGAAAAAAAAATATTCTCTATACTTTATTCTTCTCTCCTTACTTTCCTATTGCATGACCTTCTTGAAAAAATTATTTCTTCCTCCTTTAACAACTATCAGAGACAGCAAAGATTAAGCATAAAATTGAGCTCATTTCATCTAGGTGCATCTGTTTTAAGGAGACCTAAGTTTAATCACTAAACCAGGGAGACACAGTTCTGTAAGCTCTCAGAAGCACAGAATCCCATACATGGTTCAGCCACAGGGCTGAAATGTAGCACTTTAACAAGATCCTGTTCAAAGTACTTATCACTCAAGCTCTCTAGGGTGGTCTCCTTCGTAAGATAATTGCAATTTCACTTCTCTCAGTGAATATAATCCCCCCTTTTGTTCCTTTTAGTGAATTGTAATGACCTGGACAGATGGCAAACAGACCACTAGGAAAGTGATGTCTTCAAGTACCAGCCCAATGAGGGAATCCGTCCAGGAGGTTTAAATGGAACAGTTGAGCAGGCCAAGAACCAGTAAAGCAGGAAATGGTTCCAGAATCAGCTGTTAGAAGAGGCAAATATGCCCGAATGCAATGGTTCCTCCCTGACCTCAAGGGTCAAAGCAGAGAAGGCAGAAAATGGGCAGCACGCTAAGAGCCATCTTCATATAAAGTTACCATCTTTTCAGAAAACTTTTTCCCGTCTTTAATGGGCCTACCTTTTTGCATTCATTTGATGCCAGACGCCAAAAAGATGCTATTAGAGAGAAGTCGGGCACAGGGACAGCCTGAAAGCTAAGGCCAGGGTCCTGGTGGGGGTGGAGAGGAGATGGAGGTAGGAAACAATGGTGGTGGGAATGAGAGTCGGCAGAAACCAATGGGCAATGGGGCATGCGGAGGGTAATTAGGAGCATGTATGTATTCACGGCTTGAAGACATCACTGAAACAGCTGCCTGCTACCACACAGAACACGAGGAGCTGATCCCAGCAGGGCTGGCTGGAGCTTCCAAGATAGGGCAGACGACCAGAAGGCAGAAGGGCAGTGCCAGGGAGAGTGGGAATAGCAGCTCTGAGTGCGCCAACTCGCACAGCGTCAGAAATAAGGCAGAGCCATGAGGTAGGTCTGCCATGGGTGGGATTTCACTACAACAGAGAGAGGACAGTTAAGGTCAGTTATTGGCTGACACGGATTGGCTTGTCCACGATTACGTACTCAGCCCCCATGTCATAGAAGCAGTTCCCAATCTGTACTTACAGCCAAAGGTCACACAGTCAGGATACAAGCTCCTGCGCCACTGCTCTGTTCACAAGGAAGCACATTCTCTTTTTGAGCTTAAGGAGGAGGATCAGAATGCCTACCTAGTTGTGTCTTTTCAGGCCAACCAGGTTCTGGCAGCTTTTGTTTCTTGTAATGTCTTCCTGGGAATTTGCTCTGCTAATGAGGCCCCTCCACCTGACAGCTGGTTATACAAGCTGCTCTCGGAGAACAAAAGCTACATGTTGAGGTAACCAATATCCCCCAATATGTGCACAAGCATTCATTCATACACATACACACACATACACTCCCCCCAATATAATTCAGAAACCATGGTTAGAATGAACCCACACCAAATGGAACAAAGTCTCCAGCTCAAACTGAGCATTCCCACTTTTTCCCTTGCCAAGGGCATCGTCTGTGCTCTGCTTATGTTCACCCACAGAGCAGAGCTGGCCGCAGCTTGCAGTGTCAGATGAAATGATGGTGCCCCATCTGGTCTGCATCTCCTCTTATCCTTCGATAGCCACCACAGAAGGAACTCGCTGTCCATCTCAGAACATCAAGAACACACCTCAATCCTCTAAGGATAGTATTCTGCTGGGACAAGAGAATTCCAACTGAACCACTCACTGATCTGGGCATATGAAAGCAATCATCACCACTACACACCTATTGGAACAGCCGAAATCCAGAACACTGACAACACCAAATGCTGGCAAGGATGTGGAGCAACAGGAACTCTCATTCATTGCTAATGGCAACGCAGGATGGTACAGCCACTTTGGAAGATGGTTCAGAAGTTTCTTACAAAACTAAACATACTCTTATCTTACAACTCGGCAACCATGTTCCTGGGTATTTACCCAAATGAACTGAAAACTTATGTTCACAGAAAAACCTGCACACAGATGTTTATAGCAGCTTTATCCATCATCATCAAAATTTGGAAGCAACAAGATGTGCCTTAGTAGGTAAATGGAAAAGTAAACTGTGGTACATCCAGATGATGGAACATTATTTAGTGCTAAGAGAAGGGAGCTATCAAGCCATGAAAAGACATGGAGGAATAGTAAATGCATTTTACTAAGTGGAAGAAGTCAATCTGAAAAGGCTATACACTTTATGATTCCAACCATATGACACTATGGAAACAGTAAAAAAAAAAAAAAAAGATCAGTGGCTGCCAGAGTTTGGGGGAGGGAGGATGAATAGATGGAACACAGAGGATTTGCGGGGCAATGAAATTACTCCATATGAATGAATATCTGTCATAATGCATTGTCCAAACCCATAGAAAGTACAATGCCAAGAGTGAACCCTAATATAAACTATGAACTTCGGGTGATGTTTATATGTCAGTGTAGGTTCATCAAGTTGATGGTGGGGAAAGCTGTAGGTGTGTAGGGGCAGGAGCATATGGGAATTCTCTGTACCTTGCACTCAGTTTTCCAGTGAAGGTAAAACTAAAAAATAAAGTTACTGATTTAAAAAAAATCTGCAGGGACTGACAAAAGCCAAACCAAAAATATTGACATGCAAAATGAGTGGTAGTGTGCACGTGTGTGTGCGTTTGAATAGATATCAAGTTACAACATTCCAAAGAAATGCTGTCTTTATCAATATGGGGAAGGATAAGACTCCAAATATGCCACAAATGAATGTAACTGTCTCAATTTTCTTTGCAAAGGCAAAGAAGCCTATCAAAAATGGTAAAGAGGCTACAGTAAGGATTTTTTATCAATCAAAATCACAATTCTGAATCTCTATCAAGATGAGTCTCACTGCTATGAGCTGCATTACAATCTACTGCAGAAAAACTTGAAAAAGAAATTGTTTTTATCTCTTGGGCTAGTACAGTGATTACCATTTCCTCCAATTCTTCACTTTGTGTTTTCAGAGCAGCAAAAATCTGATATTGTAAGCCTTATACTGAAACCGTATTAAATTCTTCAAAACCAATCAGAAAAAAAACACAGACAAGTCCTCTTGGGATTTCAACTTAATCATCTTTGGGGACTAAGGGTAGGATCAGACCTTAAGTATGTCTTTACCAAAGAGGGGAATGCAAAAGCAAAGCTGGCTAGGGACAGTCTTCCTCCTGGTTCACAGCTACAGCAGTGCTGTCCAATAGAAATTTACTGAGAATCACAGGTGGCATTTCAAATCTTCTAGTAGCTACATCTTACAACAGTGTATTTCACTATTTATTTAAGGTATCCCAATGTTTATCATTTCAAAACCCAGCAGAGGTTGCCACACTTCAAGGATTCAATAGCCGCTTGTGACTAGTGGTTGCCATATTGGACAGCAGAGATTTTGGACTTCCAGTGTAAATCTAAAAGGTCCCATGCTTCCCCCTTCTCAAATGTTTAGTCATTCAAATGCACTTATTAAATCTCTTCATATCTTTTATTATTCTTGCCATTAGAAGTTCAGCAGAGTAGGGTGGCTCAGTCCAACTCTTGATTTTGGCTCAGGTCATGATCTCAGGGTCATGAGATCCAGCCTCTCCTTGGCTCAGAGTTTAGTGGGGAGACTGCTGGAAGATTCTCTCCCTCTGCCCCTCCCTTCATGCGTACTCACATTCTCTCTCTCTCTCTTTCTGTCTCTCAAGCTCTCTCAAATAAATAAATCTTTTTTTAAAAAGTTCAGCAGAGTAAGAAGAACACTTAAGTCACTCCTTCAATATGTGCAAATCAATAAAAAAACAAGTTTAAGATCTATGCTAATGTGAAAACCAGCTCAATCTCAGTTTTATTATTGTTGTTGTTAATTTTGTTTCCAGTTCATATCCTTCCCATCCTGTTTGAAAAAGCAAAGAATTTCTCATCCCAAGTTGATCTTTATGATTCAAAGTAATGTTGTACATAGTTCTGTTTTAACAACGATCTACAGATTTTATAGGGGCAGAATGAATCAAGAAATAAATATGTGCAGTGCTATTCGGGGCCTGCAAAAAAAAAAAAAGTAGAGGGAGGTGAAGTGAGGAGTGGGAGGAGAGGAAAGATGGAATGGAAGAGAGAAAGCAGCGGGGAGGGGACTGATAGCACAGCATTTCACAGAAATAAACTCAAGGAATCAAGAGTTTAAGAGCAAAATTTTCACATTTAATGACTTTTACCTGAACAGGTAATGAGACCGAGGTTTAAATAATTGTGTAAATGTTATAAAAGGGATTTTCAAACCGATGAACATTAATTATATGCACCAATACCTCTGAAATACCAAGAAAGCACAAAGTTCAGCCACTGCAATTGTGCATTTTAAAGACTGTCCCTTAATAAACACATTAATGGGCCTTCTTATTTCATTGCAGCATAACTTATAGCAAAGAACTGGAAACAACCAAATGCCTACCATTAGGCAAGCAGCCCAGTTAATTATGACTTAGCCATATTATTAATTTTTTAAAGAGATAAATTTTTAGGAGCTGACACATAAAAATTTCCAAGAAATGGGGGCATCTAGGTGGCTCAGTCAGTTAAGCATCTGACTCTTGGTTTTGGCTCAGGTCATAATCTCAGGGCCATGAGATAGAGCCCTGTCAGGATCTGTGCTTGGTAGGGAGTCTGCTTAAGATTCTCCTCTCCTTTTCTCTTCCCCAACTTGTGCGCTCTCTCCCTCTTTCTCTAAAATAAATAAAAATCTTTAAAAAAAATTTCCAAGATATGATTGCTTGAAAAAGCAAGTTGCAGATAAATGTATATTATATAAAATACACACACCCCACACTGATAATAGTTATAATATCTCAGGAGGAACCTGGGATCAGGATACATGGAGGGACAGAGAGAGAGCCAAAGGAGACTGAACGCTTTAGCCTTCTCAGTAATATTTCCATTTTTTATAGGGAAAATACATTCATATTTTACTTGTATAGAAAAAAAAGAATTAAAAAAAAAGAAAAAAATAATTTTAAAACAACAAGGCACACTCTCAAATATGTTTATACCAAATCAAAATTTAATGTATTGGAACCAACCATACTCACACTTAGGTAATTGTGCTTGCCTAAGAATAAAGCTTCTCCCACCATAGCTGTGTAGATATTTGAACATGGGGATGTGTCCCTGAATACAGAGAAGTGGTTCCTTTGAATTGTTTATTTTTTAAAATTCACATCTCTGCAAATCTTCTCATGTAAACCTGAACACATTTGTATGCTTCTACTTGTGTATGACTCAAGGTCTTGGTGATACTGTGAAATAAACATAAAATGGAAAAATTCACTGGATGCTGAGCTTGATGCAGATTGAAACTATGATTCACAGCTCCTCTTTGTTTTCAGCTGACTTTATAACAAACTTGATTAAGAATTTATCAAATAAACACAAACTGCGGTAGGTGCTACTGTCATTTGCTAACATAGACCTCTTCGCCCCCAATGAGAGGACTTCTCCAGCCCACTGATGTTGGACTTGCCCATGAGATCATTCTGCCCAGAGTGTGAGTCATGACATATACTCTACTGAAGCAAAAGCATTAAAGGTGACCAAGTGGTTTGTCTCTCCTGCTTCTGTCCTCACCATGAGAGGCATAACCCCTTTAGCCTTTGAGTCATTTGACAACTTTGTAAATTGTAGATAACTGATAATAATCCAAAATAATTTTTTTTTAAGATTTCATTTATATATTTGACAGAGAGAGACACAGGGAGAGAGGGAACACAAGCAGGGGAGTGGGAGAAAGAGAAGCAGGCTTCCCGCCCAGCAGAGAGCCCGAGGCATGACTCAATCCCAGGACTCTGAGATCATGACCTGAGCCGAAGGTCAACACTTAAAGACTGAACCACCCAGGCGTCCCAATACAAAATAATTCCTGTCTACAGACAGGCAAATACATTCTGTCCGCTGGGGAGGCAGTCAACTTCCTTCCTGCACTGTGGAAAAGCTCTGCCCTCCATTCGCACCTCTCTAATCTATACAGGGGTCTGTTCTTTGGATGGCCATTTGAACTGGTTGTTTAACATCTTACCCATTCCTTCATTAATGATAAATTAAATAAAATCCTAAACACATATTCATTTTATACCTGAATTATAATTTTACCTTTAAAAAAAAAGTATCCTCACAGTGCTTAAGATGTGCTAGATAATTTTACTATATGTTTAATCCTCCCAACAACCCCAACTTTTACCAATGAGAAAATGAGGCCCAGAGAGATTAATAATGTGCTTAAAGCCACAGACTGATTAATAACAGAGCTGAAATTCTAACTCAGGTCTAGCTAACACCTTCCCTGAAGTGTCTCAAGGGTAACATTCTGAGAAAGGAGTAGTTGGTATGGAGTTGGAGTATCAAGAAATCACAAAATATCAAGGTCTAGTTCCTCTGTCATACAAGGGAACTGAGGCACAATGGTATAAAGATCTTATCCATGTTACATAGCTTATTTGGGGTAAGGACTAGAACTTGGGGCTCCTGACACTTAGGCTAGTGATTCAAGAAAGAAGTTGAATTTAACCAGAGCCTAGATGGATAAGTAGAATCAACAGACTTAAGTAGGACACGGGGAACAGAGGCAAGGACACGGTGTGTAGTATATTTGGTGTGAAGAACGGAAGGGTCCTATTCCAACCATAAGGGTCCATGGGCATGCACACAGGAGGAGGCATGGGAATAGGAGGAAGCAGGGCAAGGAGACTCGATCCAGTGTCACGGTGTCTACACTTGAGAGCCGAAGCCATAGGTCTATAATCCAGGAGCAGCACTGCTTGGAGGAGAAACAGCAAGAGATTGTGAAACCTGTTTTCTACTTTCTTAGAAGTCAAGAGATTAGTTGCAGGCTGCCTGACCTTGGGCACAACCCTTCACCATATGAGCTTGCTGCTTCATCTGAGGCTGCAACAAGGTGACATCTGAGATTCCTTCTAGGGCCAAAGCTACAGCAATGTCAAAGGAGCAGATATTCTCCCCCTTAAACTGATCATGGTAGTGTACTGAGTTCTGATCACTTGTTACAGAAATCCACGATGCCACCACTAGTTAGAAAAACTATACGCTATCCTGGAGAGAAGAGGCTGCAGCAAGAGTTTGTCTATGTTTGAGTTTTGGGGGGCTTGGGGGGGCGTGTTGGAGGAGCTTTCCTGAAGAGAGAAACAAAGCTACTTGTTGTCACTCCACTGTCAGGTGGGGTCCCACATCAGCGGGGACTTCACATCAGGCCCTGGCTGCTTTTTTCTAGTTAAATGTGTCACTCTCCAGAATCTCTCATGCCCTGAAAATTTCCCATCTCTTGGCCACCTGGGCCTACTCTGGTCCTCACAACTCCAAGGCAAGAATCAAGGTCTCAATGAATCCATTTACTGCTGTGGGAGTGGAGAGACAGCCCTGACAGGAAACAGGACATTTATTCCCAAAAGAGAGAAGAGTCATCAGACTGGATGGTACAGACCACCTCCATCTAGAAGGAATAATGATTCCTGATTCTCTTTTTATAGATGAAAATCTACCACCCCCTAGTCACGCACTGCGTATTGAAACCAATAAACATCCACACACACAGTGGCCTCTCAGGCACCTACACGCCGGCCTATGGAGCCTCATTATTCAAAGGGCCAGGGACCAGGGACATCAGCATCACCCAGTAGAAATGCAGAGTCTCAGGCCCTGCCCCAGACCTACTGGATCACAATTTGCATTTTAACAACATGTTGAAGGTGATTATAGCAAAGTTTCAGAAGCGCTGTTTGCAGAGTTCCCCGGAGTAATGCCACAGCAAAGCATGTGTACACAAAGAACTAACGAGTGAGCAGAGAGATGCAGATGGGAGAACACGGGTCCGCGAACTGGAAAATACAAACTCCATCACCAACACAATTAATTCAGCAGGTGACTTCTCAAAACTCATCTTCAACTGAGATCAACAGACAAGTGTACATCTTCCCCTGAACTGAGAACTGAATCCACAGGCAAGAGGAGGCAAGACAGGAAGGGTAAACTCTCTCTTGACTGCATCCCAACAGAATCAAATGTCAGGTCCCCAAGCGGTCCTAGGGTGCAAGATGCTCTGGGGTGAATGTGCTGTCTCTTTATGACTCAGCCACAGATGAATGAGCTTAAAGAAAAGGGAGAAGCAAACCATGAAACAAACACAGCAAATGACAGCTTCATCTTCCCCACCCTGGAACTCATTCAGTAGTTTTAATGAACTCACAGTCTGGAAGGCAGGGTGAAGAATGCATACACATACAAAATACAGAATACATTTGCATTTCATGCTGCCCCGTGCATCAGAGAAGCCCATTTCCTTTTGTTAGGAAAGGGATAAATATCCTTCCTCCTGTCAGTACTTTGGAAAGGAAAAAAAAAAAAAAACCACCTTGCTTTCCATTACTAGTGTTATCTACTGCAAATTCCCAAAGAATGCAGATTCTCAGGGGCTAATTAGAGCAAGAAGTGATTCCCAAGACACAGTCCACTCCCACTCCTT
This sequence comes from Nasua narica, assembly GCA_028533885.1. NCBI lineage: Eukaryota > Metazoa > Chordata > Mammalia > Carnivora > Procyonidae > Nasua > Nasua narica. The sequence continues at coordinate 53,266,310 of CM052806.1, forward strand.
TGTGCTTTCACTTCGCTCCATGGAGGCAGTCAAAGGCCAAGGGCCCTGGGCCTTCACTGTGATACTCTACCATGTTCTTCCTCTGTGGGCCACTTCCTTTGGTTCGACCTACAGACCTAAGAGAGGTTCAAACAACTTGCTTCTAATTTAGGTTGGCAGAAAACCCCAAGACTCTTGGAGGCATGTTAAATTATCCCCAGAAAAAAATACAGCACCTGAATTTATTAATGCATTGAGGGTGGACCTGAACATTCGAATATATCCACAAAAGGATATACTTTATGCCCTTGTTTCCAGCACCCACTGATCACCACCAATAATTTTCAAATTATGGGTTGCTACCCATCAGTGGATAATAAAACCAGTTTACTATGTTAATAAAATAGAATATGAGATATCAGGTTTAATTACTCATAGTTAGATGAACTTTTATTTCAGTTGTGAGTGTGTGGGGGTGTGAGCATGTGTGTGTAAGCACACACTTAGTCACTGTGTAAAATCGTTTCTTATCCTCGGTCACAGTAGGCAGGAAAACCACTTGCTGATTTAGAGCACCTGGCAAGAAAAAAAAAAGGGAGGTATCTTCGGGAGAGAACTGGAAAAACCGGTTTCCTCAATGAGCTTCTAAAAGCAGACAGAAAGAGAAATCAAGTCCTCTTGTGGCCCCACAGATGGGACTGGAGCTTCCAGATACTCCCCTCCCCCACAATTATACTTGACCACAAGCCATATCTCATCAGAGATCTCACAAAGGAAGAAGTGCTGATTTGTGCCAGCACCGATCTGTGCCTCAGACAGAGATGCCAGTCTGGCGTGCGGCCTCCCCTGAGCAGCACAAGAAAAGGCTGAGCAAACTGGAGATCCTTTCCTTTGGTACAGTTTTCATTAAGGTCTTCATTCTCCACAAAGATTATTTTCCTTTTCTCCCCCAGGTATGTTCGCAGTAGCCCCCTGTCATGCTCAGCTTCCAATGCACAGAGAAACTAAACAGAGGAATTAAGCAAATGCCCAAGTCACTTGCATCAGCATGACCATAACCAGCCCTGATGATGGACTGTAGTGCAAACACAGTCACAACCCCACTTTGTCACCATCTCTCCATCTCCCCAGAGTCCAAGAAACTGGCATCAACTGAACCAAGTCCTACTATTTTCTGACCTTGGGTAAGTTGCTCATGTTCTCTATGACTGTTTTTTCACCCATAAAATAGAAACAACAAAAGCACCTACATCAGAGGTTATAGCGAAAATTAAATAAGATAAATGTGGAAAGTACTTAGCCCAGTGCCGGGAATGCAATGACTATCATGTATTATCCTATATCATCATAACTATTATTATTATCATCACCATCATTGTGATTTCTAATCAAAGTTTAATGTCTCCTCAGCCTAGTTTATGTGCTTGTTTTGAGATCTATACCTCTTATATGGATTTAAACGTTTGAGAATAAAGTCATGATATTTTGTTATAAGTGTTTACTGTAAATGGCTTGTATAATGATGGTCCTCCAGGCTCAATGCTCCATAGAAGTTCCCATTTTCTCCAGGGAAACAAACACCATAATGCATCTTCCTTTGAACAAGTTGCCCAAACCCAGAAAATCCATGCATGGGAGAGTTTATAGCTCTGAAGACCCAGTAGTTCAAAATTGCAACGGGATCAGCCCCTATCTGTTCTAGTATATAAGTACATTAGCAGAGGGCAGTTGTGGCCTCTGACAGCCACACACACCAGCTGCTGCTGTGGAAACGGAAATAGCAGCCACACATTTCAGCTATAATGTACCTGGTCAATTGTGAAATCCGACTTGAAGGGAGAGAAATTTCATTTTGACCCCATTTGGTAATGAGCACGAAGGGCGACCTGGCTTCCAAAGAAAATGCCAGAGAGCGGGTAGCTCAGAGAAAATTCAATGAACTTAGGCAGTGGAATAATGTTCTCTGAGTGCCAAGCAAGTCTTACTGCCACCTATTGTAACAGTTTTTCAAAACAAGGACTTCTCCACTTCCACATAGTTCACTTCAAAAATGACTTTTCCTTCCATAAATGGTGTTCCTGTGTCTGAGAACCACACATGTAAGAAATGGGGAGAAAGGAGGAGGCATCTAAGCCACCAGGTCAACCATATTTTGACACAGTCATCCTGGGTTTATTAGGGAAACAAAAAATGATTAAGAGGGTCTTTTATACAAAGGAGCTTACGGGATGGTTAGGGAGATGAACAAACTAGAATCCAGTGTGATAATATAACACTATAGGCATAGACATCATGGAGATACAGAGGAAGAACTGTATAGCTTATAGGGAACTGTATAGCTTAAAAGTTTGTATCACAAAGATGAAAGGTTTAAAGTAAATGCTCTACGTTTCATCTTAAGAAGTTAGAAAATTAAACCCAAAATAAACAGAAGGAAGGAATAAGAGCAGAAAGAAACAAAATATAAAATAATCAGCAGAAAAAGTTAGAGACAAAAGTTGGGTTTTTAAAAACATTAACAGAAGTAATAAACAAGTAGCAAGACTGATCAAAAATAATGAGATGAAGCACAAATTACCAATATCAGGAATAAAAGAAGGGGTATCACCGTAGATTTTGCAGAAACTAAAAAGATGCTAAGCAATATCATATCAGTAAATATCATGACATAAATGAAATGAACAAATTTTGAGACAAACAATTTACCAAAAATGACCCAAGAAGAAACAGAAAATCAGAGTAGCCCTATACCTATTAAGGCAGTGATTATCCAAGTGTGGTTCCTCAGTCTAGCAGCATCAGGAACACCTGGGTCCCTCCTGCAATGTAAATCCTCAGGCCCCACCCCAGATTTACAGAATCAGAACTCTGGGGGTGAGTTTCAGCAGCTGTGTTTTAACAGACCTTCCTGGTGTTTCTGATACCATTGGAGAACTGTTTGAATATGGTTCTTCCTACAAGAAGCCCAGGCCAGATGGTTTCACTGATGAATACTATCAAACATATAAAACGAAATATAAGAAAGTTGATAACAGGGATGCCTGGTGCTCAGTCGGGTTAAGTGTCTGCCTTCAGCTCAGGCCATGATCCCAGGGTCCTGGGATAGAGCCCACCACTGGGCTCCCTGCTGAGCCGGGAGTCTCCTTGTCCCTCTGCCCCTCCTCCCTCTTGTGCTCTCTCTTATGCTCTCTCTCTCAAATAAATGGAAAATAAAATCTTTTAAAAAAGAGAGAAAGCTGATAACAGTGGGTACCTGGAAACAGAACACGGTTAACCAATGATTAAAAGAGACTTTGGCTTTATCTCTAATCTTTTGATTTTTTTACAGTGAGAATTATTCACAAATTAGGTAATTAAATTAATGAAAATATCTAAAACAAACAAAAAGAAAAAAAAGACCAGCCTTATAAAAACTGAGAAAATAGAGGACAGAACACTTTCCAACATTACTTTTAATCTCTACTCTCTTACAGAAGATGTAGGAGATTCTTTTTATCTGCCTTTGATTTTTATTTTGAAGTGGTTCTTGGTTTCTTTGGGATGAACCA
>CM052806.1:53270336-53307629 GCA_028533885.1 Nasua narica
CTGCTGCTGTTGGGTGTTGGACTTGGCCCCAATTTGGAAGCCTTAACCAATGACTGAATCAATCAAGTCAATTCTGCTTCTTTAGTATTGAAAGCCACTGGGTTTAGGAGGGATTAGAGACTTGCCTACCCAGGCAATTTAAAGTATGGGCTTAACTTTTGAGGCACAGTGATATGTCCAGCATGAGTGCTACTGAAGTCTTAAAGTCACACTTAAGTCTTATTAGACAATCTAAGAAAATGATTCTCAAAACCATTTTGGCAAAATACCACAGAAAGGCCAAATGATGCACACCACAGTTATCAAATATTTAGAATAATGCAAACAAACACATTTGCCACTGCACTAAACATCTCTAGAGTTAATGGCTTAAATGGAGAAAAGATAGAGATTGGAGCATTGGTAATAGAGCAAAAATACTCTCAGAGTTTTCACCCAAAGCTAAAGTTCCACATTGACAGAACTTATAGAAGAGAAAAGCAGAGTCAATGATCCAAGCAATTACACACTTTCTGTTTCTTGACCATGCATGCCATCTGGCTTGCCGACCTCAGAGGACTCCACTCTGGCCAGTGTGAAGACTGAATGAGAGTCTGGATGTGGGAGTATGTGATGATCTGCAGAGGCATTTATAAGTATGAGTTATTTATCAATCTGAGGTTATTTACCCACATTTCCACTTGGTAATTCTGACTTTAGTTCTGACCCAAGGTAAAAATATATGGAGGATACCAATCCGATTCACTCATAAATTCAACCCCCACTTAACAAATACATGTCCAACAATCATGTCCAACAACCCATACTTTTGGGGAGCATATTCCCTTGTCAAAAAAATCACACTGGTGCCAAGAAGAATGACATGCACCCAGCTATGTCTTGCACACGGAATTAGAGCAGCAGTAACTGGGAGAGCAAGATCTCTTTTAGGTGGAGAGATCTAAGAAGCTCCATGGAAAGAAATTACTTTCGAATTGGATCTCCGAGAAAAGATGGGCTTTCAACAGGTAAAAATGAGAATATTTAAAATAGTAGAAAGGTTATGAATGAAGAAAGGATGATAGAAAACGGAAGGCAAATATGGCAGTCAGTGAGGAGTTCAGCTTGACTGGAACTTGGGATGAACAGAAGGGAGTAACGGAGACAAAGCAGGAAAGTGAGGTGGATGCAGTTGTCGAAACCCTTGAAATCCTAAACAAGAAGACAGCTTTTATTAGCCAACAGGAAGCTAATGGAGATGTGTTGTTGTTTATACGGCATATCAGAGGCACTGTGGAAAGATTAATCAGACATAGGTATGCAGAATGAGATGAAGGAACCAGAGTAAAGACAGTGGTTAGGAAAAAGAATTCAATACTCTTTAAGAAATGGGTGATGAGACTGGAGCAAGATCATGAGAATGAAAATAGTGAGAAGGAAAAGCCCACCACAACCGATCAGAGACCCGTTTATCATGGGGGAAGAGAAAGAACCAAAAGTTAAAGTTGGAGAAACACACACACAACAGAAGCTCATATGAAGTGACTCAAAAGTGTTAATTCTGGGCAAGTGGGAAAATGGTAGTAATTATCAGACACGAAGATGGAAGAGAAATGAAGACTGAATTGTGCCTAGATGATCCTCTCGGTCAGAAAACAGCAGCTGAACAACAAGGTTGTTACTGCTACTAGTATCCAGATACACTACTCAAACTCAGTGCCGAAGCTACTTACTGTATCTCAGCGCCTTCTCTCTCTACACCTAGTGCCTAACTCCTGCTACACCTACACCACCTCTCTGGCTTGAGATCCCTGCACCTGTGCTCCCCAGGCTCCTGCTGATATATTAGGAGGGTGACTGAGCGAGTAAGGGTCACTGAATGAGTGAATGGTAGTTGTCTGATACCCTGACCTCTGACCAAACTATCTATGTAGACCTTCCATCACCCCACTTTCTTCCCTGGCTGTGTTTCACCTGAAATTATAGTGCCTGTAGGCCATTTTTCATGTTGACTGCATTGGGTATTCTCCCTTGTAGCTAAGTCTCAGTGTCCATCTGTGATCTGTGCTCTAACCAAACCACTTTGCTGCTCTGTTTGGTGTAGCCTGACCTGCCACCATTCACTGGAAAGTCACTTTGACTCAGCTGGCAATCTTGGAATGTAAATTGGACATATTCTCTCAGCTGATACACATGCCCTTACCATTCTGAGAATGTAATAGTCATCACAAGTACAGGAAAATATTTTTCAAAGGACTTTACCTCTTAGAAGTTTCCTTTGTCTGATTTCACCACTAATACTCAGGCTCTAAATACCAATACTACTAAGTAAGTAGCAGTATGCAAAATTGGTCACTCATAAGTATGCAAAACTATGTGCCTTGCTTTATCCTATATCCCCTTCAACTGACGTCATTTTTCACTGCAAAAGAGACAACGGTCCACTGATTTTATGTCTGTGATGCTGAAAGAGCTTCAGAATTCACCAATGAGTCTTACTCACCAATGAGTGAGAAAGGGGCACAGCTCAGCAGAAGACGCACTTGCTCATGCAAGTATACAATTGCTTAGAAGGCAGCCTTCCCAGAGGGTAAGATCCACTGGTCTTCCCACCACACCCCTCCACGCCACCCCCCCTCCCGCGCGCGCGCGCGCGCGCGCGCGCACGTACACGCGACAATCTATTCTTAACAGTAAAGGTGGTGGTTCTGCTGATGACTCATTAAGCATGCTGCTTCGTGACAGCACAGGCAGACCTGACTAAGGGAATCATTTGCTGGATTTAATCAATTGTTGGGCTCATCAAATATATCAACATAAATGTATATATATATATATATATATATATATATCTCAACATAAATGTTTATGTTTGATATATGTTTATATCAAACATAAAAATCCAAGCCAAAGAAGGCATTAGACACTTGGAGGAAAAAATTACTCCTTATTTTGCCTGGCAACAGACAGAGGCCGCTCTGTTATCTCCACGTGCGATATCTACTTAACTGATTATCTCCACAAGTTTTTACCCTGGGCTGTCTTCCTTCTAATGTCCAGAATATTTTTGAGACATTTGCCCCTTTGAAAGAAAGCCTAAAGAACCAGCAAAACACATAGCTTTAAGATTATTGAAAACATGGAGAAAACAGAGAGAAACAATTCTCAGCTATCCTATTAGACTTTACTATGCCCATACTTCCAAGCACCGCGAATAAGAAGCAACACTATAGGCTCTCTTTGCGATCTAGTGGGAGAAGGGGATATAATAATGTAAATACCTTCCCAAATGACCCACCTGTTCCCAATGACCTTCGATACTTAGATCTATGATAGCACATACCACATTCTACTTTGTTCTTCACATGTGTCTTAACCACAAAACCATGTGCCTCTTCACAATTCACAGGCAATTTCTTGTACAGATGGCCCTTGAACAACACAAGTTTGAACTGCACATGTCCACTTACACATAGACCTTTTTTTCAGTTAAATACAGTACAGTACTATAAATGTATTTTCCTTCCTTACGACTTTCTTAGTAATATTTTCTTTTCTCTCAGTTTATTGTTAAGGATACGGCATACAATATATATAACATATAAAGTATGTGTTAATTGACCGTGTTATTGGTAAGGTTTGCAGTCAACAGAATAAGCTATTAGTAGTTAAGTTTTGGGGGGAGTCAAAACTTATACACATGTGACTATCAATCTAATTTGATTATCAAAAACTTATCTGGTCATAGAAATGTCTAGATTTATAAAATGAGTAAATCAGATATAGTCAGAACCAGAACTTCCTACACTACCTAAACAGAGCTAAGATTTGATCAGTCAAGCAACCAACCAATCAACCCACAACCAAGCTAGAACTAATACCTGATAAATAAAAAAACCTTTATTCTAATGAAGTTTTCACTTTCTGATGTGGCTTACAACTCCAACTCCTGACCATTGTGACCTAAGTATTTCCACAGTCCAGACATGATAACTGCACATGTGTCTGCAGAGGTCCCTGAGATTTGTGGATAAGTCATTATTTGTACCTCGCCTCTGATTATGCTGACCAATCACAGCATTTCCAAGCACACTAAAATAGAGGTGTGAGTGTGCGTATGTGTGTGGCTATGCTGGAAACACTTCTAACATAGATTCAGCTTACACCACCATCTCTGATAGCAAATCCTTTCTTTAGTGGCAGCCCAGAGGTATTAGATTGTTTCTAGGTATTTGTGATTATTTTGTACATGATCTGGTATTCTTTCTCAAAGATATAAACTTCTCAGAGCCAGACCTGATAACTTGAAACTGCAGCTACTTAAAAACAACCTGATGAGAGTTTTAGGGGGAAGCAGTTCTCCTGGGTAATCTTCTCTAGCTATCAAATTACTATGTCACCACTTCAACAAATCTCTTGGAATGACTGGCCCTCGTGGACAAGACTCAATCACCAGGCAAAAGCATGGCTCCCCTGAATTATGTTGATTTAAAGCCTAATCCAATAAGGGCTTCTGTGCAGGGAGAAGCTTATCTTCTACTTACTGGTGCCCTTGCTAACCCAGTAAAGAGTTTTTATAACATCATTCTTTTGGTTGAAATTCTGGTCTTGGAAGAAATGAGTACATTTCCCTTAAAATTAACAGTGAGATTCAAAAGAATCACTATCATAAGATACTCTTGGGCTATTGAGATCTGCCTAGTACTTGACAAAATATTCAAAGAAAGATACCTACCTCACTTGAGTCCTGTAGTAGGATGATGATGACTTTGAAAGCCAGAGGATTTTTTTTTCTTTAACATGGCTTTGGAAGGTGAATAAATACATAAGTGAAATGAAATGAAGCCCAGCACAAGAAGTTTAAACGAAGGTAGATTATTTTTTGTATCCTGGGCTCTCTTTCTCCTAATGTCCAAAGCAAACCTATGACATCTAAAGCTTTTTAATATAACATTTAGTTTACTTACATGAAGCCACCAGCTTTATCTAATTTTTAACTGAAGCCAAATAACTACACTTACCATTCAAATAGCCCATTGAGTCCACACTAGTATGTTTGCTCCTAACATGAAAAAGGAATCACAGCTCCCCTCAGTCCAAATGAATCACCAAATAGACAAGCATATATTCAAACAGACCGGCATCTGACAGATATCAAGACATATTTAAAAGTGTCTACGATTCATCAAATGAGGTATCCACTTTAATCCAAATTTATAGATCCCTAGGAAAGTTCTCAAGCAAGATCATTCTGAAAAAGGCTACAGGTTTGGTTAATGAAGACGGTCTCAACTTCTTTTAACACCCTTCCATCGAGAGCTATAATCTACGTCCCCTTCTCTTAAATCTGAGTGGGTTCTATAATACCTTCACCAATAAAATACAGCAGAAGTGACACTGCCCCAGTTTCTGCACTCAAGCTTTAATGAAGAGACCAGCATCTCCCACTTCCTGTCTGTTGGAACACATGGCCTAGGAAGGCAGCAAAGAGTGCAACCACCCTGAGATCACCGTGCACTGAGAAACCCAAGCTCCATGCTGGAGGGTGAATCGCATGTGCAAAGAGAGAAAGAAACAAAGAGCACCACGTCTCTGCACACTTGAGTGAAGAAGCAATCTTGGAAGTCGACCTTCCGTCTCTTCCCACTCCAGCTGCATCAGGTTCAAACCACTCAGCCAAGCCCTTCCTGAATTCCTGACCCATATCGCTGTGAGCTGAATAAAATGGTTGTTTCAAGTCAGTTTAGGGACGGTTTGTTATCAATGAGAGATTAGCAGATATGGATTAATTTCATAGGAAATATGTATGTGACTAAAAATGGAAGAGCCCAAACCAACCCTCTATTAGTGTGCACTTTCCACGACTTCGGTGAAGCTAGAACAACACAGTCTACTTTTTTATTACATCAACATAATAAAAAATGCAACAGCATTCATGTAAGATATGCAAAAATATGCTTTCAAAAATAATCGACATTGTAATTTAAAACCTGACAGGTTTGAGCCGCTCTCTTATAAAACTCCTCTAACCTGTCTATTTATCTCTTTTTAAATAAAATTGAAGCAACTTTGAAATATTTCATACCCCAGGTTAACTACATATAAAAATGATAAATTACCTTTTACTACTGAAGACTATTACGCCCTCTAATCTGAGTGATTAATTTACATCCTGTTCAGTGGTTCACATGCAATTATTACCATGAACTCGATGAACCTGAACAAGACAGAATTATTTAGCCATCTGTGTAAGCTCCCTATATTTAGAAAAGTATAGCAACCGCTAGGAAGCCCTAAGGTTGTATTCATCTGCTCTCAATGATGCATGCACCTCTACACTGCATATCAAACTAACACCACTACTGTGGATTACTGACTTTATTTGGAAACCACAGGATGGGACTCTCTGCCATGAGATGACGCTCATGAGAAAAGGTAAGATTAAAGTGGTTATCTGACTGAAAGTTTTTTTTGCTGAAACCAACTGGCAGATTTTAATTGCATTGGTGGTTTTTTTATCTGAATATAATCTGTTTAATGTCACAATACCAAAATCAAATACAATCAATGAAAAGCAGACACTAGCCTTTTAGACTGAACTGTGGGGCTTCTAATGCTTGGCAAACAAAAGATCTGAGCAACTCTATTTCTTTGGAATGTGCTTTCCCAACACTTCTCAATAAAATGAAGTAATGGAGGATGATAAAAGATGATAATCTACTTTAAATTACCTTTTCCATGGTTTAAAAAAAAAAAAAAAAGAAGACCATGGTGCCCTTAAAGGAATTTGTACCTATGCTTTGAGCTCAATAGCATTTTGTCAGAGAATGAGGCAAACAGGAATTGCAGGCAAAGGAGAATTCAAATACTTAAAGATGCTTTTGTGCTCCCATCCATAAAGCCTCAGCACCTCCCAGCCCAGGCCCTCTCTGCTCGAGGTTTTAGTAAAATCACTGCCTAAAGGCAGATCTATAATTAACAGGCCTTTTCATCCACCAGATCCGCTCTCACGGGAAGGTACACACTCACGGTGCCACACTAAATGTCTGCAATCAATTTTTAATTACAGTAGCCGTAGTGATCCAAAGATGAAGCAGGCACCTCACTGAGAAGGAGCCAAGAAACTGTTCATTACACCGAACGTCCACCCTGAGCCAGGCTGCGAAGAGTTGTGCCACAAATGACTCGACCAACGAGCTCCCCTTTCTCAGAAAGACACTCTTACCTCTGGGATGTTTTCTTATATTTCCTCCTGTAGGAAAAGAAGCATAAACACACATCAGAAAAGAATTTGTGGCAGGCGGTGAGTTAGAAAAGATAACTTCAGCAGGGACAAGCATGAAGGGGAGAACTTTGTGGTAGGTTCTTTCTGTGAGGCCTATGGGTTTCAAAGCCCTTTGGATTACTGAGTTATACTGTAGTCAGATGCCTATAACCAGTCTTAACACTCACATAGGGCATCCCAAGAGCTCAATGGCTCTGCCCTCCTATATTCATTCTTCCCCTTTGAGGGCACTATAGTATCTGGGTCGAAGTCAGGTTTTAAAGGTTTCAAATCTCAGCCTCTCCATTTATTAGGTTGATGGGGCTGGTGAGGAGTAACTGGGCAGGGTCCTATAAAGCATTTCTTTTGTCTGGCACATATTTAAATGGCCAATAACCATTAGCTATTTGTATCGTCACTATTATTACTATTACCTCCACCATATAGCACTGAAGTCCCTTTAAGGATGTGCCTTTTATAACGAAAATGAGTAATCATGTAGCTAAGCCTTAAGATCAGACATAAGCTCTTCAGAGAAGGAAGAAGGGAGGAAAGGGACAATGAGGAAGTCTAGAAGAAAGAGTGGTGAGAGCAGCAGTAGGAACTTGCTAATGGCTCAGCAGCTGTGAGCTAGTCTCCTAGAAGAAACTTCCCTAGGAGCGAAGTGGCTGGAATTCTAGTCTACTTCTGCTATTTAGCCTTGGGCAAATCTACTGGGCATAGGGCTTCTCAATCTATCAAATGATAATGTCTCCCCTGGCTATTGCACCCAGGTCATAGTGGCATTCAAGGGGAAAGTGCCATCAAGTTTATTATCCCAATATCTCAATGGGTTTCAGGTTTGTGTCATTTTTTTGTAGACTCTGAAGTCTCTCAAAAGAATCGGAACGGGCTCTTTACTGGAGAGGATTCAAGGAAAGAAAGTGCTGGGAGAGGAAAATGCATCTTTCTGGTAGCATCTCCAGGAAGTGCAAAGCTTCCCAGTTGTCCTTAGTTCCACACCTGCATTCCCATTACAGTCACTGCACCCAGGAAGCCGAGCCGCTAATTTGCTCATAGAACTATATGTCACACTTTTTTTTTTTTTTAAGATTTTATTTATTCATTTAACAGAGAGAGAACACAAGCGGGCAGAGAGGCAGGCAGAGGCAGAGAGAGGAGCAGGCTCCCCGCGGAGCAAGGAGCCCGACGCGGGACTCGATCCCAAGACGCTGGGATCATGACCTGAGCCAAAGGCAGCTGCTCAACCACCTGAGCCACCCAGGCGTCCCATATGTCACACGTTTTTTAAAAAGGGCACATATTTTCAAATTCAGAATCACTCTGATCTATTACATCTCTGTTCAAATGAACATATGCATAGTCGTGTTGAGTGTTAAGTGGAGAAAGTAGCATGCAACATAAAACGTACAGGGTGATCTTGCCTAGCGTACCAAATATTTATCTGAGAGGAAACACCGAAATGATAACCATGACCCCAGGGCAGTGGATTAATGGATCGCTGCTCTTATATGTACTATTTTTACTATTATTTTACACATGTATGTAGTCACATATATAGATATATATATACACATATATACATATAAGACTATACGTATATATGAAGATATTTATATGTTTGGATTATACCATATATAAAGAGAGGAAGGTCAACTAAAGCTTGGGCTTTAGAACAAACTCCGTGTGTTCTAGTCTTGGCTCTGGCACTGAGCTTTACAGTATGAGACCAGTTATTCAACCCCTGTGAGCCTCAGTTTCTTCACCTATAAAGTGGGAATAATCAGAGAACCTCTCTCAAGACATTATGGTAAGAAATAAAAGAGATAACCCACATGAATGTCAGCTCCACAAAGGCAGATTTTTGCGTGGTTCCCCACAGTAACCTAGTGCCCAAGATAGGCCTTGTGCCCCCTCTAAAGGCTGTGCTTGGACCCCATCAGCAGGAACAGATCATTCATTAGGCGGTAGCCGAGGGTGGAGGTTTTATCTACAGGCACAGAGCACAGTGTGTGTTATGGGTGTAGCCTGTACCCTTGGCCCTTGTTAGAACTGCTATCTACTAAACTGGGCTAAGGAGTCTCTTAAGGCAAGATCAAAAAATAACCCATTGAGGATGTTCAAAGACCAAAGACAAGGGAGCAGGCAGGCCAGATGGATGCCCCTGGCTTCGAACCAGAAGCCCAACTAATTCTATCAGCAGCAGGTATCTTCAAAGGTCAGAAGAAGACAACCTTTGTTGTTGGCTTCCATAGAACTCTCCCAGCATTTGCCAAGAACCATACAAAGCCACTGCTGGGAGCACTGAGATAATCAAAGATGGACAAAAATAAGTAGAGCTTCCATTTTCATCACCTATGAGTAACAAGCACTTCACATAGATCGCTAATCCTCAAAATAACACTGTTAAAATTCATTATCTGAAAGAATCTGAATTCTAAAAATGGAAGTTAAAATATGTACCTAAAAAGTGTTATGTTATGATAACAACCAATATAAGAGGGGTGGCTCAGAAAGCTTTGTGGAAGAGGTAGTCCTGGTTGGTGGCTGGGATTTCAGAAGGAGAAATATGTTAAGTATGAGGCAAGTAGGAAAGGAGGGTATGTCTAGTGGCCTCAAAGCAGCCCAGCCCAGCCAGATACAGAAGGAGATAGCAGGCAATAAGGCTAAAAAGTGCTGGGCACAAAGCTAAGAAAAGTAACATAATGCATACTTTTTTAAAAAAGATGATACCTGGGAGAAGGGGTACCTCTTGCATTGCCTTGTCTCATCTCAGATTATGTGGAAAGACAATAGGGCTTTGGATGTGACAGACTTAGTTCAAAACCCAACTACCCCCAGCCCACTGAAGCTGTGCGACCTCAGGCATGCTCCATGCTAAATCAAGCTTTAGTCCCCACAACTGTAAAATAGAAGGAATGATCTCAGAGGGCACAGTGTTTTGAATTTGCCAGGTGCATGCATGCCATGTAGGCATTCTGAGAATTTTAGATCCCTTTACCCCTTATTTTGAGCTTCTTGAGGCCAGGAGTCCTGTTATATGGATCTGTGTAGCCACGCTAAGTGCTTGCATATCAAGTGGCACATGGGTGCCACACAACGTGTCTGCTGGCAAAATAAATGAATCATTTACAGCTGCCCTTTGCACATATCAAAATATTGGCTGTGCATTTGGTAGACCTAAAGAAAGAGAGACCAAAAATTTGATTTTCAGTACAATCCACCTTCTTGATACTCACTTCCCACCTGCCTAGATGAATCCTTGGCTTCATCGTCCTAAAGTTCTTTCTTCCCATCTTGTCCCATTTAGACACAGATAGCTTCAGAACCAACACAGACCCAACCCAAACAGTGTCATCTTATACTGGAGTTGAAAGGTTGGCACTTAAGCACAAGAGAAAATAGACTTCTATGGAAATTACCCTACTCAAGATCCAACTCACAGATCATTTGGACTGGGCAGGATCAGTGAGGACTGAATAAGCCCTACTTATCCTTCAGCTCTCAGCTGAGACATCACTTCTTCCTGAAAACCTTCTACAGTCTCCCAGACTGGACGGTGCCCCTTTTGTTATGTCCCACGGTGGCCAGAGCTCACCCACGTCACTGCACGTGTCAGTCCAGATAATTACAATCTGTTACACTGATGGCAATGATGGCTTGTCCACTACCTGCTAGTGTTTCTCTCTTTCCTCACGTGATGACTGACAAATGGCAGCTGCTCGATATATTCCCGAAGAACAAATAAGTGAATTTCTCAAGAACCTGATCAAAAAATGCTTTCTTCCTACTCATTTTCCTTCTGTTTGGCAATGACTTACAATGGGCAGTGAGGACGCCTACCGCAGCCGTAGTTTTCTGCACACAGGAGAAATGCAATGAGAGGAGGCTGGAGGCCTCACAGTTGCGGAGAATCTCCTTGGTTCCATGCCTATTAAACAAATTCACTCACTTTTACAGCTACAGACCCTGGGAGGTTAACCTGACCTTACACTTGATGAAGTGAGGCTCAGAGAGGTTAAGTAACCTGCCCAAGGATACAGAACCTTCAACTGGTTGAGAAAGAAAGTAAACTCTGAAGTCTTCAAAGAAAATCAAGAAAAGTATGCAAAGAAGTAAAAGGGTGCCAAAAGGGAACTCAGACACTAGACAAAAAACAAAGAAAACCAACAACAATAAAACAAACTGGGTCCTTTCCTTCCAAGCTCAGGAAATGAACTGGAGAAGAACCCAGTTTATTTTTGGCCTTTTGTTTTTAAGAACTTCGAAAGAATTTATTCCTGATTCATAACCTGAAAGACAAAAGGAATGTTTTTAAATATTCTGTTTTGGTTTTTCAAACTGACTTCATATTTACAGTTTTTTGAAACCTGAAACAACACATCACAAATCTCAAGATTCGCATAGCTGGGCTGAGCCGAAACAAAAAGTAGAGAATGACCAGGAGCTATTATGCTCTGGGATCTGGCAAAGCTGGCCCTCCAGGAGATGGAGACAGCAGGGGTTCATGCTCAGGCAGAAGGTGGGTCATCTCCACAAGGCCGGGCCGAGGAAACCGCATCCATGAAGGACTAGAGCAGTGCTTTGCAAACTTCCCCAGATCAGGTTCTGCCCTCCTCACTCTTCAGAGAGGCATTACAGCAGAACGCCGAAGATCCCTGGCCTGAGCTCAAAGCCATCTCCCCCTTACTGCGTCCAATAAGCGATGCGACCGTAAGCAACTGACATCAGGTTCCCAACCACCAGTCTCCCTATCTGTAAAAGCTGAGTAATAATAATAACCTCTTCACAAGGTGATGTGAGAATCAAGCGTAAGAACCACGAAGAGCCTCTAGCATAGTGCTGGGTACCCAGGAAGGGTTTGAGAGTCAGCCACTGTATTAATAACAGTACTGCAAAAATTATGGGATTTCAATTCAATAGGTTTCCAAATTCTGTTTGGAAACAAAAAACCTTTCATTCATTAAAGAAGTGATGAAAAAAAAGCTGCAGATTGCTTTCTAAAGGTAAAAAAAAAAATTAAATACTTGGCAATTCTCCTTAAGAACACTTGAACCAGAGGAAACAGGTGCTATTCTGAGTCCTGCTAAGAGGGGGAGTAGCTGAAACTCTGTCCAGTTTTCCCCCCCAAGCCCTGTAGGTTATACACCCTGCCACCCACTCTCTCTCTGTGGTCCCAGTGAACCTAGCAGATTTATACACACCCCTCTAATGTTCAAGTAGGGCCATTGCTGAGAAGGTAGGAGGGAAAGAAGTAAAACTGGGTATTCCTGAACTGGATACCACAACAATCCTTAGAAATATCTAAAGTTATCTTTTGATAAAGATTCTTTTTATCAACAATTCCCTAAAAACTGAAGCCCAGTGAGTTGCTTACACAGAATCCCGGAGCACCCTTCAGAAGCTGTAACTCAATGCAGAGACATGATATACTATAACCTGCACTGACTGACCCATATCCACTTACCCCTTAGGCAAATTAGAAGCTTCCTGGTCTTCACTGAAAATCGGGGTCTGTTTAAGCCTGGGATGTTTCTATGGAATAATGGATTGCCCAAGAACTATCAAATGGGTGTGTGTAGGGGTGTGTGTGTGTGTGTGTGTACAGAACGGGAAGTGAGGAGCTGGAAAATCTCCCCCAAAGGCTTCAGTCCATTTACATCCAGCTGATCACATCTGAAAAGTGAATACTGAGCCAGGAGCATCATCGAAGAGCAAAGAGCACTGACTCCCTCCACCCCCCATATTTAAAAAGGTTCCTCAAAGCTCTCCGTGGGTGTGTCATCCAGCAGAGGCTTCTAGACCCTGAGCTTCGTTTTACCTCTCCGGGCTCCAGCCAGGGAGAGAAAGGATGAAACAAAGCAAGTGTAAAAGGGGTGATTCTGTCCACTATAAACCTGGACCTGCCTGGGGGCAGAGCACAGACAGCAAGGGAACAGCACAAAACAACAATGACGTGGGAGTGAGGATGTTTCTGAAGGGCTTTATTCGTTTTCTGATGGCCAGGAGTTCCCAACGTATTGGGCATGCCCACAATCAAACAAATGTAAGTTTCACAGACTCCAAAGTCAAAGAGATGATTTGGGAATCATTCCTGATAGACTGGATAAGCGAAAGTTGATTAAGCACTGATGTTAAATTATGAAGAGGCTGGCTGGCAGTCGTTCACTTTTTCAAAGTGAGTATCTTTGAGTAAGAGCCATATGGGTGCTGCAATAATGAGGTTTATAAATAGGCTTAATATTCAAACAAGCTGGCTTAAAAAAAAAAAAAAAAAACTTGTGCTCAGTTTCAAAGTTGACAGCAAGATACCTCCCAGCTGGGCACAAGAAGGTTTTCTGGTACGGGAAGTTGAATTTGCAACAACTGAACATGCACAGGGAGAACTCGAGCTCTGTGTTTAGTGTTCTTCCGCGCTTCCGGGCAAGGATGACTCATTCTGGTCCAGATCCCGTCAGATCCTGTCACCATCTTACCCTACCAAGGTCACTACTGCTCCGATGCACAGTTTTGGAAATCCTGGTTCTTGGCCTTCGGTTCCCTCAAGGGAGTGGAGACTAGAGGACAGACTCGGAAAAACAAAGTGCACAGCAAGACTTAACTGAGTGGAGTTAACTACACGTTCTCACGAGTTCGGGTCACATGCAGCTCCCTTGTGGGAAAGTGAACTAGGATAAAATGTCACAAATACCCGTGAAATGAGCAAGGATCTGAATGATCATCTGATCCTCTGGGTTTTTTTTTTTTTTTCATTGGCATATGGAGTACAGACTGAACAGAACTGGGTATCTGGAAACTTCTACTGAACATGCCTGAAATCATTTGTAGGAACTACTCTACATGTTGCTGAGAATGGAAGGTCCTTGTATATATCTTCTTATTCCTACCAGTGGTTTCATTTCCATGATGCATACATTAAAACCTAGGTTTGCAAAGCTATGTATATATTGACTGCTTGATGGCGCTTCTCATTTTGAATAAGTAAATGACAATAAGAAAATGTATATAAATTGCAGTCTCCTGGCACCTTCTGGTAGAGAATTGGGGAGGAGGAGATGATATTAGAAAAAGTGAGAGATTCTCATTCCCTTACTAGCTCAGATATTTCTTAACTAACAAACTACAGAATGAAAATCCATGTAGACAACGATAGTATTTTCCTGCTTGGTCGAAAATCCAAGGCAATACAAAAAATAAAAAATAGTGAAGTGACATAAACTCACTTTCACCTAGAATAACCCAATAATTAGGAAAGGGTTGTTTTTTGTGTAAATCTTCTAGAAAATCTTTCTGTTAGCTTTTTTATTAGGGATAATTGTCCCACAGGCTCACACTCTTCCATTTAGCCTTCTTAGAAAAGGAAAATCATGCCCAGGGTCAGCAACTCCCAAAGTACAAAACTGCAATATGTTTAACCCAAAGTGATGAGATCAAATTCAAATGAAGAAGTGAGGTTTGGGGGTAAGGGTGGTGAATCTGAAGAATGAGAGAATGCTAATCTGAAACAGAGCTGTAAATAAGACAATCAATTCTTAACTCACTCCTGAAAACAAATATGTCTCTATCTAGTGCTGGCAGGACACTGGAAAGAGGAGAAATCTTTGAGAAAGATTAATCTGAAGTAAACAACCCCATGGGAAGCCCCACCTGGAACGGTACCAATTCACACGGTGCCCCATGCTCCCACATTCCCGAAGTCCTGTTTCTTCTTTGTTCTCCCTCCCCAGCCCCCTTGTCTGCCTGCAGACAGCTGGCCAGACACAGAAATCCAAATCTCTTGTGCATGCCTGCTTCTCTCCTGGGCCTGGGTTAAAAATTCCAGCACTCAAATTACCATCTAACAGGCCCCCAAATGGGACCCCTCCCCAAAGAAAGCTGAAAGCTTCCTCTGGAAAGCAAGGCTTTTTGAGCAGACCAAGCATTATTTCCGTCTTGCTTAATGCAAGGCAGTGAGCTAATCACTGGCACCAGCAACAAAATATGGAAAAGGATTTTTCGAGAAAGAAAATAGAAAGTAAATGCCATGCCTGTAGAAGTCCAGATAGTACTTTTTTGCATAAATTATTTATTCCTCTATTCACGCATTTACAACCACTTGCTGTGTCATAAGTACAGCAAAACTGTGTGGGTGGGACTGGAAGAGATTTTTGTGACCTCCTTCCTGGGCGCCTGGCTCCCGTTTAGATAAACATCAATGAGAAAGGCTGAAAACAAAAATATTTCTTAATATCTGTGCAGCACTGCCCAAGTGGGGATAAATCCAAAGGAGTAAGACTTTATCTTACTCTTTATAGATATATCCCTGTAATTAGGGGAGGGGTAGAATTTTTTATATTGAATTATCCAGAGAGTTGCTTCAGCTCCCTACTTTGTTCTTCCCCATGTGTATTTAGCCAGAACAAAAACTGTATCTTCTACCAAGTTTAAGTTCAGTGACTGGTCTAATTTTTCCAAGCCTTTCCCATCTACTCAACTCTCTTAGACCCTTCCTCCCAGCTCTTATCAAAACCTCCTTCTGGCAGAAAGCAGGGAAATTTAAGGCAATTACCAGTTCCTGGGGAGCAGAGGTCCTTCCTATTTCCTGTAAAACCCCCTCTCCAGTAACATCATCCACATATGGCTCTTCTCTGGACACAGACTCCGCAAATTTCGACAATTTAAATGTGGCAAAAATGAGGCCACTACCCAAAATACGGAAAAAAGGAAAAAAAAAATTAACCGGCAGGTGCACTCACAGGGACCATTTTGAGCTTCTACCGATGGAAATGAGTTGAACATTGAAACCAAATTCTTCTTGAGGATAACCTTTACTGCAACCATCCGAAGACTCCCAGAAATGGGTGCTTTGAACAATTCCTTCATTGCAATATGTTTAACCCAAAGTGATGAGATCAAATTCAAATGAAGAAGTGAGGTTTGGGGGTAAGGGTGGTGAATCTGAAGAATGAGAGAATGCTAATCTGAAACAGAGCTGTAAGTAACACAATCAATTCTTAACTCACTCCCGGAAACAAGTATGTTTCTATCTAGTGCTGGCAGGACACTGGAAAGAGGAGAAATGTTTGAGAAAGATTAATCCAAACTAAACAACCCCATGGGAAGCCCCACCTGGAACAGCACCAATGACTAATTTCAGTCCATAGTTTTATAGAAAGAATGATAATTCTAAACAATATTTATGGGGCTTCAATTTATGGTAATTAATCCTTTTGTTTCACAAATAAGCAACACAGGACTCTTCATGAAAGCCATTATAGATCCTCATTGTTAGCAGACTGGATTTCCAAATAGCAGCCACCTGGACTAGTGTACTAAATATAAAATACTTCAGGGGAGGTATTTTAAAGGTATTATAAGACCTGTCAGAGTCATCCTTAGACAAGAGTCAGAGAGGCAGAGGGAAAAGGGGTCAGGTATCAGTCTAAATTTGAACCATTCCTAAAACACACATGGAAGTAGCTTCCAAAACTAATCTTTCACTACTGGATTTACTCAGAGTGTCTCTAGAGTGCAGGAAAAGTCTTGGTTATTTCAGCATTTTGGTTGTTTGGAATCTGGATAAACAGAACTTAATGTTCTTTGGATGTCCAATAGTGACTTCCAGCCAAAATATTCGACGCATTCTTATGCTGATTGTTTAAGTTTTCACTCTTCTGGTGGCCTTAAGGGAAAGGAAAGCTTCAGCAGAATCTTGAATATTGGGTCCCTCTGGAAGAGAATGAAAATGAAGGCCCTTTGGGGAAGGCCTTAAAGAGCAGGAAAAGGGCCATGAACAAGGCACAGGTAGTATGGAGGGTGAGAACCATAGCAGGACCTATGCACTGCCCCAAGAGACAGAGACCTGGTGTGTCCATCACAGGGCTCCTCTGGGGCAGCAGTGTCCCCACAGGGCACCCAGTGGTGATGGGTGGACAAAGGATGGCCTCCTGCAGAGTCCAGAGAGCCCCCACCCAGCCAATCTGGCTGTACAGTGGTGGCTGGGCTCCACACTTTGGGTCTCACTGCCTGGTTCATGCTCTATTTTCCCAGAAGGTCTGTAATTGGGGGCTTCATTCCATTTGGCTTCTTGGGTCATGGTCTCTTTCTTCCCTTAGAATACTAAGGGAATGATCCTCCCTACCCTCCAGGTTTCTGTCCCTACTCCAAATCTATGAGTGACCCTAGCACCAAGTAGTCAATATAAGGATTCCAAGCAAAGCTATGTACACTGATGGCTAGCTGGCCTTTCCCATATGTTGGATTAAAAAAAAATGCCAATGAGAAAATATATATAAATTTATAGTCTTCCGGCACCTTCTGTCAGACTATTTAGGGTGTCACACTAAACTGTGTTCTCTTATGTGTGTATGTCTATGTGTATACACAAATATACAATTTTTTTTCTTCTTACTTTGTTGGGCTATCCATTACACCTTCAATCCAGAACTTTCATCTCCAGACCGATTTATCCAACTGCTCATGCCTTCCCAACATCTTCTCAAGGACATACTATAGGTCCCTCATATTCAATATGTCCAAAACTGAACTCATTATCTCTAATCTCCATTCATTCTGCTCCCATGCACAACAAAACCTGCAATCTTGCTCCCCCTCAGTGGTCCTGATCTAAGTAAATAGCATCTGGGAATGAAGCAAAAAACCTGGGAGTTATCCTAGATTCCACATTCCTCCTCATTTCCCACATCCACATCCTGTTGAGTCTACCTCCTAAAAATCTCTCAAATCCATCCCTTCAGACCTACAATGGCTTCCCACTGCTAAACCCCTTGGTCTAAAAGAAGAAGCCTCTTCTTGGAACTGGCTGCACCATAAGAGCCAAATAGTGGAAGAGCCAATGCACAGGCTAAAGCATCAAAGAAGAAAATGAGGCAGAGGTCCAAGCCAATTGCTAGTTTATGCACTCATGGAAGCCACAGGAGCAGAGATAAGGAAAGCCAGAGGCTAGGGATACTAGTACCAATTGTTGGACTGCATTCCTACTTTCTAGAGTTTGGTTCAATGGATCAAGAACACCTATCACCATCTGATCGCAATTACCACCTTTGAGAGACCCACCTTGCTCATACCAGAACAGTTCCTTCTGGTCCTTTGCCCTGGACCTGTGACTTTTGGGACTAATTCTGTTTTCATTTGTGGCTAAATGTAACATGTGAATAATAAATTCTTCTGCTGTCATAGCTAAAGAAAAACATAAAATTTTAAAATAAAATAAAATAAAATAAAATAAAATAAAATAAAATAAAATAAAATAAAATAAAAAGCAAGATCTGATCCCTCTCTAGCTGTGTCTTGAGCCTCCTGTCTCCATAGAGTCTTGGTTACAGCCACTTGGCCCTCCTGTTTTTTTCAGAGCTTCCATGTTCGTTTGGCTCTTTGCACATGCTGTTTTCCTAGGCTTTGAATATCTTAAAATACTCTCCTTCACCTCTTTAATTAACTAATACCTACTTGTTTTTCATAGTTCAGCTTAAATCTCCCTTCCTCACAGAAGCCTTCCTTGATTCTTGGACCAGGTTTGGGCCCCCTATATGTTTCCACGGTGCCCATAGTTCTTTGTGGCACTATCACTGTAAATAATTACTTGTGGAATTACATGTTTAATATTTGCTTCTACTAGTAGACTGAATGTTCCTTAAGGGAGGGAGCCTTTATCTTGCTTCCCACTCTCCAGTGTCTAGTGCATGGTAAGTGCCAGGAAAACGTTTGCTTAGTGAATAAGTGATGGATGACTTTCCTGCATTTAGATGTATTCATTCAAATATATAAATAAAATTCATTACCTATAATCATAAATTATGTCTTCTTGATTGAATTATTCTCTTAAGCTTTTCATTATTTCACAACCTAGAAACATCTAGGATCTTCTTACACTCATGAAGGCTCATTTATTTTGTTTAATAAGAGCTGTCAAAAGAGTACACTCCAGTAAGTCTGAAGAATACTAAAGCTTTACATGGACTCAGTACACTTTCTCCAGGAATAGAGTATTTCATTTGTTGTAGAACTCATTTTTTATTGCCCATAAGAAACCGTGATGGCCATTCTCAAAGCTGTTACAGATTACTTTATGGGCCTCATGTTCAACAATTATTTTTCTTAGTCTTTTATTGAAAAGCCATGAGTTAGGTCAGGTGAGCACTTTCCCCCCATATGGGAAAACTGGAACCAAGCCATCTTCTGTGAGCCAAAGAAAATTAAAGATAGAAAATCGAGCTAGAAATGCAGAAATCTCTCTGCTTAGGGCTGCTTCCCAGCCAACAGAGGCTGTAAAGCTTGGTCAAAATAATAAACACTTAACTGATAAATACTGAGTTGTAATTAGCTAATAAGTCAGCACAACCAAATTATGTTAAGCAAGCAAGCATGTGCTAATATACTGCATTAGTATCCACGTACAGAAAATTTCATTCCAAGTGTAATAACCTACTTACCCTTTTTCTATTCACCTCTTTCTTCCCTTTAATACACATTAAAAAAATACTCAGATGAGATTTACTTGATCTTTAGTAGACAAAAGATCAAGTAAGACAAAACTTGACAAAACAAGACAAAAACAATTCCTCACACATGAATGTCTTCCTTCTCTGAACACTAGGACACTGTCTCAATATCACTTATTTAGATTAATTACTGCACATACTTTTATTGTTGTTGTTTTTAACTTTTCACATGTATAAAGAATTATCTTGTCTCCTCAACTAGAATAAATTTCCTGAGAGCAGGGCTTTACTCCTGATATGTCTATGTCTCTTCTGAAGCTCTTATTATCTAGTATATAATAGGAGTCCAACAAAAATATGCTCAGCCACTTGACATTTCCAATTAAATGAGAGAGTGGAAGGACCCATTAATACACTAAAATATGCAATCTGGAGGACTTAAATCATTTTTTAGATTATTCTTTTGGCATTGCTTTATTAATGAGAATCGGGTGAAGTCCTTCTTTCCTAGGTCATCTGTTTGCAAAGCTTTACCTCAGACCATGACTGTCAGAGCCCCTGCTCCAGGCCAAAGGTCTCTCTGCAGTTCCAGACTGCTATCACCAATAGCTACGTGGATCTTCCAGAGGCAACTCCATTTCAACATGTCCAAACCCAAGTTTATCATCCCATTTTATATAAACCTGCTCTTCTCTCCATGGCCCCTAACAAGGCAAATGGCAACAAACTCACTATGACACCCAAGCCAAAACAAATCTGGAAGCCAACTTCTCCTTCTCTCTTTCTCTCTGCTCCAAGACTAAGTGGCACCACCCTATATCCTCTCCAACTGCTCTCCAGACCTCAGATTCCATCACCAGTCTGCCCTCCACATTTCTTCCAGAATAGCCTATCCTAAAATTCAATTCTCAATTTTTACTCTCCAGCTTAAAGTCTTTCAACAATTCCTTATAAGGTAAGAAATAAAATGTAAACTCCTTAAAATTACATGTATCAAAATAAAAAAGATTCTGCAAGATGAGTGGAGAGTGGGACATACTTTATGTATGTATAATGTAGGAAAACGTGTTAAAATACTTGCCTCCTTAAATTATAAGCATGTATAGTTTTGAATAAAACAAAAAACAAATATTTCAAAATTCCATGTATCACTACCTGGCCCATGCCTTCCTTTCCAACATTATCTCTCACCCCTCCTCGATGTGCTAATATCTCGCATGCCTCTACAGTTTGCACACTCTGTTACCTCCATTCATTAGCTTTGATCTATCCCTCCATATTGTACTCGATAAGCTACAAGAGGCTATCACACAGCTACCTTTCAAGAAAAGTAACTAAGGTTCTTGGGAATTGATTTGTAGAGGAAGGTAACCCTGTGAGATTCCTGAGGGACCAGGGACCAATTTGGGGCCAACAGCTTTTGAGGTGACCTGGGAGATTTCTGTCTAATAACTCAATGTTAGAGGACAGCAAATGGACCCAACCACACCCTCCCCTTTTGGGAATTATCAGTAAGAGATGAGCATAGAGAAGGGCGCTAGAACTCAGGCTATATCCCTAGTAAGCAGAAGCAGCTTTTCCAATTTTCCATAAAATCAGCTCAGAATTCTGGGCTGGTTTATTCTGGGTTGACTAGAGGGTTCCTTGTTTTCCTCGAAGCTTTGAAAAGACTTCTTTGCATCTTTGCAGACGGCTGATGTGAATGAAAAGGATCTGTGCAAGTTTCCTCCTTGTAACTCTAAGGACTCTGCTAGAATAAATCTGCAGCTCACTGCTAGTCTGCAACACCTTCTCCAGCCATCCCAGGTGGAGGAAGCTGTGCATCCCTCTGTAACTACAGTCAGCACTTTCAGCTTTTCCTTTCAGTCTCTCCTGCTAGCTTGGCAAGGGCCGAAGGGCAGGTATCTTATCTACTTTTGCACACCCAGAGCTTATCAAAGTGCCTGGCATATCATAGACACTCAGTAAATGTTAATTGAGTAAACTAATGTTGCCTGAACATTGATGGCACTATTAAAAATTTCAGATGAGTACAGAGAAATACAGAGGGGTTCTTATTTATTTCTTAATTAAATAAGAAATACGAAAGCAAAGATGTAGGATTCTTTGCCTATGGCTTTCCCCCACATCTTTGGAAGCGTCACTTAAGCTCTCTGTGCTTCAATGGGCTATTAGTGAAGACTCTTTAAGACAAACCAAACTCAGGGACGCCTGGGTGGCTCAGTTGGTTGAGCAGCTGCCTTCGGCTCAGGTCATGATCCCAGCGTCCTGGGATCGAGTCCCGCATCGGGCTCCTTGCTCGGCGGGGAGCCTGCTCCTCTCTCTGCCTCTGCTTGCCTCTCTGCCTGCTTGTGTTCTCTCTCTCTGTTAAATAAATAAATAAAATATTTAAAAAAAAAAAAAAGACAAACCAAACTCCAAGCAACCTAAGCAGAAACAGCTCGATTATAGCTGGGAGAGCCCAGAATCCGAGAAACGGGTGCAGGAACCGGGGCCTCTGGGAGCAGATCAGGGATTTCCACTCCATGTTCTTCCCTCTGCTTTCCTCTGAGTGTTGGTTCTCCTGTCCCCTATCGCAGAAAGGTCTTCTCCATGAAGTAGGAATTGGAGCCAGTGGCAACCACAAGGAAAACCCAGAAGGGAAAGCAGCACTCCCCAACAGCCAAGAGAGCAATTTCAATGAAGGACTCTACCACTCCTGCTTGGTTTCCCTGCCACACCTGATACCTACCACTGTTGCCACTAGGGTGAAATCCTAAGACTGGCTAGTCCTGGACCTTAGGCTCATCCCTAAGCCAGGGGTAGGGGGTAGAGGGAGGCAGGGTCTATTACCATACCAGGGAGTAGGAAAGCTCACTGAATAGATAAAAACAATAGTCCCAGTCTGTTACCTTAATAGCCATCTACCTCCCTTTATATCATAATATTGTTTTAGATAATGCAAAAAAAAATCATCTTCATAGTGTTACATAAGCATAAAATTTATTATACTGACTACTTCATAGTTGGGCAAAATAAATACATGATGGCTTAACTACAATCGTGATAATAAATGCCAAGGAGTAAGTGAAACCTGTTGGCTTGCTCTAAAAAAAAAATAAAAGTAAAAATAAAAAAGGTACAGAAATACTTTTTTGTCATCATAGAACAGGCCGGCAATAGGAAAACTCTTGGTCAGGACCCAAGGTGCAAGTCATGACTCAAACCTATGCAGCCCTGAGGTTCCCCGACATCATCAGAGGAATAAAGGGCCACCCTTGTCATATTTTCCCTGACTGGAAGATTCCCTGACAAAACAGCCACTGGGAGGGGCTCTTATTAATTCCACCCACTCTATAGAGGAAACAGGTATGACAATGGTACTGGGGGACAACTGAGGTCTACTGAACCGGAAATGGGTTCAAAAAAAAAAAAAGAGGATCCTCCCAGAAATGTAAGTGAATAGCATTCCTTTGGCAGAGACCACTAAAAAACTCAGGCGTGCCGTATTTGTTTCCTCCCAGCTTAGAGGAACGTGAACATGGGTATGAGAGGATGGCAAGGCTGCAGAGGGAGGCTGAGGAACACCACAAGCCTCGAATCACAGTCAGCCTCCATGCACAGTGTTCAGCACCTTGCTCAAGGGAGATAAGAGTCATCGTTATAGTAGGCACCAAGGCTTGCAGGGTTTTGCAATCTCGACAGGGGTAGACAGTGTTTAAAATTCACATTTCTGATAGTTGGTGTTCTATTAGCATCTTGATGTTGTTATGAGGCTAGATTAAGAGTTTTTCCCAATTTTTTCCCAGAGAAATATGGAACGAGCTCTAGGTTTCAAATACGTATTGATAATTTACTATATATCAGATAGTACTGTAGGTGCTGGGAATACACCAGTGATCAAAACAGACCAAAAAACTAGGTTTTCATGAAGTTTCTATTTCAGTTGCAGGAGACAGACAATAAACACAATAAGTAAAGTACATAATAGGTAAATAAAATAAATATGCACGTAAAACGCATTTACATAATAAGTAAATAAAATACATAGCATTCAGGTGGTTGGTTAGATGTGCAAGAGAAAAGAAACAAAGCATGGGAGGGGGCACCTGGGTGGTTCAGTTGGTTAAGCGTCTGCTTTGGGCTAGGTCATGATCCCAGGGGATCCCATTGGGCTCACTGCCCAGCTGGAAGTCTGCTTCTCCTTCTTCTTCAGCCTTCTCCTGTCCCCCACCCCTACTCATGCTCTGTTTCTCTCTCTTTCTCTGTCTCTCTCTTAACTAACTAAAGGAAATCTTTTTGTTAAAAAAGGAAACAAAGCATGAAAGGGGGATGGATGGAGGTTGTAACACATAAAGAATCATCCCCTATATTCTCCTACACTACAGATTCTTGGCAGATAAGAACAGCAACAACAATCCTCTTTCTGCTGGGTAAAGACCACTCCTGGCCAGTACACAAAAGAGGAGAGATATGGGAAGGGAAAAAGAGAACCTAGGGAAACCAAAGAGAGGGATTCAGCCCTGGGTTGTGGCTTTCCCGCATCTTACCCTGTTCCTACTTCAGTCTAGATTTCTGTGCCCAACCTGGGTGATGATGTTAACAAAACCTGCCTCCCATCTACTTCATGGAATACTGTGTTGATAGGTCATGTGGCCTCTAAGCCGACCCCAATATATATTTATCCTCATTTTGACTATTAAAAAGTTCATACATGGTTCTTTATGTTTCCGTCATCATTTACTACTTAAACACCTACTATGTGTCAGATCCTGCTCTATGCCCTGGAGGTACAACAGTAAGACACACAAGGTGTCCATCCTCAAGGAACTTATATTCTCATAGAGAAGATGAAAAGTTCAACAGTAGACTGAATAGAGAAGACACTGACAAGAAGACTGATGCCACTGAACAGTCCAGGTATGAGATGATCAAGTCCTGAACTTAGATGGTTCTCAAACAAACTGAACCAAATTCCTGACTGCCTGTGGTTGCCTACAAAGCCCCTTCTAGAAGGGAGTCATGGTAACAGTGAAAATCCAATTATGGCTATTGGGTCTTCCTAAAATGTTGTTAGGGCTGCTTCACCTCTCTTACGACAGTCTGTTGTGTGGACAAACAGAAACATACCGTTCCACCTCCTATGGGTTTCTATTTTGTGAACCGCAAGAGTGTTATTCCAAGTGGTATAAATAAGCATGCCTTTGGTTTCCAGAGTCTTTAGCAACTTATCATAGCACTACTGTTTTGGGGTTTTTTAAGTGGCAGTAAGAACCATTAACAGTAGTGGGGAAAAAAATGTCATAATAACGATAGTAACATGTCCTTTTCAAAATAGAAAGTGGAGCAACAGATCTCCTCAGATTGCTGTTAGGCAGGGCATTTCAGTAGGAAGGGTAAAGAGAGGAATTCAAAAACACACACTTGGAGAAGAACCAACCCACACCTTTTATGTTCAAAGGCACAGGAGGCTGAGTAGATGCAAGAGACAAGAGAACGAAAATGTGATTATATCACACCTCAACACCTTGGGGAGAGAAGCCTAAAAGATAGGAAGCAGAAAGCTACAAGACAGTCTGTTATAAGCACTAAATGCTTTTTCACACACATGCTCAGCCTAGCTGATTTACCCAAACACTCCCCTCTAGCCTGAGCAGCTCCATGGAGTTGGTTGTAACTGTAAAGCAGCCAGAGAGAAGCACCTCCTGAGTGTTCAGGGTCCCTCCAGCCGAGATAGCAAGGGGACCCGCCTGACGGCACTTTAACGTTGCATACCTTGGACCCAGACTTTGCAGACACAACAACTTTCTGTGTGCCCCCCAATATGATCAGATGTAACGTTCAGACATATGACATGCGCTTACTGTAAACGCTGTATGCATCTCAACAGTCAGGAGAGCCTGCCAACCAAAAAGACAGGATATCCAAGTATGTTTACCACCTCTGTCTGCAGCAGCCCAACAACCCAAAAATCATCTTATTTGGCATGGTTTCCCATGTAGAGCAGTGACAATGAAACTCACTTGGATTATTGATGGAAGGGCTTTTATACATGGCACTTCAATGGGGATCCTTTAAAGAAACATATACTACCTATCGCTTCCCTTTAGAAACTTGGAACATCCCGGTCAGGATGCGGTCTCCTCTAAGATGAAGCTAACTTATATTAGTGCCTCTTTTCTTTTGGTTTTGGTTGTGTGTATGTGTGCGTGCATGCACGCATGCTTTCAAACACAATAACTACGGCAAAACAAACTGCCAAGGAGCTAGTATTCCCATCACTGTCCATAAGGAAGAGAATATCTGGGGAATATACTTGGAGAAAAACTGTTGTTCCTATTGTGGTTTTTTTTTAACTGCACTAGATATTTGATGCCAAATGTCTAATGAAATGAGTATCTGGTAGTTATGAAAGGTGTTTTAAGGATCTGCCTGGTCAGCTGAGGAGGGACCTGTAGATGTACAGCTATCACTATAGCTTCCTGACTAGGGCGACCAGCTGTTCATTGTTTAGGAAATCTTTTGACAGAAAATAACTTGTATTTTCAGGACACCTCTCCTCAGCCCCCAAAACCAGACAGAACCCAATGAAGTAAATGAAATTCAGAGATCTCTGTCCATCAGTCCGACTAGAATTCTGGCCACTGTACTGAAAGCAAATGTGCTATTTCACTATTCCAATATTGCTAAGAAACTCCAATATTGGTTCTGAACCCCCACTTTCTCCAAAAACAGCCCTTCTTTCTAGTAATTATTTCCAGATAGAAAGAATCCTAAGAAAATATCAGAAGTTGAACTAGGCTAAGGAAAATTTAGGGAGAGGAAAATTTAGGAGCCAGAATGAATGGTGAATTTGAACTGTTGGTAAGTTCTTAGACCACCTGCCAAGATGTGTGCAAGCATTTTGCATAGAATATCTTCCTTTGATTAACAGTCTGTGGCCTGAGTCCCCAGACTTTTCTCCTGGGGCAAAAAGACCAGAAACATCTCCGTGGATATTGAGCTACTACAGCTGAAATCTAAGGACATCTAGTCTTCCCCCAAAGCAAGTATGCTTTGGAAATAGCGAGGCGTTCCAAAATACTTAAAAAAAAAAAAAAAGTCTCTGTTGTAAAAAAAAAAAAAGAAAGAAAAAGGTAGCAGTGACTGTAATTAACAGAGAAGCAGTTGTGGAACGTCCAGGGCTGTATTTAAAGGGCCTGCAGGAAGGAGGTGAGCAGTCATGGCTGTAACGGGGTAGTAAAATACCGACTGCAGAGAGAAACGGGGCAAGAGAAGTAAATAGATTTACTTACAGCCCTCGGAGCCGAAGCCAGATTTTCTCGATCTGTTCGGGTTGCAGGTATTTCAGAGAGTTGCTCTCAAATTCTTCAATCTCCTTGGTTGGCGACTCCATAGCTGCAGGTTATCACTGGGAGTGAGGCTGTGAGAGTTTGGGCTGTCCCTCCCCGCCTCCTCGCGGGGCCGGCCCTCGAGCCCCTG
The DNA here is from genome assembly GCA_028533885.1 of Nasua narica. NCBI lineage: Eukaryota > Metazoa > Chordata > Mammalia > Carnivora > Procyonidae > Nasua > Nasua narica. Next base: position 53,297,481 of record CM052806.1, read on the forward strand.
CCGGGCGCCGCGCGCCTTTGCCTGACACTTTCTACGTGCCTGTCACTTTCTGTGGCCCCGAACCCGGACTTACTGCGGGCTCGCAGCATGGGCGACCCCCAGGCCAGGTGCCTCCCGGAGGCAGCCGCGGGAACCAGCCATGGTCCCGAGATAATACCCGGGAATAAGGATTGTGCTCCTGCTCCAGGAGAAAGCACCTCGGACCTATTCGGATTTTTTTTTTTTTTTTTTTTTTTTTAAACAAAGCCACAGAAGCGATCAGTGTAGCAGCTGAAGGATTTGGGGGAAAAAGGGAGACGGGGCGGGGAGGAGAGACAGAGGGGAGTGAGGGGAGGGGAAACGCCAAGGGGGAGCTGGTGCGGGCCGGGTGGTCCGAACCCGAGGCCGCGCACCCCACTCGGCGCGCGCCCCCCGCCCCCAGCCCCGGGCGCCCCGCGGCTTCCCTCCTCCCGTCCCACCCCTTCCCTCTCCCGGTTCGCTGCGTTCGCGCCCCGTCTCTGTTTTCTTTCACTTACCAGCAGCTCTGCTGACAGGCGAGAAAACTGACAACTGAGAAAAGTCGTCTGTCAGCGCGCCGGGGCTGGCGTCTGGTCTGACACCCGCGGGCGCGGAGAGAGGGGCGCGCCCGGCAGCGCCGTCCGCAGGGCGCGCTGTCCCGGGGAACCGAGGGCTGCGGTCGAACCGCGCGGCGAGCTTCCGCGGAGTTCGTGCCGGAGCTCTCAGGTGCGGCTCACCTACTCGCCCGCTGGAGAGCCGGGTCCATTTTGAAATATTAGCAATTGGTAGGGATTAAAGTAATCAAACATCGCACTTAGAAAGTCCTATTACGTTCTTGCTAATGAGAGTCTTCATTTCTCCCTCCTTCCCCGCCTCCCCCACCCATGATGGTGGTGGCTGTGGGGCGGTGCGGGGGGGAGGGGGGGGATGATGCCGGGGAAGGAAAATATAAGCCAACCGTGAGGAGATAGGAGTTAATCACCGATTAATGCCACATATTCCTCAAGAAGTCCCTACAGGGCGCAATGGTTGGGCAGGCGTTGAGACTGGCAAAGAGTTTCAGCTCCACAAAGTGGCAACTCACTGTGTCCCCCTAGGTCATTCACAATGTCAATAAAGCACTGGGCTCTGGAAGAATGGGACCAGGTATGGAGTTGGGAAGGGAGGACGGAGGGGGGATTAAGAGAGAGACCAAAGACAGAAAAAGGAAAGATCCTGGCTCAAGTTGATTGCAGCCCTGACATCATAGAACTGGTGGTCAAACTCCCATCTAGATGAAGCCACTACCACCTCCCAGGGCCATTTCAAAGCCAGGACTCAGGGCTCCTGAGATTCTGGATGCATACTGTCCCTTAACCATATTTCCCTCCCTGGCAGATTCTTTCAGTCACACTCCCAGAATCCTTTGGCTAGCCATCAGTTATATGCCTGCTTCTCAAAAGTAAGATAGTGGTAAAGATAAGAGCTAGTTTTTCTTCATCTTTCCAGCAAAGTTACATTCATACGACCTTGATAAAGGAATATAATGATAGTGTCTAAATCCTAAATGCTCACCCATTTGGTAGTTGGCATTTACTTTCCAGAAATTAGAGATGAGAGTGATGGGGATGGCATGACTAGCCCCATTCATTCCAGTGGAAAAAGATACCTTCCTCTAGGTGAGACGACTGACCCATCTGATTGAAAACAGCTTACACATCTACCACACCATCTGAAGTCACCTCATTAAAGTCAGTCCTTGATTTTCTGGAACCACATACATTATCGTTGAGTTAACACATACCAGACAAAGATAGCATTAAGCAGCCAACATGTTAGCATGAAATTCATTTATCTTAAAAGAACCAATTACCTACCCAATGTCACCCAGCAGGGAGCAGTAACCTGTTAAAACTGGATGTTAGAAAAAAAAGACAGTATTTTAATAACTTGTTTTGGGGATGCAAGATGGGAGGCAGCATGGTCCCCAAAAGAGGTTACCATGCCCAGGTGCACCTTGGGTAGCCTGCGTTCAGAATGCTGTGCGGGCCAGGTGGTAGTAATGAGAGTAACAGCAAACAGGTATCCAAAACTATCTATAGTCCAAGCACTGCTCTAAGGTTCTATGCTCACATAATACTAGCAACAACTCTAAGAGGCAAATACTATTCTTATCAACCGTATTTTATAATAAGAGAGCTGAAGCACAGGAGGTTATCCAAACCCTCTAGAAAATGAACTGACCTGGAAAAGACCAGCATTTGAGTTATGGCTCATTACCCTATCCAGTACAAATCTATCCCCCTCACAGGGTCCCATTTTCCACACGGTTAAAGTGAAGAATTTAGGTATAAAGATTTTTTACATCTGTTCCACCTTTATGATTCTACGAGGTCATCTGGAGAGAACAGGGGAAAGGAATTGCTGGAAAGGAAGATGCATATTGCTGAAAACGTATTTTAATTATGGTACGGTTTCTCCAAGGACTGGCCTGGGATGAAAGGATGCAAGGGAATAATAAAGCATATTTGTCTTCCTGCCCTCCACCATGCCGATCACCTTTTCTTCGGATGTGTAAGATTTGGATTAAGAGAAAAGCACATTTTGAAAGAAAAAGAAAAGGAACAGTCTTTCACTGCAATTAAGCAAATCAGAGAGGGAAAACAAAAAATATTATTTAAAAAAGTTTCTAAAAAGGGGGGCCCCTGGGTGGCTCAGTCATTAAGCCTCTGCCTTCGGCTCAGGTCATGATTCCAGAGTCCTGGGATCCAGACCCGCATCAAGCTCCCTGCTCGGTGGGAAGTCTGCTTCTCCCTCTTCCACTCCCCCTGCTTGTGTTCCCTCTCTTGCAATATCTCTCTCTCTGCCAAGTAAATAAAATCTTTAAAAAAATTTTTTTGTAAAAAGTAATTTTGTTTCATTTTTTAAAACCGAACATGCATCAATAAGTTAGTAAGGATAAATCACTTTTTTTTATTTTAGAGACATATAGTTTTTGGAGCCAGAGGGACCTTAAAGATGATCTGGTTTAGAAGTTTACAAATTTTTTAAGTGACAGAATATTTTATTTAGAATAACATTTTATAAGGAACTCCAATGCAAATTCCAATAGATGCAAACCCAACGAGAAACAAAAGATCTAAGAAAATGCAAAACCACTCACAACTTTGCTTGAGAAGTTAATTTCCATTGTGACTTCCTTACCCAGCTTTCTCAGTAAGACTTTTTAGGAAATCTTATATGATGAAACATCGCTAAATATATATATATATATATATATATATATACACACACACACGTGCGCGCGCGTATATATATACACACACGCATACATAATAATAATGCACATATACATACATACACATATACATATATACATAAATATAACTGCCAATTTAAAATAGTTCCCCAAATACACATGGAGTAACTTAGTCTAAGTACTAGTGAGCCTCTGCATCAGCAGCATTAAGTCTCATAAGATCAGAGAGAAAGTGAGCTCCCTGTCTGTGGCAGAGTTCAAGGAGAAGCTGGGTGACTATCAGACAAGGGAATAGGCATCAGGCTTTGTAAGCATAAGAATGACCCCCCAGGTCCCTTTCATCTCTAAGATTTCACAACCCAATAAAAATCATAATAACCACAATCACCACCCTTACCAGTTATTGAACACCACCTTCTATCAAGCGACATGCTAATAAGCACCTCACAGGCTGTTTCATTTCATCCTCAACAAAACCCTTCAGAAGAGTTCATCATGCCCACTTACAGGTAAAGATAAAAGGTCAAATCACTTTTGCAAAGACATACAGTTAACAAGTGGCAGAGCCAGGTATTAAACCCAAACCAGAGCGCAAAGCTCTTGTTCTTTTCCCTCTGTTATACCATCTTCCTGCAGACACGCAGATACAGATACGTAAAAAGGTAAGTAAAAGGGTAGATAACAGAGAGGGTGGGGCTGCAGGAACACAGACAGAGGGTCACTGATACTGGGGAGGGGGATTAGGAAGCAGAGGTGACATTCAAACCAGATCTTGAAAATGGATGAGAAGTTGCTTACATGGAAGATGAGTGAAGGCAGGTGATTCTAGAAAGAGCACACTGCATGAAAAGAAACACAGAAGCACGAGAAGATGTGGAGTGTGCAGCTGTTTACAATTTTAGGTGGCTTGATTGTCAGGGCATGACTAAGAAGATCAAGAGAAAAGGCTGGAAGGATCAGCCAGACTCTGTGGTCTTGGAAGAAACCCTGGCTCTCTCCTGATGACAGAGAATGAGGGGTGATGCTAGGCAGCAGAAGGCATGGTCACATGTCGAGGGTTCCCACTGCCCTGAATACATAGCATACACCGAGGTCAGCTCTCCAGGGACCTGCCAGGGGCATATGCAACAACCGTGGGGCAAACGATAACCATGGTTCCATAAGAGGAATCTTACTATCAAATACAAAGGAGCGCCTCCGCCTACGAAGAAGGAAGAGTTGCCCAAAGAAAAGAGACAAAATCAGAAAGTGCACAGCATTGTCTCCGACAAACCCCTATCTTCCAGCTTTGAGATTAGGACTGCCTGCTTCGACCTTCAGGAAGCACAGCAGCGCCCTTGTTACACTTTTCGTGATTCGGCAGTGGCATCATCCAGAGAGTCTGCCGAGAGGGAAATTCTGGAGAAGCACTTAGGACATGGGAAGTAGCCCTGCCAGGCACCACGGCTCCTCCTTCCCATTCCCACCAGATGTGAGACAGCCTCACAACACTGTCAACAGAGGCTCTCCTCTCCCATTGGCTTCCGTTTCTGGCAAGGGGCCTCTCTGGTAACAGCCACACACTGTCTTTTCCCTTTGACGCCTTCTCATTTGGGCTTTATAATTTGGGGCAGACTCACTCTCAAGAACCACTTCTACCGGAAAAAAGAAAGTAGGAGTAAAAGGGTGAACCGCTAAGCCCAGAGAACTCCCATTCTCTGGCCCATCTGAAATGAGGCTCTGAGTAGCCACCATCTCAACTATCCAGAGTTTGGCTGAGAAGGGCAGGGAGAGCAGATAGGAGAAGGAATAGGATGGAGTCGCAGCTCAGGGGTGGTCTCATTGAACCTGCATGTGACCCAGTTTCCACCCCTCCCTCTGGCAGGATCCTTCAGTTGCTGTAACGAACTCATGTAATGCTTCCAATGGAGGTGGCACAGGCAACTAGAGGACTAAGCATAGCACTGAATCACATGTGACCTAGGATAAGATACTTCCCTCCTCTGGCCATGGGCTGGGTTGGGCTCAGTGGCCTCCAGATCTCTTCAGTTCTCACATACATCTGAAACCCATAGCCTGGCCTGGGATAACCAAACTTTTCATGGGCCTCCAAAAAAGCTACAGGAAAATCTGGAGTCTGACCACTGGCTAGATTCGACTCTTATAAACATAACTTCGGTTGGTCCATTAGAGCCATTCACCCTGTATCTCCAAACAAAGTGACCGAAGGGTGACATGTAACTAAAGCAGTGGTTCCTTATGAGAGATTTGATATGGCCACTGGGAAAGAGAGAGGGTCCATTTGTCTTTCCTTTGAGATAACGTTATAAAGCTTGAGGTTATCCTGGCCCTGGAGTTATCTTTTTACTATGTAGAGAGAGTACACCAGAAAATATGACACCAACACAGAGAACAGCAGAGAGAATAGCTAAAGACACAAAGCAGAAAATGTTAAAGGATCTTTTGAGCCCCTTGATCCTGCCATGCCTGAAACTGGTTTCAGGCTATCCATGGACTTTTTAAGTGGGAAGGGTATGTGCTATGGTGAACACTGTGAATTGTGTAAAATTGATGAATTACAGACCTGTGCCCCTGAAACAAACAATACATTATATGTTAATAGATAAAACAAAACAAAAAAAACCAACTCCCCCCAAAAAAGTTACATGAACCAAATAAACAACTTGATTTCTGTCACTGACAACCATAGAAATCCTAATAGAACTCCCATAGAGGATTTCTGTAAGGACTTAAAAAAAAAATTTATGGCCAGTGCCTTAAACACTGAAAGCTCTCATAACATAGTAGAGTTCTTCCCCCATCTCATCCATCCAATAGAACATGAAGGCAAGGAAACTGGAAATGGTACAGGACCATGGGATGGCCAGGGGACCCAGGATAAATGCAAGGAGACTTTTTATCTTGATAAACAGGTGCCCCAATAATTTTGCTTCAGTAACAGTTTAGGAATGGCCTACCAAAGCATTGCCATTATTATACAAGTGAGTTCCTCAAAGCGATCCTGAAGTGAGCAAAATAGGTTATTTTTATCCCCAGTTTAGAAACGAAGTGGATGAGGTCCAAGAGGTCCGTTGGCCTCCCTCCGATGGTCTACCCTCCAGCTAGTGGCCAGGTAGCACTACAGCACGCGGCTTCCTGACTCTCGGCCCTTGTGGCCGCTCTGCCTCTCAGAACACACTGCCAACCCAGCAGAATTAACGTGGCTGTACTAATGAAATTGAAAATTCCCTTCGTATGAAACTGCTGATGCTACAGTCAGCCAAATTCTGACCCAAATGCACATAAATCAGCGGGTTGTTCTTCCAATGGCCATAAAGCAAATTTGAATGTGGAAAACCTCAGCGCTAAAAGGGACCTTAGCAATCCTTTTGGCCACGATGCTAATCATATGGAGAGGAGGAACGAGCAGCCCGGCCAAGTTCGATGAGGCCCCGTGCAGAAGGCCCAGTGGCAGAGCCGAGAGCAGAAGCCATGGGCCAGGGCTCCATTATCCCTGAGCCTCCTTCCCAGATCTCAAGAATGGCTCCTACTCCTATCCAAGGATGTGGTTCAATGGTTTGTTCACAGATAAGAAGAAGGAATGCCCCCTAAAAGCACAGGCCATTGGCAAAGGCTTCCCGTGGTGTAAGGCCCCTGGTGTAAGGGGCCCGGGGAAGGGACAGCGGGCAAAGGCTGGACATGCCAACTGAGGCAGGCCGGGGCCACGATATGAAAGCTCAGTCCTTTTATGCTCTTGTTAGTAGAGAATTGTTAAAATCTGTTGAGCAGGTGAGTAGTAGATGCAAAGCAGAATTGTGATTTAACAAGTATAATTTATAAAGAATGATAATTTTTTTTTCGAAAATTGTTTTTGAACTGCCACAAGAGAAAAAGATTTGCAGATTCTTGTCTCTGTTGCAGGGCGAGGAGTGGGTGGGTGGGGTGACATAGATACAATTTCACAAACACCAGGACTTTGAAAAACCATTCGTTCATTCAACAAACTTTGCTGAGTGCTTGCTTACTATGTGCTAGGCACTCTGTGATAAGAGGTATGCAGTGGTCAATAAGAAACCCAGTGCCAGCACCACGGAATATCAGTCTGATTAGGGAAACAGGTAATAAATACATCATTGCAAATCATGAAATGCGCTAAAAAGACAATAAACAGAATCTAGTACAGAAAACAATAGGGGTGGGGCCTATTTATAAATAAGTTGGCATCAACCAACTACTGCTTTATAACAAACGATCCTCTAAAATTTAGTGGTTCAAAACAACAGCAACCATTTTTTGCCTCTCATGATTTTGGGGGTTGACCAGGGAGTTCATCCACTGGTCTTGTTTGGGGTCTCTCATGCACTTGCAATCAGATGGCAACTGGGGCATACTATCCAATATGATTTCTCATGCATGTGGGGCCTCGGCTTGTAAGAGCAAGCGTTCCAAGGGGTGGGGAAGCTGACATTCCTCTCGAAGGTTGGGCTAGAACTGGCACAGCATCGCTTCCACTGCATTTGTTTGCAATCACAGTGCTAGCTCGGATTCAAGGTCAGGAGAAATAAATTCTACCTTCCAAGGCTGGGGGGGCGGGGGGGAGAGGAGGGAAGAAAGTGATGCAGATTTTAGAGCCATCTTTAATCCACCTAGGTGGTCAAGAATGGCCTCCGTAAGCAAGCGACAGGGGAGCCAAGACCTGAAGGAGATAAAGAAGTCATCCAGCTAACAGAAAGGAGGAAAACATTTCTGACAAGAGGGAACAGCATATGCAAAGATTCTGACACAGGACGGAGCTTGAAGGCAGTTCGGTGGTGGCTGGAGTGCTGCGGCAAAGGGCAGAGTGGGTGGGGGAAGAGCGGGAGGAGGAACCAGGTGTGGCCGGGCTGTACTAGAGCCCTGAGGGCAGATGTGAGGGTGGCTTCCCTCAGAAGCATGAGGAGAAATCACTTAGGGATTCCAAGAGATGTGTTTGTAAAGGGTCACTCTGGTTGCTCGCAAAGAATGTTCGGAAGGAGTAAGAATGTCCCCTGGCTTAATCGGAGATGCTAAATGATCTCAAAAAGTAACCTGGGGCAGTGGGTTGGGCTGTCAGTTAAGAGGCCTGCTCTAGATTTCGGGTTACTCTGATCTCAGGGTCCTGGGACCAGGCCCTACCTCAAGGTCCGAGCTCAGCGGGATGCCTGCTCCAGGATTTTCTCTCTCTCCCTCTCCCTCTGACCCTCCCTCCAAACTCTCTCTCTCTCGCTTTCTCTGGCTCTCTCAAATAATCTTTACTTAAAAAAAAAAAATGTGACCTGAACTGAGGAGACATTCTAGACCCATGAGTTGCAGCATCCAAAACCCACAGCGACAATACTGAACTCATCCAATCGGCGATGACCCAAGTTCCCTACTGGTAGTTTTACTACAAGATTCACTAGACTAGTGTCTCAGAGGGCAGAGATCACAAATGTCCTGTCAACCACTGTCCCTGAGGGCATAACAGACCAACTAGCCCACGACCAACTGGGCTTCTCAGAGGACTATGACATTTATTTCATTTATAGTCCAAAATGATTCCTACCATAAGAGCAAACCTGAGACAAGGGAACAAATACATCTTCAACTAGACAGGAAGCTAATTTGGGATTGTCGGGGGAAAGGCAGTAAGGTGCTGGCCAGGTTATATTTTGGTACAAAAAGGGTTAACTTCCAGTTATCTGGCAGCTGTACCTCCAGGTAAGTGAAATGTTACTTTTTGTGTGATTAAGGACACAAGGGAAATGCTCCTGATGGCATTTTCAAAATTATCCTCCAGGATACCTAAATGGCCCATTCTATTCCCTCTGATTCTCAGAAGAGAAAGGATTTTTAAGACCCAGAAGAATAAAATAACGTCTCCGTGAATGCCTTCCACCCACACACTTTTGACAGATTCGTACTAATAAAAAAGACCCTGAAGGCACGGTGACCTGGCCCATAATCCTTCCTGCATACAGACTGACAGATTCATCAGAAGTTGGCATATGCTTATATTTTTACTTCTGAGATATAAACAGACTCCTATAAGCAGGGTGTGGGACCTGATTTATGGAGAGGAATGGAAATTTATGGGCACAATTGGAAAAGTAATTAGCGAGCAAAGCAAATCTTAGCCAGGGACTCTAAAAGCCCCACCATGGAACGAGGTGGACTCCCTCAGACACGGTTCTGCGGCTCCTCCATTGCCTGGGCTAAATGTAAGTGAAGAAATGAAAATAATTCTCCTCAATGGGATTTCAGAAGCACTTGAGAATTTTAACCAAAGCACAAGAAAAGAAAGAGTACCGAGTCCTTGAATAGAGCTCCAAACATGTCAGTTAAGATCCTGTTAGCAGCCCTTCTGCTTTCACTGTGGGCAAACCAAACACAGCCTTCTGCATCAGTCTGTAGGTAATAAAGATTCCATTTCCTACTTCCTGTGCCCACTCAGGCACAAAGAGCATTTGTGAAAAATCAGTCCCCACCCCTCACCCATCCACACAACACAGCAGGAGTACCCTCTCCATCCCGGGCAGAAATCAGTCTCGTTTGTGATAGAGGTTCCAATTTTAATGATCACAGTAATAATTTCCTATATACTGCCATTCTGTATATGGCCCAATCTATCAGAAACCATTCTGCCAGATCAATTCCAAGCAATTCCTAAAGATACTACGATAGCTGGGACTTGGGACCACATTTCCTATTCATTTACTGCAGGATTTATCCATCTCTCTGTTCTAGAACCAGCTGGTCAGAGAGGAAATTTTAATGCATGCATGACCTTTTCAAAATCCCTCCACATCCCATAGCAAAATCAAACTTGGTGAAGGGTTTATTGACAGCGGGCTGGTCATTTACTGCTGGTCACCTCGGGAGCTTTATTTGATAACTATGGCTCTTAGAAACAACATTCTCATCAAAATGAAAATGTG
>CM052806.1:53307729-53341550 GCA_028533885.1 Nasua narica
AATGGTGCGGAGGAGGGGCCGCGCGGAAATAACGCAGGGGAACGACCAGCTGTGACTCATGCTTTTCACCTTTGAAGGGAAGTAACATTTTGGAGCAGGATTCCACTCTGGACTGCCTCCAAGGGACACAAAAGAGAGAGAATACCCTTCCTGTTCTCGGCTTTACAAGGACCGGGTGATGCCGCTGGAAGAAAAGGGCCAGCATCAATAATGCATCGGGATCGTGGCTGACATAGTTTTCAGCTATCTGGGTAATTGAGCAGTTGTCAAAATACAGCTCTAAAAGGCCATGTGCGTACAGAGCCTTCACTGTTAGGGAAAGGGCAGGCTTAACCCTGCATAATGTCCAAAGGACATATCCAGTCTCTCCTCTCCCCAAAAATAAATATTTGCTACCAATGTGAGTTCGTAATAGTAACAGTAGCAGTATAGTAATAATAATAGCTACTGTTTATTATATGTAGTATGTATCCCCCTCTTTGTAAGCATGACAACTCATGAAACCCTCAGCGGAAACTTAACTTGCCCGAGGTCACCTAGAAAGTGCAGAACAGGACTTAAATTGAAGCCTGTCATCGGCCTACCCACTATGGTGTCTCCCAAAAGTAGATATTTTTGTGTAAGTTGGAAGGCTAACTCTACGTGTCTGGTTAACAGATAGCCCTCTGACCCACAGCCCTCTGACGATGGTAGAACGACTGCAATTGCAGACCATCTCAAGCCATCTTTAAATAGCTTGACAGACAAGACTAAGGAGAGGAGGAGAATAGAGACATGACCACTGGCCCAAGACCACACTTACAGACAGTGGCAATATGCTGAAATAAGAAGGACCCTGCGGTGAAAAACTTAACAGCTAGCGTCTTAGTAAATTTCAAGTATACAATACAGGAGAATTAACTATAAGCCACGGTGCTACACATTAGATCCCCAGGATGTATTCATCCTGAGTAACCGAAACTTTGCACCCTCTGCCCGACATTGCCCCGTTGCCCTGCCCCCCTCACCATCCCTGGCAGCCACTGTTTGACTCTGCTTTTATGAGTTCAACTGCTAAGCGAGTAAATCTTAAGTGTTCTCACTACCAAAAAAAAAGTAACTGTGTGAAGTGGTATGTTAATTAGCTTGATTGTAGTAATCCTTTCACAGTGTATACATATATCAAAATATCACATTGTGGGGTGCCTGGGTGGCTCAGTTGGTTGAGCGACTGCCTTCAGCTCAGGTCATGATCCCGGAGTCCCGGGATCGAGTCCCATATCGGACTCCCGGCTCTGCGGGAAGTCTGCTTCTCCCTCTGACCTTCTCCCCTCTCATTCTCAGTCTCTCTCTCTCTAATAAATAAATAAAATCTTTAAAAAAATATATCACATTGTGCACTTTAAATATGTACAACTTTTATTGGTCAATTATACCTCAGAAAAGCTGGGGGACAAAAGAGCGTATAATTGTCATGATGGGAACCGCATCGGTCGTTCATTGGAAGGTCTACAAATAGAACCTCACCTTCAGAAAGACACAGCACAGCCATGTAGCACACGGGTTTCCCCGGGAGGCACGCCCTCTTCCCAGGGGTTTCCAAGGACCAACAGGGAACGCAGTGAGGGACTCCGCATATCACACACTCCGGAAACCCTCTCCCACCCACTCTGTGGTCTTGCTTTTGCCTCCGCAGCATTTTCCTCCAGAAGAGAGACCACGGTAAAAATAGTACCGGCTTGCTTCATTAAGGCAGGACAAAATACTTTCTTGGCACTGTTTTCCTGTCTTTTAAACTTCTCTCATTCCTCTCATCTAATTCTTCTGTTGCAAGAAATGAAAAAGAAAGTGTGTTCCTGGAATGGTACATGCAAACGAAGAGACAACGATGGGAGCTGGGCTGAACTGCTACAGAGTTGAGAGCAATGCACAGAGCTAAGTGAGCCAGCACGCTCCTCGTCGATAACACAAATAATAATGATAGTAATAGTAATCATAACAATAACAGCAATGCTTCTGCATTTATCTCCCTTTGGGGCAGTCCTTTTCTGGGGCTTCCCAAATCAGAACTCAGAATTATGCAGGGGGCCCGAGGGGCTCTGCCCTCTGTAATCTCTACTCAACCCAGATTAATGAAGCATTCATAACACCTGTGCTTACACTTCCCACACTGTCACCCCAGCCGTGTCAGGGCTGGTTTCATCTGCGTAGGAGCAAGCCTTTAAATTCCAGCGGCACCAGGGATTCAAAAGGCAATGACCTTGACATACACAGGCTTTCCTCTCACCACCCAGGAAGCTGGGGGCTCAGCACCAATACCACACAAAAGCCACCTTCTACCCTGGAATTAATCATCATTTCAGAGTTTCCATTACAAATCTTTGTTTAAAGAAGCCCAGAATAGTGGACCAATCATGGGGTTTTTTAGAGCGGTTTTAAATTTTTATGGATCAAGAACGCTCCCGGAGAATCTGATAAAAGATACAGAGTTTCTCTCTATTTAAATAAAATGTGTACGCTATGATTTGCATATATAAGGAGACTCTTGGACTCTCCTGGAGCTCTTCCAGGCTCCTTTCCCCAAAATCCAACTATGGTTCAATGACATGTGTGTATGTGTGTGTGTTCTAATCTAGCTTGCTCTTCTTAGCACTGAAGGAAAATGGTATGAACTAAATGGCGAAGATAACTCGATCCCAGGACTCCGGGATCATGACCTGAGCTGAAGGCAGATGCTTAACTGACTGAGCCACCAAGGCGTCCCTAAAAAGTGAACTGGATTTAACGAACACCAAATACATGCCAAATTCTCTACCAGATACATGATACGCGTATGTGCATTTAATCTTCTTTACAATCATGCAACAACAAGGACTGTGTCTTACCTATTCACCTCTCCCTCCCCAGTGCCTTTCACAATGCTGGTCCCCCCTGATTACTTGCTGAATGAATTCATTATTACTATTTTGCAGATGAGGAAACTGAGCTTCGTAGAGGTTAAGCCACTTCTGCAAATCAGACAGGAAATAAATGCCAGCAGAGGTAGAATTTTAACTCAGATTTACCCATCCCCTTTCCCTGTGCCTTGATGAACACTTGGTATACAAAACTAAAGCAAAGACATATACAAATGGCATGTTGTGTTGGTAGCAAGACTTGTGGGAAAGAGGAAAAGCAGAGTAGGTGGGCCGCAAGCACGTGGAGGAACCAGGGCAGGCCATGGTGACCACACACAGGGTGGCAGTGCTGGCCTCTCTGGAAGGTGAGATTTGAGCAGAGCCTGGAAGGAGACGAGAGGATGCGCTCAGCGGAGGAGTATGCCAGGGAGGGGAGCAGAGAGGGCCAGGGCCTAATCAGAAGTATGGTAGATCAAGGAACAAGTTGAGACCAGGGGGAGAGTCATAGGAGGTAAGGTCGGAGAGGAGATGGGGGGCTGCAGAAGGACCACGTGTCAATCATGGAGAGGACTACGGCTTTTACTCAGGGTGAAATGGGAACTCACGGCGAGATTCGGAGTGGGGCAGAAGCATGATCTGACCTCCGTGTCACAAAGCCCATTTTGGCTGTTGACATGAGGAGGGAGGGTAGGGGTGGGGAGATCAGGTGTCAGGCCACATCTAGTCTTTCAGGCAAAAGTTGATGGTGGCTTGGCCAGGGTGGCATTAGTGGAGATGGGGAGAAGTATATTCTGGACTTGTGAGAGAAGAGGGGTTACAGATGACTCCAAGGTTTGGGGCCCAAGAAATGAAACTGACATCTATTAAGCTCATCCCTACCTTCAAAGTAGGCAAAAAAGCCTGCTCGTATTCTCAAGGCCTTAAAACCAACCTGAGAAAAATAATGTGCTTGCAGTTTCCAAATATGTTTGTTTGGTTTTTTTTTTCATGAGAGAGAAATTCTCATGTGTAGCCTTGTGAGAAAAGAGGAAGGATTTCCTTAAAAACTGTCCGTTTTTCACTCTTGAGTGTTAGAAAGCAAGCTCCGGAAAGCGTTCCTTTGTCTCACTCTCTATCTTCATATCTAGGGCTGCATGACCTTCTCTCCTGCTCTGCTGGATGCCAGGTCAGTGCTGGAATGAGCTCCTGCTGGCCACCAACCGCGAGTGTTTCCAAACAGCTTTCTGAAACAGGGAGCTCCAGGCCGATGCTGACTTCCAGGTGACCCAAATCTGACATCCAGAGTGAGAAGCCAGGGCTGTTCCCTCTCCTCCCATGAAAAACACAGGCATTCCTGGCTAGCCTGGGCTGCCAGGCAAATGTCGAACCCTCAGCTCTGGACACAATCAAAAGTGAATGTGGAGCTTGCTTCCGGAACACACCGCACAGCCAAGGAGACAGTCTACACGAGGTTGAAGCAAAAGGGTTTGCAGAGGGTAAATCTCTCCCTTACTTCCGTCAGGGGTTCACTTTTAAAAAAAAAAAAAAAGCTAAGGTGGAAAAGCCAGGATGATAGAAAAACTATATTTGTGAAAAAAAAAATGTATTACCCATTGACTATGTGCGTGGCACTATTTTTTTGCTGAGTTCCACACAACATCCTGGGAAGCCAGCATAATTTTCCCCATTGTTCTGGTGACAGCAGTCAAGCAACTTGCCCAAAGTGACTCAGTAAAGCCATACAGCTGTCTGACTACAAATAACAGCTTCCACCATAGCTGCCTCTAGGAAGACTGGCCGTCCCCCGTGTGCCTGGGACTGAGAAGGTCTTTCAGAACTTTCAGTTTGAGATGCAGGAAAATGTCAGGCAAACCAGGACAAGAGAGTCACCTCATCGCCTCTTGAAACGAAAATACGCCCATCAAAATGCACTCACGTTGTGAATACCTAGAAAATTAGGTAGAATAATTTTAAAAACATCATTGGGAAAATTAAAAGTGAACGCTCTTATTTAAGGTAAATATGGGCTCCGAAGTGGGTTCTGCTTTTAAGAAGAGCAGCTTTCTTTCCCACTCCGTTAATATCCAATCTCTTGCAATCATAAGAGGGAGTCCTTGGTGAGAATTTGCTGCAGAACATTGATCCCCAATTTCCTACACAGTCAACTCCACAAGAGGATTGGTTCCTCCAGCTGTCTCCCAGCAAGCTTGCCAGTTGTGAGTGTTCCCACATCCAGTTGCCTTTTGCATCTGTTTGCTGCAAAATGTCAACTGTAACTCTTGCTCGGATCATTGTAATTTATACCACTGACCAATCTACCCAGTGTCTTTCCAAGGGGACATCAATGAATTAAAGTGGTGTTATTTCTCCTAACCCTGGGTTGCCCCATTTGCTGCTCCCTCACTCATTCCACAGACATTTATGCCAACTTTGAGCCAAGCCTAGTGTTGTCTTCACATAACTCGTCAATTGGCAAAGGTCTCTTTTCAAGGAGTCTCACTGGTATGATGTCCTGGGACCTAGACCTTGACAGTTGACACAGAAGACATCCTCTTCCTCTTTATCATCTAGTGACTTGATCAAAGAAACTGAGGGTTAAAAATAAGCCAAAATAGTGGACTGTTTCACTAGACTCCATGAGCCTTGATTAGCCAGCCCCGCTGTGCCTGGGGTGACAGGCCCTTGATGCACGCTTATGTGTTTTACACACTGCTGGCATAGTGGATCCAAGAGGCAGAAGAGCCCTTCCACACACCTTTCTCCACAAGGCTGGGAGCACAGGAAGGCACAGTCTCTGGTTGACCTTTTAATCTCAGGGCCAATGCCCAAAAGGCAAAGAAGGTTGAATATGTCACTCTGAGCCAGAAATAGATGGAAAGGGACTCCACTAGCAGGAGTCTCTTCTCCCTGCTTATCTCTGCTCTTGCAAGTCTCCCCCCTTGCAACAACGGGCCAGTAAATGTTTAATCTGGTACAGGGTGGGCCCTTCTTTGCAGCATTTGCTGATTTCTGATTTGCTGATTTGCTGATAATAATAATACTAAGAATATTAAATACTCCCAGTGTGGCCAGTTCTGAGCTACCAACATGATGTCACGGAACACAGAGCGGGGCAGAAATGCTAACGGTCACCTCCAGCACACCACCACTCAAATCCCCACCCCAAGAACTCAACGCCTTGTCTTTCCTTAGCCCCACTTTTCCAATTCCTGAATGACGGAGGAGGAAGGGCTTGCGTTGTAAGAATGACTGAAGCACGGAGGCCAACAGAGGAAGTGCATCACACTTTGCTTGAATATAGTGGAGGGATTCTTTTTTTTTTTTTTTACTACTTCAAGCCAAGTAATTTCTTTCTCTTCTGCTAAACAAGTTCGCATGATTTATTTCAGTACAACCTAAAAAAACTGCTGCGAAAGAGGGGAAGCAGTTATTATTAAACAAATAAGGAGACCACCTCCGAGTGGGTAAGACTGCCAACCGAACAGCTAAATCTGAGCCCTCAGCCCTATTGATGATTTATTCATCTGTTTGCCTCTCTCCATCCAGCAGTCCAAGGGTTCTGTCTACAGTGTAGGTGTGTAGGTGTGATGATGGGGCTTCCCTGTTTTAATTCTTTCAGTGGCTCCCTATCAATCACAGGATAAAGTCCCAGATACGTATGTAGTATGGCGCAGAGGCTACCTGGCCCTGATCCCGCCTCTCCCCAGCAGCCCTGCAACCTCGTCTAAACTCCAGCCATAGTACTCGGGATTTCCGTTAAATGGCTCTTTCCCAGCTCTGGCTTCAAGTCATACCTTCCGCCCCCACTATTTGGGACACTCCTCCTTTCACCCATCCAACATCGCCAGCTAAGATCTGTGTAGCTTTCTACCACCTTATTGTCCTTATTTCTTTAAAAGACACTCCTACCCCCTCTAAACTAAGTAAACTCTTTGAAGGCAAGGACTGGGCTAGTCTGTCCTCCAGAACATATAGGAAATGTTTAATAAATGCCTGCTGAAATCATCTTGTTATTTCATTAAGAAAAAGAGTCCTCCTCAAAGAGACTTCTGTGTGCTTAGTTTGCCTGAAGACTAAAAATCTCCTTGGGAAAGAAAGCATACCATGATGACGTTTCTGATGAGGCTGAAGTCACACAACAGTCAAAAACCGTGTTCCCCGGACAGGCAGATCTGGCACCTTCTATGGGTTTACATCAATTCTTACCTTCACGGACAGTTTCTTCCTCCCAGACAATGGCGACAGAGCTGGTCACCGCCCCCCCACAACGGGACCGGTCTGCCCCTTGCTGCTATGCCACAGGGCGCAGCTGCAGAGGCTAGGGGCTTGACCAGAATCACACTGGGTCGGGGAATACCAAACAAGACACAAGCGTGTGTTCTCACAGTTCTACAGCCCACCTGAGGCTTCAATGTATGGCTCTGCGTCCTTCTAACACAGCCAACGTGCTGCGGCTAGCAAGGATGTTCATCCACTAAGTTTGCAATTACACTGCTACCCCTGGGAAATGTGTTCTTTCTGTGTCTTGAACTTTAGAACATCTAAACATCACATGTTGACTACCCTTATGCAAATGTGTATGTCCTCCAGGCATTCACCTCAAATGAGACCAAGACAAACGAGGCTATAAGTAAAATGCCTACAGAGTAGCACAACACAAGGTCCTTCACACCCGGCCCCTCTCCAGCCTCAACAGGTACCAAGGGCAGATATCTATCCCACGCTGAGGCCAATATTTCCCATAATACCATGTGCCATGGGGTTCTAAATTGGCATCATAGATGGCCTTGGGTCAAATAAGTTCTAGAAACATGAAGAGGGTATCTTTATTGGAAGACATCTGAGAACTTAACACTCTAAGGTACATCACAAACCTCCAAAATGAGGTACAGTATGCAGCGTTCCCCCAACTTAATGGACCATGGAACCTCCACTCACTTCCTTTTTTGGCAAATCACCTGTAGGCACTGATGCTCTCCCGATATAACTTTGAGAATCCAGTTCTAGCCTCATGAGTTCATTCAATCACTGAGCAGATGAGGCACTTCAATCAAAGCCAAGGAAAGAAAGCACTAATGGTTTTGGAAGGCTTTTTTTTCAAGCCACCATATACAGTAAAGTCAGACAACAGAATGTTAAACAGAAAAGGTTAAAATATCTTCAAAACAAAAATTTTTAATCTTAAGCTCTAAAGTCATACAGAGCCTCAAATCCTGCCAAGAGAATAAACTATTTATTCCTCCTGACATCCTAGGATTGTCTTCATGGTAGAAAGAGCATAGGCTTGGGAATTAAATACACCTGCATGCAAATCTTGGTTCGGCTCCTGTTCAATGGCTCTAAAATGCCTTGCAGGGCTGTGGTGAGAATTACATAAGACGATGAATACCATCACACAACAAAAAGCAATTAATTCATGCCTTAAAATTATTTTTTTTCTATGATATGGAAAACATCCCACTACGTCTTATGCAAATAACCCATGCTCTATCTTTATAGAAGTGACAGTTCTAGTCCAAGCTCTGCTTTATGGCCTGACCTAGGACAAATCTGTATTAATAAAGACTCTACAGAGAAACAGAACAAATAGGATATATAAATGATCATATATATGTATATACAGTTGACCCTAACGACACAGGTTTGAACTGCAGGGGTCCACTTATGCACAGATTGTTTTCGATACAGTACAGTACTATAAATGCATTTTTCTATTCCTTATGATTTTCTTAACATTTTCTCTAGTTTGCCTTATTGTGAGAATATGGTATAAAATACATACAACATACAAAATGTTTGTTAATTGACTCTTTATGTTATTGATAAGTCTCCTAGTCAACAGTAGGCTACTAATAGCTAAGTTTGGGGAAAATATAGTTATATGTGGATTTCCGATGGTGCCAGGGTTCAGTGCCCCAAACCTCGCACTCTTCAAGATCAACTGTATATTTTCATATGTACAGATATATACTATGTATGTATATATTTATTGTAAGAAATTAGCTCATGAGATTATGGAAGCTGAGAAGTCCCTAGATACGTAGGTGGCAAGTTGGAGACCCAGGTGAGCCAATGGTATAAGTTCCAGTTTGAAAGCCAGTAGCCTTGAGAACCAAAAACAGTATTTCAATCTAAGTCCGAAGGCCAGAAAAGACCAATGTCTCAGCTCCCTGGAACAGGAGGCATGAGAAGTTCCCTATTTCTCAGGCATTTTGCTCTATTCAGGTCTTAAATTAACTGGATGAAGACCACCACATCTACTTTACTCAGTCTACTGATTCGAATGCTAATCTCGGGCTCCTGGATGGCTCAGTTGGTTAAGCAACTGCCTTCCACTCAGGTCGTGATCCTGGAGTTCCAGGATCGAGTCCCACATCAGGTTCCCAGCTCGTGGGGAGTCTTCTTCTTCCACTGACCTTCTCTCACTTTCTCACTTTCCCTCTCTCTCTCTCTCAAATAAATAAAATCTTGAAAGAAAGAAAGAAAGAAAGAAAGAAAGAAAGAAAGAAAGAAAGAAAGAAATTCTCAAATGCTAATCTCATCCAGAAATATCTTCATAGGCAAACTCAGAATGATATTGGGCCAAACGTCTAGCTACCTCATAGTCCAATCAAGTTGAAACATAAAATGAACCATCACGACATCTAAATCCATCTACCAAATTAACTAAGTTGAGTAAATTTGGGATTAGGGGCTGTCAGAAGACCAATGTGCCAAGAAGCAAGTTGAAATGCCAAGTGACAGCCCAACTCTAGTGCCAAGATGCTTAAATCCCTGAAGGAAATCATTTAATAATCTAGCTACAGTGAACTATTCAACCATCCCGTCTGCTGCCCACTGATTAACTGCCAAAGATCAGCAGATCATGCTTCCAGTTCTAATACCAACATCCGGAAAACTATAAACGGAAGTTAAAATGCTTTTAGCCATCAAACAAAGCATCCCACATGGACAACGATGTGTTGTTTGTTTGCTTTTTTAATCATGTAGTTCAACCCTGTTGGTACATCTTAGAAGAAAAAAAGAATGAAGCATCCCAGCAAATTTCTGCCTTTACTGAAGATGAACAATTAAAGAATATACTAAGACTATCAATGGGAAAGGTGTGGATAAATAGGAAAACAGTTGCCATGGACACTAGAACCTCAGTTATTAGACTCTAATTAAAACCTCCCTTCTGCTGGACTCTTCACACCTCACCTTGAGTAGGAGGAGCACAAGTCACAAGGTAACATGGCAGGAAAGGGGAGCGGGACTAAAACTGCTAAGCACAAAGATGCCAGGCAGTGAGCCAGGCCCTTTAAAGACAATGACCCACATAATTCTCACCACAATCCTGAGACAGATAAGCATTTACGTTCACCATCTTATAGATGAGCGAATTGGGGCTCACACAAGTTATGTGACTTGGCCTTGGGGAGCCTTTCTTCTCATGGACAATGACAATTATATAAATGATTGTATTTCTACCAGAAAACTCAAATTCAAATGATCTTAACATAATCCCTGCATATAGATTTCAATGTCTAAAAAAAAAAGATTTCAATGTCTATTTTTCTTATGCCTTAATAAGCCACACCAAATCCTTTATGAATCAGCATAGAAGCAGGATGGGTGCAAAGATGGGCACATAGGATATCTGGGATGAAGATCCAGATTTCTCTGATTCCAAAGCTTTTACTCCTTTTCTTTCATTAAGTTTGAGAGATTTAGTTGAACTAGGTTTTTAGTTTGCTGTTTTACTCTGTGTAAGGTCCTTCAGGATTTTCTAGGGTGAGCCTAGATCTATATATATCTTGGGCCTGCTATAAACCTTTGAGTAATTTCCTCTAGGATCACTCCCATTTTATCTCCCCTAGTGCATGGGCCTCAAGTTCTTTTTCTAAATCACTGAACTATCTGAAGAAGTTGGTCCCTGCTGTTGAAATTTAAAACATCTACTTATGGCCATAAACAAATATTGAACTCTCAGTAAGACACACATGCTGCAGTATTTAGGGGAAAAGATACTGAAGTCTACAACTTACTTTGGAATGCATCAGAAAACATGGGGTGAAAATAACAGGGATTGATAGATGACAGAGAAATAGACAAGTGGACAGATCTCTGAAAATGCAAATACAGCAATTGTTAGCTACAGAGTCAAGGTGGTGCCTATATGATGTTCTCTGTACAATTCTATCACTTTGAAAAAGTGTACATATTTGAAAATTTTTATTAAAAATACTGGGGATTCCTAGAGACAGTGTAAGGCCAGGGGCTGGGAGAAGGGTTGAATTTCAGCTTAAGATGATGAAAAATCAGATCCAGATGAAAATGTATATGGAGATGCATAGTAGTGAGAGTTACACAACAATGTGCATGTACTTAACACCACAGAATTTGACACTCTAAAAGAGTTAAAATGATGAATCTTATATTATGTATGCTCTACTACATTAGAACTATAAAGAAAGAAAGAAACACTGAATTATTCTGAAAATTGTTATAGCAGCGATAATTGCTCTTGGAAAATACACAGAAAGGACAAAACAAAAAATAGCTTTTCAAATATTTTTATACAAATACGAAAAGAGTGAGATAAAACATATTAAATAAGCCAGACCCAAAAATGGTTTAAGTCTTTAAAGAAAAAAAAAAGTTATACACAGAATATTTGGTTTCAGTAGAAGAAAGAACCCAAAGGGAGGAAACGTCATCTGTGGCCTTATAAAGAGTTCTGGACTCCATCTGATTCTGTTTCCCCTAAATCATTGTGTACTGTTCATGTGTGTTTACCTCCACAGTGTTAATGCTGTCATCTGGAAGAAAAATGTGGAAAAGTGATACTTTGGCTCCTTTTCAACTCTAACATTCTATAAATTGTGGAATCTTTTGCATGTTTTTTACAAGTCCTTCTATATTATATGATTAGAAAAACACTAAATTGACTGTTTAAAAAAACAGAACCACCAAACCTCTGCTGGGTCCCTCTTGTCTGCAAAATCCCATCTGAGTCCTGAATATGCATTCAAGGCCCCACAAGTCTGCTGCTCCAGCCTCTTCCTCTCCCATGAGTCTCCCCCTTTTCTCAAGTAGACCATCCACGGTGCCTCTGAGAGTGTTCTCTCCCCTGGCTGGAGGTCCCTGCCCTTCCTCCCCTCCCCTCACACCTAACTTTGATGTGGGTACACTTTCCCCTGGTTCACTCTGGGCCTTCCTTTGACCTACCCAGCTCACTAGCACCCCTCCAGTGAACTCTTCTTGGCCCTTCACCTTCTCACTGCCCCCATCCTTCATCATCATCACCACCACCATCACAGCAGTTGTACCACTTCCTGAATCTTCATTCTGCTTGTGCGTTTAGGGTTTGTGTTAGTGTTTCTTTCTCCATTTTGCTTTGTCTTATAATTGAGAGATATAATCGACATTTAACATTGTATTAGTTTTAGGTGTACAACACAGTGATTTGGTATTTGTAGATAGTATGAGATGATGACCACCGTAAGTTTAGTTAACATGGTGCATCCCTATTTTCCACCTCTATCAGTTATACTCACAATGCACTTTTTAAAAATATGACTGTCTCCTTAGCACATGAGTCTGTGCCACGGAATAGCCCCGCGGACTCCACTCCACTCCCAGGTACCTAGCACAGCAGGTGGAACATGGCCATTACTCAGCTAAGGTGGACAGAACAAAAGGAAGAAAGAAAGGAAAGGAGGGAGGCAAAGAGGGAAGCAACATCTCTGTATGTCCCATCGAACTTCAGGATGTTTTAATACGGCATTCCTAAAGAACTTTTTGTTTGAGGAAATCAGTATAAATTCGCTGTGTTTGATGGGGAAATAAAAACATAGTTCTGGTTGCTCTCATTAATCATCCAAAGCCATAAATTAAATTCCTGCCTGGTGGCATATTAACCTACTATCCCCTAAATGACATACTCATGCCCAAATGCCAATATCTACTAAATTAAGGAAAAAGTGAGGATGACATTTTATTTGAATTTTTCAGAAAGTCATGTAAAGACTTCAGTCCTGGCTAAGGCAGTACATAATGCCTTACAGAGTCAGACATTAACTTTCCCTTTTAATCTAAACTGATCTATCCACGACCCACCTACTTGCCAGGATAAGAAAGGTGGTCCCAAAACACCAAACAGTATCTAAAGCAATGCCTGAGATGATCATACATGCATACACAAATACATGTATACACACACACACACTTGTTGTCCTGCTCCTGACCTTCTCTTTGCTTAACAACTTAGTCCCAACCTACAACCCTACCTGGGGCCAGATCTGGTGTACCTATGTTCCCCCCAATACTTGAACAAATGTGCTGGAGAAAAAGAACTGGACAAACATGAACTAATTCAAACTCTTAAGAACTGGTTGATATGATTCAACATTACTTTATTCTAATTTAATGTCCACATGGCACAATATACAGGATCAACTGAATGCTTTGGTCACACTTGATGTCACTTCCCACACTGGGATCCCAGGCTCAATGTTAAACCATTGTGCTGGAAACTAAGAAGGTCCAGATCCAAATTCTCTTGCTCCTGAATATAAGTTGTTTTTTTCCTTGTTACTTTTTAAAATGTCCTTTTAAAAATTGTCTCAAAAGGAGGTCAACCTGCTTCTCAAGCATATGGACGTAACATCAACCAACAAAGTTTCATTCTTGCAATGGATTCCCCACAGAGGGAATTACTTGAAAATAATGCTAAAAATTTGGTCAGATACCCAAGATAAGTTTCTTGATCAAAGACAACTCAAAGTTGATTGGGTACCTAAGTTTCTGGATTCTTCTAAACAATGATCTATAATACCAGGTATTCTTTTTTAAAAAATATTTTATTTGTTTATTTGACAGAGAGAGAGACAAATAGGCAGACAGGCAGAAACAGAGGGGGAAGCAGGCTCCCTGCTGAGCAGAGAGCCCGATGCGGGGCTTGATCCCAGGACCCTGAGATCCTGACCTGAGCCGAAGACAGAGGCTTTAAACCACTGAACCACCCAGGCGTCCCATGTAATACCAGGTATTCTTAAAGCTCTTAAATAATAAGAAAAGGAGAACCCTTCCATTGTAATTATTCATTCAGACCACATTTACTGAGCATATCCTGGGTATGCACTGAACAGAGAGCAAGATTCCTTTTAGTTTCCTGGGAACAGAGGCCCCCTTTATCATCCTCACCCACAGTAGTCTACTGAAGGTCTACTAGTTTTTGAGCTTGACAAACTTGGGTTCAAGTACCCATTCTGCCACTTAGCCACCATGCCCTTCGGCAAGCTATTTAACCTCCCTGAATCTCAGCTTCCTCTTCTACAAAATGAGGGTGATAATACTATCCTGAAAGGGTTGTTATACAAGAATGAGGTTAGCAAGCCTATATGAAGCAGCTGGCACGCTGCCTACCTGAGTCAATGTCAACTCCTTTCCCTCCTTCCTATCCTATCTGGCAGGAGGCAACAGTTCAGGAAAAACTGTACTCATTCCTGAGAGGTCTGGAGTGACAACTGCTTCTACAGCATAGCATGCTAGCAACAGGAAGATAGAGGGACAAAGAGTGACTTTTGAGGTGACTGCTATTTAGCCATTGTGTTTTTGCTGTGGTCTCCTGGAGACTGCTGCCAGAGGCATGAGCCCCCCACCTGCTGCCAAAGGCAGGCCCTGGAGAAGCTGGTTCATTATAGATATTTTTCACTTGAAACATGCATCCATGGAGACCTTTCAGCCCTCCCTTAGCCTCAGTGGGATTGCTCTGCATAGAGAAGTCAGGATTGAAGGGTTTTCTCCAGTGTTGAGGAGCACATGACAACCCATATAAAACCGTATCTCCTTCAATAAGGGAGAAGTGCCTGCCTAGGCCAGGTGAAACTCAGTTGCCACTTACAAGTAGAGAGAGTTGCTTGGACTGAAAGTACAGGTCAGGGGATTCTGGTTAAATATAACCAATTACATTCAGGGTTTTATCAGCTTGCCTCTCCCACCCAATACTCCACCCATAAGCATAAAAATGGACAAAAAGAATATGAAGGAGACAAAAAGATGCCCACAGATATCTGGAAGCAGGAAAGGGCAAAGGGTATAGTCTGACTATGCTAACAGAATACTACAAAGTACTTATACCCCATAAGAGGGGCGAGGTGATTCTTCCTACAGAATCCTAAAACCTAAAACCTGAGCAGTCAAGTTCAGTGGAAGGTATGGATGAAGATGGAGCTGAGGACAGGGGTCTTGGCCTGCTTTCTATTCCCATGGTGCTGGCAGCCAAAGAGATATCTCCCACCCATTCCTGCTCAGGCAGGAGGCCAGAAGATTCTCGAGAAACTGAAGACAAAATATCCAGAGATATTTTGCAGAGAAAATATCACTAGATACTAACATGGGATTCCCCAAAGCCAGAAAGCTGCCCAATTACCCTACAGTAAAGCCCAAGAGGTTAAAAGTCCAATCACATAGAGAAGGCTTGCTATTAGCTTTTAGTGCTCTTAAATATGAACGGACAATGTCATGTATTTAAGAAAATCCTTCAACATGATAAGAGTCAAAAAATAGCCATTAAGAGCAAAATATAAATATATACTAGAAAAAATAAAAAGATTCAACACAAAGGATAGAAAGTAAAGTTGTAAAAATCTAATATAAAACAAAAAGACAAAGACATGGAAAATCATAGAAAAGATCTTTAAAAATGAGAGAACAATCTAAAATATCTAACATCTGACCACAAAGGTTTCCAGATCAAGGAAAGAGAATAGTGGAAAGAAATTACCAGAGGAATATAGAGTAATATTTCCCAGAACTGGACACAAGTTCCAAGATTAAAAGGGTCCTCAAAGTGCCCAGCATAATGAGAAATAGGACATATATCAAGGTATATCATCATAAAATATCAGAATACCAGGGCTAAAAAATATATATAATAAAAACTTTAGGGAGGAGGGTAAGGTCAGTTCACATTAAAAGAACTGGAATCGAGGAGCATGCAGTTTCAATTACAACCCAAGAACTTAAAGGCAATAAAACAAGGACTTAATTGTTTTGAAAAAAACTATCTTCCTCAACCTAAAACTAAGCATAGCTAAAATTTCAAACAAGCATAAGAATAGAATAAAGACATTTTCAGACATACAAGTTTTAAAAAAAAATCATTTTTTTTCCTCAGGCAGCTATACAGGATATGCTACCCCCACAGCTCAACTTGACTTCTTTCCTAAATTGGATTTCCTGTTTCTTGAGTCCCATATCAAGATAAAATAAAGACACTGACTAGTGGTGATCAAGCAAAAGAATGATGTAGTACACTGAGAGGATGAAGGAAGGAGAAACGCAAATGCGGTCCAAGAAAACTGAAAAAAAATTTTTTTTTGCTGTTAGAATTTTTTATTAGAGTCCTTTCCATTGATATTTTAATGTTCATTTTTTAAATTAACATAAAAATGTATTATTTGCTTCAGGGGTACAGGTCTGTGATTCATCAGTGTTACACAATTCACAACGTTCACCATAGCACATACCCACCCCAATGCCCCTCACCCAGCCACTTCATCCCTCCCACCCCTCTCCCCTCCAGCAACCCTCAGGAAAACTGAAAATTTTTTACAAAGATTCTCCTCTGTGCAATTTGCACCAGCCCAAGAAAAGAAAGGAAAGGAAAGGGAAGGAAAAGGAAAGGAAAAGAAAGGAAAGAAAAGAAAAAAGAAATACATCATTATCACAGATTCTGCCCCCAAACAATTCAACCAATCATGGTAAAGTGCACAATCTAGAAACACCATCCCACCACTCCCTCCTCACCCACGTATAGAGCTTTTAAGTGGCATTTTAGTGCCCTTCTCTTAAATATGAACAGCCAATAATGCAGCATCAAACATCCGAAGGAAGTCTCTAAAGTAAAAGATAGGGTATGAGAAGGGAAAGGCTGAGAAGAAAAAGAGATTTTGTAAGATTGAAATTTTAAATTAAAAAAAAATATCACCCCCACACACACCACCTCAGTAGGGCTCCTACATAATGAAATAGGATTACAGCTAAAAAACTTCAAGCCTCAGATTACATTTATGGAGCCTCCAGGAGAACCCAAGGACAAGAGACAAAAACAAAGACACTAGAGAAAATTTTCACCTCTGATACCATAGCTATGGTAAACATAATCTAAAATTCTTAAAGAAACTAGGCCTATCTACCTCCATTCCCTTTACCAGATACATAATATATGGCTTTTAACAAAAAAATTGTAAGCCATACTAAAGGCAAAACAGTCTGAAGAGACAAAATAATGATCTTGAATGTATGTCTGTCAATAAATACTTCCAAAACTTAAATGCAAAGAGAAAAAAGAAGGAGAACAGAATATCAAAGAACTATGGGACAAATACAAAGGGTCTAACATATACATAATGAAAATATCAGAAAGAAAAGAAAAAAATATCAAAGAACTGTGGAACAAATACAAAGGGTCTAACATAAACATAATGAAAATGACAGAAAGAAAAGAAAAGAAAGAAAAGAAAAATATGTGAAGTAATAATGGTTGAAAATTTTCCAAAATTAACAACAAACACTGAACCACAGATCCAGGAAGCTCAAAAAACACTCACTAGTATAAATACCCAAAATCTACACTTACCATATTCAAACTCAGAAAATCAAGGACAAAGAGGAAATCTTAAAAGAAACCAAGTGGAGGGGTATCCCACCCTCCCACAGAGAAACAAACAAACAAAAAAGTACGCTGGACTTTTCTTTAGAGACCACGTAAAGCAAGAAGAAGCTGGAGTGAAACATTTAAAGTGCTAAATGAAAAAACAAAAACAAAGCAACACAGAATTCTGTTTCTAGCAACATTATTCTTCAAAAATAAAGGAGAAATAGACTTTCTGAGACAAACTATAATTGAGAGACTTTGTCACCAATAGACCTACCGTGCAAGAAATGTTAAAAGACATTCTTCAGAGAGAAGAAAAATGACATAGGTCAGAAACCTGGATGTACATAAGTTAAAAAATAATGCACTGGAGAAGGAATAAATGGAGCTAAAATAAAATATTTTTCTTATTTTTATCTAACAGATAACAATTTGTACAAAATAATAATAGTAATCATGTACTTGATAATTATAGCTTATGGTTAAGTAAAATAAATGACAATGATGTTATAAAGACTGGGAGGAAAGAATTGGGAATTCTTTGTTATAAGGTGCCTGCACCACCTGTGATCAGCACAGGATTATTTAAAAGTGGACCTTAATTAATCGCAAATGTATACTGTAAACTCTAGAGCAACCACTAACAAAAAATTGGAAAGAGATATAGTTGATACACTAAGATAAGAGGAAATGCAATCATATAAAATGCTCAATTAAAACTGGAGAAGGTAGAAAAATTAGAAGAAAAAAAAACAAGGAATAAGGACAAGGAAGAGAAAACAGTTGTAAGCAAAGTAGATATTAATCCAACTATAGCAGTAATTACTTTAAATGTGAATGGGGCAAGCACAGCATTTCAAAGACAGAGACTATCGTAATGAATAAAAACCAAACCTGACTACATGTTGTCTACAAAACAACAACAACAAAAAAAAAAAAACTATTATATTTACCTTCAGTGAGATAAGGAAATAAGAAATAACTCTTGGGAATTAGAAATACAATAAAAGCAATTAAAAATTGAATCAATGTGTCATAATATAGGTTGAAGGACTCTTTTACAGAGTAGAGTAAAAAAGAAAAAAACCACATAAACAAAAATAGAAAAGGTTTAAAAAACTAGAGGATCAATCCAGGAGATAGTGAAGGCTCAAAGGGTTTTGTCCAGGTCATGATTCCCAAAGAAAATTATAGAGAGGCAAGATCCTCAACCTCAGTCCGTCCCTAAGCATTTACTGTGCCCTGACAATGTTCCTAATACCACGACAAACATCAACATTTGACTCCAAACCTGTATCAAATTGCTCCTTCCTTGTGCTAATCAGCGTATAGGATGAATAGCATAAATGTTCATAATTTAGAAAATCTGCCCATGGTTTCTTCCTGCCTCCCACATTGTCAGATGTCAACCCAGGTCCCCTCCGGCCCCTCTGGCCCCTCTGTCAGATACCAACCTATGCCCACAGTACCAGGCCTGTAGGTTGTGCCAGAGCATGGAGATTTTAAATGGAATTTAAGTCATTCAGTGTAATCCACTGGCTACCATATGCTTCTGTCCCAATGTTTGTTTCTTCTCTTCAGTTCAGCCTTACCGCTGGCACACACATATTCTGATTCATCTGGTCCATGTTCCAGGACTTGAGGTAAAATAACGCCCCTTGGCCAAAGAAACATGTAGGGGAATTGGCCACAAATACTGTTGGAGCAAAGGAATGAGACATGGAAGATCAGCCTGGGGGTACATTTATCATGTACCCACTCTATTGTAGGCCCAATGTGTCACTGCGGTACAAAGTTTACCAAATGCATAAATATTTATGTACAAGAGTTCTCTTCATACTGTTATGATCACAAAAGCAAAAACAAAAAAAACTGGAAATAATCTAAATATCTGAAAAGAAGGAAGAGATTTTTAAAATCACAGCACATCCTTATGAAGAAAGGGATAACACAGGTTTTAATAACAAAGTTTATGTACACGGACAGATGGATAGAGGCTTATCGCTTTGCCAGAGAACATATGACAAAATAGTATATACTTTTGATTCCATTTTTCCTCTTTAATAAAAGTACAGTTATAAAACAAATTAATTAACAAACAAACATAAAGCAGAATTGAACCTAGAAAGAGAGAGAACAAACTGATGGTTGCCAGAGGGAAGAGGTGTGGGGAATGGGCAAAATGGGTACAGGAGGTGGGATATACAGATTCCGGTTATGGAAGGACTAAGTCCTGGGAATAAACGGAATATAGTCAATGGTATTGTAATAGTGTTGATGGTGACAGATGGGAGCTACACTTGTGAGCGCAGCATAATGTATAGAGATGTTAAATTACTGCGTCAACTATATGTAAATTTCAAATAAAAAATAAACTTTCTCAGCCTCAGTACTATCGACATTCTGGACCAGATGATTGTTGTGGGGACTGGGCTGTGCACTGTAGGATGTTTAGCAACGCCTCTGGCTTCTACCCACTCGGTGCCAACAGCTACCCCCCCGTTATAACTACTCAAAATGTCTCCAGACACTGCCAATGTACCTGGGGGTAGGGGTGATCAAAACTGTTCCCAGCTGAGAGCCACTGCCCTAAATGAAGAAGTCTGGAAGGGCGCCTAGGAGAGACACGGTATTCACTACTCAGTAAATCTTAACCATGGCTGTCTCTGCTTGGTGAGATAACAAGTGATTTGTCTTTTCTTCTTAGAATGAAGAAGTCTTCTGAGGTATCTTCTGATGTTTATAGCATGAACTTCTATCTCTTAAGGAATTACGAATATTTTTCAAAGACTGCATTGTCAAGTTGAAACAAAGAGCTCACCTTGGTCAACAGACTTTCTTAATAAACCCGAAATGAAATATAAAATTTCTAGAGCCTGGATCTTGAATGTCTCTACATAGATGACACCTGAAATGAAGATGATTTTTTTTTTAATTTTTTTTATTTAGGGAATAACGGAATTTTTGAGGTGAAAGGGAACTCTCATGACCCACAGGGCCAGGGATAAGCAAACTATAGCCATGGGCGAAATCCAGCCCACTACCCATTTTTGTGACTAAAATTTTTTTGGAACCTAGCCACAGGTACTGTCTACAATGGCTTTCACAACACCCTGGTGGAACTGAGTAGTTGTGTGGAGACTGCTGTTGTCTGTTTCGTTCACTGCTATATGCCCAGAGCCTAGAACAATTCCTAGCACATGCAACACTCTAAATAAATAAACACCAAGAACGCAAATTCACCACCATGGGTATACATGTTCTTCCCAAAATACTCATATATATGCCTGAACTGGCTTTTGGGGGAGGGAGGCATTATACTGGCTTTTTTTTTTTTAAAGTGTAGTTGACATGCAATGTTATAGTAGTTTCTGGGGCACAACATAGTGATTTCACGATTCTATATGCAATGCCCAGCACAATTCTTGAGGCAACCACCAGAGAACAGTTCTAACTGGGAAAGTCTGCATGCATTCTCACTCACTACCTCCATTAAGCTTTGAGAGAGTTGTCAAAGTATATTCATTATCCACTGAACTCTGCCTGGCCACAGCCTGGCCCTGCTGAGAGGAGGTGGTGGAGAGCTGATCACTCCCCTCCGCAAGGCTTTGCATTTCAAGATAGACATGTGAATGGGCACAGGACATGGGGACAGCCAAACAGAACCACTAAACCATTCCATGAAAGGAGAGCAGTATATTTAGATCAGGTGTACAGAAGGGGAAGTGTAATTTATAGGTGCACGAAGCAGCCATGTTTGGGGCTGACGTGAGCTGTGCCAAACCCAGTCAAGAGAAATCAATGAAGGATCATGAAACGAAATTGTCAGGAAGGGCCTGTCATGGTCCATTGTTACAGCAGGTTCTCTCACCACCCTTGAGGCCCAGGTTATATGTAAAGAAAGTGAGGTTTAGAAAAGTAGCTTACCCAGGACTACAACACACAAATGATAAATCCAAGTGTGTCTGTCTTCAAAGCCCAGGAACTTTTGACTAAATGAAATCTATTTTCCAGAGCTTAGGGCAACACCTAGCACATAGGATGATACATATATAACCACTATTTTCATTACAAAATTCTCCTGCCTTATGAAGAAACCATGACACCTGAGGAAGAGTGGGTCTTTCTCTTGGTTGACCAAAAGAAGACGGCAGCTACACATTTGGCCACAAGTCCCACTCTACTACCCCTGCCCCTTTCCATCACCATCCCTTCTCCTTTCCACCCTTTCCCTTTCTCTCTGCCTAATTTAAAGGGAGAGATGATGATCTATACATGACTGTAACAATGATGCTGATGGACCATCGTCCCTCAAGATGGTGCCACTACCACCAACCCAGCAGCCTTTCAGAGACTGCCACTTGATAAAACCCCATAGATGGGTGGTATTTTCCAAACTATTGCATTTCAAGGTCTCAGGAACAGGTGGGGAAAGCCACAACTGAGCTTATTAGAAGATGACTTTAACTGCCTGCAAGGAAACTAAAAATCTCCTTAAAATCCCCAGAGAAATTTCAGAAACTCCAGAGTGGCCCGAAGCACAACTACACATTTGCTGGAAATAAAACATCTCACGTTGAACGTACCCTCATTAAGCAAACAAAGCTGGAGGGTGCTGTTGGGAGGCAGTGGACTGACACAAATTATACTCGTAGTGAGGCCTTTCACACACACTACAGTGGGAAACAGGGTTTGTAACCAGATGGTAAAACAAGGCTTCTGAGAGTAAGGGGCTCTTCCTATCCCTTCTCTGTCCCACAGAAAACTCAAGAGCACTCTCTGAATCAGACTCAAAAGGATGAAATCTCTTAAAAGTCTGGAAAATGTAAGCAAATGAAACCAGGAAGTACTAAAATTACATATCACTAGTGCAAAGTCCCTAGATTTTTAAGCTTGGAGCAGAGGGGCCGGTGTGAAGTGACAATAAGGATGTTGCTGAGATACCAAAGATAGTAGGTTTAATTATAGATCCTGAAATCTTCTAAAAATTATCAGCACCCTCATAGCATTTTAAGGACACACAACTGTGTGAGTGTGAGGTGCTGGATGTATTGAATTTGTTGGAACCTCACCACCATCATACAAAATGGTGCAAGGCACAGAGGTAGAATGAGGTGGCAGGGAAGGACAGTTTGGTCACAACCAATTGGCCTGAGATTGTGGCACCACGGTTGGGAGTCGGGTTCTTCCAGAGCCACAGAAGTGTTGGGAGCCATGAGCCCACTAAGTTCAAGTCTGTCGGGGAAACTCAGGTTCAGATCAGGAGACCTTTTGCACTACAATCAGGAAGCAGCCAGAACTGCAGGAAAAAGAGTCCAGAGCTAAGAAGACAAGATAAGAACAAGGACAGACAACTTGAGAATGAGTTGTCAGGGCTCACTGACAACTCTTGTCAGGGCTAGTCAGTACAGGAATGGTAAGGGTCAGAGAAAGGTAGACAAAACAAGATCTCGAAATCAACGAGTAACGAGTAACTTAATCAATAAGTTACCTGCCTGTCCATTTACAGGAAAATTCCACTGGAAAATAAATAAAGCTGGATTTCCTTGATGTTCTCCCAACCTCATTTTGGTATCTTCACCCAATATTGCTTGAACTCGTTCATGGCCACAATATTATCCTTCAACCAAAAAACACGTAATTCTCTGTTGCCAAAAGAAGAGGCGTCAGAACATAAACTTTCTTAACATCCTGGGAATCGTAAAGGAATCTCCATATTAAAGATCATGTCTCCCTCAAGGAGATTATGTGTCTTCTCATGGGTTTTCCCCTAATTCCAGGTACTAACTACACACTGATGGAAAGCCCCCCACTCAGTCTTCCTCATCTCCAAAATGATTTTTCTCCTACTTCCATGTTATTTTCCTCCACTTCCTCCTTCTCATGCTTCTTCAACTTCTTCTTTCCTCTTACGCTTCTTTTCACATTTTTTTCCTTCTAAAGCTTATTGTATGAATGACATAAATGATCCAACTTCATTCTTAATAAATGTTCCACCAATGGTCCCAACACATTTTATTGAATTAGCCATCCTTTATCCACCAATTAAAAAGCCTTCTTTACAACATATACAACTCTTAAATATATGTTGGTCCATTTCTGGACTTTTCACTCTATTTTTTTTCATCTATGTTTATCTCTCCTCGAATCTTTATGCAGTGTTTTAAACATTATAGCTTCATAATACATCTTTCCAATAGTAAAAAAGCTTCCTTTTTTGTGCTCTAAAAATAACTTGTCCTTCTATTTCTCTTTTTGTAAGAGATTTACTCAGAAATGGACACTGCCAACATTACACTTAAAAAATCTGCTAAGAGGGTAGATCTCATGTTAAGTGTTCTTACACAATAAAGTAAAGTAACTTGGGGAAAAAAGAAATGGATGTTGCCTTTTGAAATCAATTTATCTGGCATAGACTTTACTTGGTCATGATGCTGTGAGATTCAATTTGATAATGTTTTTAGAAATTTTGTGTCTATATTCAGAAATGAGACTGGTCACCAGTTGTCTTTGAAGTGTTAATTTCTACAAAAAATCATAACCAAGATTTGCAATATTGAGCTCATTATATCTTCTAATTTCTAAAATCTGTGGGGCTAAATATTCTTAATAAAGGAAGATAAGCCCCCCCAAAAAAATGAATAAGTCTAGGTAACGTGCCAAATGGTCAGTCAACAACAGTGTGATAACTTAATCATTATAGGGTACAATTATAAATGTAAAATACTTTACAATTATAAATGTAAAATATCTTTACCCTATCCAATTCCTTTGCCCCCTTAGATTCTTCCTTGTCCCCAACTCTCTGAAGAGAGAAAGGATGAAAGGTACATGGGCAGATTCAGCAGAAAATAGCCATCAAAGGAAAGAACCACACGTCCTAGAAGGCTTTGCACAGTGGAAAGCTGTGACTTGTCTGAAGCCCATCTTGCAAAGCTACACATGACTAAGGAACCAATATGGTGGGGGCAAAATGGCATAGGTGCATGGATACTGCTCAAGTAAAAGTGCAAAGAAATCCCACGAGATTGGAGTATTAAAATGAGAGAATGAGGGTGTTTTAGAAGAAGATTCTTGGACCAAGCCCTTAAAATCCCTAAAACATTACAGAAATGTGAGTCAAGAAAGTTTTGTCCTTAAATGCGACATATCTCTGGGGAGGAACTAAAGGATGTTCTGAAACTTGAGGTGATGTTTTGCTAGCATTCCTTTCATCAATCCATTCCCTTTTTATTGCTGCACCTAGATTTTCTAGGCAGTGCTCATATACTACTCAGTTCATAGAAGATTTGATGTATTTCTCTCTCTCTCCTAGTATAGCACTGTATCTACCACATTGCCAAAGGACACTCCTAATGTGCTCAGCAAACCCCAGAAAATAATACACCTGCTATTCTCAAGGGATGTGAGTAGTGTGTCCTTGCTGCCTCCGATTAAAGCTGAAGCATCATAATAACCAAGCAGGCAGGGGTTTTTCAGATTTATTCCAAGTAAACACCTTAATGACCTCCCCCAAATGGCAGGGGGCTGCTCATTATGGGCACATACATATGTAAAACAGCAAAAGAAAAGGTGCCAGAGTTTTTCTGCCACCTGTACTTTCCTCTCCTGATTCCACCACCTGGGGTGAGAGTGATGATGAGCTGTGGGAAACACAGAAGGTGCAGTAACCTTGGAAAGCTGGGAGCTGAGGGAGCAGTGAACTACAGAGTGAGAGGAAACCCGAAGAGAGGTTGGTCTGAAAGCCCTTTCAGTCCATAATCCCTATTAGGTGACTTGTGTCCTCTTTTGCTATTGCTTTGAACTACCAAACTACAGAATTACAAAACTTGTGCTCCTTACAAACATATAGAGTTACTTCTTTCCAGAGTTTCAGTCACATCTCTGGACAAGTTCATCAACAGCACCCTATGGCCCATTTCATGGCAATAAACTAAGCCATTAGAGGGGAGTGCTAACACTCTTCATCTCACTGTGAGTTCCTCGACCATATGGGGAAAAGCATTTTTATTTGCAAATTATTACTCAACTATGCAAGTGAAAAGCTCTGCTTCTCTGCTTCTGGGAGTATGCAGATGTAGAAATCGAACCCTTGCTCAGTATGCATCTGGAAGCCCATCAGAGGGAAAACATCCTTGAAATTTCTACCACTCTTGACATGATAATTTATCTTTCTGTCCAACCCCTCAGACAGATTTTGTTTTAAAGGTCAAGAAAAAAATATTAATCTCAAGCAGTATGGCTGGCTAGGCTTTCTGAACTATTTGACCAAGAGCTATGTGACCAAACTTCACTAATAATAATAACTAAGGAAAACTATCTCATATGTAAATGGGACTTTATAATTTGTATGGGGATTCTGTGTACATGATCCCTTTGGGGCCTCGGGGCCTCTGGTACAGGTCGACTTACTCTTTTGTACATAATAAATCTGAGGCCCATTGCAGTTGAGAGATGTGCTCAAAATTATTATCAGGGCTACAAGTAGAACCTAAGCCTTCAACTCCAATATAACACTCCTTCAACTCTTTGTGTCTTCAAACCTTTCAAACTTGTAACAGTCGGTCAGTTTACCACGTATGTGGGCACACACATGGGGCCACATATATACATGTGTGTTCCAGGATCTATGTGAGTCCCCTCCTCCGTTCCTAACATTGCTCATTTGTCTTCGCTCTTATTTTCTTGATCAGTGTGGCCAGAGGTATATTTCTTATGGTAGGTCGTGGTCAAAAGTGTTCAAAATCCACTGCTCATCTTTTTCACCCAAATGACTACAGAAATTCTGGAATACAATGAATTATTGAGAAATTAAATTGGTACCTGCTTTTAATTTGGGGGTAGGATGTTGTTGTGAACTCATTAGCCAAAAGAATTAAGTCTATTCTCCCCTTCCCCTCCCAAGAGGGAGCTGGTCTCTATGTCCTTGAGGGCTAGTTTCTGTTACCGTCAGGGAAGGACAATACTTTAGGAGAGATTTCTAGGACAGATGGACACTGGTGCAACAAGAGGAAGAGAGACTTGTCTTTTCCCTAAGGGTTAGATTTCTAGAACCTGAGAAGTTATGTGAGTGTGTTTGAGGAAGTAAGGGGTAAGTAAAAAGGAACTAGGAGGTTGCATAACATCACCACGGTCATGCCTGCAAGCATCACCACAGACAAGTATAAAACCAAAGCCTGACAGACATAAAGGAGCAGGTCTCAGCTGGAACACGTAGGAACAAATGGAGGATACCAATGATGGTGACCACCATGGACTTAAGGTAGAAGGACTCAAGTCCTTCCTTCATTTCCCAAGACACACATCACTACGGAGATCCTGGCATGATTCCATATAGAAGAGAACCCCAGTAAAAATGAACATTAGAAATCTCCACCAACCATAGCTAGTAGGGTTTAAAGCCAGGTTTGATTTCATTTAGAAAAATAAAACAAAATATGACATTTCTTGTATCTCTAGGTCGAAACATTTTGCAGTTGCTATATGCTATTTGTGATGCGATGGCGATATAACTGACTTTGGATCCTACCCAGAACTCCTTCTAGAAGGACTCTTCCAGGATGGAGAGTAGTACCAAATGCCAAGCCAGATAATGTATGAGGGGGTACCCAAGGCATGGAGACTGAGGAGCTGCAAGGTATCAGTTTCAATGGCAAGCTGAAAATAGGTTTTTATTTTCTCCTCTGTCCCTTTCTCACTGAATCCCTGCTTTCCACACTGATTCATACATACACTTGGACACACTCTGTTTATACTAAAATTCCAAGTCTACGGAAAGCTCAAGAGGATTCTCAGGGAACTGGAAGAAATAAAGGGAGACTGCAAACACTCAAGCTACCAAGCCAAAACTGTCAGCTAGAAACATACAGAATGACATTGAAAAGCCCCAGGTTAAGACAAAGTCTTAACATACCTCCAGATTTGCTTCATTTAAGGCTCCTACTGGGAGCTGCCAGAGGGGTCTCAGAAAAGCAACAATATAATGGGAAAGGCTCCAGTTTCCATAACAGCCTAAAACTGATTGTCCTGAGAGTAAGAGGGAACTCCCTCCGCCTGACTTAGGGGAGGGAACTTAAGACATTGATATGTCTTAAGCTGAGATATAGGTTATATTCTGCCCTCAGATTCAAACTGCTCTTCTGGATCTTAAGCCTGCTGGCCATTTCAACTGGAACTACACCATCAACTCTCTGGGGTCACCAACTTGCCAACTACAGATCTTAGGACTTATCAGCCTCCATAATCACATGAACCAATTTCTTATAATAAATCTCTATCTATACATATATTCTATTCATTCTGTATCTGTGGAAAACCCTAACTGGTACAGGAATTGAAACCAACTTGAGAGCTCCTCAGAGTGCAAAGAAAAACACTGAGTAAGTGCTTTAATATAATAGGAGTTCCTAAAGAAAGAGTAGAACCAATGAAACGAGAGTAAAAATCCAAGACATAATAGAAGAAAACTTTTCTGGGTTGATGCGCAAATGCCATGACTGTCTACCAGGAAAACTCAAAAGAAAATAAATAAGAACCCATTAAAGTAACAAAATACATTACAAAAAATAATAATTTTCCTACACAACAAGAATAATGAAGATAATATAATGTGGAAGGAAGGTGGGAGTTCTCTCATAGCAACAATAAATATAAAATACCTAGGGGCGCCTGGGTGGCTCAGTTGGTTGAGCGACTGGTCATGATCCCGGAGTCCCGGGATCGAGTCCCATGTCGGATTCCCGGCTCTGCGGGAAGTCTGCTTCTCCCTCTGGCCTTCTCCCCTCTCATTCTCAGTCTCTCGCTCTCTAATAAATAAATAAAAATCTTAAAAATACATATATATATATATATATATATAAAATACCTAGAAATAAGTATAACAAGAACCATATCAAAAAATTGATAAAATCTTCTTGAAGAACATAAAAGAAGACTAAAATAAGTAAAGAGCACACCAATTCCTGAACTAAAAGATTCTATATTGTAAACATCTAAATTATCCCTAAAATAATGTATATACTTGATGCCATTTCAATAAGATTCAGGGGAAATGTGTCAAAGAGACTCTAAATTTTTCCTGAAAGATTAAGTGTATATATTGATTAAGATGTTTCTGGGAAAAAGAAGAGTAATGAAAGGAAACTTACCCAACCAGACCCTAATAGATATTCTATAAAGCTACAGTAAATAGAACAATGTGATACTAATGCAAAAACAAACAAAAAAAGAGTCCAATTAATGGATTAGAATTGGAAGTCAAAAAAGAAGTGAAGTAGGGGTGCCTGGGTAGTTCAGTCAGTAAAGTGTCTGCTTCAGCTCAAGTCATGATCCCAGGGTCCTGGGATGGAGCCCCACGTTGTGCTTCGTGGTCCTTGAGGAGCCCACTTCTCCCTCTCCCTCTGCCCCTTCCTGAGCTTATTCTCTCTCTCTCTTTCTCTCTCTCTCTCTCTTATGAATAAATAAGATCTTAAAAAAAAAAGAAAGCAGACTTCAGAATTTAGCATATGAAAAGATGGCATTTAACACTGGTAGAGATAGAATTTTATTTGGGGGGGGGGGGATGGAGAGTTTTGCATTGACGTAATTTATCTTGCTCTTTGCGTTACTACCTACTCCTCCCAGCCCTCAGAACTGGTTAGCGCAGTCTAATAGAAGAGCAATGGAAGGTTTGTCAAGACCATGAGAGTGGTGGCTGCTGACTTGTTCATGTTTCTGCAGTTCTCTATGATAGATTGCTCTGCTCTGGGTCAGTTTGGTTCTGTAAGCTGAGCGTTCAACAGAACTTCCAGAGAGTCCCAGCTACAGCTACTGCTGATGATACTCCACCTTTCTCAGGACCTGAAACCCCTTCGGCCAAAAGCATATCATCCAGTCTCATTAGCTGGGGATCAGGAGGGCCCTCCTCCTGGGCTCCTCTGATGCTGAGACCTGTTTTCTCTGATCTCACACAGGACACTCAAGAGTGAGGGTTTCATTCTGTGACCGGTTGGGAATGTTTCTTTGCTTGTGCCTCATCCAAGCTCTGGCCAATGATGGTCATGATCTGGTAAAGGATGTACCCATGTCCTGCTTCCTGCTATTGCTGTGCACCCCTTCATGGCCATGGAGGGGAGACCATGCTGCCCTGCACCAAATGGCCGGCCACGTTCACCCCAGCCAGAGTCTATAGCATCTGGATTGATCGTCCACCCCAGGCAAGCATGGCACAGGTGGGACCATGTCTCCCTCTTTTTTTTTTTTTCCCCCTTTAGGAGATAGAATTTTAAGAGCTGGTATTCTGTTAGCTCTATAGCAATTTGGTTAAATTTTTTTTAATTAATTAATTTAGTGACTATCTTATGCAAGACACCAAAATAGACATGAATGTTTTAAAGATATAAATTTTGAAAATGAAGCCACATGAGGGGCACTTGGGTGTCTCAGTCGATTAAGCATATATATAGTATATGCTTATACTATATACTACAGTATATACTATAATGTAGTAATTGTACTAATTCAATAACATAAATAAATATCAAGAGATAGATACATACACAAAGAAGGAATTCAAATGGTCAATAAAATTATAAAAGTGTTGGGGCACCTGGGCTCAGTCGGTTGAGCCTCTGACTCTTGATTTTGGCTCAGGTCATGATCTCATGCGTTGTGGGACCCAGCCCCATGTCAGACTCCACACTCAGCTAGGAGTAAACTTGGGTTTCTCTCCCTCTACCCTTCCCCCTACTCGTGCTGTTACTGTCTCTCTCTCTCAAATAAAATAAATAAATCTTTAAAAAAAAAGTTCAACTTCATTATTCAGTTTTAAAATGTAAATGAAACAATGATAATCTTTCTGTACCATCAAATTGGCATTGATTTTTTAAAATGATCTTGGCTTAAATGGTAAAACATGGACAATCTCTTAAACTGTTATGACAGTAATATCAACTTGTGTAACATCTCTGAGAAAAATATGGCAATGGCCTAAAGTCAAGGTGCAAGAAATGCTTGAATGCAGGAAAAGCTCTTTGGTAAAGTGATTCTACATCTAGAAATTTATTTTTAGGAAGTAATTAAATGTGGGAAGAAGTCTGACATTAAAAAAATGTTTATCACAATATTAAATATTGTGGTTAAAATGAGAAATAACCTAAATGACCAACAACTGGGAACTTGTTTTTAAAACATTATAATTTACACAATCATTAAAAGTGATGTAGCAGATTAGTATTTGTCACATGATTTTTTTTTACATAACTGACCATCTTTGTTCCCTCCTCTCCATCCTATTTCTTGACTCCTTGAAAAAAAATTGACACTGAATATCACTATCAAGACTGTACTTAATCCTTCAATTGTGTTAGAGTAAAAAAATCATTGAGAACAGTGGACTGAAGATGCACATTTACTGACATGGAAAGATGTTCCAGATGTTCCTGATACACTATTCATGCAGGAAGCAAATCATGACTTGCCTTATAATTATCACTTAAATTAAATTATATAATTATAATTAATTTAATTATAGTTTAAATTCTAATTTAAAATTATAAAATTGTTTGTTTTTGAGAAACACACCAACAGTAAAAAGATATAAAAGATACTGCAATGATTATAACTGGGTATTAGAATTACTTTTAAATTTTCTTCTTTTTGATTATTGTTATGCTAATTTCAATATATTCGTATATATTTATTTACCAAATTACCAAATTCAGTATATTTTTTTAAGGTTATTTGGGTTTTTTAATAATCTCTACACCCAACATGGGGCTTGAATTCACAATCCCGAGATCAAGAATCACATGTTCTTCCAACTAAGCCAGCCAGGAGCCCCCAAAT
This sequence comes from Nasua narica, assembly GCA_028533885.1. NCBI lineage: Eukaryota > Metazoa > Chordata > Mammalia > Carnivora > Procyonidae > Nasua > Nasua narica. The sequence goes on from CM052806.1 coordinate 53,339,053, forward strand.
TCAGTTTATTAATAAACATACAACATAACAGTTTCATCAGAGGAAAACAAATTATTTTTAATTTGTTAAAATATAATAGATAATTGCTCTCAAGCTTCTCTTTATCAAGGTAGTGATTGATCAAAAGAAAAAAATGACGTTAATGAATCATTCTTGCTTCTTCAATTGCCTTGCAGTTAAATAACTTTCCTCAGAGTCAAAACTCTTTGCATTCACTCTCTTCAAGTCACTCCACATTAACTTGAAATAAATAAAAAATCATTTTGTAATAGTATAACTTCTTTATTGCTTTCATTCAAAGACCTTAAATTGTTTTAATGGGCTTATATATTTCTTCTTCTGAATTAAGACAGAAATAATCTTTCCAATGACTGTTATCTCAGTTTAGGATTAAAATAAAGCACACATTGTTCCAATATAATTAGGCCTATTGTTCTTTTATACGGTACCTTACAAAGTTAGAAGATTATAAAATTGTGATTCTGAGCTTCCAAGCTTTTCCTTCACTATTACCTAGAAACAACATACCTCACACAATGATATTGGCAGCATAGTTCCAATACACAAGTCCAAAAACCAATATGACTGCTTACTTACCCTATTTTTTAATAGTATAGGTTTCTCTTTCCGGTTGTTGTTTTTATTTTCAGAACATAGTGCCAAATGTGCAAATAGGAAAGGCAGAGCCAACAAGAACAATGTCTCTTTCACATTCAAAACAACTATCTTTCTGTCTCTCACTACAGAAGTTATCTGTCTACCTTCAGAGGGAAACATACTATAGATTTTTTTCCTGTAAGAAATGGGAACTAAGGGAATGCCTGGGTGGTTCTGTCAGTTAAGGTCTGCCTTCGGCTCGGGTCATGATCCCAGGATCCTGGGATTAGTCCCACATCAGTCTCCTTGCTCAGCAGGGAGCCTGCTTCTCCCTCTGCCTGCCCCTTCCCCTGCTCGGGTCATGATCCCGGAGTCCCGGGATCGAGTCCCACATCGGGCTCCCAGCTTCTCACTCTGGGAGAGTCCGCTTCTCACTCTGACCTGCTCTCTCTCACTCTCTCTCTTTCCTAATAAATAAATAAATAAATAAAATCTTTAAAAAAAATGGGAACTAATATTTCTCCATTATAAAATATAAAAAGTAAATAACAAAGATAAGAAAAATACATTACAAATTTGGGCAAGATATGAACATTATGCAAGTGCAGCGGGTAATGAAGTTCTCAAAGAGCATCATCATGTTCATTATATCGAGGAAAAGGAGAGGAGCAAAGACCTTGAGAATGTGTACCCTCACTCCCCTTACTACTTCCCAACTGGGCAAGTGATAACATGTACAAAAGCATCTCCTGAGCTCATGTTCTGCCCAGTCACCATTACACTAACAATGGTGAATAACATTACTATGGCTAACTTTTATTGGGCCTTCTGTGTTCTAAGTCCCGTTTCACAATTAGTCTCCTGAAGTTGAGGGGGTCAGGGTAAATCTATGTGGACTAAGGCTATTGCATTCCACCAGAGGGTGCTGGAATTTTCCCGCAGGTTATGAATCCCTTATAAATTTCCCTACAAGCTTTCCCCTTGGTGTCTGAAAGGCTTTCACTTGTTCTTCAAATGTCACGACTCAAGCATCTCCTTTCGAATCTCCTGAATCTTTTATATACATGCTCAGAGTGATAGGCCCTGGCACAACTCCCTTATTAGAGCATTTTATCATGCTAGATGGTGCTGATTATTCTGAATGTCTGACTCTACTAGTCTCACAACATAAAGTAACATAAAGATACCTCTGTATCTCTAGGATCTGGGCCAGAACCCAATTCTCAGTAAGGATAATAATTTGTTGTTTGGTTGACTGATTCATTGGATGGATGAAATGAAAATTTTAAATCCTTAAAGTAAGCTTGGTCACTTGTACATCAGAGTTGAGCCTTGGGCTCCCATTAATGCATTAGCGACCCTCAGGAGGCCTAATGAATCCATCTCATTAGAGTCAATAAGGCCTTTAGGCCTAATTCATTCACTCTCTGCCTTAGGATAATTTACTTATATTGAATTTCAAACTGATCTGATAATATGACTCATGATAAGATATCTTCCTGGGTCTGTCTTCTCTTCCTCCTAATTGCCGTCACCCAAGTTCAGCTTCTCCTTGTCTCTAAACCACAGACATTACCTTCCAGGTGGTTTCACATTCTCTCCTTCATTCACTTGACAATTCTTTGCTTAGCACTTCCAGGCAGTGTTATAGACAGTGGAGACAGCAGTGAACAAGACAGACAGGACTCTAACTTCATGGAGTTTGTAGTAGGGAGAGACAGACAAAGAAGTTTCAGGGAATCTGAAGATAGATTTCATAGAAATCATCTAATGTAAGAACAATGAAAATACTGGGGGAAAAAAGAAAGAGCCTTGGGGACTTGTGGGAAATGTCAAAAGTCTCCCATAAAGGTAGTTGGAGAAGCAGAAGAAAAAGAAGCTGGGCCAGAAGAAAATAATAG
>CM052806.1:53341650-53503730 GCA_028533885.1 Nasua narica
GGAGGGGGAGGAGGATGAAGGGGAGGAGGGAAGGGGAAGAGGATGGAGGAGAAGGGGTAGGAGGGGAGGGGGAAGAGGAAGAGGGGAGGGGGAGGAGGAAAGGGGAAGAGGAGAGGAAGAAGAAGGAGGAGTTCGCAACAGATTAAGGTTCCTGAGTATTGATTGCTTCCCAACATGCCAATATAGAAGGAACACTAAAACATCAAGGGAAATGTGATGCAAAACAGAAAAATGTGTTCCCAGAACTCCTCTCATAACAAGTCCCATAGACTATTGGAAAGAATACTTTGAAAAACTTTTTGGAGTAGTGCTGATGAAAAGTGAGACATCTCAGGGAGGTTTTGAAGAAAGCACAGCCCTCTGTGGTCAACCCCAATAACTTTACTCTAGTTCATTCACCCATTTCTGCTTCCTCTGTTCCCAGAAGTGTCCAGCATATAGTAAATGCCCAAAAATATTTGTAGAAAGAATAACTTGGTTTAAAATAACTCATTGTTATTTCTCCCTTGGATTTTATCTTATCAAAGGGCTCTTTCTGATAAAAAGGCATTTTTAGTTACAAAGAGAGAGGAGCCAAAACAAGCACATAGCAATAACAGTAAGGCCAAAGTTGCTGAAATGTTGATCCATGTTGACATAGCTTTCACTCAGTTCCTTGTATCCACGATAAATCTATACTACATCATTCACAATATGCATAAACAAATATTTAATCATTATGTTGTACAACTGAAACTAATGTAAGGTTAAATGTCAATTGTATCTCAACAACAACAACAACAAAAATCTCTACGGAATCATAAACAGAGGAAAGTGTCTGGGCCTAAGAGAATCTAAAATGTCTGTGCCTCCTTCTCCAAAAAGTTGCCTTTTTATATGAAAAAGACATGCAAAGTTCACTTGTTTAATTGGAAGTAGTTTGATGTTGTATATTTAGCAGACCTTAATAGAAAAGAAGGACATAATTACAGCCAGAAGACTTTCCCTTTAAATCCCACATTTATAGGGCAACTGGGTGGCTCAATAGATTAAGTGTCTGCCTTAGCTCAGGTCATGATTCTAAGGTCCTAGGATCGAGCACCATGCTCAGCAAAGAGTCTGCTTCTCCCTCCGCCCCTCTCCTCCACTTGTGGTCTCTGTCTCTTTCGAATATAATTGATTAATTAATTAAAATTAATTCCAATTCAAATTAATTCAAAAATAAATAAAATCTTTAAGTCCTACTTTTATAAAGTACAGCCCTACTTTATACTCATATTTATACTTATAAAGTATAAGCCCTACTTGTATAAAGCCCTACATTTTTTTCTTCATGTAATTCACCCTTACTCACAGAGTCATGTATTCAGCCACTCATTCATTCATTCTTTCATTTTATTCCTGTATATAGTAATCCAGGATGTGGCATAAGAATATCATAGTGTTTCTATAAGTTAAGGGTCTCGTTCAATAAAGACCCTACAAAACACTAAACACAATACGTACTGTGAAGGGAAGTTTGCTTCCAGAAACCAGCTTTCATGCTGCAAGCAAAGATGCATAGCAAGCAATCCACAGCAATCTAAAAATAGACCAGGGTCCACCTCCAGCCCTAGCACCTTCCATCTTCACTCTCCATTAGGAAAAATGTCAGCATCACCTGGTTCTTCAAAGGCCGTGCAATTGCAGCACTCTTTGAGCCCATGCTCCACTTTCTGGACAACACAATCAGATTAATCCCTGTCACATGCTTTGCTTGGGCGTCACCATTATTAAAAAGCAATGTGAAGACTGCCTGGAAAAAACCTGATTAGCAACCATAGTTAAATAACGGCTCTAAAACTGAATAATCAACTAGGTGAGGGATAGATTCATTGCCAGCTGTTGTATCTCCTCTGTCCCCTGGAGAGGAAGTAGACAGAGAGGTGACCTAGGCTCTTCATCACCAGATTAAGTAATGGAAAGAGCCAATAATCATTCTCCACTTCAATATTTGTTATCCAATTCACTTGAACTATTATTTAAGTTTTGTCTACATCAGTTGAAAGAGTGTTTCCTCTCTGGAAACAACATTAACAGGAAATACATTAGGGCAGAGTATCTATCCACTCAACTCACCATCTCCTACTCATACTCTACTCTCTTTGACATCATCCCAGCATGTAAATGGCAATGGTTACTTACAATAAATAAGAGGCTTGTGTCGATCCATAAGTGTTCACACTTCTGATTGATCAAGGAAATTCTATTATAATTTATATGCCTCTTTATATAATCATAATTTAGCACAGCTTTCATGTCAAGATTCCTACACCCTTCAATGATTATTCATGAATTGAGTCCATTTATTTTGTATTTCACAACTTCCTATGAGTTTAGCATGGTCATATGTTAAATATCACTGGCAAAGCAGAAAGATACTAAGATATAATAGAAAACAACAACAATAAAAAGGCAGCCAGGGAAAGGTAACCTTCCCTTTCCAGCCAGGAAGCCAGGGATAATATAAATAGCAATGAATTTTGAATCAGGAGTTCTGGGTTCAAATTCTAGTTTTATGATCTTTTGAAACACATACTGTTATGTTCAGTGAGAGTTTTACTGAGGCAAATACTTATTTAAAAAAATTAACCTTCAACTAATCTACCGCATTACACAGTAGTAACTTCTCTCTTATCTAAAAATGAGGATAATATAATAACTTATATGGATTTGTTGTGAAAAATTAAATGGAATAACAAATATGAAAGGGATATTCCAATACAAGGTACTATTGTTAATAATACAAGTAGATAATTAAATCAACAAATGGCCCAAACTCATTTGGACTAATGTTCTCCCCTCCAAACTTTCCCCAAGTCAAGTCACTGACAAGCTCTAATTTTTCACTGTTTGAATTTAATACACTCTCCTTTCCCCATCTTCTGGTTGATGAAAGTGTGAACAACTGGGAAATGCAAAGTACTGGGCAGACCAAGCCAAGAGAGAAAATGATAAAGTCAGAGATAATTATTCCCAGAATTCCAAGAGTTGAGATTTGTGGGCATAAATGAGTAGGCACAAAATATATTACATACTAATCAATTAAAACTCATATTGCAAATATAGGCACATTGAAAATCATTAATTACATTTTATATAGATCAACTGACAACTTGTGATAGGAACTTCTAAATGTTGACCCATAAATCATTCTTATTTGTTCTATTTTTCTTCTTTATTTAAAGATTTTCGTTTTATTTATTTATTTATTTATTTGAGAGACAAAGCAAGAGTGGGGAGAAGGGGCAGAAGGAGAGGGAAAAGCAGACTCCCCACTGAGCAGGCAGCCTGATGTGGGGCTTGATCCCAGGACTCTGGGGTCATGACCTCAGCCGAAGGCAGTCGCTTAACTGACTGAGCCACCCAGGTGCCCCTGTTCTATTTTTCAACCAATCAATTTATCAGTCAAATTATTAGATCCATACATTGACATCAGTAGTCCTGAGTCTTTTACTCCTTCAGAATTTTAAAAGTGAAAAAATCTGGAGAATAATGAAGAACACCAGTGTCTAGTAGAACTTTCTACAGCAATGGCAATGTTATATAATTTATACTTTCTAATATAATACCTACTAGCCACATGTGGCTATTAAACATTTGAAATGTGCCTAGTACAACTAAGGGGCTAAATTTGTAATTTTACTTAATTTCAATTAATTTTGATGTAAATAATCACTTTAAGATACAACCCCAGAGGTTGATCTCAGGGTCCTGGAATCCTGGGATCAAGTCCTGCATCAGGCTCCTTGCTCAGCAGGGAGCCTGCTTTTCCTTCTGCCTGCCATTGGCACACACTCACTCTCACTCTCTCTCTGACAAATAAGTAAATAAAATCTTCAAAAAAAGGTGAGAGGGGACATGTGGGTGGCTCAGTCAGTTAAGCATCTGCCTTCGGCTCAGGTCATGATCTTGGGTCCTCAACAGGAAGCCTGCTTTTCCCTCTGCCTGTTGCTTGCTCTCTCTGACAATAAACAAAATCTTTTAAAAATAAATAAAGAAGTAAAAATTTTAAAAGAAGATATAACCCTGGGGTTGGTTCTCCAGAAGCCATTCAGCCATGCTACAAGGAGAGACTCCAGACTTCAAGACAAGGTAATAACCATTCTTTAGATACGCTTTAGAGAGATTACTGTAAAGTCTGAGATTCTACAATACTAAAGAATGAACCAAATGGCCAATTTAAAGGGAAGGAAGAATATCTCCATCTTAACCAAAAAGGTCAAGGACCAGCCTCATGAATTATCTCAGCATCCTTGTTTGCTGATCTGCAAAAGTTTTGACATACTCATGTGTTCCTCCTTCTCAACAGAATCCAGATTTTTTTTTTCAGGTAAAAGTGTGGCTATTGCATTAAGAAGGCTGAACCAGCCTTTGCCTTGGGAGGGAATCCTAATTGGTCTAAACCAATTACACTGGCCTAGGAGTGGATTACAGCAACCCACAATCACAACTCAGTGGACGTGTAGAGTAATCAACTTGGAAATGAAGGGCGGGGATGGAGTTTGCTTTTGAAAATGGTTTCCTTACTCTTAAAGACACTGGAAGAGGTACCTCATGTTCCTCTGAAGATTGTCATCTATCAGTGTGATGCCCAGAACTTCAGCAGCCATATTATGACTGTGAGGGGAGCTACTCTGAGGACTAACACATCCTGCTGAGGAGGACAGAGCAGAAATATGGAAAGAACCTGGGATTTTAAGGACAATATTGAGCATCTCTACCAACAACTCCTGGGGTAAGCCTGCTACCACTCTTCTATTTATGTGATTTTGATTCTTTGGCCACTTTGGGTTGGATTTCCTATTACTTGCACCAAAAGCATTCTGACACAACCTCCCTCTGTTAAGTACCAGGTAGGTATTTAACAGGCATTATCTCACTTAATCCTTACAACAACCATCCAGAGAAAATTTTATTAATTCCATTTTGCAGCTGAGAAATATGAGGTTCAAGAGAGATGAAGCTGCAAAGGCAACTTGAGTAATAAATGGCAACATCAGGATTGAAACTCAGGAGTCCCTGATCCCAAAACTCTCATAATTCTCTTTCAGCTCCTGTCTCTCAGAACTGTATGTCCCAATGAGTTTGTGCGTTAGCAGCTAAGTCCTAAAGTGGCCTCACTCTTACAACCGAGTTGCACTACTTTTCACATCATCCGTAGATCCTCACGTGTAGAATAAAGTGATCCGCCTAACTGATCTCACCCAACTACGATTATAAATGGAAAACAATTAGAGCTGTGATTCATTTCGATTTTTTATTTCAAAAGCATTCCCTTCATACTTTTCCTGACAGCTGAGAAAGCAGGCTTTGAAGCCAGAAACTCCGCCTCCCATCAAACATTCTGCAGGTTCACCTCTAACGCGCTTGATGCTGTATAAACTGCCTAGGAGGGGCAGGATTGGGGCTGCACCCTCTTGCCCTCTTCCCCTCCCAGCTAACAGAGCACCTCAATGCCTTGGCCTACCACAAAGGTGGGAAGTAATTTTAAAAAGCCTAGGTGCCTCACCACTTTACCAAGAGAAAGGATGTACGTTCATGAATAATGAAGGCAGTGAGTGAGTCAAGCAGTATTATGCAGTTATTAGCCAGCTGAAGGTGTGCTATTTCACAGAATGATTATATGCTAATAGGTTCATTTGCTTGCTTTGTTTTGATTCCTCAGGATGGACCCTCTCCTTCACCTGTGGAATAAAAATGTGCAAGGCTCTCCATTTAGTTGTCAGGGAGATAGCTTTTGAGGCCATAATTTATGTCTGCCATTGAGACTCCAATCTATTTGGACTTTGAAAGCATTTAAGTGAGGAAGTATAAAAATAGGATGCTCCAAATAATATTAAGTAGATACTCTCGTTCAGGAAGTGGAGTTTAATCCCATTCCCCTTTGGTATCCAAAGAATAACAGTATGGAAAGAAGAAAATAGGAAGTGAAGAAATCTGACAAGTACTACCTTCAACAAGTGATTGGGTTTATCACAATGAATGATATCATGTATCCCTTGATATGACGTGATGAAGAGACAACTTCATATATCTGGTTTTCCTCCCCAAAACCTATAACCCCAAAATAATCATAAGGAAAACATTAAATCCAAATGAGGGACATTCTATATAATGTCTGACCAATGTTCTTCAAAACTGTCAAAGTCATCCAAAACAAGGACAAAAACTGCTATAGACCAGAAAAGACTTAAGGAGACATGAAAACCAAAAGTAATGCAGTACCCTGGATGGGATTCTAGAACAGAAAAAAAGGATGTTCAGAGAAAAAATGGCAAAACCCAAATAAAGTTTGGAGTTCAGTTAAAAGAAATGTACCTATGTTAGTTTCTTAATTTTTGACAAAAGTATCAAAATGTTAAGATTAGGGGAAACCAAGTGAAGGGTAAATGGAGGCATTCTGTATCACATTTGTAACTCTTCTGTAAATTCAAAATAATTCCCAAATAAAAAGTTTACTTAACACCTCTTCAACACCCTCCCCTCCAGCCGAAAAAAAGAATAAAAGAAAGTGGAATGGCTTTCCTCTTTTCCTCCCACCCCAGAACACACACATATCCATCCATGACTCTGTGCACTTTGGCCTTTTGCAATTGGGTGTTGGGTGAGAATAAAAAGTAAGTTAAAAGAAGGCAAAGAAAATAGGAAAAAAATTTTTTTACGATTTTAAGTAAAATCTTATTTATTTTGAGAGAGAGAGCACAAGCAGGGGTTTGGGCAGAGGGAGAAGCAGACTCCCCGTGGAGCAAGGAGTCCCCAACATGATAGAGGGCTCCATCCCAGTACCCCGGGATCATGACCTGAGCCAAAGCAGATGCTTAACTGACTGAATCACCCATGCACCCTAAGAAAATAGGAACATTTTAGATGATAAGCAGGAAAAATGTAGAAAGAAGGGAAAAAATGTCAATTATACTTCAATTAAAAAAAAAAGGAGGTGGAAAAAGAAGAAAAGTAGAGGGGAAGGTCAAAAAGGTCAAGGCACTCAAGGTTTTATCCCTACTCAAGAGCAAGGAAGCAAAATTAAAATAGCAAAAACTAGTGTGTACAGTGCTGCCCCCACACAGGTCCTCAGGGTGTCCATTTCGCTGATGCCTGATATGTTCTTTCTCTCCTGCTCTCTCGACAGACAACTGGAAGCTAAGGCCTCTGAGGTGGTAAAGTTATGTGACAGAAGATGCCCAGATTCCCGAGTCAGAATGTGGCAAGGGGAAAAGCTGGCATTAGCCTCTGGCCTCAAAGGATGACAACTTTGGGGGTTGCAAAGTTGGGAACTGAATATTCCAGATGGAGAGATGTCCCTAAGAGAGGATAGTATCAAGACAGAAACAGTAGGGCGTGGTCAACAGCAGACTGCCACTTGAGCTGGGACCCTACAGGGAAACATGGGCATGCTGGGAAATGAGTCTGTGAAAGAAAGTCCAGGCTATACTATAGCAAGTCCTAAGTGACATTTTAAACAGCTACCTTAGGTACTGAAGGTTTTTAAGTGAGGGAGTGACAGGAGCAGATCTACGGAGTCATTCTAACCTAACACACAGAATGAACTATGCATGAAAAGGCTACAGGAGCAGTCCAGTGGGGACAGCCTGAACAAGGGGACAGTGAGAAGAAGTCCTTAGAGACCCTCCAAGAGCTAGCATCCCATCAGCTTGTAGGACTTCGCAGCTGTGCAGGACACAGTATCACTGACCATGACTTTATGTAACTTAGGAAGAATCATCACTTCATTCTCTTCTTGCCATCCCCATGTGCTACACTAAATCCCCTCCCATCTACGGGCTACCATATATTTTGCAGCTGTCAAGTACAAACAGTTCCCAGAAAAAGAGATTAAAGAGGTTTAACTTGTTATTCAACAACTTGTTTCCATCTTCCTCTAACCACAGCCCAAGTCCAAGGCTCACATTGTAAATGGTAAAATGCACTTTTTTCTCCTCTCTCTTTCCTTCTTCCTTTTAGTATTTCTTTTTATACGAAATTCAGGTCAACAAATATATGCCATCTATTCTCAAAAGCTGTGCAAAGTGTTAGGAATATAAATTTAAATTAAAAAGGATTTGAAAACAAGCATCCCACAGTAAGGGGTTGGAAATCCCAATGCACCTGTAGCTAACTGAAGACAAAGTAGAATGACATGTGCGACCTTGAACTGTAGGAACACAAGGAAGGGACTCATCTTGCCCGGGTAGGATGGAAAGGAAGTGAGGATTTTTGACCTGACCCTGGACAGATACACAGAATACTGTTGTTTTGGGGGGCACCTGGGCGGCTCAGTCGGGTGAGTACAACTCTCGATTTCGGCTCAGGCCATGATCTCAGGATGGTAAGATCAATTCCCGAATCAGGCTCCACACTCAGCATGGCGTCTGCTTGAGATTTTCTCTCTTCCTCTCTCTCTGCCCCTTCCCTCACTTACACTCCCTCTAAATAAATAAATAAATAAATAAATAAATAAATAAATAAATAAATAAATAAAATCTTTAAAGAGAGAGAGAGAAAGACACAAACAGACACAGTATTGGCCCATAAAACTAAGCTTCATCTAACTTCAAGTGGACCCAGGGGCTCAAATGATGCTACTAAGACTTTGTGTCCACCTGTCTCTCAGCATTCCTCTCTTCTGTGTCCACTTTATACCCAGGTAGGCTTTTCCCCATGGAGGCTACATCACCCCTGGGAATACCAGACACACATCCTACCAGCTCGGCACCAGTCTTCCAATAATTTCTGCAAAACCACGGGTCGGTTCTGATTAAAACAGCTAGAGGCACCTTGCCATCTCCAATCCTGTACTTTCACCAGCCAGGCCTGGATACGAGACCCAACCGGAAGGTTGAAGCTGGGGTCAGCCCCACCCAAGTCCTGTGGGCTCAAAGTAGAGAAACAGAGTCTCTCCAAAGGAGCCCAGACGCTGCTCCCACCAGAAGAAAGAACACACACGGGCGAGGAGACAAATGTCAGTACAACTGATGTGGCTAGGGAATAGCACAGGAAGTGGGAAGACAGGAGTGGGGAGGTAATGGGAGGGAAAAATCAAAACAAAATAAGGACCATATCATGGATCCCTTTTTGGATATGCAAAGGAATGTGGATTTTATTCTGCAGGCTACTGTTTCTCAACTATTTTCTCCCACCACATAAATGATGAATGACACCATCTGCAGGCATATCCGGGGGTTATTTGTGATTTTTTTTCCATGCATTAGCTCTAATTCCACCCTTATTCTTTCACACTAGACAGCAATGATACAGTGAACCTTGCTCTAATTGGTTTTTAAAGAGTAAAACGAAAGGAGAATAAATTATTCACGGACTTCTGCTCTCTAATTATTAGTAGTAACAAATTACTCCGATTCAACAATGTCTCCCAGTGCCTCAGTTGAGCACAGATGTTGTAGGCAATGAGGAGCCGCTGAAGGTTTTTAAACGTAGGATGGATGAGATGAGGAGATTCTAAAGGCAGACATGCCACTTGGGAGGCTCTAATGATAGAAAGGTGAGAGGTGCCAAGGACTGGAGTCAAACTAATAGCTGGAGAGAATGGCAAAGGAGAAACTAATTACAGGGGTATTGCAGGATGTCACTACTTACTGAATGGAGAACACCAGAGTGATGACTGACAGCTCCCCAACCCCACATTTTCACCCCCTCCCCCCATCAACGCTTTTGCTCGCCCACCAGCTAACACATACACACTAAAGAAAATACATGACTGGGGCAGATGTGGGGACTCCTGTCTAAGCAAAGTTCTTACTCTCAGGTTCAAAGGAGTGTTTTATTTTTTCCTATAACTGCTTATTGGTTATAATTTAAAATATAATAAATAATAATTTATAACAATAATTGTTGGTGATTATAGTTGGTTATGAATGATTGTGTGGGCATTATTAATTATAGCCATAATCATAATTATTAATTACTATAAAAATATTACTACTGATGACTGTTCAAAATAGTGCCTTAATGTTTTATAGCACTGTACCACCTTAACGCATTCATTTATCTCCATTTATTTTATTTTCACAATAATTCTGAGACAGGAGCTATTGATCCCATTTCACAAATGCTATCAGACTGAATGACACGTCCCAAATCATAAACAGATTAGTGGCAGAGAAAAGGTTGAAACTCCCGGTTTCTGACACTTAGGACCATGTTTTTTCCATTCATTTTGGTACTGATTATTTTCAGTAAAAATTAATACATAAAAACTGTATCCCCAACCTGAGAACTGGATTACCATCTAGCTTTCAGATTTCTAGTTACTCGGATTTTCCCAAGGAGAAATTTTAAATAGGGAGAAATGAAAATGTGTAGGTAATTTGGGGGAAGTAGAAAAAGCTCCCAAAGCAATTTGGTTGGTTATATCAGGAGGTTCTCATGGGGTTGCTATTGGCATCTGGGGCAAAACAATTCCTCCTTGTATGAGACTATCTTCTGTATTTTAGGATCTTAAAATCCTCCCCTACTCCCCCTCCAGGCATTGTGACAACCAAAATTCCCACGTGTTTTCTTTTTTTATCTTAATTTTATTTTTTTCAGTGTTCCAAGATTCATTGTTTATGCACCACACCCAGTGCTCCAGGCAATACATGGCCTCCTCAATACCTACCACCAGGCTCACCCATCCCACCCCCTTCCCCTCTAAAACCCTCAGTTTGTTTCTCAGAGTCCACAGTCTCTCATGGTTTGTTTCTCCCTTTGACTTCTCCCAATTTACTTTTCCTTTCCTTCCCCTAATGTCCTCCATGTTATTCCTTATGTTCCACAAGTAAGTGAAATCATATGATAATTGACTTTCTCTGCTTGATTTATTTCACTCAGCATAATCTCCTCCACTCCCATTCAGGTTGATGCAAAAGTTGGGTATTCATCCTTTCTGATGGCTGCATAATATTCCATTGTATAGTGTTTTCTATTGCCCTCTGGGGGATTGGATGATACTGCAGGACACCTTGGCCTAGCCTGGTGAAAAGACTTTGAACCATGAAAAGACTTTGAACCTCAGAGACTTCAGATAAGGCAGAGCTAAAGCTGATGGCAGTTAAAAGGGGGGGGGGGGAAATAAATAAGTGAGCCATTATACTTCCTAATACCAGGTTCCAAACTCTCTGACCACTATTCTTTTGTGAAAGCTACTCCTTTTCACTAGAACTTGCTATACTCGCACCAAAACTAACCATAAAACTGTATATCTTGTCTTCAACACTCAGCCAAATGACATTGTTCCAAGAAGCCCTTCTGAAAGCCCCTGCCAGTGGAATGATTCATTGTCTCCCAACCCCAGAATTCCCAGAGCATTTGCCCCTCAGTGCACTCTAAACTACATATCATGCTGTGATCATGGATCTCTTTACTCACTTCAGCACTGCCAGTAGAAATATGGTGCAAGCTACATATCTAATTTTCCAGTAGCCACATTTATGGTAAAAATAGGTAAATTAATAATATCTCTTAACCTAAAGTATCCAAAATATTATTTTAACATATAAGCATATTAAAATTATTAGTATTTTATATTTTGTATATATTAAGTCCTAGAAATAAGTGTGATTTACTCTTGTAGCACGTCTCAATATGGAAGATAAAATTTCATTGGAAATACTTGATTATGTTTAGATTTTATTAAGTATACAGCTGAAAGTATAGATCCACGTACTCGTTATTCCAGATATAACTCTTAATGGAAAACAGTAGGAGTTTTCCATAACTAAATTGATCCTAAAACTTTAAATTGATTTTAAAGCTTATATTTAAATTCATTAAAAGTAAATAAAATTTAAAAACCTGTTGTTTGGCAGCACGAGCCATATGTCGTAAATGGCTACAATATAGGTCAGCCCAGCTGTCTACACTACTAGATTTAAAACTTCTTGAGGGCTTAGAGGGCCTTATTCACCACTGTATGCCCAGTACCCAGATCACTGCCTTGTTCACAGTAGTATTCAAAGTGTTTTGAATAAATAAGTGAATGAATTGCTCATCCTAGTGTCACCATATGTATCCAACAGAACAGTTTGTATATGTGGTAATAATTGTACCTCTCATTTACATAACACTGAGGAGTTTACGAAGTTCATCATCTAGTCATCTTCACAAATATCCATGAGAAAGATATTATTTCCACTTTTCAGGTGGAAAACAAAATTACAAGATTCAGAAAGCTCAGTTGCCGTGTGTAAGGTCACTATACACAAAGGGCAGAGCCAGATTTTGAACCTAGATTTTCTGAATCCCAATTAAAGTTCCTTCAACTGACTAACAGCTGCTCTTTAGTGATCAAAAAAATGTATGTGGAATTGAATTAAAAACTGAAAAGTACACAAAATATGCTGAGTACAGCTGAGAAAGGATTCTCTGCCATGTCCTATATCAACATGAATATCAAAATTACATAGATCCTATGTACCATTAAAGGAAGGGTCAAGGCAAAATATTCTAAGACCAAAGAGATTACAGTTAATATCTGTTTGATAAGAAAATACCGAGTGAAGGATGGGTGCCTGGGTGGCTCAGTTGGTTAAGCAACTGCCTTCGGCTCAGGTCATGATCCCAGAGTCCCAAGATCAAGTCCCACATCGGGCTCCCAGCTCCCCGGGGAGTCCACTTCTCACGCTGACCTTCTCCCTTCTCATGCTCTCTCTCTTTCTCTAACAAATAAATAAATAAAATCTTAAAAAAAAAAAAAAAAAGAAAATACCAAGTGAGGAAGAGTAGGAACAGTATCCAAAGAAGGACAACAAAGTCACTATTAGCCAGAGGACCTCTGATCACAGAAACACTGCTCATCTGGGGAGTTCCACAAAATCTGCCTAGGAAATGAGAATCTAACCCAAATAAATTACCCTAGATCTATAAAAATCTATTTATGCAAAGATGTCTATCACAAGCTGCTTCTATTACGTTTGCAAAAACACTAGGAAAACTTCAGGATTCAAATCAACAAATGGTTGGCTCAATTATGGCACATCCACTAAGTGACAGTTAAAGTTCTTTGATGCTTATGAAAGTTTAAATGTGGCGAAATGTTGGATAGGTTTACAATTTTAGAACATGATACTGTGTGATTAAAGAGAAGTTAAACACATCTAAGAGGAAATCAATCATACTTAAACAATATGAAAAGAAAGAACAATGGGTGATATTTTTTCCTTTACCTTTTCTATGAGCATACATCACTTTTAAATAGAAATATATATATTTAAAACTTCTTTTAAACAAATAAAGAGGCAAACACAGCTCATGTCTCCCCTATCCATTCCCCAGCATGAGTATGAAACCCAAGTAAGGGAAAAGCTTCTTTTACTTTCTGTATAGAAAATGAACTTCCACTCATAATCAAGGAGATAATCCTTTACTGTGAGTTGTTGATCTAAGCTACTGGGTAGGTCAAGAACTATCATCACCCTTTGGAAAAATGTGGCAACTGCTCGGCGACAGTCTAGCTCAATGCCCAAGGTCACATAGCTTTGTAGAAATGAGTCTAGGCAACAGATACAACTCAACTGTCACAGCAGAGCTGCTCATATTCCCAAAGTGCCCTGGCTGCCTTCCAGTAGACCTACTTCACACTGGGCCACATCAGTGTGGGGTCACCTTACACACTTGGATAATCGCCACCCAGCTCTGGGAGACGTTGTTCACACTATTCTAAGAGTCAGCCACATTAAGTCCTCAGTGATAAAGAGCCTGGAATAGGAAATGTTCTCGCAGCAAGCTGGAGGCTGGCAATTACAGCCCCCAAATTCTCTAAAACTCCCAGGCCCCCCTGCTACTTTGCTTATGAAATTGACCGCCTTTGTTCTAAAGTCAGTAGGATTTCCCAAGGATAAGTAGAGGCTAAAATACAGAAGGATCCCTACCAAGATAACAAAATCTCACCCCTTACAAATGGGCATCCAGAGGCACATTCAAACTCAACTGGCTTCACAGGTGTGTACAAATGTCAAACTCACTCATTTGAATATTTAAATATGTACAGTTTTTTTCTATACCAATTATATCTTAATAAAGCTGTTTATAAAAGTACAGTAACCATTGATTTACTTTTATATTTCTTCCACTAAACTCTAAGTTCCTTGAGGGCAAGAATCTTCCTGAGGTCTTTCCTGGGCATGTGTTATCTCTTCTCCTTTGCCCCCAACACCTTGCCCCACGAACAATTTATGAGCCCATTATCTGCACTCCTGCTCCCAGCTAGGAAGCCAGTGGGATGGAAGGCACAAAGACTCTGGGGCCAAAATGATATAGGTTTAACCCTTGGCTCTGCTCTTTCTCTGTCATGTGCCCCTAGGAAAATCATTTACTTCTTCCGAACATTACTTTGCTAATATGTAAAAGAAGGATGATTTTGACACCCACTAGGAGCAGAACAAAAAGTGACCATATTAGTCCCGTGAACAGTACGTTAGCAAAAGACAAAGAAACCATCAGCATAGGCACCATATGGCTTTAATGAAATGGCAGGCTACCTTAAGAATAGTAATAATACTCCATTCCAACCTGTGAAAACTGAGCACTATCACACTCAATCCAAGGAATTTGGTGCTGATTGGAATGACTGGAAAAGCCCCATTAGAAGAGGCTATTTGGGCTCTTCTGTGATGTGGTTTTTTTGAATCAAGATTATCTTTGAATCAGTGTTTCCACTTCTAGTTATCTACCCTAGAGATGCAGCTTCAGATATGGCAATATCTAGATGCAGATTTTTATCATAGCATTCTTTCCAAGAATGAAAAACTGGGAACAACCTAACTGCCCAACACACATTCACATACACACATTATGTGGCAACATAGAAAAATGCTTAAGATAAAATGTTCAGTGAAAAAAAAAAACAGGATACAAAACTGTATCCACACCATAATTATAACTGTAAGAATAAGGCATAGATAGAAAGATTTCAGGAAGGATGCCAAAATGATAGCATGGATTATATTCAAGATTTTTTTTTCTTTTACCAGTTGTCAAATGTTCTACAAGGTAAAATACATTGTTTTCATGACAAAATCTCCTTTTGGAAAGATGAAGAAAGGAGAGCTGGGTGACTAAGAAACTGAGGCAATGTCTCAAAGTCAGTTTATCCCAAAGGTGCTGAAAACATATCAGCCACTGAAATAGTAAGTAAAAATAGTCAGTGCCTAGCAGGCTTCTGAAAACTTCCACATAGCTCATTCCCAAAAGAAAACATGCAACTTGCCTGCATTCTGTTGAATTGGCTTTTGGAGAAAGACAACACAAGGAACATTTGGTGACACTTCAGTTATCGAAAATGGCACGGACATATGGCGTCTCGGGGGGTGGGAGAGCTCATTCTGTGATCATTCCAAAACTCTAGATGCCCGTTCCAGATACATACTGTAGGAAGGGAGCAAAGTGTGTATCTGGTGACTGTGGTCAGGAAAGGCCTCAACAGCCATTGGAAAAATGGTGCCCTGTGGAATATTTTAATATGCCAAGGCAATGTAAATATGGGAGAACGTAGGGGAGGAAGGGAAGACCAAAGCAGGCAGAGCAATGGTTCTCAGGCTTGCTGAACTCAGTTTAACCAGAGACGCTTTTAAAATCTACAGCTGCCTGAGCCCCACCCCAGGGATGCTGGTTTAATCACTTGTGAGTATATTGTGCAGCCTGAATTAAGAACCACTGAAATAGAAGGTAGATAATAAATCTGAAGAGAATAGAGACGACTGGGTGCGGTAAAAGACAAGGTTTTCTACTGGGTGAAGATGAAATTATAGCACAGAGTGAATCCACTCATGGTTGCTGGTGATGCCATTGATTTTGTTCAGTAAGTTAGAAAATGTATAGAGTTTTAGAATTCATTTGCTCTACTTTCTCTTAGGTAGACACCCCCCATTTCTCTCTTTCCCTTCCGTCCCCTCCCTCTTCCCTCCCTTCCCTCCTTCCTTCTCCCTCCTTCCCTCCACTCTCTCTCCCACATACACACACAGACAGCATACACACATGCATACATACCTCAATCAGTTCAGTTTAAGCCAAATAACGAAATTCTTGGTGACATTTGATAATCTTTAAAACTACAATTAATAGATATTAGGGACTATACTAAGTTTATTTAACCTTTATTAAAAATTATTATAGACACACAATAAGTTGCAAAAATAGTACAGAGAATTCCTATGTACCCATCATCCAGCTTCCACCAATGACATCATCGTACACAACTACAGTACATTATCAAAAAGGAAGTTGACATTGACACATTATGATTACCTGGACTCCAACCATACTCAGATTTCAGATTTCAGGAGTTTTTGTGCTATGTGTTTTGTTTTGTTTTTTACATATACTTTTTCATTCCACCCTTCCATCATCACTATTTCCATTTTGCAGAAAAGAACACTAAGGGCAAGAGAAGCAGAAGAGCAACTTTCCCAAGATGGTAAGTGACACAGCTGGGACAGAAATCCAGTGTTGTCTGATTCCAAGCCCAAGTTCTACACCACCTTCCTCGACCAGGTCCATATACTGTGCAGGGCACACAGAGCACACCGTCATGGGTCACGGTCCCTAAAGACAAAGAGCTCTGGCAAGACTGCAGGGAGATGCTGGTGATAGCTCATGGAAAGGCCTATGGTAGCAAGTGTGTAGGCTCACAACCAGGAGAGTAGGAAGTCTTAGGGAGGGCTTTCTAGGTGTCCAGACATGAGCAGCTAATGCTGGATTCACAGCTGAATAAAGTACTGCAGGAGGAAGGGGCAGGCAGGGAATGAAGCCTAAGGCAGCCCACCAGTTGGTGGTGTAGTAAAAGTCCACACCAGGCACCAGGCTATGGCAGGAAATGAAGTAAGCAGGCAGATGTTGGCACCTAGCATTGGATCAGAGTGGCAGGGAGACAGGCAGGTATCGGGAACCTAACTGGAAAGTAGGTCTACACTAGCCACAAAACCAGAAGACACAGACCCACTCCTTGATGCTACACTAAGAAAGTAATGTGGCCTAGTGACAAAAATGTGGGGTCTGGGGGTGCCTGGGTGGCTCAGTCAGTTAAGTGTCTATCTTAGGCTCAGATCATGATCCTGGGATCCTGGAATCTAGCCCCATATCAGGCTCCCTGCTCAGCGGGGAGTCTGCTTCTCCCTCTCCCTCTACCCCTTCTTTCCCCCTGCTCATCCTCTCTTTCTCACTCTCTCTCTCAAATACATATACACGTACAATACAATACAATACAATACAATACAGGTTCTGAAGCCAGACTGTCTGGCTTTGAATCCCAGACCTACCCACTGGTGGCATGAGCTTGGATTAGTTAACTGCTTCATGCCTATTTCTCCATCTGTATGCTAGGTTAGCTATTATTATTATTATACACAATTCTAGAAAAGAAAGAGAAACAGGGGGAGTACCTCAAAGGTCCTAGATGTCGGAACAGCAACTCAGTGCTAAAGGACATGTGAACATGGCTGTTAAAGTCAGATGAAGTTAATTCCTTCACACCACACAGGACCTAGAGCAAAGTATACGCCTTCTGAGAGCATTAAGCAGGATGCTGATGCTGAATCATATTATCCACTAATTATGAAGCTGATGCCAGATGCTGTGCTCACCGCCCAACATGTGTAACTTTCCTTGACTACCTACAGGGATCCCATGAGGAAAATAATATCTAATCCCATTAAACAGATGAAGAAACTGAGCCTCAGTTTAAGTTGCATGTTCAAGGTCACACAGCAGGCAAGGAGTGAAGCTAGATCAAACCCAGAGCTCAAATGTCCCCGCTATACCTCACTGAGAAGATACAGGCAGCTCTTTGGACCGGTGTTTGGCAGAATCACCTGATGTCGGCCAGCAGGAGCAGGAAGCAGAGTGGAGCATTATGGCAAAAAGAGGTGAGAAGGGGAAAGAACTGGAGACCCTGCTTCAAGTCCAAATAATACATTCAAACTCCTTTCTCTGGCTAAGCAACACCTTTCCTAACTCGCTCCACATGACTCTCTCTACTCCGCAATTTCCCCTAATTCTTGTGGCACCAACATGTCCAGGTAAGGACACTGCCTTCCACCAGACCACAGGACCCCAAAGAGCCCCTATCAGCGGGGCAGGAACTTACACCCTGGATTTGCTGCTACATATCTCCATACTCCAGGGAAAGCTTATTTCCGCCCATTAGAATTAATGCATTTGAGACTGGAAGACCACTCATATTACCCCTCGGCTTGGCCTTTGTGGGCTTTCTCTCATAAATGAAGCTCTGGGCTCCAGGTGCAATGAAGACACATGGCTTATAAGACACTGGATGGAAGAATCAATTTCATTCTTTCATCCAGAATCCAGAATCTGTTCCAGAAGCCAGAATCTGTTATGATACTAAATTCTAGAAAGGGAAGGAGAAAGGGAAGGGAAGGGAAAGGTCTCGTCCACAGTCAAATGTCATTCAATAGATGGAAAAGGAATGACAGAGTTAGAAATTACTATTCATTCAGACAAGAATCATCAAGTGGTACTAAAACCTCCATGTTTGCTAGCAAAGAGGCTACCTGCACAGTCTCAAAGCGTCTCCCCACAGGTAGCATTACTTAGTCAGGGGGAAAGGTAACTTTCCAGCGGAAAATTGGGGGAAACAACCTCAACCTAATGCTCAAGATTAACATCACCAGTAATGGGGACAATGAGCAATCTTCCCCCCTAATGCCGCATGGAGGACACAGCACCACTCACACAGTATCCGTCAACGTGAACAACCTGAATCAAACCCCGAGGCAATGACCAGATGATCCCTAACTGAGGAAGACGCCGCAAAACAAAACACATGACCAGTTTGCTTCAAAATGTTAACGTTATGAAAGACGAAGAAAGGCTGAGAAACTTCTCCGCATTAAAGGAGACAAATGAGACAAACTCAGTGCAATGTGTGCTTCAGGAATGGGTCCTCGGCCAGAAGGAAAGACTGCCACTAAAGACACTATGGGAACATTTGGTGAAACTAGAGTGTGGGCTGAATATAGTATTATGTAATAATTGTATTACATTAATGCTAAACTTCATGAGTTTGAGTATTCTACTGTGGCCATGCAAGAAAATGGTCTCATTCCACAGAAGCTCAAGTTGAAGCTGACAGGTCATGATGTCTACAACTTCAGGTCAAGAAATTCAGAAATAGGGCGCCTGGGTGGCTCAGTTGGTTGAGCAACTGCCTTCGGCTCAGGTCATGATCCTTGAGTTCCGGGATCGAGTCCCACATCGGGCTCCCAGCTCCACAGGGAGTCTGCTTCTTCCTCTGACCTTCTCTCCTCTCATGCTCTCTCTCACTGTCTCTATCTCAAATAAATAAATAAAATCTTTAAAAAAAAAAAAGAAATTCAGAAATAAAGACAGATTATAATGTAAGATGAGATGAGATGGGATAGATATACGATAGCAAGTAAGCAAATGTGACTCTAGGTAGGGGTTAGACAGTTGTTCATTTTACTAGTCTACAACTTTTCTGGAGGTTTAAAAACTGTCAAAATAGGTTTAAAAAAATGCAAAGGCATTTCTTAAATATCAGGACCTGTGGACTGGCTTAGAGCTAGACACAATAGTTTTGTTCATTGCTACCCTGGGAAACTTAACCACCACGGAAACTCAACCCTGACATGACTAGTCACAGTCAAGGACAGAATAATCAGCCAAGCATTAGAGAAACACATAATTTAATAAATATAATTCAAGCCCCCTTCATATGCCCTTCTCTAATTCTAAATCTGGACCATTTTCAAAGAATGAAAATGACAAACAGATCAAAGTTTGGGACCCATAATCCAAGAGTGTTACTTGATTCACATCTTCCTGTTTTTGACTTTGCAGACGGTGTTCACGTCATGCTCTTGGCCAATTTGCAATGTGCCTACCTCCAAGTACTTGACGGAGCCAGAATTATTACCTCTTCCAAATGAGGACAAGCATGTCTACAGCTCTTGTTCAAATAACAATTCTTCGCCAACTAAGCTGACCTCCCAGGGTCTGGAGGTAATTTATTGTAGCAAATTCACTTCTGGCTGCACTGAACAGTAATCAATAAATGGGGAGCAGCGAGGTTATAGTTACGGGGCTGTCTAGTCAATAACCATTAGCTACCACTGCATTTAGAAGTAATAAAAAAAATGGTCTCAGTTCCAAACCATGTGGAAAAACACATTTTCCCAGGTTCCTTCCCCAAGTTGTCCATGTACATGCTCCAGGTACCTTCGATGTTCAGACCCCATGCTTCTCTCTAGCTCCATTATTCCACCTCTGCTGAAGGCCAGAAACCTTTGTTTGGATGCTTTGTGTGTAGGGGACTGAGGCGTGGAAATATAATTCCTAGTTCTGCAACTTAATGGAAAATGCAGTCTTCTTTCTGTCTCCCCGAAGATTTTATAAGAGCTCCAAAGATCTGTGCCTGTGGAATAAAACTGAACCTTAATCCCACGGTAAACCTACCATCCCTGGTTCCTACTTTACCTTTCTAATACTGCCTCCCTCTCGCATGCCTTCCACACAAATCCAGCAGTTCCTTCAGCCTGGCTTCCTGCCTCCCAACCGTGGCTCACACTGTTCCTTTTGCTTCCCTTTTATGGACACCATAATCCAAGGTGGCCTGTTTCCGGGCTACACCAAGTGCCATCATATTCATCAATCGGTGCGAGAGCCAGGGGGGTGGAACCTGCACGGTCCAGTTCAGCCCACGTGGCTCCATTGCATAGCACAGGATATAAGTGCAGAGTGAGCATTTGAATGGGAAGACAGCATCTGGTATTAGAAAGTTTCTATTAAGAAGGAAACTGCTCCTTCTGACTAGCAAGGGCAGAACCCCTCCCCTAATGCTGTAAGTGGGAACTAAAATTTCTGTAGAATAAAACATAGGGTCCCATTATTATGAGATAATAATATAATCAGGAGCCCCCACTGCAGAGGAGAGGGATCAACCACCAATCAAGGGATATCCTATTTGCATTATCACCAGACACAGTTTTAAAGGGCTATGCTTTATTTTTATTCAGGTACTTGAATTTTACTGCCAAAAAAAAAAAGTGCATTAAAGTCATTCATCACGGAAAGTTTATAAGAAATAACATACGGTGCTTCTGAGATATTTTCCCAGTATAGGGTCCCATATGAGTAGGCTAATCTGTCTCTCTACCTCATCTACCATTAAGCCTTAGCCCAAGACCTGGTACTGGAGAGGAAGAGGATATAAAGTAGGAAAAGTGCAAAGCCAGGGTCCAGCTTTTCTGGCTCAGAGGAATACAGGAAGAAGGGAAACCATGGCAGAAGAGGAGCAGGGGTGAGACCTGTATGTCTTCTTCTCTCTCTAGAAGGACATCCTCCCACAAACCATAAGGTCCACATCCAAGTACACTCAGTGGCCAGTAACATTAGGTAGTAGGAGGCTAGGTTTTAGCTTTCCCAAGTTGTCTCTTAGGCGCTGTGAAGTTTGGCCAGGCCCCAGATGTTCCCATGAGCTCCTAAGGCTAAACCTCAGAAATAACCCAGGACTGTGGTCGGAGAGTTGATCAGTAAGGATGACATGGGGACAAAGTCGCCAAGGGCAGGAGGTTGGACCCACTGATCAGTAGCATATTAGAATCACAACCAGAATGCAATGGGTCTCAGAGCACTGCCTGAGGAGGGGTGGGGGTGGGGAGGCCCTCCTTCCTTTGAGACAGAACATCGAGGATTCCCTGCACACTTCAGGTCTCTGTGCAGCCTAAGGCAGAAGTTCCTGTTGCTAATCAGGAAGCATAGGAAGTTGATCCACACACCACACTGGCAGGGAGATAGAGGTTCCAAGAGTGTCCCAACCCCCGCCCCCCACCTGACAGGACTGAAGCTACCTGATACTCCCTGCGGGGTTATTTAAGGATGAGTCCCCTACACTTTGTACAATGTGCTCCTGGGAGTTATTCTGACGGGTGTACACTGCAGTGCTGACGATGCCTCAGATGAGGTCCATTCCTGTGCTTGGAAACCGGGACTCCCCAGTAGTCCAGTAAGAATGTGTCTGGTCTGAAGAAGGAAGCACTCCCTGGGGAACTCAGCCCTGCAGATAAGCCCACTGGCTGGAAACCAGAGTGTGTCCGTAAACAAATCGTCCGTATGATGTTCAACATTTTTGAACATTTCTCTTGGACTACAGAAACAGATGTATTTTGGGTATGGTTTAAAATTCTCCCCTCTCTTTATATTATAGTTTCTTTAGTGAATCCAAATGTTTCACAAAGTCTTTTGTAGGCAAAAAAAAAAAAAAAAGTACAAGATACTAAAGAAATAAAGAAAACTGTGGCCTGCCCCACATTTACCCAAGCACTAGAGCCCATGGGGAAGACACAACATCAACTACAAAATGTAAAACCAAATAGAGAGAGACTGACCCAGGATCTTGAGGCCAGTAGCCTCAGATCTGTGCCCACTGCACAGAGCTGGCAGTGGTTAAGTCAGCAGAGGACCACAGCAAGACGGGGGATCGTGTTAGCCCAGGTCTTCCGAGAGTAGATACCAAGACAGTCTTAGACCTGCAAGAAATATACTGGGGAACATCTATAAGAGCAAATGGGGAGGGAGGCTGGGAAACTTGGGATGTAGGTCTGATTCCCAGTGAAGGAAAAAAGGAAGGAAGGCTGAATGGAAATATCTTAGACCACAGTACAGTTCCAAAGAAAGTTCAGCAAGGCCATCATGGAGTCCTCAAGCCAATGTCACCATTAGAGAAGTCCTCTGTCTCCCAAGAATGGCCAGTCTTAGCATCCCTGATGCTCTCAATCACTAGCTGAGAGAGTACCCTTAGGAAACACAGCCTCAGCCATCACCAAAACAAATTTTCTCACACAGAAGCTCAGGCGTTGGGCCAAGTACACTCCCCATGGTTGGAGATGTGAAAGGTGCATTCACATGGCCACCACAAAGAAAGATCCCCTCTTTCCCAAAATACCATGGAAGGACCAGGAAGAATCCAAGACAAATAGTGACTGCATGCTCCATGCTCTCTTAATTTCCAACACCAAAAAAAATCTGTCCATAAAAACTTACTTAGAAAAAAGAAGCCTAGGGACGCCTGGGTGGCTCAGTTGGTTAAGCAGCTGCCTTCGGCTCGGGTCATGATCTCAGCGTCCTGGGATCAAGTCCCGCATCGGGCTCCTTGCTCGGCGGGGAGCCCGCTCCTCTCTCTACCTCTGCCTGCCTGCCTGCCTGCTTGTGTTCTCTCTCTGTTAAAATAAATAAATTAAAATCTTTAAAAAAAAAAGAAAAGAAAAGAAAAAAGAAGCCTAAATATTTCCCTAATGGGAAGCTATCTTTGCAATAGAAATTTCTCTGAATTAAAAAAAAAAAAAAAAAGCCCTCTGAATTCATTATTTCCTTTTTTCCCTTAACAAACCTAAGGAAGACTCTACAATTAGGATTAGCAAAGACCAGGGGCACCTGGGTGGCTCAGTGGGTTAAGCCTCTGCCTTCAGCTTAGGTCATGATCTCAGGGTCCTGGGATCAAGCCCCACATCAGGCTCTCTGCTAAGCAGAAAGCCTGCTTCCCCCTCTCTCTCTGCCTGCCTCTCTGCCTGCTTGTGATCTCTCCCTCGCTGTCAAATAAATAAATAAAATCTTAAAAAAAAAAAAAAAAGGATTAGCAAAGACCAGAAGGGAAAAATGTCAACTACAGGGGGGCAGCACTAGGTCAGGGAAGTAGGTGTCCCCAAAAGTCCCAGTGGGTGACCAACATACCGTGATAGAGAAAGATATGTGACCAGACTTCCCCTGAGCTAATTGGGAATTTTAACCTATGACTCATCCTGGGGTGGGGTCCGAAGCTGCAGGGGCCCACACCCCACGCCAGGCCGTATCATCGGCCAGATTGCACATTTCCTGAAAGTAATCAAGTCAGAAACTGGCTTCTTGGCAGTACCCCTGGTGGAAAAATGACTGCCAAAAACCAAAATGAGGATGAGTTCAACGATTTAATTCTGCATGGAAAACACAATCCGTTAAATGGGATCTGACAAGGCCTTAATCTCATCCATAGCTGAGGGCGTTGGCTCAATGCAGTTCTACCCTCTGCAACATATTCTTAGTAAGCTATGTATAGAATGAGGAACACTTTTGCCAAAGCCCAAATAAGTCCATTCTAAGTGGGAAGAGAAGCTCATCAAAACCCCAGGGATTCTCTGGGGACCAAGCATGCTATTCTTCCAAATGCAAAATTATCAAAACTCGGTAACTCAACCCATGTCCAGAGTCACACGGCTCAAGGGAAGTACCCGAGACGGCCCATGCACTGGACGGCTTCAGAATTCCTGCTAGCATGTAAGAAGGTCAGGCCGGGACAGCCTTGCACAGAAAGCACCCTCAGGGCTCCTGTTCCCAGCCTGCGGTTCACTACACAACCCAGTCACATAAGAAGGGGTCAAGGTTGGAGGATCAATCCACTGCTAACCAGAGTTTTGAAAACTGGGAGAGAAGGAATTAATGGTTGTCACATTCAATAGCCCTCTTAACCCTAGCAACGGTCCCTGAGTGTTATTTCAGTCTCCATGTGTAAAATGAGGAAACTGAGACTCAAATCGCATAGGTTAGAAGAACATTTGCAAACTCATATCTGTGACAGTCCAAAGCCCGGGCCCTTCCACAAAGAGGGTGGTCCTCAGAGCCTCACATCACTTGAGGGTTTGTTTGAAGTAAAGATTTCCAGGCTGCAACCCGGACCTACCGAATCCAGATCTGCATTTGATAGGATCCCTGAAGGAATTCATTCATAAAGTTTGAGAAGCACTGCCTTTAAAGGGGTCCTCTCCAAAAGCATGGGTGGATTAAAAACATAAATCTGGACTAGAAAAAGGATTTCGTGCAAAAGAACAGGGTAGGTCTCACAGGAGAAGCATCAAACTATATAACCCAACCACCACATCCAAATGAGAAGAACCGTCACACTGTCTTATTCACCAATGACAAACCCAGAAGCCAAGGTGATGTGGTAGAGAAGTCACAGCTCTGGAGCCAGGTGGGCTGGGCTGAAATTCCTAGCTCTGCCACCTGCTGAGTGACTCTGGGTGGGCTGTTTGGTCTCTCCGAACCTCAGTTTCCTGACCTGTACAACTGGGATTACAATACTCACTTTGCCCTGGTTTGGAGAGATCAAGGGAACAAATGAATGTCCAGTTCCTGGCCATAGCAGATGTTCAATAAACATTGGTTTCTTTGCTTCCCTGTGCAACCTGGACTGGGTCTCACCTTTGCAAACGTGCACACTAGAGGCTGGGGAGAGAAAAGGGGGCCGGCAGCCAGCTCTTTCCTGTTCGCTGGGCCCTCGGAGTCCTGCCACAAATCAGACTGGTGGCAGGGCTTGTCTCTCTTTCTCAAGCTCCAGATTCAGTTTTCTCTCTCCTCTCATTTAAGAAAAACCTGAGCAGAACAACAAACTCAAAGAGACAGGTTGTGAGGAAGAAGGAAAACAGGCATCCGAGGTGTATAATTCCCAGGAGTGTCTACTTTCTGGTCAATGACCATCCCTTTTTTTTTTTTTTTTTTTTAGTTAAGGTTCCCACCTTCTTCTTTTCCAAAATCTCAGGTCTTTTTTTTTTTTTTTAAGATTTTTAATTTTATTTATTTATTTGAGAGAGAGAGAGAGAAAGAGCATGAGAGGGGAGAAGGTCAGAGGGAGAAGCAGACTCCCTGTGGAGCTGGGAGCCCAATGTGGGACTCGATCCCAGGACTCCGGGACCATGACCCGAGCCGAAGGCAGTTGCCTAACCAACTGAGCCACCTAGGTGTCCCAAAATCTCAGGTCTTAAAAGCAGATTTTCATGCCAGAAGCTTAGCAAAATCTCAGAGCCCATAATGTCTGCATCTGGAGCCACAAAAACCCAAGTCTGATCCTATTTACTCTGTGCGTATACGCTCAAAGGCATAGAAGGTTTCCAGTGAGAGCTGCGTAGAAAGAGATTTTAGTATCTAGATGCCAGATACTATGCTTGTGCTTGTCTTTCACTTATATTACTTCCTTTAATCCCTCTCACCAATCCTGGGAAGTGGGCACCTTTCTCCCTATTTCAAAGATGAAGAAACTGAGGCCAGATGAGATCACTGACCTGCTCCAATTAACACAGCAAAATAATTCAGAGTTCCAAGGAATATTCAATATCATCTGGTCCCGTAATTCGCTAAGCATGGTCCCTGGACCAGCAGCATCAGCACAACCTTGTGAGAAAGGCACACTCCAGGACTAACCCCACCCAGACCTGAGGGGGGAGTCCAACAATCTGTTTTCACAACCCACCAAGTGACTGTGAGGCACACGCATATTTGAGACCCACTGCCCTTGTCTGCCCTCAGATGTGACAGTTAAGACAATGGAGACTCAAAGAGATGAAGCAATTTGCCTTGGTAAGCAAATCAAGACTAAAGCCCAGTACAGCCCCTTTCAGGAGGTGAATATCCTGGGTAGCTTAGAATATCCTTTTCGGGAGGAGGAGACTGAAGTCCATAGTGGAACCACACAGAACTGTGCTAGCTGTCAGCGATACTGGCTGGGATTTGAACCTGGATGATAATGAGGAGCCCCTTTCCCTTCATGCACTGGTCTCTCTCAAGACTCTGCCGAACTATCTGCTCTGAGACCTAGAACATTTGCCTCATCACCGCTGCCCAGCAAAGAGGAGGACTGGAGGGGAGCATGCCGAGGAACGCATTCAGAATTGAGATGGCATTTACACACACCTCAACCGCTGACTGATAAGCCTTGGGGGATCGAGGCAGTGTCTCTCATTTTCTAAAATCGTTATTTCTAAATCTGTGTGTCAAGTTCTCAGTTTCTGCTACACCCCCCTTCATTATTGCTAACTGACATAAACAGAGTACTGGCCTCCGGGGGCAGTTTGGTTGAAAGAGGAGTGTCCTGAAGCCACATTTGCATCACAAGCATTTTTTTTAAAGAAGTTTATTTACTTATCTTTTAAGTAACCTCTACGCCCAACATGGGGCTCCAACCAATGACCCCAAGATCAAGAGTTGCATGCTCCTCTGACTGAGCCAGCCAGGTGCCCCCACAGGAACGCTTTTCATGAGTGTTTATAGATGACACATTTATTTGGGGTGGGATTCCAAGGGCTGCCGAAGCCTAAGTAGGACCTAAAATCTACCCAAGCCACTCCTGGCTTATGCTTCATTGATGACCGGCAACTGGCAAGCAATTGTCCTTATTAGTTTGTGTTTGAACTCAATCAGAACTATTCTGAACTCAATCAGAGCTCTACCTTTCTGGGCCATTTTCTCCATTTCTAAAACAGGCATCATCTTAGGGTTGTTAGGGTCATGCCTGGGAATATAAAGTAGCCTATTGTTATTATTGTTGCAATACAAAGCCTGGGGGACACTGAAACATACAAACTTTTAAAGCTTTTTTTAAAAACACCTACCATTTATACATTTATAAACACTTCCTGTCTTTGGAAATAGAGAATAGAATTTACCCTTAGGGCAGGCTGTCTCTTTGATCTAGAAGGAATTACCTGAATGGAAATACTATACATAAATACAAGTATGCATTCTTTGTCCTGAGAGTGGCTTATATATAATTGTCTCCGCATACTTGCAGAGAGCTAGAAAGGATTTCTAGGGAAAGTGATATGAAACAACTGACCCCTCCTTTTAAGGATCAACATCATTAGAATCCGTCTGAGAAACTGTGATGGTGCTAACCGAGGCCAGGTGTCAGGAAAGGACGAGAGAAACCAGCTGAGGGGGGGGCGGGCATCACAAGAAAAGAGATCTGAACTGGACACAGACCTAGAACTTCACTGAGGTCAGAAAGTCCACCGTCAGTGTGGGACCGCATTGCCCTGGCAGGTGGCGGGAGACAGAGAGGCTAAGGGCTGAGTTTGTAACCACTGTTGGTTAAGCCTGGAGTCCCTGGATACAGTTAGGGAGACAAACCCCCAAGAAAAGACTAGACTTCCTGATAATCTGGGACATTGGGCTTACCGTCATTGCAGTTTGGATCTTATTTAGTAATAAAAGCTGATGACCCTATTTCATGGCCCAGGATTCCTAATGTTCCGCAAGTGGGAGCAAGGAGAAATAGAGGGGAGCACCCAAAGTTGCCACTATGTTGCTCAGTGGTAACAATCTTACAGAGTAGCTATGAGGACAGACAATTGATGAGAACCATGTGATCCTCCTCAGCAAACAAGACCCTTCATAACTGAGAAAGAAGGGATATTAACAATCACATGCCCAGATGCCTTAACTGTGTATACAGTGTGCATAAATGTATATATGTGCACCCGTGTGCATGCACACACACACACACACACACACACACACACGGGCTGAGCAGCTCTGACTTCTCAGAGTCAGAAAGAAGAACCCAAGGTTTCACCCTCAGTAGAGGTACCACTGTACTGCTTAGTAAAAGGAGTTATCTCAGGGACTGAGAGTACTGATCATTGATGCACCCCTGAAATTTAAAAATGTGCCAGTATAACACACCAATCGTCCTAGATTTCCCAGAGTCACTGACATTGGGAAGTCAGCAAGTCTCACATTTTTTTTTCACTCGAGTTAAGTGTGAAATGGGGGAGTGGAGAAGTAAGAGAGAACACACATTAAGTGATACATTCCTATCAGCCTTATTTAAAATCCAGCGACGACTCATTTCTTGGCAATCAAAAAGCACAGAGAAAACAAGTGGCATTATTACACAGGGAACTTGTGTAATAATTGATTCTGCTCTAATTTATTTCTTGATAAATAAACTGTTCCTACATGTTAGTACTTTGCTTATGATAATTTATGTCCATCAAATCCCACAATTGATGTGATCACCACAGTTAAGGAAAACTAAATTAGAGGATATTGACCCCCTAACATTGCCATGGAAATCACCTACCTTCTACAGAAGAGAGGATGGTACCAGAAAAACATCCAGTTGTATTAAAGAAACAAATAAATGAATAACCAATGCCAACAGATTTCTAGCTTCAGTTGCTGAAGGGTTGGTATATTTACACCTGCCACATTTTTCTTACTGAACCAAGTGTTACAAAGCACCAAAAACAAGTCCCGACCTTAACAAACATAACTGAATCTTTTTTCTGGAACCCAGACATTGATACATAACACAACTAGCAGATCAAATGAAGTTCGTGGCCATCAGTACATTTTCCCTATTAAAGAGCACTGAATGCCAAGAGAAGAGATGCTGGTGATAAAATTGGCAAGCAAATGAAATGTTCTGTTGATGAGAATGCCTCTTTAGCTACTCATTGAAGAGGACGGCGAACCTGGCCTGGCCTGGAAGGAGCAGCTAGAAGAAGACAGCAGGTGAAGGGGTGGACTCGACCAGAGACAGCCCAAAATGAGAACACACAGCCCAAGAAAGCCATTCGCCCTTCCCTCTCCCACAACAGTCACGAATCACAGGTTCATGGAAGTTGCTTCTCTCTACCTGAGTGGGTTTTACTTTATGTAAAACCTCACAATGCAGTAGCCAAACCTTTAGTAGGAAAACGAAAAGCATTTGCTTTGCAATTCTTGCCCCACCACTGCATCAGTCGCATTACATAAAGAAATCCGAACGCCTATTCATCACTGCTTCTCAGAGCTCATCTATAATTCAGTCTACACTAAGCAGCGTCATACAATGAAATGGCTTTTACTGAGCAATTACACACATCACCTGGATGCCAGAGAGAGCACATTTTTCATGGATGCCAAGAGTTGTCTGAGTTGCTTGTGGGAGGAGAAAAAGCGAGGTTTCTATGTTCTACTAGCCATGTGGAGAGTATGAAAGCCTTTATTTCCATTATAATGGAAATAAAAGTGAAAGACATAAAACTAGGGTGACGGGGGGAACGAGGGGAGGAAGGCAGGCTGGCCAAAAAAAAAAAAAAATTCAACCTTAATTTCCGATACCAGCCCCGCTGTGTATTTCAAAAGTGCACTTGAAAGACCCATTCAGGGGAAGAAATCACTTTTACACACCACGTCCCATACTCAGATTGATTCCTCTTGGACTCGGTGGAAAGGTAAGTGCCTGAGTCATGAGGAAGTA
The DNA here is from genome assembly GCA_028533885.1 of Nasua narica. NCBI lineage: Eukaryota > Metazoa > Chordata > Mammalia > Carnivora > Procyonidae > Nasua > Nasua narica. The sequence goes on from CM052806.1 coordinate 53,371,694, forward strand.
GAGTCCAGCATAGGAAGGAAGCGCAAGAGGTCTCTACAGAAGACGGAAGACCAAAAGATGAACAGGAACAGGGTCAGCAGCCACCTGGGAAAGCACACGGGAAGATCCGCAGCTCCCTTCAGGAAGCAGCAGCTCTGACATCTTACTAGAAACCTTTCCCCAGCCGGAGACTGTAAAGGCACGGGGCTGAATTCATTCCCACACAAGCTTCTTCTCTGTGCACTCCTCTCCATGCGTCATCCTCCTTTGAAGCAAAAGACTCATTAATCCAATTCCAATTGCCAACATCAGTAAATCCTTCGCCTCAGCACTTAAATGCCAATACCAATTAAATACCGACAGCAACTTAACTACTGATAGCATCTTCACGACATTCAGGAAATCCAGCCAGAAGTCCAGCCAGCATTCATCCAACACTCCTTCATCAATTCTAATTTACTCGGTGCAGAGAAATGAGGTAATTTGCTGGCCATGCTGACGACGCACCCCACTGGATTGAAATAACTCTGCGGCAAATAAGAAGGAACAAATTGACTGCAAGCCACCAAACCTGAAGGATGTCTTCACCAAGGCTTCTGGGCTATCAAGCTGAGGCAATTCATCAGCTAGGATCTCTTCTGGTGGTCGGGGGTCATGGACAATCGTTGGCCGTGGCTTTTCCTTGGCGTTCCCCGTGAGCCCGTCGATGAGGGAGTTCCACAGACAGTTCTGTGACTTAGACCCTGAAGTATGAGGGGAGAAAGGTGTGCAGTCAATTACCAACCAACAACGTGTCCTACCTTGTCCAACTTGGGATTTTCAAAAGCTAAGCTGGGAAACTTATATATTTCTCATGATCTCCACCATCATCTGAGGGTTCCAAAAGATACTGGTCAGGCAACTTACGGAGCAACCGGGAAGTTTTAAATTTAAATGCAGAAAATAGGGTAACATGCTGAATATTTTGACCTGTAGCTAAGTATTAAGGATATCTATCTTGTCTCATTTCAGGGGCAATCAACTCCAACTCCTGGTAGAGCTCAGACATTTACATAATATTTATTCAGCAGTTGGAAGTATACAAAGGTCTGCCGTTTTAGAGAAGACGAAGGCTGTTCAGACACACGTGTCCCTTATGAAATCAGCATGTGCAAGGACGAAGTTTCAAGACTCCATTCTGTAGAGACATCCACCCCAAACAGGGCTCCACCTCTAAAACCCGGAGCTCACTCGAGGCAGTTTCAGTCTCTAGAAGATCAAGACCCAAGGAAATTACACCGCATGTTTACTGATATTCTACCCAACAAACACTTCAAACATATGAGATGAACATTAAAGGCAAACATGAAGTGGTAACAGTGTCACAAAATAGGACCTGATCAGCCAGGCACTCAAGGGCAACATCGACGGGGATAAGTTACAGTGATATCATGTACCCTTGACATGATGTGACGAGAATGGCACTTCACCTCTGTGGTCTTTCTTCCCAAAACGGACAGCCCGTGCATGAAGCATATCCCTAGCTTCTGTCAACCGGACACTTTAAAGTCTGTCCTACTCGCATATCCCAGCCATGTCTTCTTCTGGACAAGTCAGTAATGCCTCGGAGTCACTTTGCTTTTCAAATACAAACCAACCAAACCAGGGTCCACCCCCACAATACCCCTTCCTGAGCTTTTGCACTCTGGGCCACCATTCACTTGCCCCACTCACCCCAGGGCAACTAGGGAGCCCCTATGCTCCAGGGCCCACTGAAATCACTCAAACCAGCCAATCCTACGGCTGCTTACCCTGCCTTGCCCGATAATCCCTACAGAAGCCACAATAAAGTCACTTGCCCACAGTGTCCTCCACCCCAGTTCTGCCTTATAACTGATCCCAGTGCTCTTCCACACGGCCTCCACGGCGAGACATGTACCCCCTCTTTGAGGACCTGCAAGTACTACAAAACTATCTTTTCAATGGCAGTCATCTCCAGATCTGTTGGCCCTGCCATATCTAAAATAGTATAAAAATCTATCCAAATACCCAGTCTAGTCATGGGGAAAACAGCAGACAAACCCCAAATGCAGGACATTCTCATGAACACCTGACCAATACTCCTCGAAACTGTTGAGGTTATCAAAGAACAATGAAAGTTCGAGAAAGTATCAGAGTCCAGAGGAGCCTTAGAAGACATGATGACTAAACGGAATGTGGTGTCCTGGTGCGATCGTGAAACGTAAAATGACATTAGGTAAAAACTAAGGAAATCTGAAAGAACTAGGTACTTTAGTTAAGTATAATTCATAATAATTCATCACTCTTAGTTCATTAATTATGACAAATTACCTATTAAAATGAGATTAGTAATAGGGGAAATTGGGAACTGGGTATCTGGGAACTCTCAATCCTACCTCTGCAAATTTTCCATAAACCTAAAGCTGTTCTGAAATAAAAAGTTATTTGGGGCGCCTGGATGGTTCAGTCATTAAGCATCTGTCTTTGGCTCAGGTCATGATCCCAGGGTCCTGGGATCGAGCCCTGCATCATCAGGCTTTCTGCTCAGTGGGGAGCCTGCTTCTCTTTTTCCTCTGCCTGCCACTCTGCCTGCCGCTCTGCCTGCTTGTGCTCTCAATCTCTCTCTGATAAATAAAATCTTAAAATAAATAAATAAATAAAATAAAGTATTATAAAAATACAAATAGATAAATAATATAAAAATAGCTCTTATAAAAGAAGTCCATAAGCAAAAAAAAAAAAAAAAAAAAATTTAAGTGGAGCCTGAGAGTATTACTATTGCTATCATCCAATTACCATTGGCTTGTGCTTATTATCCTCTTCCCAAAGGAAAGAAAGCTTTTATCCTTGCACAAAGATACCATTGGGTTGTGAAGTCATGCACCCATGGAGCTCTGTCCATCCAGAAGAGGTTGGCTTTTTCTACCCCACCCATGCAGAGAAGGAGGACTTTTTCTAATTTACATAATGGCTCTTTATGGAGTTTGAGGGGGCGTGCAAAGAGGAGTAAAAGCCACTCCCCACTAATGCATATGCATGTAATAGGTGGGTAGAGAATAAATCCGTAAGCATATGGGGATGCCTCCCCAGGACCCTAACCAGCTACCTGTAGCCTACAACAAAAGAAATCACCTGAAGGACAGCTTTGCCATTAAGGTCAAAAGAACTTCATACCCAAAGGGAGTATCTCACAAAGATCTCCGAACCTTCACTAAGGACACATCTGGGTCAGCAAACAACTCTTTCAATGACCATGGCTATGTCTGCTCCCCTTGGGATGTCCCACATCCAAACTGCTTTTGTATCAATCAAGAGAAAATGAAAGCACACTAGTGCCAGGCAACAGATGCCTCCAAGTCCTGAAATGCAAGACAGTGTTTCTGAAGTCTTAAACCGACATCTTAATAAGATCTGGTCTATTAATGAAGGTCTGGTTCTTTGTCAGTAAAGGTCTGTTCTATGTTAGCTAAGGTCTGGTTCTAGGAGGAAGAACAACAGCAGCAACCTGTTTTCTTAAATTTGATCTAAATGAAGTCCTTACAATAAACTCCCTGACCATTTCCCTTCATTCTTTTATTTATTCATTCAATATGGACATATTTAATTCCCTCAGTATGCCAGGTTCCATTCTGGGCCACAGAAATAGAAAGATGAACCCATAACCAATCACAATAAATGGGCAATGCACCATAACAAAGGGCAAATGAAGTGCTCTCGGAGACAGAGGAGGGCTCACCCACTCTGCTTCAGGGCTCAGGGGAAAGCTACACAGAGAACATTACATCGGATAGGGATCTAAAGCAGAAACAGATCTTCAGCAGGTGAAAAAACAGAGAAAAGAACGTTCCAAGTGCAAACAGTATGTGCAAAGACCCAGAGGATAACAAAGTAGCTTGTAAAGGCTGGAGCAAAGTGAGAGGGGACAGTGACCAGAGAAAAGGTCAAAGGCTGGTTGAACAACTTAGCTGTAAAGTATCTTGAATAAAATGCTAGTCATTTATAAAGTCTTCTTTAGACAAAAAAGAATGAAGGCCCTATCTGTGTTTGAGAAAGGAGACTGGCATGCTACAAAGCAGTGAATTTGTGAGGAATAGCATGGTAATATTAAAGAGTCCATGAATCTGTCTTATCTGTAAATGAAGTAAGGTCTTACACATACTTATGACTAATTTTTAAGTATATATAGATGTGATTAATAAATTACAAATTCATGTAAAAGCACTAACCAATTCATAATAGCTTTTCACCATTTTCTCAGTGAGTGAATCAAAAGGGTCATGGGACCTAAGCTCTCTCTCCATTAGGAGTCTCAAATGGAAATTGTTCTTGGTCTCTGGTTTAATTCCACTGTTGTCTGAGAACAGACACTACATGATTTCTATTCTTTTTTTTTTTTTTTTTTTTTATTAGAGAGAAAGACTGAGAATGAGAGGAGAGAAGGTCAGAGGGAGAAGCAGACTTCCCGCAGAGCCGGGAGTCCGATATGGGACTCGATCCCGGGACTCCGGGATCATGACCTGAGCCGAAGGCAGTCGCTTAACCAACTGAGCCACCCAGGCGCCCCCATGATTTCTATTCTTTTTAATTTTTGTTAAGATGTGTTTTAGGACCCAGAAGTGGTGTATCTTGCTGCTGTTGGAGGAAACAGACTTAGATATTGATTATATCCAGTTGATTGATGGTGCAGGCTTTTTTTTCCCTTTTTAAATAAGTTTTATGTCATTCATTAAAACAGCATCTATATACATAAAGAGTGCTATATACATACAAGAGTTAGTATATATTCAGTATACAGCTCATTCTTGATGCACGTAAGGAATCCCAGACCCCTTGCTATATATAACCTTATGGTATATTCCTCCTCACTACCCTATCCTAGAGATAAGGAAGTCCTTCTAAAGATTTATGATGATATTTTGGAAAAAATATTTCCAACTATTTTTCCTAATTAGCATCTGAACAACTATCCATTTATAAGTATTCCTATTAAAATTGATTGGTGATGAAAATTTTAGAGTGTAAAAAAAAACCTGATTTTTATTTATAGCAACTTTTTGATAAATAAATCTTTGTGTTTGTTTCTAAGGGGAGGTTTCAGATTTTTTATTAGATTTTCAAAGGGGTCCATACTCAATACAGAAAGATAAATGCTCCTGATTTAGAGACAGATTTTCAATTCCACCAGACTGATGGTGTGGTAAGTCCAATTACGTTCTTGCTGATTTTCTGTCTGCTGAATCTGTCCATTTCTGAGAAAAGGGTGTAAAATAAAGTCTTCATCTATGATAGTGAATTCACCTATTTCTTTTTGCAATTCTAAGAGTTTTTGCCTCATATAGTTTGACATACTGTTGTTAGGCACAGACACATTAAGGATTGTTAGGTCTTCTTGGAGAATTTACCCCTCTATCATTAGCAATTCCCTCTTATCCCCGATAGCTTTCCTTGTTTGAAGTCTGCTCTGTTTGAAATTAATATAGTTATTACTGCTGCATATTTCTCTCCACCAATTTACTTTTAATCTATATGAGTTTTTATATTTTTTTAATTTATTTTTTCAGTGTTCCAAGATTCATTGTTTATGCACCACACTCAGTGCTCCATGCAATACATGCCCTCCTTAATACCCACCACCAGACTCTCCCATCCCCCCACCTCCCCCAAAACCCTATGTGTTTCTCAGAGTCCACAGTCTCCCATGCTTTGTCAACCCCTCTGATTTCCCCCAATTCACTTTTTCATTCCGTCTCCTAATGTCCTCCATGTTATTCGTTATGTTCCGCAAGTAAGTGAAACCATATGATAATTGACTTTCTCTGCTTGACTTATTTCATTCAGCGTAATCTCCTCCAGTCCCATCCATGTTGATACAAAAGTTGGGTATTCATCCTTTCTGATGGCTGTGTAATATTCCATTTATATATGGACCATATCTTCTTTATCCATTTGTCTGTTGAAGGGCATCTTGGCTCTTTCCACAGTTTGGCGATGGTGGCCATTGCTGCTATGAACATTGGGGTACAGATGGCCCTTCTTTTCGCTACATCTGTATCTTTGGGGTAAATACCCAGTAGTGCAATTGCAGGGTCATAGGGTAGCTCTATTATTAATTTTTTGAGGAATCTCCACACTGTTTTCCAAAGTGGCTGCACCACCTTCATTCCCACCAATAGTGTATGAGGGTTCCCCTTTCTCTACATCCTCTCCAAAACTTGTTGCTTCCTGTCTTGGCCATTCTAACTGGTGTAAGGTGGTATCTCAATGTGGTTTTGACTTGAATTTCCCTGATGGTTAATGATAATGAACATTTTTTCATGTGTGTTAGCCATTTGTATGTCTTCTTTGGAGAAGTGTCTGTTCACATCTTCTGCTCATTTTTTGACATGATTATCTGTTTTCTGAGTGTTGAGATTGAGGAGTTCTTTATAGATCTTAGATATCAGACCTTTGTCTGTAGTGTCATTTGCGAATATCTTCTCCCATTCCATGGGTTGCTTCTTTGTTTTGTTGACTGTTTCCTTTGCTGTGCAGAAGCTTTTTATCTTGATGAAATCCCAAACGTTTATTTTCACTTTTGTTTCCTTTGCCTTTGGAGATATTTTTATATTTAAAGTGGGTTTCTTATAGGCAATTATAGCTGGTTCTTATTTTCTGATCCACTCTGACAATCTCTGTCATTTAACTGGTGCATTTAGATCATTGACTTTCAAATGATTTTCATCATAATTGGATTAATATCTACCATCTTCATTGCTGCTTTCTATTTGTTGCTCTTGTTTTTTGTTCCTATTTTTGTCTTCCATGGTTTTTCTGCCTTGTGTCATTTTAATTGAGGATCTTACATGATTCCATTTTCTCTCTTTCTTAGCATATTGGTTATAGTTGTTTTCTTATTTTTATTTTTATTTTTTGGTGGTCTCCCTAGAGTTCATAACATACATTTACAGCTAGTACAAGTCCACTTCCAAATACCACCATACCACTTCCTGCATAGTGTTAGTACCTTATAATAACAAAATAATCCTAATTCCTCCCTCCTGTCCCTTGTATCGTAGCTGTCAAATCTTCAGAAGAACCGTGAATGATGCTTAGAATTATCCTCCTGAGGAATGGAAGAAGGAACATTTGTATGCAAACTCTACTCCCAGGGACAAGCAAAACCGCACAGGATATTAATTCCCTGGGCTTTCTGGGTCGACTATGCATGACTGTGGGACAATTCTCACATCATCAGAGAATCCCCAGGACATAAATCAAAAGAAAATAGTACAGCTAGAGCTCAAAAAGTGGGCCAAGAGGATGTGAAGCTGGGTTCAAGAGGAACCCAATGCATAGAGTTCCCACACAATTTTTGTATCCTAGAAAATACAACCAGAATCCCATCTGCTACTCATTCCTGCCTTAGAAGGATCACAACAGCTCCTTGCCATGACTCTTCCCAAGGCAATATGATGTGGGCCTTTTGGAGTTGAACTCTGAGAGCAGGAAAGAACTCTTCCTTTGAGCCTCCATAAATATGGGCAGAGCACCCTTGAGGGACACTGGAATGGTCTGCTCTGACAAAATGAAAAATAAAAATTCCCCTGCTCTGATTCATTTTAAGCTGATTTTGAAGCCATGAAATGTTCCTGACTAAATAGAAGCAAAAATATGGAAACAGATAGAGTCACACAGGTCTCTCTCAATAATATCAAAAACCCCATGAGGGAAATCATAGATAAACTAAGCCTTCAGGGTACCAAAAATAATGTGGCTCAGGTGCAGGAGATGAGCAATTCCATTCAGCCCACTCCATGTCATCTGCTTCTGCCTACCCCCCTCCCCTCCCCACCCCGGCTTTCCTGTCTCCCTTGACTTGTTCCTGACGCTCATTTGAAGCTTATTACATTCTCCTCTTCTGTTATTTCCCCTCTGTTTTTGCGATAAATCCTCTCCCTTCTCACAAAGACAACTTTTTGTGTACCCCAGGAAACCTCTAGATTGATTCTAAATCATCCCGACTCATAAACTCTGGTGGCAACATCTGTACCACTGAGCTTATCAAGAGAACAAGATGTAACAAACATTGTTCAGGAGTTACTATGTGCTAGACATTGTAAAGAGGTCTTCACCTGTGTTACCTTATTCAATTGTCAAATCAACCCTTCAAAGTAAATATTATTGAAATATTACTGAACACTAGGACATTAAGATTCCAAGAGATCAAATAACCTACACCACAGAGTTAGAAAACAACAGATTGCTTCGACCCAAAATTCTCATTCTCCTAATCTAAGGCTCCAGGTGATCCAGCACACTGTTTGTACTTTATTTATGAGCAAATAAACGGATGTATTATGTAGATCAAGCAAAATATTCCACATTCGTTATTCTGAAACAAACATTCTTTTACAAAAGAAATAAGATACACTTGATCTGCAACTAAGGAGAGCCTTGAGGTTGCTTCCTCTCTTCCATGAAGCTGTTTGCACCTTCCTTTAAAGAAGAAGTTTGGGCTGCAGGGGGAGATGAATAATGCAAGGTAAGTTTAATGGGTTGAGAAAAGACTTCTTAAGAAAGCAAGAAAATGAGATGAGAAGGATCTAAATCAGAAATAGCTACAGATTCATTGTAGAAGTGAATTCATTAGAAGTGTGTCTAATGGTGGCAGTCTGATAAAGTGCTGGCAGGAGGAGTCCAAGGTGATGTGGTTAGTAATTCTGCTTAAATCTGACAAGTGACTTATCAACTCGGTTCCTGATTTAAAAAAAAAAAATACACAAAGATTATGCTGGCCAAAGGCTGAGAAATTAGAGTCCTGCAAAAGCACAGAGGAAAGAGAGTTAAATCTCCAAAAAGGTGAAAAAAAATTCTTAGAAACCATCAATGATTCTCAAAATATCTGTGACATGGGTTCGTAGGTATACTTTCCTTCTGAGAGGATAAGTGTCCTAAAATTCCCATCAGGTAGGAAAATTGGGGCTGGAGCACAGAGGTCATAAATGAACCTAATAAAACCCAGATGAGAAGTTTTATGCTCACTAAAAACAATGACAGTGCAAAAAATAAGGTATCGATAAAGACTTGAATACCTTTAAATCAGTCACAGAGGCACTGTTCTCTTACTTTTAACATACTAATTCTTGATTCTGAAAACTTTTCCAGAGATTTTGTATCCTGCAACTTCAAAACGATTTTAAATTTAACTCTATTTCTAATATCACACACACCAGAGTGAGGGATTCTCCTCTATCAAAATATAAGAATACAACTTGATTTGTAATGACATATTCTAAATTCTCAAATATGTTAGGGTTTATTTCTGAGTTATACCGTTAGATTAACTTGCTTTTTTAATGACTAGATCACATTACTTTACTTATCTATTACTTATCCGCTAGATTCCTCCACTGGCTTCAGTGATTAGTCAAGGAGTGGTTATACAACCCAAGCTTGGATAATCACAGATCTTCCATATTTTCCACACTGAAACTAAAAGAAAGTACGTTTTCTTAGTAGGTTGCTAGTGCAAGCTACTACATCCCAATAACTAAATAAGCCTAAGAAAATGAAGCTACGACCCGAAGGAAATCAGAAAAAAAGAATCCTGAGGGGGACATGGCCCTGGTTGTAATTCCTCCTATCTCCAGACTTAACAGCTCTTCACAGGTCTGTGAACTACTACAGTAACCTTCCAACAATCCCACTCTGAGCTTAAGAGGGTTTGTATTGGGTTCCTGTCACCTACCAACAAAAAGGTCTTCCCATGTATTCAAGGTTTTTAATTCCATCAGTAAAATTTAGTTTTTCTTGATTCTGGAAATTCATAATAGTTGGTATTTTGGTTTTTGGTTTTTTTTCTGGACAGTGTATTTATTTGCCCACTCCTGTTCAGAGAGTACATTTTTAGATTACAGTTTCTAAATTGTTTTTGCTCCCTCCCTTCCTCCCTCTCTCTCTCCCCCTCTCCTTTGACCTACTGATGTGTTGTATTGATAGCAAAATGGAAAAACAAACAAACAAACTTATTTTCCAGATGGAATCAAGTTTACTCTGATGAATTTTGTTGGAAAAATAATTTCATAAAACAAGGGGCTGGGGGAGGTGAGTAGGTGAAAAGCCTTAAAGGTATGGATTGAAAAGACACAACAAAGAAAGAGTTTCACTATTCTGCCTATAAAATGAAGAGAATTTAGAGGCGAGCAAGAACAGAAAAGAAAGAAAATGAAGTAGGGGAGAGAGAGAGGGAGGGAGAGGAAATAATACACAATCATGTCAATAGATGATAAAGCCATCATCACTGATTTTTTTTTTTTATTTTTTGGGATAGACATTCACAAACTCAATTATAAAAGGGAAATTTATAATAAGGCTACAATAGAAACTTTCCAGCAGGATAGCTCCAAGCTGGAACCACACTTGACAGCAATAACTGCGGTACCTTCAAATAACATATAAATCTGATATCCACGTTTAAGTTAAATGCTGGGTGGAACTACAATGTAATCACCTCTCCAGAGCAGTAAAAAAGTCTTGCTCACTTGTTGCTGTATGAAAGTGATACTGGGGAGAGGATTCGAAAATTATGAAGACTAGGCTGTGTCTTATCTTTTGTTTGTTGTCTGGAAAAAAAGTAATCAACATCTACAAAACAAAAAGTATAGGAAAAAATTCAACAGACCCAGGAAATGATAGTGACAAGTAATGAGAAGAAACCTGGAAAACCCCTGAAAAATTCACTGATTGAATTTTAGTAATTAAAACTGGATGTGGGACGCAGCTTAAAGGTCTTAAAGGGCATGTCTATATGACATCTGGATTATACACTAAAACACTTAATAATAGTAAAGCCACTTTGCAGTACTCAAATAAATTCTATTTGGTCATGTTGTATATTTATACATTTGCATTGCTAGAATTCTATTTTAAGCTTTTTGCAATTATCTTCATAAAGATTAGCCTTTACTTTCTTCTTCTATGTCGCTGTCATCATAGGAATAACCTATTCCCTGATATGTGAATATAATTGCCCATAAAACTCTTGAGATCCAAAGTATTTTTAGCCAAGTAATTATTTCACAATTTTTTCAACATCATCACATGCTATTGCTGAATTCCAGGTATCTACTTCTTTTGGAGTATTTTCCTTTAAAAATTGTCATTCTTTAGAGATACTCAAATTCCTTAGCATAGATTTCTATGCATTTTCTATATTATCCTTCATCTATACACTGAGAGTTTGAATATTTATTTATTTCCTTCTCTGATTACTTGTTAGAGCTGTGTTATCCAATAGGGTAGTCATTAGTCTATGTAGCAATTTAAATTTAAATTAATTAAAAAGAAGACTTGCAAATGTTCAACGGGTCCATGCAAAGATGCTCAACATCACTAATCAGTGAAATGCAAAGGAAAACCACAATGAGATATCACCTCACACATGTCACTATCCAAAAGGTAAGAGATAATAAGTGTTGGCAAGTATGTGGAGAAAAGGGAACCCTTGTGCACTGTTGGTGGGAATGTACATTGGTGAAGCCACTGTGGAAAACAGTATGGAGGTTCCTCAAAATATTAAAAATAGAACTACCGTATAATCCAGGAAATTCACTTCTAGGCATTTGTGGGTTTTTTCTTTCCAATTTTGTTTTTTTAATTGTGTTATTTTAGTCACCATAAAATACATCATTAGTTTTTGATGCAGTGTTCCAAGATTCATTGTTTATGTACAATACCCAGTGCTCCATGCAACACGTGCCCTCCTCAATACCCACCACCAGGCTCACCTCATCCCCCCATCCCCCTCCCCTCCAAAACCCTCAGTTTGTTTCTCAGAGTCCACAGTCTTCATGGTTCATCTCCCCCTCCGATTTCCCCCAATTCACTTTTCCTTTCCTTCTCTTAATGTCCTCCATGTTATTCCTTATGCTCTACAAGTAAGTGAAACCATATGATAATTGACTTTCTCTGCTTGACTTATTTCACTCAGCATAATCTCCTCCAGTCCCATCCATGCTGATGCAAAAGTTGGGTATTCATCCTTTCTGATGGCTGAGTAATATTCCATTGTATATATGGACCACATCTTCTTTATCCATTTGTCTGTTGAAGGGCATCTTGGCTCTTTCCACAGTTTGGCGATTGTGGCCATTGCTGCTATGAACATTGGGGTACATGTGGCCTTTCTTTTTGCTACATCTGTATCTTTGTGGTAAATACCCAGTAGTGCAATTGCTTTCAGGCATTTGTCTGAAGAAAATGATGACAATAATTTGAAAAGATATACATACCCCATGTTTTCTTTTAAGTCAATAAATCCAAACTAGTATCATTTTAACATGTAATCAATATAAAAATATTAATGAAGTTTTGTATTATTCCTTTTTTCCAAAACCCAGTGGATATTTTACACTTATATCACATCTCAGTTAGCACTAGCCACATTTCAAGTGCTCTGGAGTTACGTTACATGGGGCAGTCAGTTCTACAGAATTTATTTTGATTCATGTTTAAATTGCTTGAAGTACACCCTCAAATAATTCTTTCCCAGAATGACATGGTTAATGAGATAAATACACATGAGCAACAACTTAAGTAGAGATTTACTGAATTTAGATTAAACTCAACATATTTCTTAATTATCTTCTGCTGTTTATGCACTATAGAAGGGAATTAGGAGCCAAGTCTGATAGTTTTTCTTTCTTTTGTAGGCAAACATTTTTTCTTTATCTTTGAATTTCAAACATTTTGCTAGCATATTTATAATTGTGAGTTATTTTTACTGATTTTTAAATTTATTTTTCTGGAACACAATGAGCCCTTTCAATATGGAAACTCAAGCCCTACTTTCTTCCATTCAGGCAAATTGCCTTCAACTTTATCTTTGATTACTACTTCTGTTCCAATTATTTTGTTTAGCTTTAGTCTCAGGACATCGATGATTCATTCACATGTGTTGGTTCTTCTCTGACCTCCTATTATCTTGTCTTATTTTCAATTGCTTATCATTTTCATCTATTAGTGTAAGACACTGTTTCTCAAATTTGTCTTCTAATCCTTAGTTAAATTTTTTCAATGTCATTTCTATATTTCAACATGAATTTTAATTCCTATGTTGTATATTTACTTTCTTTTCATCTTAACTCAAAATCAACCTGCTTCTTTTCTTATAGCTTTCAGCTCCTATCTTAGAAGGGTTATATCTTCCTGCTTCTTATGGAGAATGCAAAGTAGCATTTACATGTTTTCTTTTGGCTTCTACATTAAATCATTCTTCAGAAGCCTACCTCTTCCCAATGTCTTTATGATGGTGTTTTACTTCTCTAGTTCTTCATGTTTGGTTTAGAGTTTTATTTTGGATTTAACCCTTCTTTGGTCATTCAGGAATGCAAAAAGACTCATACAGAGATTATTGCTTTCCAAAAAGCAAGGAATGTAGGTCACTCTGGGTTTCACTCACTGTCTCCTTGGGCTTCCAGATAAATTCTGCAGAAAGAACTGATAGTAAGACTGACATTTCTATTCAAACAGTTATCATAATAAGCAATGCAAAACCCAAGCCAAAAGAGTGAGCACAAAAAACTGTGCCCAACCTGCTTTGGAGTAAAGCCTTGCATCTGTCTTTACCCAATTTATGGGCACAGCTCCCACATAATTTTCAAAGTCTATTTAGAAATTCATATGGTACAGTAGATCACTATATAGTAGACCATCAATTCCAACAGGAAAGGTCTCAATTACTCTTTGTCATACATCAGAAGAATGAGTTTGTTCAGCAGAGTAATGATGTAGACAGGATTAAAGGGAGGCTGTTTTCAAGAACTCTGACAGCATTCATTTAATACACTAATTAAAAGAGAAGTTTATCTATTGAGAGTGAAATCTACTTGACAGACACTTTTGTTAATGGTCAGTGTAAGTTAGGTACTTGAGAGTTAAAAGACAGCATTTTTTTAAGTTTGCCATAATTTAGACTTTCACTAATTCAGACACCACCACCCCCTTAATTAAGTGAAAATTTTTCAATGCATAACTACCTTGAAATATGCTAATGTCTGCAAAGCATGCAAAAATCCAAGTTTTACCATCTGCTGGATGATTCATTTGTAAATCTGCCTAGTATTCCTCTGGGAAGTTCCAGCACAGATTTTTAACCTCATTATAAAAACTTGGTAGGAATGAATTCAGTGATATAGTATGTATGAAAGTGCTCTAAGCACTTGGAAGAATGTGCCACACTCATCCTAGGCATGTTGAAATGGTACGTATACTGTGATCAAAAATAAAAGTGTTTGAAGGAATTGCTTGGAGATTTGGTGTTTTAATCAAAAGTTCCAGTAAAACAGAGACTTTGGGATAATATATTAGTCACAGAGAAGAGCTCTTTCCAATTGTAGCCCAAACTATCCATTGCTGATAACAAAATAAAGACAATGGATCATTTGTTGGTGATAAGCTCCTTTAGGGAAAGAACTATGAGTTACTCATTTTTAGACTTGTGTACCCAAAATGTTCTTTCAAAGTTAATTTTTTCATATGCTTCTAAGAAACTGCTTCTGAGGCTGTAGAAACTACATTAAGAAACTTCAATAAACTTCTCAGTGTTTTCTTTCTTCCATGCGCTTCAATTGTATTGTGCATGGGTTTTCTTCAGTTTCTCACCCAAGTGGCTTCGCACCTTGACCTCTCTCCCAATCTTGCCCAATGGGACTAGGAAACATGGCTTCATAAAATTTACTAGGCAATTCTTTCATAAGTTCCAAGAACTCCAGCTCTAAACCTGAAAATTTCCCCAGGACTCCATAACTGCAGGGGAGTTGTTCATAGCTTCATCTGCAGGATGATGACCTCTATAGTTGCATCCTTTACAGCCTACAAAACTGGGTGTGTCCACCCTGGCCTTCAACCCAAAGCTTAGCCAAGGCCAGAAACCACTCACCTCCTTAGTCTACCTGCCTATGGGGGGGTGGCAGGGAGGGACAGGACATAGTGCTTGGCCACAGTAGGTGCTCCATATTTGTTGAAAAGAAAGTATCATGGGAAGTTGAGACTGGTAGATCACAGAAGTCCCATAAGTTAAAATGCATCTGACTTCTTTTCTAGTAAGGTAACTGAGTATGAATCTCTAGGAACTGTCCCAGTGATACGTGGTTTTATCCCCTTGTTTGAAATTGTTACAGATCTGGAACAGTTCTATTTACTCTGCTTTCAACCCAATTGAACAAACATTTATTGAACACTTATGTACTGACTGGCAAGACACAGTTTCTGTTTTCAAGGTACTCAAAATCTAGTAGGGAGATAGTCATTAAAGAGCTATTTCTAATACAGTATGAATTGAGTAATAATATAACTATATAGAAATATACTGATGCTAAACAGAGCAGGGAGTGATAATTTTGTTCCAGGGGTCAGGCTAGGCTTTACAGAAAAGGTGGTCTATTACACAGTTTTGGGAGATGAATGGGTTGGCTTGGTGATCAACAGAGAGATAGGACATTTCAGGCAGACGGAACCACACGTACAAAGGCACGGAGGAGTGAAACTGCATGAGAGGACAACTAATTTCATTTTTCTGAGGCTGAAATGATGAGTTAGGGCTTAATGGGAGAAGACATCTTGGGCCATCTCTCGAAGGGCCTGGTGTGATGTGTCAAAGATTTTGACTGAATTCTGTAGGCTATGAAAAGTCATTTTAAAGATGCTTTTTTATTTTAATTAAACTTGTCACTCTCAGAAATTATAAATTCAAATTTACTTGTAAGACATAATACAAAAATCCCATACACCCTTTACCCAGTTTCCCCCAACAATCACATTTTGTAACATCATAGTATAATATCACACTCATGATGGTGACACTGAGGTAGAGCACAGCCATCACTAAGAGCCTTCCTGCTATCTGCCTATAGCCACGCCCACTTTCCTCTCAGGCCACTCCCTCCTTAACTCCTCACAATCACTACCTTGTTCTCCATTTCTATAGTCCTGTCATTTCAGTAATGTTGTGTCCATGGAATCACACAGTATACGCACGACCTTTCGGGACTGGCTTTTCCACTCAGCATAGTTCTCTGGAGATTCATCCAGGTCGTTGCATGCATCAGTAGCTTGCTCTCTTTCTTGCTGAGCAGTATTCCATGGTATGAATAGACCACAGTTTGTTCAACCATACACTGGACAAATAAATCTGGCTTGTTTCCAGTTTGTGGCTGTTACGACAAAAACTTCTATAATGATTCAGGTGTGGGGCTTTTTAAATTGTAGTAAAAGATACGTGAGATAAAATTTAGCATCTTAACCATTTTTCTGTGTAACCAAGTTCCGTGGCATTAAATATACTCACGTTGTATCCACCTCCAGAACTCTTTTCATCTTGTCAAACTGAGCTGTGTACCCATGAAAGTAACTGCCTCCTCCTCGCAGGCCCTGGCATAGTTGTGATTCTACTTTCTGTCTCCATGAATTTGGCTACTCTAAGTACCTCATGTAAGTAGAATCATACGGTCTCCTTCTGTGGCTGGCTTATTTCACTTAGCACAATGTCCTCAAGACGCACCCATGTTGTAGCTTGCGTCAGAATTTCCTTCCTTTTTAAGGCGGAATAACATTCTACTGTATATACAGTCTGGAGGCATTTTGTTTATCCATTCATCTACTGATGGACACTTGGATCTCTTCCACTTATAACGCGAACAATGCTGCTAGGAGCAGGAGTGTACAAATATCTGTTCAAACTCCTACTTTCAACTCTTTGGGGCATATACCCAGAAGCAGAATTGCTGGATCATATGGTAATTCTATTTTTAATTTTTTGAGGAACTACAAAACTGTTTTCCATAGCGGCTGCACCACTTTGCATTCCCACCAATAGTGCACAAGGGTTCCAATTTCTCCACATTCTTGCCAACACTTTTCGGTTTCTTTCTTTTATACTAACCATCCCAATAGGTGTGAGATCACATGTACAGGTTTTTGTATGACTATAAGTCTTCAATTCTCTGGAATAAATGCCCAGAAGTGCTATTCCGGGACCATATGGTACTTGTGTGTTTACTTTAAAAAAAAAAAAAAAAAAAACGGCCTAACTTTTTTAAAGTGGCTTATCACCAGCAAGGCATAAATGATGCAGTTCTCAAGATCTGGTGTTGTCACTATTTTTAATTTTAGCCATTGTGGTAGTCAGGTAGTGGTATCTCATTGTGATTTTAATTTGCATTTCCCTATTGACTAATAAAGTTGAACATCTTTTCATGTACTTGTCATCTGTGTATCTTCCTTGGTAAAATGTCTCTTCCTGCCTTTTGGCCATACTCTGAATGGGTTGTTTTCTTTTTTTACTTCTGAGTTTTGAGAATTCTTTATATGTTATAATGCTAGCTAGGGCGCTTGGGTGGCTCAGTCAGTTAAGTGTCTGCCTTCAGCTCAGGTCATGATCCCAGGGTTGTAGGATCGAATCCTGCCTCAAGCTCCCTGCTCAGTGGGGAATCTGCTTCTCCCTCTGCCCCTCCCCCTGTTTATGCTTGCTCCCTCACGTTCTCTCTCTCTCTCTGAAAAAAAATGCTAGAACTTTGTTGGATAGCAAAATTGTTTGCAAATAATTTTCTCCCACTTTGTAGTCTGTTTTTCAACATCTTGAAAGGGTCTTTTGCAGAACAAAGGTTTCTAATATTGGTGAAGTCCAATTTATCAATTTTTCCTTATATACATCATGCTCTTGGTAACAAATCTTTCTTTCCTAGTGCTATAATCCCATGATTTTTTTTGTTTCTTTTTCTAAAAGTTTCATAGCATTATGTTTTATGTTTAAGCCCATAATCCATTTCAAGTGAATTTTTATATAAAGCTTGAGACTTAGGTTGAGGTTTGTATTTTTGCCTATGGATGTCCAAATACACCAGCACCATTTGTTAAAAAGGCTATATTAGTTCTATTAAACTGCTTTGGCACCTTTGTCAAAAATCAGTTGGGCATATTTGTATGAATCTACTGCTGACTTCTCTATAGTGTTCCATTGACCTATGAATCTATCTTTTTATCAGTACTATCTAGTCTTCATTACTGTAGCTGTACATTAAGCTTTGAAATCAAATAGACTGATCCTTGTACCTCGTTCTTTTCTAAAATTGTTTTAGCTATTCTAGTTCCTTTGAATTTCCATATAAATTGTAAAATAATCTTGTCTGTATCTATGGAACCCTCATTGGGATTTTCATAGGAATTTGTTAAATCTGTTTATCAGTTTAGGGATAACTGAGATCTTCACTATGTTGAACTTCAACCCATGAATGTATTTCTTCCCATTTATTTAGATTTTCTTTGACTTCTTTCATCACCATTGTGTAGTTTTCCTCATGTAAGTCTTATACATATTTTGTTAGATTTATATCTACACATTTCACATTTTTTTTTCATTTTAGAGAGAGAGAGAAAGAGAGAGCAGGGGGAGAAGCAAAGGCAGAGGGAGAGAATCTTAAGTAAGCTCCATGCCTGGCATGAAGCCCAACAAGGGGCTCAATCTCACAACCCTGAGAGCATGACTTGAGATGACATCAAGAGTCAGATGCTAAACCAGCTGAGCCACCCAGGCACCCCTACACATTTCACTTTTTTGAGCAATTGAAAACACTACTGTATTTTTAATTTTGATTTCTTTTTTTATGTTTATTTTATACCCTATAACCTTGCTGAACACACTTATTAGTTCTAGGTTTTGGTCTGGTTTGGTTTTTTAAAGATTTTATTTATTTATTTATTTGACAGAGAGAGAGCACAGACAGGGGGAGCAGCAGAGGGAGAGGGAGAAGCAGGCTCCTCGCTGAGCAGGGAGCCCGACACAAGACTCAATCCCAGGACCTCAGAATCATGACCTGAACCAAAGGCAAATGCTTAACCAACTGAGCCACCCAGGTGCCCCAGTTCTAGAAGGATTTTAATAGATTCCTGACAATTTTCTACATAGACAATCAGGTCTTCTGCAGAGATGATTTGATTTCTTCTTTTCTGATCTGTATGCATTTTATTTCATTCTCTTCCCTTATTGCACTGGCTAGAACTTCCAACACAATGTTGAATAAAAGGATGTGAGCAGATATCCTCACCTTGTTCCCAATTTTAGGGGGAAAGCATCAGTGTACCATTAGCTATAGGTTTCTTATAGATGCTCTTTAACAAATTGAGGACATTCCCCTATATTCCTATATCCCTGAGAGTTTTTATCATGAATGCTGAATGTTGTCAAATGCTTTTTCTGCATCAATTGATATGATCATATTATTTTTCTCCTTTGCCTGCTATGGTGAATTATATTAATTTTCAATTAATTTTCATACCTACCTGGTATGGTATATAATTCTTTTTACACATTGTAGAATTGTTTTGCTAATATTATGTTAAAAAGCTTTACATCTACATTCATGAGGATATTGGTCTGTTGTCTTTCTCTGGTTTTGGTATGAGGGCACTACTAACTTCATAAAACAAATCTGGAAATGTTTCCTCTTCCCTATTTTCTGGAAGAGATTATGAAGAATTGGTGTTAACTTTTCTTTAAAAATTTGGTAGAACTTTCCAGCTGAATTTACTGGGTATGGAGATTTCTTTGGGGGCATTTTTAATTATTAATTCAATTTTCTTAATAGTTATAAAGCTATTAGCTACTTCATAATTGGTGAGTTGTAGTAGTTTCTGTTTTTCAAGAAAGTGGTCCACTCCATCTAAGTTTTAAAAGTCCAAGTTCAGGCAGAAGTCTCAGATCCAACTCCTCACCCTGTATAGCCCAAGGCCTGAAATCCTTACCCCATGTACTAGATCCCATGGCCTTGGCAACAACAAGCAGAATCAGCAGGCATGTTTAGAGCTTGCTGTGCTAATATTAAATTCCTCATTCATTTCTACCTGCAGAGTTCCTTTTCCTTATTGCAAGTTTAACTATGCATTTAAAAATATTTTTAAAAATATTTTACTCAGCATTTCTACACGCTTATGAAAAATGGAGGATTTTTAGGCTATCTTAGTCCACCTTTTGCTGGAACCAGAAACTTCATCCAAACTTTATTAAAAGGAGCATACATTGAGAGGTGAAAAGAGGAGGTGCTTGGCATGAAATAACCAACCCATGATTCCCTTGCCCTCCCTGAGGTTACAATACACACAAAAAATTGTGTGTAATTTACACACATAAATTGTGTAAGCTTGTACACATGTAGTAAGGAGTAAATATTTGTTACTATCTCAACAAACTGGACTATAATTCCCACGAAGGAAAAAGAAATTAGTCTTCATGTAGGGAAAAAAAATAAATTAGTCAAGGCACCTGGGTGGCTCAGATGGTTAAGCATTTGCCTCTGGCTCAGGTCATGGCTCAGGGTCCTGGGATCGAGCCCCGCATGGGGCTCCCTGCTCAGTGGAGAGCCTGCTTCTCCCTCTCCCTGCCCCTCTGCCTACTTGTGCTATCTATCTCTTTGTCAGATAAATAAATAAAATCTTAAAGATAATAATAATAAGTCAAAAGGAGTAGAGGTGAGGTGTTGAGGGCAAAGGGGTTAAGCAGATACCAATACAACTAATGTGACAATCGAGCTGCTCTGTGTGAGAAACTTCAGGAATCTTTCAATTCCTAAAAGGGAAATGGAAATACTGGGCAAAAAGTGGAGGAGGGTAGGCACAGAAGGATTGAGGGGCGGTAGAGCAGCAGCTACATGGGCAAAGTGGTCTTGAATGAAATTACTGGTGGTGAGATAGATGAAAGGGCTGTTGAGAATAGAACTGTGAATTAAAATTGTCTGCATACAATTGGATATTATAATCTCTCCTGGGGATCTCTTATCTTCGCTCAAGTTCTGCTTTGACCAACAGCCTTCAGTTACTCCAAAGAAGAAAAGGGGGCTTTGTTTCACAAAGCTGAGTTTATGCCACAGCAGATAAGAAGAGAGCCAGAGACATATAGAAGGAAACAGTCAACCGAGATAGGAAATCGGGGCAAGGAGAATATTAGGTCATCCCCAGTATTCACAGAAAACATTGAGGAGTGCTCTGAACTTCCAAAGGACACACAACAGCAGTGCGGGCCTATTCACCTAGATCTCAATGGACCAGGAGCCTCCAGCTGACATCTGAGTTACCTATCATCCACAAGCTCCTAGAAGTTACAGTATCACCAGATAGTCCACTGGTGAACCAATGGCTAACATATTGGGGACCAAATAATATAGTGGATATATTCAAGACCCAATCCTACACATTCAAAAAGAGAAAATCAGAGTCTCAGTTCCCTAAACACATGTTCCAGTCCTTCACTATGACCTTGACCATCAACCCTTCCCAGGCCAAGCTGAGTTTTCCCCACTAGGTGAGTTCTTGCGGAGAGCTCAAGACCCCTGACAGGGATGCCATAAAGGGGATTTGAATTTTACAAGAGTGGCGAGCTTTGGACTAGATCAGTTTTAAGTTCTAGCCTAACTTGGAAGTGTTCAAACATCAGATAATGGGTTGACATATCTGTTATAAATACAAACCGGTTTGTTTGGCTGATAACAACTGGATTTGATGAAAGGGAAGGAGAAAAGGAGTGCGATACAATGTGGAACCCCTTGTGGCCAGGCAGACATATCTTGGGTGAACAAAAGTTGGGGAGTTAACTGTCTGTGGTTCTGAAACATAAATATGTCATGACAAAAACTAGAGTTTGAGGATGATGGTTCAGGTGATTTGGAGGTGCAAGCAAGAGGCAAGAGGGCCAGCCAAGCAGCTCTTATAATGATGTTGCTGTGACGGGGAAAAGGCCAAGAGTAGGCAGGAGATGACCTTAGAAAGAGAAAAAGAGAATTAGATTCAAGGGATGATGGGGAGCAGTGCCAGTTCTAAGAGTTGAGTAGGGGTATCTTTAGACCCTCTTCCCATAATCGCCTTTAGGCATCCCCCACAATCTCTCCCCATAAAAATAAAATTAAAATAATAAAATGGTATTCTCTGATAAGAGCAATTACTATTTGCTCTGTCATATGTATATATAACTACAAATGGCTATAGAAAAATGCTAACTGTATTACTCCATGATCTATAAACAAAAATACCGTGCTGCTCTGGGGTCTGGCTTCCGCCTCCACTCCAACGCCACCATCACAGCTAAAGCGGTGGTTTGGAAACTCAAGTACATTAGAATCACCAATAGCTTTTGCTGGGACCCACCCACCCCAAGATTTTCTGATTCAGCAGATCTGGTAAGGGGTCCAAGTACTTGTCTTTCTCACAAGTTGCAAGGACCCTACTTTGAGGACCACTGAGGTAGATTGCTACCCTAAGCCCCTCACGCATAGAAATTCTAGAGTTGCCACGGTTGAAGATAAAGTTCCAGTTTCTGCTGGAACAAGTGGGAGATGAAGACGTTCGGTCATTAAGTACTGCTGGGCTCCATAGAGGATTGAACTTTTTAGAAATAGTGAAGGCTGTTTAAGACAAATGAGAAAATCTCCAGATCCAGTTCCTGCCCTATCCTGGACCCTCTAAATGGCTCTGGCTCACCCACAGTCCGTGCCCCTGAAAATACTGAGCACCCAGCCAGCAGCCACAGCCCACTGCTCATGGCATCTCTCAGCCCTTCCCCCCACCCACTTCCTCTTCTCCTTGTTCTCATCATCATGGTTCCATAACCCATCCAACTCCAACTCAAGCTCCTAATATTACAACAAACCCTCCTAGCTATGACAAGCAATTTCAGAAAGTTCTCTGGCCAGACTCCAGCACTCTGTCAGATATGATTTTGAGTTTGCCCTGGGGTTCCACAATGGGTATCATCCTGTAATGATGGATGGCTCATTACATGAGCCTCTATCCCAATGGCTCACCCCCTATCCCAACCCCAGAGCTCACCTTTACTTGACACCCTGATCTGCCCCAGCCCGTTCTCTACCCAAGGAAAGGGATCATTCACCCAAATTACACATCCAGTACAAAAACAGCAAGTGGCCCTCCTTTGGCTTTAACCTCCATCCACCCAGATCACTCCAGCTCTTCAGTAGGATGACCTGTTTTCAACACTGCCTGGCTTTTTACCTCCAAAAGCAGAAGTCGTCAAATGGGGCTCCATTTCCTTACCGCTTTTGATCCCACTATTTTCTCTTCAACCACAGCTCACCTCAGGGTAGAAAGCGATGTAGGAAAAACTCCACAGTGGAGCTGCCCAGCTACACAAGCTTTGGGGCCAACACCTCCTGCTGCAGAGGCTCTTTGGAAGCCCTGGACTGCCTCAAAGTCTGTGGCACTGAACGCCTGCCTCTTTCAAGGCGCCTTACACACCAGATTCTGGGCTTCTGCTGCCACACTGTGGCCACATCTGAGCACTGCATGCAGCCTTTAGACCCTGAAAAAAAGTTCTATTGCCTTTTTTTGTTTTGTTACCTTCTCTCCCTGTTAACCTCCACTTCCTCCCTAAGCCTCAGCTCATACCTGTCTCCTCCAGGAGGACTCCCTAGAATCCACTCCCACGCCAGGTCGGATGAGTCCCATCTGGTTCGTGCAGCTCCTTGTACACATCTCCAGCATTTCCCTCCACATGCTGCCTTGGGGCCATTTACTCTGCATCGTCTGATCAGACTGTGAGCATTCTAAAGACAAACTTACTCCTGTGTGGGTCTCTAGGGCTTGGCATAGGAAAGTCCTCAATAAATGCATGTGAAAAGAAGGGAGGAGGGGGGAGGGGATGAAGGAGAGGAGGGAGGGGGACACGAAGGGTGGTAAGACACAGTGAGGACCCCCCCACACACTTACCCGGCTCTGAGTGTGCAGACCCTATGCCTCGTATTATTTATCCCGGGTTATCAAGGCGACATCCACCTGAGTGGCCCCAGCGTCATCCCGGGACTGGCCCATCAGGGGCCTCCGGGACCCTGCTCCTTCCTGTCACCCAGGACCAATATTCGTTCTAACAGATCGGTGACCATGGCACATCTGTGTAAGATCTTAGCACTAACCCCTGCGTGAGAGCATCCACAGCCATGTTGGAAGCAAGTTCTCAAACCATCCTGGGACCCACATGCAGAAAGTATGGCGTGAGGGGTAAGTCACCTGCCTGAATGCACACAGAAGGCAGAATTCCTAGACATAGAACCCAAGCCCAGGCCTATCACCGGAGCCTGTGTCCCTAACGGCATCTGAACACCCTGACGCTGGTGTGTCGGGGAACGTTGAGGACGTACTCCACAGTGGTTTCAGGAATGTGCGTGCTAGCAGCGGGATGGCCTGCCCCTGCTTATGACGGGAGGAGGACGAGGAGGAGACGAGGTGGAACGGTGCCGGCAGGTACAGTTTCCTCTGTCTTCCCTCAACAAGCACTTCTTCCTGCACCAGGCGCGGTCAGTACACAGCTCGACCAGTGGGGCCCTGGCGTCCAGAAGCCTGCTGTCTAATGGGGAGACTGACACACACATGAAACAGACATCTCCGGGGAGGAGGGCTCTCCGGGCTGGCGCCAGAGGGCAGCCATGCCAGCATCCCAGATGTCTGCACCAGCAGGGGACCTGGTCCCACTGCCAGCTGACTTCATCCCAGAAGTCCTAGGATGTCAGGAGCCCCAGCCTCAGGGGCCCTCGGGAGTTCCTCACCTGAAAGTCCAACCCTTCATGGCACAGCCCTAGTCCCCAAAGGGCACCTCCAGTTCCAGGAGAAGGCTGAGATGCCAGTCAAGTGTGAAACCTTTCAAAGGCTTCCCCAGAGTCAGGGTCCATTCCTTGGGCTAGCACAAAGACCCCTCTCCAATTGATCCTGGGCTGCCTCGCCTTTGTCCCCTCTGTTTACATACTGAGAATATGTTTTCAGGTGTCTGGGGGAAAATATTAAGAGATCTGCTATCAGTCATTTCACTGTAACAAGAATGAATCGCTGGGGCGGCTGGGTGGCTCAGTGGGTTAAGCCTCTGCCTTCGGCTCAGGTCACAATCTCGCATCAGGCTCTGCTCAGCAGGGAGCCTGCTTCCCCCTCTCCCTCTGCCTGCCTCTCTGCCTGCTTATGATCTCTCTCTCTCTCTCTCTGTCAAATAAATAAAATTAAAAAAAAAAAAGAATGAATCCCTGTGTCCTTACTCCAAAGGGAATTTGCATTTCAAGTCTTCAAGTGATTCCCTTAGTTCAGGGAATTCCTGGTATCAGCGAGCTGGTAAAAGAGGATGTCTGAGGAAAGGTCTTCCAACCCAGAAGGAACTAACGGTCGTAAAGGTCACGGCAGGGAGGATCTATGAAGCCTGCCCTGAGCTGAAGTTGAGCATCCCCGCTCCCAAGCTGGCCGACACAAGTCCCTGAGCTACAGAGCTGGCGAACTCCCGCCCTCAGACCAGGGAGTCATGTGCACTGGGAACAGCCAGGATTTGGAGTTGGAAGCCCTAGAATTCCAACAGTGAGCAATTTTCGATGTTTTCTCCTAACCTGGTTGTCCTCACTTGTAAAACAGAGACACCATGAGGCTGACGTGAGTGCCGCTGTCTGAGAGCTTTGTGGGCAATACCGAGCTGAGGTGCTCTACGGGCTCATCACACCCCAGCCCTGGGCTGATGTATGGGTGGGAAGTCCCCACACACGGGCGCTCCAGCCCCAGGACAGCCAGCCACGTGACGGGTGCCATTCGCAATCATCTGGGGGTTCCCAGCCAACATACCTCGGGCTTACACAGTACCTTACAATCAGGATCACTCTCAATTCCTCATTCTCTTGGACACTGTCATTCTTCTGTAGGTTTTGGACGGGAAGATAATATTCTCCACTGTCTCTGAATCTCATGCCCCTCCCTTCCTCCCTCCTCTCTTCTCCTTCCTCACCTCCGCTCCTGGAAGAATGACTTCCTGGTTACTCTCCATGCCCATGGCTGTTAAACAAACACTCTGATTAAGGTCAGATTGATCAAAAGCCACTGCTAAGCATAAAATGGTGGGGGCAGGGTGGTGAAGGGGCCCTGACAGGATCCCGGGACTCACAAGATTCACTCCCCAGAGTCCACCGCCACAGTACTGGCATCTGATGGCACATCAAGGGTCTCCAGTCTAAAGGGGACAGGAACTGAGCTTGACCGGTGGACTTTGGCATCGATTTTTGAGGAAGGGTCACTGGTTCTTGGTAGTGGTGTCAGCCAATTAGAGACAGGGATTCCAAGAAGAAACCCAAGCGTGGGCTGTGTTCCAGAAGTGAGCAGAATGAGGCCTACAAGGCTGGTAAACCAGCTGGCGAAAGCAGGATCAGAAACCAGGGCTTAGAAAAGCTAGATGTTTTCATGATTCCTACCCTAAAGGATTCCTATTAAGAATCCTTTAGGATTTCTTAATACAATCAACACAGCTCATCTCTTGCAATATGGGGAAGCCGAGAAACGTATATTGATTCAAGCACGGGCAAAATCTAGAGAAACAAGCCATATATTCCAGAGGCATCAGGAATCAAAATGCGAGACGCCCAAAGGGAAGGAAACCCTTGGGACAACTTGGGAGGCCACGGGGCCCGCTCCTTCCTTCCGGCCCGAGCTCTTTTCTGCGGACACCTCACCCTGACCTCAGCAGGTGTTCACAGCATTTCCAGCCTGTGATCTTGTTTCCCACTCCCATTGGGTCGACATCCGTGCTGGGTAGTGCACACCATCAGGGCCTGACGCGTGTGTTGTTAGCGGGTGCCAACGCTGGAGAAGGCTGCGGTATTCATCTCCGAGCCTCCAAAGAGAAGTCTGTCATCCAAATCCTTCCAATCTCCCCAAATTGAACATTTCATTCACACCACACCACAGCATCAAGGTTGTTTTCGATGCGGTTAAGTAAAGTGTCAGTCAGACAATGCTCCATTAAGAATTATTTTTCCTGAACGAAGTCCTGTGTTCAATCCCCAGTTCCTCCACCAAAAAAAGAAAAAAAAACTTTTTTTTTCATCCTAAAGGACACCGAATTTTCTTCCTCTAGTATCTGCTACGAAAAGATTTAGGAACTAATGGTACCATCTGATCCCACTCCCTCCCGCCCCCCGGAAGATGGCAGTCAGGAAATTTTTTTCCTTTTTTTTTTTTTTGGTTCCAAAACAGCCCAACTTCACTGGTTTGCCACTAATTACTTTTTGCCTGTATATTTTGCTTCTCTCATGTCCTCACTCACCTTGGAAGTGACATATCACCTTTCCAACCCAGACACACAATTCACAAGTGGTAGAAGCTATTTACAAGCAAAGTCACCCTCTTCTATCTGAGAAAGGACCAGCTGCTCCAGCTGTCATTCTGGCTTCATGGGGATAGAACCCCGGTCTGTCCCCTTCCTACCGGTCCCAGTGAGCATCAAAGTACCAGGCAGGGGCACACGTGGGTGGCTCATCGGTTAAGTCTCTGCCTTCAGCTCAGGTCATGATCTGGGAGTCCTGGGATAGAGCCCACATCGGGCTCCCTGCTCTGCTGGGAGTCTGCTTCCCCCTCTGCGCCCGGCCACCCCCCCCCCCACCCCACGCCCTGCTTGTGCTCTCTGCTCTCTCTTGCACTCTCTCTCTCAAAATAAATAAATAAAATCTCTAAAAAACAAAAAAAATCATTAAAAAAAAAGAAAAAGCACCAGGAACCTCACAGAGGTGCGTGCACCACAAGGCACACAGAGTGGCTGGGTTACTATCCCGGCTTATTAATTTGCCTGACTATGGCTCGGGAGATAAAGAAATAAAGGGACGAAAGGCATATTCATCATTCTCATTGAGTTGTGGGATGAGATACTTATTTTGGGAAGTAATGGCTCCAGGTAGGAGGGCAGTGAAAAATGAGTGTTCTATTTCACAGCTTCTAAAATGTGAGCACTTAATGCTCTCGCATTATCATGGATTATTACAGTTCTATAAAAGCCATTTCTAGGACTCAATCTCAAAGTCTTGAAGCCTCCCCAATAGAGCTGGAAGGCAGAATTTAGAAGAAGTCCCTGTAGATAGAGAAATGATACTTTCAATTCCAGGCCGTGAGGCTGACTATGGTGGTGTCCACACTCGAGACTTTATCTACTTTATGCAAATACTGCAGTGACTGGGAATATGTGTGCCATGACTTCAAAAGTAGGTAACTTTTGGGGTGCCTGGGTGGCTCAGTGGGTTAAAGCCTCTGCCTTCGGCTCAGGTCATGATCTCAGGGTCCTGGGATCGAGCCCCACATGGGGCTCTCTGCTCGGCAGGGAGCCTGCTTCCCCCGCTCCCTCTGCCTGCTCTCTGACTACTTGTGATCTCTCTCTCTCTGTCAAATAAATATATTAAATCTTTAAAAAAAAAAAAAAGTAGGTAACTTTTTTACAAAGGAGACAAGATGGGTATGAATTTTCTGGTTTTCAGATGGGAAAACCGGCTCAGAAAGTATCCGTGAAATTACTTTAAGCAAAAGCCAGCAAGTAGTAATGGTGCTTAGGGAGGACGTCGACCCAGCCCCACTCAACCTCTGGTATTTCTGCTCCCTTGTTGGGATCTGAATGGGCTGGGACCCTGGAATGGGTTTTCATTCCAGGAACAGCATCAATTGGCTGCGTAATTTGCTGATCACACTGGCACAAAAAACACTGAGAAGTGTTTGACTCCTATTCCCCCATTATGCCCGAGACCTGGAGACAGAAGAGTCAAGAGAAACTGATGGGGAGCTCCAAGGCCCTTATGGGATCCCAAGGAAAACCATTCAATCTATCTGAGCTTCAAAAATGTCACCTAAAGGAGGGAAAGCCCGTGGAGGCAACCCCTAAATCACTTTCTTCCTCACTCTATCCACATAAAAAACCCACCTCCGCTGCGGTGTTCTCTGAGGGGACTCCCGGTGGGCAGTTCTCAAACTCAAATGTGCACAGCAATCACCTAGGGGGTTGTTCCATTGGGATTCGGATTCCTTGGGCCTGGGGCTCGGCATTTCTAAAAATCCCCAGGCATGTCAGTTCTTGGCTCCCAGGACCCCACTTGGAATAGCAAAACACTAGAGCACAGTTTGATAAACCACACACAGTTCTGAGGATTGAAGGGGCAAGAGCCATGAATAGCTCACCCGTGGTGGGGCTTAAATGAAATATTAACCCATTGAAGATATTTCTTATATGACTCTTTTTTTGACTGTGTTTTACTGACACCTGGCAGGATTACGGGGTTGGAGCATGCAGGTAAAAAGGGCTCTGAAGGAGCCCAGGAAAGGAGTGGAACGAGATTTACTCACGAGAGAAGCGGGCGAGGGGTCTGGCGGTCTTGTCTCCAGCTTCATTTGCAACTGGGGAAAAAAAAAAGGCAAACAATGCAATAACAAGGCATATAGGCCACGGAATATGCCCAACCTACAGCTAACCCTCTGGATGACTTGACATTAAACTCTGTCTGAGGATCTTTGTAAGAGAATAAAAACAACTTCACTTCCTCTCTTTCTCTTTTTTCTGCTCTCAATGTCTAAATGAAAGTAAATGTCTTAATCATTTTGATGGATGTATTTGAATAAAG
This sequence comes from Nasua narica, assembly GCA_028533885.1. Lineage (NCBI taxonomy): Eukaryota > Metazoa > Chordata > Mammalia > Carnivora > Procyonidae > Nasua > Nasua narica. The sequence continues at coordinate 53,401,096 of CM052806.1, forward strand.
CTGGAGAGGACCTAAACAATATCTAGTGTATCACAGTTTACTATGCCTCCAGGTGGTAACTGACTTGCACCCCTGTGGTAAGAGGCGGGAATGCCTAAATTCCAAGCCAGTATTCGTCCTGCTGGTTTGAACTTCCTCTTATCAGGTTGTCTTGAAACACATAAAAGCAACCACCCCATAAATCCAATTTTCTCAGCGTACAGGGACAAAGCCAAGACAGGATTTCAGAAGGTAACAACAAAGTTAGTTTTTATTAGGAAGGTTACTTAAATTTAGATGCCCACAAACAGGGGAATTTAAAGGGGGGGGGAGTGGGATTGTTCAGAGAACTACTCCCGAAAAACCTTACCCTTAAAGCTTCTCAGCAGGGCATTTTACCCTCCTCTGAAATGCCTTTATATAATCTATCATGTGGATAGAGTCATAATGAAAATCCCCTATATTTATGAGTATCATCTTTGTGATTAAAAACAGAGATCAATCACTAAGTAGAAACACAAGTTTCACTCACTTTAAATATCACTTTTAATGCCCATAAAGATTACAACTTGGTTGTTTTATATACTCAGAATAAACAGGCACAGATTCTTGTGGTCAAAATGAACAAAGCACCCAAAGCAATTAACTGGAAAAACCTGTTCATTTTAGCTTATAAAAAACACTCACTAGATGGCAGAATAAAAGGGATTGCTGTAATCATTAATGTATGCAAAGTGTCAGTAGCCAGACAAAAGAAATGATTACTTTGTAAACATTACATCAATTTGCAAAGAATGGAAGGAGTAAAAAAAAAAAAATTCCTTTCACCCTCGCAAAGGTAAAGATTTCACAATTCACTACACGTGGGCAGATTTTAAAAGTTAATGGATCCAACCAGGGTCTACTTTTCTGTCATTTGCATTGCCCATTGTCTGCACACTCGCTTTGTAGGTTACCAACAAGACCTTACACAAAACGACCAGCAGGGGGAGATGACATTGCAGCCTGCTCCCATTACCTCCCAGCATTTCAAAAAGAAAGAGGGCGAGAGAGGGAGGGAGAAGCAAGCCCTAGTTAGATATAGACTTGAGTTTCCCTGGCTTTGAGTTCAAATTGTTTCCTCTCTAGACACCATAGATCGTTAAAGAAAGAAAACAGAGCAAGGTTTTTTTTTCCCAAAAATATTTGCTACAGAAATTGATGGGCTGAGAACTAGGGAGGGAGATAAACCATAAGAGACTCTTAATCTCAGGAAACAAACTGAGGGTTGCTGGGGGGTGGAGGGGAGGGATGGAGTGTCTGGGTTATGGACATTGGGGAGGGTATGTGCTATGGTGAGTGCTGTGATTTGTGTGAGCCTGATGATTCACAGACCTGTACCCATGAAGCAAATAATACATTATATGTTAATTTTTAAAAATTAAAAAAAAAATAAAAACTGGCAAAATAAAAACTGTTGCAGAAAATTGGTAATAAATTCTTAATCCTATATTATAAATATCTTCCTGTTTCATTAAACATTAATCTATAAGCTATAGACCTATAGATTAATGTTTAATGGCTGCAAAACATGCAAATGGAAGTATGTGATTAGGTTTGCAATTCTAAGAATTAGGTTTGTGGGATCTTAGGCAAGGTCCTCATTTCTCTGACTCTTAAATCTCCCTATCTGTAAAATAAGTTTATGTATCACCTGATCATTAGGCTTTCTTACAGTTCTAACCTCATGTGATACTAGTTTAATTAAAAGAATTAAAAATGTAAAAAAAAAAAAATCAGTAGGCTGCTTTCAAAGTAGGAAAACAAAGACCACTGCCATTGCTGAAAACACCAGCACCCACCAAAATGTTCGACTTGGAGAATGAGCATTTTCCGGGAAGGAAGAGGACACAGTGACATGTGACCACTGCAGTCACAATTTTACATGCAGCACTGACGGTTTCCTCACTCAAGAGCTTTTCCCTCCACTCCCCACCACCCTATCCAAGGATGGGAATTGCTGACCCAGATCCAAATCACACAGGAGAGGCAGGAATCCAGATCTAGGCCAGTGAAGTACCAAGACAGTTGTCTCTACCCAGAAGGAATTTGAACCGTGCCAGTGGTATTATTTTCCTCAACACAGAAGCAGCGCCACACTCCCTTACTCCAAGGTCTCCAGCGACGTCCCAACGCTTACAAGACACAATCCCGCTAATGTGACCTGGAATCGAACACCTGGCCCCATCTGTTCTTCTCAGCTCACTCTATTTGCCAGAGAATCCTTCAGTCACATGCTCTAAACTGACGATTCCCAAACACGCCCTCCACACCCTCACCCCTCCTCACTCTTGTCCCTTCTGCTCCCTCCCCTCCCACTGCTTCACCAGCCAACTTCCACTCATCCTTTAAGATTCAGGTGGAGCCATTCATTTCTGAAAGGCTTCCCTGACTCGTACCACAGCTTCTCCATTCCATAGATCTCTGCCCATACACCTAACTCCCCTCCCAGACCAGGGGTTCTCAAACTTCCGCAGGGAGTCAGAACCACCAGGAAGGTATGTTAAGAAAAAAGAGATTGTGGCATTTATTAAGATGCAAATTCTGATTCCGAGGATCTGGGGGGGTGGGGCGAGAATGTGCATTTCTAACAAGTTCCCTGGCGATCCTGAGGAGCTGGCCTGGGCACCATATTTTGAGAACAGCTCCTCTTCAACTACAGGCTGTCCCACCCAAGACAAGGAGCATAACTTTCCATTTGTATTTCGAGTCTTTTGAACACTGAGCAAGTGCCATGCAGAATAACACATAGATCAATATTTTTTTTAATATTTCATTTATTTATTTGACAGAGAGAGAAAGCACAAGTAGGCAGAGAGGCAGGCAGAGAGAGGGGGGGGGGAAGCAGGCTCCTTGCTGAGCAGAGAGCCCGATGCGGGGCTCGATCTCAGGACCCTGAGATCATGACCAAAGCCGAAGGCAGAGGCGTCAACCCACTGAGCCACCCAGGTGCCCCTAGATCAATATTTTTAGAACTAAATCAAGTAGACTTAAATCAAGTAGACTAAATCAACTGATACCACTGCCACAGATGGCTTAGTAGACCAAGAACCTAAGACTGGCTTCCAGAGGACTATAAAAAGTCCCCGGTGTGTTGTCTGGCCCCACAATGTTTTTAAATAATTAGTTGTCTACATTTAAAAAGCAAGAGATTTCAGGGGCACCGGGGTGGCTCCGTAGGTTAAGCACCCAATTCTTGGTTCTGACTCAGGTCATGATCTTAGGGTGTGAGATCGAGCCCCACTTCGGGCTCTGGTGCTGGGCATGGACCCTACTTAAGATTCTCTCTCTCCTTCTGCCCCTACCCCGCCCAAAAAAAGTCAAGAGATTTCAAATAAAAAGTTAGCTTGTTGTCTTTTCTCAATCACTGAATAGCTATCCAGTCCAAGGGCCAGCAATGGATCACCACTGAGACGCCCCCTACAGGAGGTTCTGCCTCCTGCATGTTCAGCAGGCAGCTCTTTGCTGACCGGCACTGGACGTTCTCTCTTCTCGGCAGGGTCCACAAGGCAAATGAAAACAAAAACTGTTTAAAAGCCTAAAGAATGAAACTAAAACTCAACAGAGACCAGCACGACAAAAAGTGGTTGTGGCCAAGCTTGCTGAGCCCTCTGTCCCCAGCCCACAGACAGCTTACACACATCCGGGCTTCTCGACCGACACAGGAGCCCTCGACCGCTGCTGCCTCCCCTTTATTAACAACAAAGTAGATGTTCCATTTGTCAGATGTAATTAGAGCTTGCGTCTGGCAAAATATCATAATAGTGATTATGAGGACTTAAGGAAAGTTATCCATATCATACTGTTGGGAAAAACACCCAGACCTGTATATATCATTGATCCCATTGACGCTGAATTGTAGGTCTAGGCTACATGTCTCTACAGGCACAGAGAAACGAGTGGAAAGATGTGTACGAGATACATGAATAGTTATTTCTTCTGTATGCTGGCATTTGGGGAGATTTTTAACCTATTTTATACTTTTCTGTCTAAACCCAATTGTGTATGATAATTGTGCACCACATGTATAATCAGGAAAAATGTTTTATTAATGAGATAGAAAACAATTAACTATTATTTGATGTATATTAAGATTTTAGATACTGTATGTGTATGTCTATTTATTCATATAAATTGTGTTTTAGACTCAGATTCCAGAGCAGTCTTGGATCACAGAATCCCCGGGACTTTTCCATCTCTGATCCAAGAGGACTCCAAGACTCAAGAAAGAGATCTTCCACTCTGCTCTGCAAGAAGTTCCACACTTTCTAGGTCAGGGATTTGCAGCCCTGGCCACACATTAGAATTACCTAGGGAACTTCTTAAAATCCTGATGCAAAGGCCATACCCCGGCCCAATGAAACAGAGCCTTGGGGATGGGGCCCAAGCTTCATACCTGCTAGGGGGCCAGAGGATTCCCCTGAGCAGCTGAGAGGTACTAATAGCTCGTGTAACTTCACACGTCATTACCAAAGCAACATTCAGGAAGGAAAGTGTGGCTCAAATTCCTTCAAAAATAATTACCCCTATTCAGTTCTTCTTTTCAGGATGCTTTTGTTTTGTCATCAAAATCCTAAACAGAGATATGGCTCTGCTTTAAGAAAAAAATCAACTGTTAAGACTGCATGCATAAGTATGGGGACCCATTAGGGAGCAACTCTTCACATTGCGAAGGGTTTCTTATAAAACGATTGCCGGGCAAGGCTCTGGGGGGACTGCCACAGTAGATTTCACTCCATTTTGACATACAAATAAGTTAAGGGGAAAAGCGATGCCTTTCAGTCTGGGTCTATCCCAGCCTGATGAGCTTGGGAACGGACTTTAAAATGACAATGATGATGGTGATGATGATGCAGATTCTTCGGTCCCATCCCAGAAACACTGAATCAGAATCCCTGCAAGGGGGGACAGGAGTCTGGGTGTTAATCGATTGCCTCCGAAGCTATACTCCTATGTGAAAAACAGCATTGTAAATGAAGTGTGCCCTTGGTATCTCTGTGGTATTGCACACCCTCCCCCGCCCCAAAAACAAAATGGCCAGAAGCAAATCTGAGAGGAAGGGCTTGCCAGGGAGACTGTCGAGAGGGAAGCAGGAGAGACAGGACAGGACGTTAACTCAGAACAATGAGCACGCCAGTCCTAGGTAATGAAGGTGGTGATGTCCCAGCTCAGCTGTGAACAATCCAGGCCATCAGTACAGGAGGGAGGGCGGTCCAAACAGTTGTGGTGGTGGCCTGGGCAGGTGCACACTGCTTTGTAACCAAAAGTAGCACCAAAAACACCGCCGCCCTTGTTTTGGAAGCTCTGGCACCTGGGCGAGTATAAACGCAGCTGCGGTGCTGGGTGCTGGGTGCCACAGCCAACGCTCAGTTGGCAAGCGAGCCAGGAACGGAGTCTGGCTTCCTAAAAGGACATCCGCCCAGGGCATCGCTTGTCTGCGGCTTTACCACCGTCTCTGAGGCCAGCCCAGGGACCTCTCGAGGTGAGGTACTTAGGGAAGCCTGGTGGGCCGGAAAGCCAGGCACAGGGGACTCCCAGAGAAGAGACCCTAGAACGAGGTTCTAGACATCTTCCTAAGTTACTGCAAAAGAGGAAGCTCAGAACTGCTCACACTGCCTTCAGCTTGCAAAAACCCAAGCAACAGCACAGAAAACTGGAGGGATGCTGGGGAGATAGAGACTTGGTTCGAGATCATCACGTTTGCTTAACTGTCCCCTTCTAAGAAAGGCCTTCCATGATCACATTACTAAGATCACAACTCCGGACTCGCCCTCTTCTTCTGCTCCTATTCCCCTTCCCTGCTCTATTCCTCCCCGCACCACTGTCACCTTCTCATATGCTCTGTACCTCCTTCATTGGGCTTATTGCCTTCCTCCGTCCACTACGATGGATGCTCTGGACCAGCACCAGGGGAGAAGGCCATGATCACGACCACATGACCGTGGTGATGTGAGCCAAACTCAGATCATGGATTCTCTACCCCTCCCCCATGCCTAAACGCCTGGCACAAAGTATTTATCATACAAATCAATGACCAACCTTCTACCAACCTACCTCGCAGAGCGCAATGGCCGCCAAGAATTGGAAGAAGTGGAGGAGGAAGGTACAAGGACACTAGCACACGGTAAGCACTTACCTGTGCTGTAAGTATCAATTCAGCCCTTCAGAAATATTGAGAAATATTTATCAAGCACTGACTGAACTGCAGATAAGTCTGGGAACAACCAGTCCCGGCCCCCGCCTTCACACTGAGTGAGACCGCCATTCCCGTGTGACATGTATTCAGGCCGCTGGAATTCAGAAAGGTCAGGTAACCTTTCTAAGAACACACAGTGGTGTGGCAGAACTCCAATCCAAAGCCAAAGTACGTGGCTCCAAAGTCTGTGTTCTTTCCGTTTAGCTGCTCTGCTTTCCAAGAGGGGCAGGCACATACATCGGAGCCATGATCCGAAGAGGGCTACACCTGGAGAAACGTCTTACTGAGGCCTGCCCCTCTCCCTCAAGCCCTGAGCTCCCAGGAGAGCCACCTACTGGCCTACAGAGAGTGGAGGAGGTCACCTGCCCCGGACCTCCTACCTGTCACAAGCCCAGAGACTGTCAGTAGAGAAGGGTCCTTCCGCGAGGCGGGTGCTGCCACCAGGACTCACAGCAACAGCATCCAGAATGGGAAGACATCAGACACAAAGGAAGGAGTTTCACTGCCTTGTTCGTGCAAGAGCCCCAGCTACCAGCTGACTTCCCAACCCTCTTATATCCTCCCTGGGTAGAAAATAGGGACAAGGGAATAGGAACAAGAATCAAATTCATGTTAGCATGAGAAGCACTACAATTCACAAAACAGCCCCGGGAGGCCTGTTCTCTTTACCAAGGGAGGAAACTGACGTTCCAAGGGATCAAGTGACTTGTCCAAGATCAGACCAGAGCCAAGGAGCAGAGGCGGAGACATCATCCGCGTCTCCAGCTCCGAGCCCGGCATTCTCAGGAAGAGGGATGTAGTCAACCTCCTTAGCTCCCACACTGCGGTGTGTTCGAGAGGGAAGTAAAGGGTCTGGCTTCCTTACCCCTACCCTTGGGTTTGATAACTATTGGTGGCTGACAGCCCCAGGATCCATTTTAAACACAAAAACGTAAAAGCGCTGTGTCGAGGAGGCTTCTGATGCCCAGTCTGACGTATTATCAAAGCCTGCGGTGAGCGGGGCGGGGAAGTTGGAGGGGATGGGATGGGGGGGTACAGGGGAAAGTCCGTCAGTTTACATGACACATCAAAGAATGGGGCCACAACATGCATAATCCACAAAGACAACCGAGTTAAACACTTCTATAAAATACATTACTGGGGTTGCTTAAAAGGAGAAACGCCAGCTATGTCATTACTAAGGACCAGACGAAGTGCCGCTCATTCGTTACCTAATTTTATCTTCACAGCAACTCTCTGAGGATATTGCTATTATTTTCCCATTTTCCAGATGTGGAAACTGAGTCTTTGAGAACTTAAGTAAATTGCCTGAGATGAAACGAGTGAGTGGCAGATTTGGAAACTGAATCCAGGGCTGCCCTCCTCCAGAGCCAGTGCTCCCAACCCCTGGGCTGACCGTCACACCCCCAACACCTGAGTGTTCGTACTCTTTGCTGAGCCTAACTGCCACCCGGACCTGGTGGGAGAGGCCCCTGTCCCTCCCCACTTCGCCTCAAGTCAGAAGCTCACAGAGGAATGCACCCTGCTCTCCTGTTCCTTGAACAGACCAGCGCTTTGTAATCCAGCTGGAATTGGTGCCCAAGCGACATAAAAGACATCACCACCCCAAAGCCTGTCCCCCCACTTCTATATTCAGAGATGCTCAGCATCGCCTCATTATACCTTCCGGGCCAATTTGGCTGTCAAATCGACTCTGAATCAAGCTCTTGCACAAAAGAAAATAAAACCAATTTGTAGTGATGACTCATCAGGGCTGATAATTTGAGAGTGGTAGGGATGGTGCACCTTCCGGGCCTTTCTCTCCTAGGGTAACCCGCGAATCCTTGCAGAGGGCAAGGCTTGCTTGCCAGAGGGCAGAATGGCTCATTGGCTCACTGAGGCCAGGGTGTAATGAAACACAGGAAAATCATACAAGCCTTTGCCAACCTGAGAAGACTGCGTGGGAAACGTATTTCCTTTTTCTTTTTTTTTAATTTGGAGGAATTTGAGTCATATGGGAAGACTCATGAAATGTATTTCTTTCTTCCTCGGTCCTAATTTTATACATTTATTTACCTATATTCTACTTCGTTCCACAAATTATATTTTATTTCTATTTTGCTGTATGCACCAATACTTTATGGAATAAAGTGGGATATTAAGAAAAAGTGAAATTTATTTCAATCACTTCCTTGCTTCCTTTTCCTGATCCCTCTTTCCGAGTTGTTGCGTTTCAGACTGACTTTTCACAGCTTCCTGTGACTTAGATCAAACAACCGATTAACCTCTGTTGAAACCTCCCTCCCTGAGCCCCCCTACCCTATTGCTATGCTGGATGCAGGGATGGACATTACTGGCCCATGGGTGGCCAGGAGTCCAGCTGAGACCCAAAGTTCAGGGAGCATCCTGACTCGGATTATTGGAGTTGTTACCATATGAATGTATCACAGTGCCTGGTATTTCTGTGGAAACCACCTGGCCAAGGTACCAGGCCTCACAGAGCCTAAAGCCAAGTTGGGGAATGTAATATTAATACATGACTTGATCCAAACTCTGCCGAATGCTAAATGAAAGGTCCTTGTTCACAGCAGAACAAGAATCAGAACTGTTTGAGATTAAAATCCAATATCAAGCTGGCCGTCCAAACTGTTCGCTAATTACAGTTCACTCCAGACAAGGCAAAGAAAAGTATAGAGAAGAAGAGGAGGGACACGAAAATGTATTACACCCCATCATGGCAGGCACTGGTAGGAACTGTACGTCCATAATTTTCATGATGTTCACAGCAGCCCATGAGGTGAGTATTATTATCCCTATTTTCAGATGAGGGAACTGAGGCTTAGAAAAAGGTAAGTAACTTGTCCAAATCAGGGCTAGTAAATGGGAAAGCTGGGCTTGAAACTCAGTTCTGAGCCATTCTTCTCTTTCCTCTGTAGTTACCACAGCTGGAATGCACGTTAAAAGGTGTCGGATTCAATTCCACATGTCCTGCGTGGATCCCCTACAATATCCCAGGCAAGTGGCTGGCAAGCTCATGCCTGAATCGCCCCTAGGGATGAGAGCACACCCCCTCTGGAGATAGGCTCCTTCACCTTTAACCCGTTGGACAGTCTAAAGGGCTCTTCATGATGCTGAAACATTCGATGACAACTGTCCTGACCCCAGCCACTTGAGTCCTCTCATCCCCAGACTGACACACCCAGTCCTCCCCTCATTTGACAAAAATTACCGGAGGCCGTCACCCACAAAAGTCATTGCCCCCTTAAATCATTGCCAAAATAAGAGAATATATGTTTTTTTTTAAGATTTTATTTATTTATTTATTTATTTATTTATTTATTTATTTATTTATTTGAGAGAGAGAGAGAGACCATGAGCAGGGCGGAAGGGCAGAGGGAGAGGGAGAAGCATTCTCCCCGTTGAGCAGGGAGCCCAAGGCGGGTCTCGATCCCAGCATCCTGAGATCGTGACCTGAACCAAAGGCAGAGGCTCAATCGACTGAGCCACCAGGTGCCCCATTATGTGTTAAGCCTCGGTCACCCATTGCCTAACAACATTCACCGTCACAGTGATCTTCAGGCTAAGCCAGATCCCCATCTTCTCAGGAGACAAAGGGCACCTGGGAACCATCTCCTGGACCGTATAATCACGAGCTGTCTAAGACTGAGCAGTTTCCAGAAGGCTGCTGTCTGAAGCACCTCACCTCAGACTTTACTGCGCATAAAAATCACTTGTGGATCTTGTTAAAATGCAGATTCTGTTTCGTTGGTCAGGAGTGGGGCCTGAGACTCTGCATTTCAAACAAGCTCCCAGCTGACGCCAACGGTGTGGGTCCCGGAACCCCACTCTGAATAGTGAGGTGTTAAAGGGCATAACCCACTTTGAAAAGGGACGGCCCAGCCCACTTTCTAGGAGAAAGCTTCAGCATGGTTTTGCAAATGCATACTGTGGACGTGACTTCGAAATCTACTGAAGGACAGACGCTGAGAGTATATGCACGTGAGAAGGGGGTCCAAGCAGAGAGGGAGAGGGAAGCTCAGACCCCTCCATGGGCCTGACAAAGAACAGAGCTGAACCGGAAAAGCACTCCCCAGCCCAAGCCTGCCGCCTTGCACCCTGCCGGCGGGGTGAGCTGGCTCCAAAATGAGCCAAGAGCTCCCCAGATCCAAGGTAAGAAGTCAACTTCCAGCCGGGGCACGCTGGAGCTGCTCCAGCTTCCTGTACGCTCCTTGCAAGACCTCGAGCAAGGTCCTGAGCGTGCATACTCAGCTCCCAAGCTTGGCTCGGGCACGCGCTGCCGGCACTGTTCTGTCCAGCAGCATAGATCATCACGCCGTTACTGACCAGCTGCCGGCTGAGCCGATCAAAGGCATCAGACAAATAAAACTAGGCACAGGTCACTGTACCCTTGGACAGAAACGCAGATGCCCACTGGGCTGAGCTCCCCACAGTGGAGCCCGTATCGGCCCAGGTGACTTCCCTCCGCCTCGCACAGGGCCTGCACACACGGCAGCTGAGTGAAGGGCTGGAGAAGGAGCGGAGGAAGCCAGGTCCGGCCACGAAGCCACAGAGGCCCTGGGACAGAGACGCCGCAGGCTGCTAGGAGCTCTCCTCCTCTGCAGATGCCAAAGAGCCCCACTTCCAACCAGTTAAAGGCCGGCTCTTAGCTTGGCAGTTTATCTGCTTGACTGGATGGAAGTTTGGGAACCATTTGAGCTAGGGGGATTGACAAATTGGAGGCAGGTGTACTCAGTTTGGCAAGCAAGCGTTTAAAGGTAAGTGATCTGAATTCCCTTGGGAACAGCCGGCCACAGTGACACGAATCCCTGCTGCTCGCATCAGCCGGGCTGCATCCCAGCTGCCTTCCTGAGACTCTCAGATGGCACATGGCCAAGGAGGGCTGTGTTTCTCCCAGAAATCTTGCTCTTCCCCAGGCTTTCCCAGCTAGGTAGATGCCACCAGCCTCCCGGACCCTCCTTTCCCCATCACAGTTGATCTGGACAAAAATGTGTGACGTTATCTTATTTTCATTCCTTCCATCATACCTATAGCCCTTCCGCCAGTAAGCCCTATAGCGCTGACCTCCAAAATGTACCCTAACTCCTACCACTCCTTCTAGCTCCTCTCCTAAAACTCGGGCCCAAGCCCCCAGGGTCCTTTGTTTCGATGACCCCAGCATCATCCCGGGGCCTCCCGCCCCACTCTCGCCCTTCTCCGTCCGCCACCAGTCCCTCAGACTGCACGGCTTTCCTGCTTTCACCCCTCCTGCGCTTCTCCTGTGTTCAGATCACTGCCTACACATCCCTCCCTGACCTGACCTCATCTCCCCTCCTCACCTGCGAGTTGACTATGCTGTGGCTACGCGGGCCTCCTTTCTCCCTCCCAAAGCCGCCAAAGCTACTCCCATGTCAGTGACTTTTCACGTGCTCCTCCTGCTTGGAATGCTGCGCTACCAGTAAAAAGGATTCTGACGCATCAGCTCCCCTTCCAGGCCCTTCCGTGCCCACGGGTCAGTCTAAGCATTTTACATGTGCAACCCATGCCGCTCTCTTCGCAACCCTAAGGGGCAGTGCTACTGTTACCCCCACTCAACAGATGAGGTACCTGATGCACAGGGAGGTTGGGCGACCTCCCTGAGGCCACACAGTTGGTGCACGGCAGAGGCAGATTCATTACTGTGCAGTCTAGTTCCAGGGCCTTGCTCTGGGCCACCTCATACCCTGCCTCTTACAGATCTCATCCTTTGCACAGCAGCCCCTCACCTTTCAGGTCTCAACCGCAATGGCAGGGCCCCAGAGCCTTCTCTGACCATCACCCTCTCTCAAGCACCTGTCAGTATCTGGAGTTAAAACACTTCTCCGTCACAAACATGGACACAAGAGGGGATAAGCTCCCTGAAAGCAGCCTCCAGCAGCCTTATGCTCTGTACCCCCGGGACTCAGAATAGTGTCTGGCCCAAAGCCCCCTCAACGAATATGAGCCAGCCCACTGCCTGGCTTATGTTCCTGCTCGGCCTCTGAAGGCCTCTGAGTTTTCAATCTTCCATCTTGTCCTATCTTGTGTATTATCTGTAGTCTCCCCACGGCCTGCTCCACAGGACAGAGTCCACGCCCGGATGCCGTGGCCCCGGCCTCCCGGGGGGGGGCTCTGGCCTCAGCCCCCCCACTTCCCACACACCCCTGCACACCAGCCATCCTGAGTTCTCTACCTGGGGTCCCACTCTAGACACTTCTCTACCCCAGGCCTTTATTCATGCCCTCCTGACTTTTACGTCCTTCTCCCCTTTTTCCAACTAACGGATGCCCGTTCGCGCGTCAGGGGCCAAACGCAACTGCCCCGAAAGAATAAGCCACTCTGTGATCCCGCTCCCGTCCTCCTGACACCAGGTTCCTGTCATGGCAGCGGGAGCGACGGCAGGCTTTCCAGTCAGACAGACCTCGTCTGGAATCCTGGCCCCTGCGCTGTGCTCCCAAACCTCTCCAAGTCATTGTGCTCAGGGGCACTTTTAAGGTGCAACTCTTACCTCTCGAGGTTGTCGGGGTGGAAGACGAAATGTGGGGAACGCTCAGCACCACCTTAGCCCACCATCATGATGATTGCCCAGCGAAAGGCAGATGACGGGGTGAGTGTTCTTTCTTTAGGGCCTACCTTTCCAACAATATGTGTGTTCTGTGAAGGTAGGAATGCGCTCTTTACCCCCCCTTCTATCGTCACAGGTGAGTGCACGCAGGACACGTGCATCTCAGGGACCATCTTCTGCAGAAATGCAGGACTGGTATCTTGGGATTCTGGTCCCAGATAACTCTGGGATCACAGGAGGTCAAAATCTTGCTCTGGTCCTTTCGTTTGAGTACTCATAAGGAAAAAACTGAGAGATGGACAAAAACTGTGCATACAGGATCTTATGTTAGAACTGACCTAGAAAAGGAGGCGAGGAGGACCCAGTTGTGGTCTGTAGGGGGAGGTAGAAGAGGACAAGCCGGAGATGAAGAGTACTCCCAGGGAGCTGGCCATCAGTGGCCAGCTTTATTAATTAAGAAAAAAAAAACTATTAAAACATACTACAGGGGCGCCTGGGTGGCTCAGTGAGTTAAAGCCTCTGCCTTCAGCTCGGGTCATGATCTCAGGGTCCTGGGATCGAGCCCGGCATCGGGCTCTCTGCTCAGCAGGGAGCCTGCTTTCCCCTCTCTCTCTGCCTGCCTCTCTGCCTGTGATCTCTGTCAAATAAATAAACAAAATCTTTAAAAAAAAAAAAAAAACATACTACAATCTACTGGTGAACGAGCAAGAGATGAGGCATTAAGGGCAAACTGATCATTACCATTTTCAGAGAGGGCGGTTGCTCAGCTTGTCACGGCTGCCTGGCTGGATGAAACTTCCACAGCATCCCCACTAGGAGGACATACTGAGGTGAGGGAAAGAAAGGCAGCCGTCGAGCTTCTCGAATACACCTTACAAACCTTCAAGGGACAGGCCTGATGTGTCTTCCTCTGTGTCTCCCTTTGTAGTTTCTACAGAATTCCCTTTTTTAAAAATTATTTATTTAAATTCCATTTAGTTAACATATACTGGATTATTAGTTTCAGGGATAGAATTTAGTGACTCGCCAGTTACATATAACATGCAGTGCTCATGACATCAAGTGCCCTCCTTAATGCCCGTCACTCTGTTACCCCATTCCCCAACCCCCCTCTCTTCCAGCAGCCTTCAGTTTGTTCCCTATACAATTCCCTCTTTCCTTTCCCATCACACACGCCGATCTCACATCCCCTGACTGCCTGCCGGACGTGGCAGTTTTCACCTTTTTCCTCTTAAGGTTGTTCTGCTAATGAGCTTGAAATCTAGCTAAGGATTAGAATGAGTGCTGTGATAGAAAAGTCCAGGGTACTCCCAAGAGAGAAGAAGATTGTAGGGGTGCATACTTTAGATTGGGGAGCAGAGTAGAACTCCGTGACAAAATTAAATACAAGCTCATGGTGAGATCTGAAAAAATATACTGTCTTAGCCTCTTCCCCATTCCCTCAGCTAGCTTCTGCACAGCCCTGCAAAAGGGAACCTCAAAAGAAAGGCCAAAGGGAATGGGAACAGCCAATGGAAACAGTTGTGTCTACTCGCTTTGGGCAGGGTGCTAGCAAAGCTGTGTCAGGAGAGTCGTTTTCATAGGACTGCGACCTTGATGGCCGCTGTGGCTTATCACTGATAACACGGTATGGACACAAAGCTCCAGATTTAGGATTCCAGGGCTCCATGTGAATGCCAGCCTCTCTGCCTGGTCCCGACTCCCTCATTCAGCCTCTCAGGGCCAGAGCTGCTTCTAGAAAACAGCTTTAAAGGCAGGATACATGTCCGCCTTCCTCACACCGTTGTTTTAAGAAAGGGCTAAATGAGTTACCTCATAAGAAAACACTATAAATTATAAAGGGATGAGGCTTTCAACACGACTTCTGTTACACACTGTGAAATTTTATATTTCAAGTAATACAGAAAATTTTAATGTTTTACTCCCCTGGACAAATATTGTGACTATGCTCTATGAACCAAATGTTTGTGTACTATGAACCAAACGTTTGTGTACTATGAACCAAACGTTTGTGTCTCCCCAAAATTCAGACACTGAAACCTTAACATGATGGTACTTCAGGAGGTAATTGGGTTATGAGGGTAGAGCCCCCATGATAAGATTATTGCCCTTATAAGAAGAGGAAGAGAGATATCCTCTCCTCTCTTTCTTGGCTAATGAGGATACAACAAGAAGGCAGCTGTCTACTAATCAGGAACTGGGCCCCTCCCAAGAACTGGACCCATTGGTGCCTTGATCTTGGACTTCTAGGCCTCCAGAACTGTGAGAAATAAATGTCTGCTGCTTAAACCCCCCAGTCTATGGCATTTTTGTTATAAAAACCCAAGCAGACTAAGACTATGAGTACGTATTTCTTTTAAGATTCATTTATTTTTAGAAAGAGAGAGCATGAGTGGGGGAAAGAATAGAGGAGGAGAGAGACAATTTGAAGCAGACTCCCTGCTAAGCATGGAGCCCTAATGTGGGTCTTGATCCCAGGACCCTGAGATCATGACCTGAGCTGAAACCAACTGAGCCACCCAGGTGCCCCCCAGAGTCCATATTCAAAATAAGTAGATATGATCAGTATAATAAAGATTAGAAATGCAGCCAGGTGAGAAGATGAAGGAGGCCTGGAATGCAACTTGAGAGAAACGATGGTTAGGTAGGGCCTCTGATGACGAGGAGATCTGAGCAGGAAGAGGGAATGTCCAGAGAGAAGCACAGCAGGCTGAGGGGGGCAGCAAATGCAAAGGCCCTGAGGTACAACGTGATGGCGAGAATGCACATCGTCGTGCCCAGCACATAATAAGCACACGACCAGCAGGAGCTCTGTGATAATGACGTTTCTTACTGCTGCCAAAACACCCAGTTTCCATTGGTAGATGAGCTGAAGAAGCCAAGGAAACCCAATGCACCACAACGGATGCTAGTTAGGCCCCATCAGATCACAGACTCTAGGTCAGAATTCAACTCTGGGGGCTCTTTTCATGCTGCTCCAGAAAACAGCCACATGGGGTCAGAGGCCATTGAAGAGTAGTAGCTGCACAGGAGGGCACCAGATTCACTCTATTTCGTCCTCGGTTGGATCCAACCTCTTCCACACTTGCCCTCTCCTCAGCCCCAAACACAGCCTCTGAGGAGAAGAGGTCTCTGCAGGCATCAGATGATGCAGTCACTCAGCGCACACGCGCGAATCCCCTTGTGTGCGTTCAGCTCTGGGTCAGGCACTGGGGACACGGAGCTACATCGAGCTGAGATCTTTGCTCCTGAGGAGCTCACTAGTTGGTGGGGAGCTGGGGGTGGAGAAAGAACTGAAGCAGCACCAGGGTGGACTTCAGTGCAAAGTGCCCCAGAAACACAGAGGGGAGAACATTCTCAGGGAAACCCACTTCCATCCCCACCCCGGGCTACTTGAGCCCCGTATCACATGTTCTCATTGAACTCCCTTCCTTACCTTCCTTTCTTTCACAGTGTTTATGAAAACTGTAATGGAATCATGATTTGGGGGATTAATATCTATCTCCCCTGTCACACTGTGAGCCCCAAGAGGCAGGGACCTTGTCTGCCCTGTTCATAGCCACATCCCCAGCACCTAACCCGGAGCTGGCATGTGGCCGGGGCACAGAAAGACACCATAAATCAACAAAAGCGGCTGAACACCAAAACATTTCATTCTGTGGTGGAAACACGGTATCAGCCTCCAAGATGGTTCCCCTGAGCCTCGCCTCCTCATGCTCACACCCTCGTGTGTTCCCTTCCCACGGTACGTCAGGATGGACCACGCGATGACCAGATTACCAAAATGGGTGCCGTGTGACTTCCAAGTGCTGGCCATAAAACATCGCTACTCATACCTCGCACCCTCACGGATCCCTTGCTCTGGGGGAGCCAGTCAGTCAAGCCGTGAGGATCCTCCGGCAGCCCTGTGGAGAGCTCCCCACGGTGGAGAACTGAGGCCTCCCGCCAAAAGCCAACAACAACTAGCCAGGCTTGTGAGTGAGCCACATGGAAGCAGGTCCTCCAGCCCCAGGGAAGGCGTCAGAGGACGATAATCCCAGCCCGTGGCTTGAATGCGGCCTCATAAGAGACTGCGGGCCAAAACCCACGGAGCTACGCTGCTCTCTTCCTCTTCTTAGAAGGACACGAAGCCAATCACGGGGTTTACACTCTCATGACCTAATTACCTCCCAAAGACGCACTTCCAAATACCATCACTTCGGGCTTCCGCATATGAATTTTAGGGGGACAAAAGTGGCAGTCCCCAAATTCAAAGGCAGACCAGACCTGGCGCTCTCCCCAACACCTCTGTTAGGAGAAATCCATGACTCCTCAACCAGGGGCCACAGCGGCCTCCGTCTCAGCTGCCCTGACCCAGGGGTGACCCAGTGCTTCTGCCCTGCCTGCCAGGTGCGACAGGATGAGGTATGCACAGCCTCTGTCCCTCCATCTCCAGGGCCACCCTCGGCCAGGGGAAATTCCTCATAGTCAGCACCACTATTCCTTTCTGGCCTAGGCTCTCTTGAGCCTCCCCACTGCTTCGCAACAATGACGCTACTCTGCGCCTAGGTGATCACCCTGCCCCTGGGGGCCCCCCTTCCCCCCTGCGGGGCAAACAGAGGCAGCATCCCAAGGCATCCTGGAATGAATACCCAAGACAGCGCGAATCTGAGGCAAACCAACAGGATGTGATCCCAAGCTCCAAAGCCACCTTGGAAACACTAGGCTGCTCTTTCAGAAGGGGGAGGTGCCTTGGGCCCTGCAGCCCACATCTCAGGAAGATTGTTCCTGGAAAAATAAAAAGGAAATTTATACTTCCAGGGCAACTACTCTGTATGAGCTGTGGGCATTTTACACATATCTCTATCCTCATCATTACCCTGGAAGATAGGCATCACTATTCTCTTTTTTCAGATGAGTAAACAGAGGTCCAAAGTAGTTAAACAAATTGCCCAAGGACACAGACAACAGTTGTGTATAGCTGGATGGATTGTGCACTGCATAATTCTAGAGAGCAAAAAAAAAGTGACTTCAGAAGGTGTATAGTTTTCCAACTCATACACAGGTACATATGGTTCCACTAGATAACCACCAACCTCCTGGTCAGTAGTGGTTTGATCCTACATCTGTCTGACTCCAAAGCCCTTGCTTTTTCCACCAGACTCTATACCTTCCTTAGGATAGCTTCAAGCATTTCCATATCAAGTTCTTCACCATTCAACTGGCAAAGATGGCGCCACAGACTTCTAGACCATCCCTGATGGAAAAGATGTTGGTAATCAATAATCTACCTCAAGAACTTCCCGCTGTATTGGAAGAACACAAGGCCCAGATAGGGGAAGTGAGCTACCCAAGATTATACAGCTGGGTGTGGCATAGGTGGGACTTGCATCTGTGCAGCTGAAGATAGGTCTGGCCCAAATATAAAGCTGTTCTAAGCACAACCATAGATGATCAGAACTATATTATCGAAGCTGGTCATCTCAACTCTTTTTTGCGTCAGTATCACTTTTTCAGTTGTAGGTGGAGGCAGAGAGTGAAGGATCTCAAGGAAGTGCCCCTCGCCAGACAATTTTCTGAAGTCCAAGCTTAAAAGAGGGTTGGAAGGATGTGGGAGCTGAAAGGGCCAGAGCTCAGAAGTTTCTCTAGAATAAGCAAGAAGTGCATTCCTCTGCAGGCCTTTCAGGTCCTGAGAGGGAAACTGTTGCTAAGTGGAAGCTTCTAGGTGCTCCCCGGTGGCCCTCCAGGCAGTTGGCATCCACCATGAAGGGAGAGCTCAGATTCTGCACAGGCCTCACTGGGAGCCCCTGAACACCATGGCGACGGCCCCCAGGCAGCAGCCCAGTTCTGCCCGGGCTCCAGTCAGGGTGACAGGAGGAGCCAAGGGAGAAAGAACACAGGGAGGAAATCCGAGCACTCAATTTACTATTCTGTGGAACATGCCAATTAAAATGTTTCACCCTTTGGGGTTGCTGTTTGGCCCTGCTCCCACTGGGCTGCCTCATTAACGGCCCTTTTGGACCACCCCCCACCCCCACAAGGCCTACTCAGTTCCCTTTCCAGCCAATGGAGCCCAAGTTAGGCTCAAAGGCATGATGGCCGTGAAGACCTCTAGAGCCACAGAGACCCCCCCCACTTTGACACCGAAGTTCAGGTAGACAGGATGACTGCCTAAAATCACTTAGCTGGTCTATCCTGGCTCAAATGCATTCATGAAATGACATTTTAAATATCACTGAAAATGGTCCTTCCCACCTTATGTGAACCTGGTCCACACATTTCCCTACACGAGTCACTGAGACTGCCCCTGTACACAGCCAGTTTGGAACAATGTGGGAGGAAGACCCGGGACTCCGGGCTCCCAGGTTCCACACCCTGCACAGCCCGGGAAAGAACAGACTACTGAATTACCTGCAAGCTGACACTGGAAGAAGCTGTCACACAACATCTGGAAAAGGGCTCTAGCGACCACTAACAGATGTCTCTGCACAGCTGTCTTCTCGTTTGGCCTCTTCCTTCATGCTTAGAGTCCAATTTTTGTAAAGTAAAGACCAACCTACCACTTCACAGGAGCTGAGTAAATCTTAAAGCTGGCATGTGGGAATATTTATTTAAAAGAGAAAGAGAGGGCGCCTGGGTGGCTCAGTTGGTTGAGCAACTGCCTTCGGCTCAGGTCATGATTCTTGAGTTCCGGGATCGGGTCCCACATCGGGCTCCCAGTTCCACAGGGAGTCTGCTTCTTCCTCTGACCTTCTCTCCTCTCATGCTCTCTCTCACTTTCTGTGTCTCTCAAATAAATAAATAAAATCTTTAAAAAATAAAAAAATAAAAATGAAAGAGAAAGAGAATATGAGAAAAATGACTATTTCCATAACTAACATGAACATGAACATAGGTGAAACAATAAGTAAATAAATACCATATTTACCAAAGCCAGTTAGCAAACTGAAAGCAAAAATGTACTTTTTATTACAAAGCTTAAACAAATTATGCTTATCAGAAAGGTAGGAATAATATTTGAGAATCTAGTAATCTCAGAATCTCTCTCTTTTAGAATACTAGGATATTATGTAAGAAAACAAAAATATTTTCTCAACAGACGAAGGGAAAGACTTTGAAAAAAACTCAAGGCTTACTTATCATTTTTTTTTTAAAGATTTTTTTATTTATTCATTTAGTAGGAAAGAGAGAGAGTGAGAGAGAGCATGAGAAGGGAGAAGGTCAGAGTGAGAAGCGGACTCCCCATGGAGCTGGGAGCCCGATGTGGGACTCGATCCCGGGACTCCGGGATCATGACCTGAGCCGAAGGCAGTCGCTCAACCAACTGTGCCACCCAGGGGCCCCAAGGCTTACTTATCATTTAAAGAAAAAAAGTAAAAATACTTACTTTCCAACTAAGATGGAATAAGCCCACCTTCCACCCCATCTCTCCCACTGGATGCAGCTACAAAACCTGGGAAAATGCATGGAGCACCTATCTGAGGATGCTAGAAGTAAACAGTAGCAGGCAGATTAAAAGAAACAACCATTCAAAGTGCTGCCAAACCAGTGGTAAGTTTTCTCAGTTTTCTTCTATATTTCTTCCATTATCCTCTGGCCATGCCTCAAGGCAGTCAAGTATCCACTATTCATCAAAAATGAATAAAGAGTAGACATCACCATGAAAAAAGAGAACTCTACGTGAATATTTCCAGGACTGGAACAGGAGTGGGAAATGAGCCTTCTAATAGTCTGAGTAGGGAAAATCCATGTATCTTTTTCTTTATTTTGTGTATTCTATTATACATCAGCCCCTGGACACCCACAGGCCCTTACAACTCTAAAGGGGGAGTATCTTCTTCTCTGATCAAAGGATCTGTGGTCCCAAGAGAGTGATAAAACTCCCACTGCATTATTTTTCTCTCTCCATCTTCCTGGCCCTCGGCCTGGGTTTCAGGGGATGTAAGTAGTAGAGAAACTTAAATAAAGTTCCAGCTTTCTAACCAGAGACCTAAAAGGGGAGCCTAAAGGAGCCATAAAGTATGAGGGGAATTGTGGAGAAGTTCAGGAAAACAAACCAGTGAAAGCTATTTGACTTTCCAGGCTCACTTCTGAGCAGTACATGTATGAATATGACTCTTAACAGAATAGCATAGACCTTAAAAGCTGAACTAATAGACCAGTGCTCAACCCAGACTGACTGCTGAGTGATACGCATGGGAAAGATCTGAATAACATTGTCAAGGCTTGGATACAGAGCTGATAGTCTAATTACAACCCACAGAAGGCAAGTCAGAACTTTAAGTCTGAACACAACTTGGTTCCAGATGCCAAAACAAAAATATCCAAGTTCTCCCTATGATTTGAATAAGACCCAAAGTTTCATCACACAATATTCCATTGTTTAGGATAAAATTCAAAATTTTTTCTGGATATGAAGATAAACATGAGTAAAAACAATTAACAGATACCAATGTTGCAATGACAAATTGTTGGAATTATCTGGCAAAAATTCTAAAGCAGCTATTACAAAAATTCTCCAAGTAAGTGCAAATACTCTTGAAATAATGGAAAGATAGACAGTCTCAGTAAAACAATGTAGAGAAAACAAAATGAAAGACTAAAAAAAGTTCAAATAACCCAAAAGTAAGCATAAAACAGGAAACAAAGAAGAAAAACAGAGGAAACAAACAAAAGATATAATAAAATAGATTTAAACTCAAACATATTAATAATATATTAAATGCAAAAAGTCTAAATACACCAACTAAAAGACAGAAATTGTTAGAACAGATTTTTTTAATATTTTATTTATTTATTTTAGAGAGAGATAGAGTGAGAGAGCACCAGTGAGGGGAGGGGCAGAGGGAGACGGAGAATCACAAGCAGATTCCACACCAAGCACAGAGCCCAACATGGGACTCCATCTCAGGACCCCAAGATCATGATAGCCAAAACCAAGAGTTGGTCACTTAACCTACTGAGCCACCATGTGTCCCAGAATGGATTTTTAAAAGAGCTCAATTACATGAGGTCTACAAGAAACTTATTTTAAATGTCATGCTATAGAAAGGCTAAAATCAAAAGCGTGAGAAAAGATATACCATGAAAAAACTGATTAAAATAAAGAAGGAGTGGTTGTATTAGCCAGATAAAAGAGACTTCATAAAAAGAAAATCACCAGAGATAAAGAAGAACATTAGCTTAAAGACAAACATTAGCTTATAGACAAATGGAACAGAATGGTAAACCCAGAATTATCAATCAGCTGATCTTTGACAAGAGTGTCAAGCATATGCAATAGAAAAAGAATAGCCTTTTCAATAAATGGTGTTGGGAAAACTAAAAATCGACAGGCAAAGGATGAAATTGGATCCTTATCTTACACCATACACAAAAATTAACACATAAGGAATTAAAGACTTATAGGTAAGACCTGAAACAATGAAAGGCCTAGAAGAAATCATACCCCTATGATTTCTTGAGAAAGAAAAAAAAAGTTTCTTGAAATTGGTCTTGGCAATGATTTCTTGATATGACACCAAAAGTACAGGCAACAGGGGCACCTGGGTGGCCCAGTCAGTGAAGTGTCCAACTCTTGATTTTGGCTTAAGTCATGATCTCAGGGTCCTGGGACCCAGCCTTGAATTGGGCTGCTCACTCAGCAGGGAGTCTCCTTGAGATTCTCTCCCTCTCCCTCTGCCCTTCCCCCACTCACACATTCTCTCTCTCTCTCAAATAAACCTTTAAAAAAACATTAACTTTATTTTTTTAAAAGGAAATATTTGCAAATGACATCCCCCCCCCAAAAAAGACTTGTATTTAGAATATATAAAAGAACTCTCAAAACTGAGTAGTAAGTTGTTGGTGGGAATGCAAAATGCTACAGCCCCTAAGGAAAAGTTTGGCAGTTCCTCATAAAGTTGAACATGGAATTACCACATGACCCAGTGATTCTATTCCAAGATATATACCTAAAAGAACTTAGAGCAGTGACTCAAGATACTTGTATAACAATGTTCTTATTAGCATTATTCCTAATAGCTAAAAGGTGGAAACAACCCAATTATTCATTTGTTGATGGATCAACAGAACGTGGAATATCCATAGAGTGGAAAATTATTCATTCATAAAAAGCAATGATAATTCCGATTCAGGGTACAACATGTATATACCTTAAAAACTATATACCTTTAAAATTACACTAAGTAATAAAACCAGACACAAAAGGACAAATGCTGTATAATTCCACTCATATGAGGCACCTAGAATAGGTAAATTTATAAAGACAGGAAGGAGAATAAAGGTTACCCAGAGCTAGGGGGGAGCAGGGAATGGGCAGTTATTATTTAAATATTGTATTTATTTGTCAGAGAGAGAGAGAACAGAGGGAGCAGCAGGCAGTGAGTTAAAGCCTCTGCCTTCGCCTCAGGTCATGATCTCAGGGTCCTGGGATGGAGCCCTGCATCGGGCTCTCTGCTCAGCAGGTAGCTAGCTTCCCCCTCTCTCTCTGCCTGCCTCTCTGCCTACTTGTGATCTCTCTCTCCATCAAATAAATAAATAAAATCTTTAAAAAAAATGTTTATGGCAGCTCTATTCATAATCATCAGAAACCAGAAGCGACTCAAACACCCCTCAGTGAGTAAATGGACCATACAAGTGAGTTAGGACCATACAAGAGAAATACTGCTCAGCCATACAAAGCGGCAAGCTACTGACACACGCAACTTCGATACAACCCACATGCATTCTTCTGAGTGAAAAAAGCCAAGCTCAACAGGATGTATACTATATGATTCTATTTGTGTAGCACCCTCAAAAAGAATTAAACTATATAACAGAGAAGAGATCAGTGGTTGCCAGAGGTTAGGGGTAGAGAGAAGGCTTAACTATAAAAGGATAGCAGAAGGGTTTTTTGGGGTGACAGAATTGTTCTATACCTTCACTGTAGTGGTGTTTAGACAAATCTAAGCTTGTGCTAAAATACCTAGAACTATACACCGGAAAATATTCTGTGTTAGTTTAAAAAATAAAATTCAAAACAGAAAACAAAAATCTCTCAGCAAACTAAAATTGAAGGAAACTTACATAACCTGATAAAGCAAATCTACCAGACACCAACAGCGAACATTCTTCTCAGTGGGGAAGAAGAAGGAGTTCCTTGAAAACCAGGAATGAGATAAGCATACCCACTATCACCGTGTCTGCTCAACTAGGAGTCCTACCAGCACAGATTACAATTGTCATGTAGGAACTCCAAGAAAATTCACAGACAAATTATTAGAACTAGTAAGAGAGTTAAGTAAACCTGATGGATTTAAGGTTAACAATAAGAATCTATATTGAATTCCTTTATGCCAGGAATGGACAATTAGGAAGTGTAACTTTTAAAATGATATCTTCTACCACGGCACTAAAAATTTCCAAGTTGAAACATCAAGACCCTTATGGAGAAAAACGTAAAATTTTATTAAAAGATATTTAAGAAAGCCAGATCTTTGCCATGTTCATGAACGGGAAAACTCAGCAGCATAAAGATTTCTCCATAAAGTTCTCTCCAAATAAAAGTATACATTTTAACTGAATACGTATTTGCAAAGCATTTAGAACAGTGCCTGGCATAGAGTGAGTGATACATAATTGTTGTTGAACAAATAAATCAAAATTCCAACAAGGTTTTTCACAGAACTTGACAATCATGTTCGGTAATTTTTAAAACAGAAAATGGCCCAAAAATAGCCAAAGCAATCTTGAAGGACAGACGTGGGAGGAAAGATAATTCTCATTCTACCAGATACTAGCACTTGATTATGAAACCATTAAGAATGTTTTATCAGCCCAAGAGGAGACACAAAGAATAGAATAGAATAAAGAGTCCTGAAATATTTGCTGTATGGAAACTTGATATATGACAGAAAAGGCATTGCAAATTAGTAGGTGCTAGAACTGTTTATTATCTCTACTGGAGAAAAATAAAGTCCTAATTCATACCATCTACAACTCTCGTCTCCAGGTAAAATAAACCCCTACACATGAAAAGAGAAACTTTTAAAAGAAAATGTTTTTACTTCAGGGTAGGAAAGGATTTCTTAAGCAAGATGCAAAAAGCACAAACCATAAAAGAAAAGAGTTTTAAAAATAATAAAGCATTTTGAAACCACTGTGCTTCAAAGCCTCTATAAAGTGAAATATAAGCCATCAAGCAAAGTGCCAATATCCAAACTACAAAAAGAACTCCAATTAATCAATACAAAAGCAACAAATCACATAATAATTTTTTAAATTAGTAAAGTCATATAAACAGGCAACTCACAAAAGAGGAAACCAAAATGGTGAATAAACACAAAAAGATGCTCAACCTCACTAATAATCAGGGAAATGAAAATTAACACCACAATGAAATACCACCAAATTAAGTACAATGTTGTTCTCTAGAGACAGGGAAAGAAATGGGGCCGGGAAGTGGTTCACAAAGAGCTTTAACAAAATGTGTAACTGTGACAGTCACTAGACCTACTCACAAATATTTCAGTTCCCTTCCCTTAAGTGCATGTCCCCACTCCTTTAAGCTAGGCAGGTATGTGTGATTTGCTTCTGCCAAGCAAATGCATACAGAAGTGTCACTTATAGGTGGTAGCCTTCAGTAAAAATGCACTCATTCCCCTTTCTTTCCCTTTGCATGACTGACAACAATGCCCACAGCCTGGATCCTGGACTGGGCCTCTGTCCCCCATGTATGGACATAAAGTATGAGTGAGAGGTAAAACCTGTTGTTTGTTTGTTGTTTGGTTCTTTGTTTTAAGCCACTTAGATTTGAGAACTGTTTGGTATAGCAGCATAAACTTGCCCATCCTGACAGAGTAGCATTTTATTCCTTTAATTCGACGGTGAGTACATGGATGCTCATTATATTATTCACTATACCTTGTAGGCCTAAAATATCCCATAATTTTTAAAGACTATGTGATGGTAATGAATCATTATCTAGGTTAAAGATAGAAGGTGTATGCCTTCATTCTACAGATATCATTTGAGGGCTGACTATGTACCAGACACTGCTCCAGGTGCTCGGGATTCAACAGCAAAAAAAAAAAAAAAAAAAAAAGCCAAAGCTTCTGTGGCGCTTCAGAAAGGGAAAGCAGAAAACAAACATACTTATGTAATAAATCAGATGGCATTATTCGCTATAATGAAAAATAAAGCAGCATTAAAGGGATAGAAATAGATAGAAAAGTACTACTTTAAATAGCATGGTCAGGAAAATCTCTGATAAAAGGAGCAGAGATCCATAATACAGAGACTTGTAGCAAGTGGGGGCAGGAGTGGAAGGGAAGGGAAAGTAAGGGGAGAAAAAGAGCAAGGAAGCTCCGGTGTCTGGAACTGAATGAGTGATCTGAGAACAAGACCTTCTAGACCATGGAAGGCCATCAGACAGTCTTGAGCAAAAGAAGGATATGGTCTGACATATGTCTCAAAAGGATCAAAAGACTGCTTCTCCCTCTCCCTCTGGCCCTGCTCCTGTGCTCACTCTCTCTCTCTCCCAAATAAACAAAATCTTAAACACACACACACACACACAAAGCCAGCTGAAGTTTTAAGAAGGAGGAGGGAGTGGGCAACTATGTCAAATGCTGCTGAGGATAAAATATCATGGCTGCTGGATTTGGCCAATGTGGAGGTCAATGTGGAAGTGGTGACCTTGACAAAAGCGACGTCTCTGTAGTCGTGGTGGAGTGCGGGTTTGGCAAAGACTGAAGAGCAAAAACTAAGTCCACGTGTGTAAAAATTATGTTGAGAAATTTTCCTACCAAGGAGATCCAGGAAATGGGGCGATTACAGGAGGAGAACATTATGTCCATACAGGATTTTTTTTTTTAAAGATAGAAGCTACTAAAGCATGTTGGCATGTGAGTGAAAATGATCCAGAAGAAAAAGAAAAATTGGTGATGCTGTGGAGGAGGGATAATTGCAAGCAAAATTCTTCAGAAGGTAGAGAGAATATAGGGTCCATTGCACAGCAGAGACACTGGCCTTAGCCACAGTCTATCCGGTGTATCAAAACAGTGTATTCAGAAAGAAATAGCAAGTGTAAAGTATGAATGCAAGGTATGTGAGTACAGATGCAGGAAAGCTGCGAGATGTGGCAATGGGACGATGTGGAAGTTCTCTTCTGATTGCTTCTATTTTCTCAGGGAAATAAGAAGCACGGTCATCAGCAGAGAATGAGGAGGTGGTAAGATTTGCAAAACTGCTGAAAAGACGCGAGAGGATATAAAGTAGTTGTCTCGCAAACGGAAGAGAAGTATTAAGATTTGCCAGGGAGTATAGGAGTTCAATATGAGATTCACATGGTCAAGAATTTTTATTTTTTTTAAGTTTTTTTTTTAAGATTTTATTTATTTATTTGAGAGAGAGAGAGAGCATGAGCAGGGGACAGGTGTAGAGGGAAAGGGAGAAGCAGAATCCCCACTGAGCAGGGAGCCCCATCCGGGGCTCGATCCCAGGACCCTGGGATCATGACCTAAGCTGAAGGTTTATGCTTAACTGACTGAGCCAGCCAGGCACGCTGGTCATGAATTTTTAAATAGGACAGTCAGAATGGGTATATGTTTTCTCATCACATTCCACCACCAGGGAGTAGGCAGACTTAGTGGATCACCTGGCTACACGGTGTTGCCAAACAAGTAGAATAGAGGGTAAGTACAAAGGAGTGATTACAATGGTGGCCCATGGAAACAAGATGAGTAAAGAGGGAATGGAGGACCCGACATGGTGCTGGCCAGTGAAAAGAAGGTAGGGTCCATAGTTTGGAGTTCCCAAGGGCTTGAATAATTCTTGAAGATGGGCTTGCCCCTAGAAGTGGTCTGGAAGGAAAAAAGGATTAGTCAGCAAGTAGGACGTTGTTAATGGGGTATGGGGGAGGGATGATATATGGTGACTAGTAATTACAAAGCCTAGGGTATGCCTACAAGAGTGAGTGGCTAGGAGAGGACACTGTTGTTCAAGGAAATAACAGGAATTTGAAATAAATAAATTAATAGAAATAAATTAATAGAAAGAGCAGGATGTTAGAAGGATCATCTACTTGTATACCAGAAACACCAAAAATTGTGACCACAGTAGTAGACCAGGTAAAAAAGTCTTCAAGAAGGGGCCCCTGGGTGGTGCAGTTGGTTGAGCAACTGCCTTTGGCTCAGGTCATGATCCCGGAGACCCGGGATCGAGTCCCACATCGGGCTCCCAGCTCCATGGGGAGTCTGCTTCTCACTCTGACCTTCTCCCTTCTCATGTTCTCTCTCACTCTCTCTCTTTCCTAATAAATAAATAAATAAATAAATAAATCTAAAAAAAAAAAAAAAGTCTTCAAGAAAACAAAAAATAATAATAATAATTTTTTTAGAAAAAGAAGAATAACAAAATTCATAAATCCAACATTCACAGAAAAATATTCTTCTATTACATTTGCAAAAAAACAATGAAATATTAGGGGATCATCCTGGATTTGGGGTTACAAATAGTTTGTCAGATTATCAGAAATAACATGATACTATTTAATAAATAGTAACTAAAGGGGCTCCTGTGTGGCTCAATTGGTTGAGCAACTGCCTTCGGCTCAGGACATGATCCTTGAGTTCCGGGATCGAGTCCCACATCGGGCTCCCAGCTCGACGGGGAGTCTGCTTCTTCCTCTAACCTTCTCTCATGCTCTCTCTCACTTTCTCTGTCTCTCAAATAAATAAATAAAATCTTTTAAAAAATAAATAAATAAATAGTAACTAAAGTAATGGCGTGGCAACCAAGGCAGATCTAAACCTGTGATTTTCAAAAATCTCTTCCTTAACAAGATTTTCTAAGTTCGTACACCTCTCCCCACTCACCCTCTATCACAGCTTTCATCCACAATGAACAGATCAAGTGCAGAAGGAAGACAAGTATTTATATCAAGGACTCTGGGTTTCACTTAGGTTTAGTAGTGAGGGAACATGGATGAAAAAATGATCAGGCATTCAACCTACTGGAAGAGTCCCGTGGGTCTCATAAGGCACACTGGCTCTTCAGACAGAAGACTTGAATTCGAAGTTCTACCATTTGACTTACTATTTCTGTAATCTGCTGTAAACCATTTTCTCTCAGTATCTTTGCTTTTAACTCAGTAAACTAGGGATGTCCCTACCTCCAGGGCTCTGATAAGGACTGAGACAAAACGTGAAGGTTTTATAAGCTATGAAACACAAAATAAAATGAGTATTCAACAGTTCCCTAAAAAAAAAAGTCTTCAAGAATGACTGGAAATCGTTTACCTAAGATTATAACAAGGAGTCGTGGGTAGTACAGACTGAGGGAGGAGCTTCCCAAGACCTGGGGGCTTTTCGGGAGTAGGCAAGAACAGTGGCCCGAAGCAGCGATGAGGAGGAAGAAGCTCATGTACACACCTCTGGGCCTGGCGGGACATGGGAGAATAAAACACCCCGTGGAAGCCAGGTCCTCTGAAGACAGCCCAGTTCTAGATGGAGCAAAGCGGTAAAGTGGCCAGCCACTCAGAGAAAAGAGTGAGGACAGTGGGGATTTTTATGACTAGGAGAATGAGGGTCCCACTGGGCCCTGTGGAAGCCTGAAGGGAACGGGGAGAAGAGAGATAGAGTCCAGTTGAAGGATACAAGAGCCATATGGAGACGAGTGTCTGGAAGACGGTGACTGATGATTCAGGGTCTTGGCTTTCCGAAGGGCCTGACACAAATGAGTTACTCCTGGTGCACAACTGTGGAGATACCATCTCTGGGGCAACTGAAGTGGAAAGGAGGAACGTTAGGAGGAGGAAGAATGAGGTCTACTTGGATCACACAGGCATTACACACTTGCATAATGAACATACGCATGACGTATTTCTTAGAGAAATGGCGCTGAGACAAAGAGCTTCCTACAAATGAACAGGGGAAGAGGTGGCTCCACACGCTGGCAGTGCCGGTCTTCCTCTGCTGATATGCACTGCCCACAAGGCAGGGAGCAGGGGGAACACTCAGAGCAGTCCTTTAAGCCCTCAGAGTTCACCTGTTTGGGGTGACGTTTTGAGCAGGAGGGAGCTGGTGACACTAGTTTAAAATGGGATATGGAAATTATCTATGGTTGTTAATGATCCACACCTTCCTTGACCCGCATGTCATGGGACATGGTGGTTTAAAGTGCACACTAGAAATACCAAAACAGAGTCCCCCATGCATCACACAGACCTGAAGGAAACTGAGGTCTTTAAGAACATCAAGGTTGAGGTGGGAGGTGCTGATAGTGGGGCCTGGAAGAGTCCTTCTAGGATCAAACAGCCAGAGATAAGAGTCAGAGCTTCAAATCCTGACTCTTTCCTGGGGGATGTCATCTACCTAATTTTAGTTCCTCTTCATGGACACGAGGGGGATAACGATACCAGCATTTGAGAGGAATTGTGAAAAGCAAAGTCTATTGAGCTTTTAGGACTAAATCAGTGCCAGTCTTCCTGATCACCTTCTTTCCCAGAAAGAAGCCATAAAATGTGGGGCCTACATACCTGACTAAGAGGAGAAGAAAGTATCAGTATTCCTGTTCAGGAAGGACACTTAAGACATAAGAATTTCGGAAATAGTGAAAGAATGAAGCACGTCTCAAAAGTCTTTCAAGATGTGTCAGTGGGTTTCCAAGGAGACAGATTTTACAAAAGTTACTATGAGACACACTTCCTCTACAAAAACAAGATAACATCACGCTCCCGCTCTCAGCAAGCTCCTTCTGCCTTCTGACAAATGATGGAAATGTAGGAGGAAGAGGCCTAAAGCAGGGTACAAAGGCAGAACCCCCCCCACCCAATTTGTAGAATGAATGAGTGAGTGCTGTGTTTTTCCTTTGTGCAGCGATGCGGGAAGAGAAAGGACAATGACATGGAAAAGTGGCCACGGAAGGCCCAAGGACGGAGCACAGAGGCAGTCGGGGACCCAGTCCCTGGGTCTGGGACAAGCAGTAGTGCTAGATTACAAGAAACAAGGCAAGAGCCCAGGCTGGTCTTAAAGGTTTCGGTACACCTGAAGGCCATGCAGCCCAACTCACACATGAAACCTGGCCTCCAGAGCACTCTCAGTATTCCAGAACCATCTGCCCTGGTCTGGCTGGTCCTGCTTCTGAAGCAGCATTCTGAGAGTAGGTGACTCTGATATTGGTGAGCAGGTGAGCCCTGATATTGAACATGGAAAATGGAATCCACTTTAGTTCCTTTTTCCTTTGTGGGTAGTTAGTATTTTCATCTAATCACCAGCTCCCTCAGTCTGAAGCACTGTTTTCCAATGGGCATTCTATGGGATAGTAGCAAGACAGTCCGTATAGGAAAGTGCTTTGCCAGATAATGCTGGCTAACCCTGCAAACAACCTTCCCATCATTCCAGACACATGCAGGGCACCTGAGCGTACTAAAGACTCATGATGTTCTGCTGTAAATAAACCTGATGAATTCTAAAATGCATATAACTAGAAAACTCTTTTCCTATCCATACATGAAACACACCCCCTGGAAGTGGTGTCTTCCTGGGGATCCTCAAAAATGGGGCTCACACAGTTTCATTGCCCAGTCACCCACTAGACAGACCTAAGCTAAAGACTTGGACTCTTCAAAAGAGAAGAGATGTTGCATTCTTTCATTCTACAAATACACATGGAGAATGTAATGATTTTTTTTTAAAGATGTTGGCATCATGAAAGAGGTACAAACCAGATGCTGTAAGACTTCAGAAGAGAGGAAGTTTGACAATAGTGCTAAATCAAAACTTCATTCTTTTTAAAGATGTTTTTACTTATCTTAGAGAGAGGGAGAGAGAGCACACGTGGTAGGGAGGGGCAGAAGAAGAGAGAGTCTAAAACAGACTCCACATTGAGTTTGGAGCCTAGGGAAGAGCTCGATCACCACCCTGAAATCATGACCTCCGGGGAAACTAAGAGTCTGACGCTTAACCAACTGCACCACTCCGGCAGTCCACAAAACCTTTTCGAAAGAGGCATCATGAAGATCATGTCAATTTTAAGGTTCCTCTCTGATCGTCACATGAATATCTAAAACCATTAACCACCATCTGGAGACTCTTAGACCTCACTGTGAGTATAGGTATTTTATAGCTAGTTCTCCAAAACTAACATTTGTTTCCATAAATCCATGGGTTAAGAGACATCACTTAAATTAGAAGACTCTGTGGATAAAAATATTATAAATGGTAGTGGGCAAATAATTCTCAGTGTATCAGCATCCCACCTCCTGCACTGGAATCACCCAAGAAGCCTGCATATTCCCAGATCAACCCAGACCTTCTGGATTGGAATTTGTGGGGAGTGGGGATCCCAAAAATCTGTAATTTTTTTTAAGATTTTATTTATTTATTTGAGAGAGACAGACAGAAGGAGCACAAGCAGGGGTGGGGCAGAGGGAGAAGCAGATTCCCCACTGAGCAGGAAGCTAGACACGGGACTGGATTCCAGGACCCCAAGATCATGACCTGAGCCAAAGGCAGCTACTCAACCTACCGAGCCACCCCCTGCCCCCACAAGATTCTGATCCATGCTTATGTCTGAAAAACACTGAACCTAGTATTTCCAAAATTCTTAATAATTTTGGGAAAGACATGACTTGAAGAAACCAAGAGTGGAGACTGATGGCACTGAGCCCATGGCAAGTAACCAAAAAGAAAACCCAAGAAAAGGAATGCATCTATTACATGGTAGTAGTGCAAGCCTCCAGGGAGGCATGACAGTGGGGACAGAGAAGAGGGAATGGATTTCACAGACATTTCCAAAGTTGAATTGACTCAATTCCATAACTGAATCTATTATGTGGGCACAGGCAAGCACTGGCTATTGAAGTAAGACATGTTGCCTTCAGAGCAGGCTTGGATGGCCCGGGTAAGGGTGTAAAAGGTAATTAGTTAGTACTGTACATGTTGTATCTGAGATTCCTGTGGGGTGTATAAATAGATCTGATTGGCAATGAGACATATGAGGTTGGAGTTTGCTTTAGATAATAAAGGACTCCACACAGAAACCACTGCTCAGAAACAAATGGCTGAGGTCCCTGAGGGAGAGAATTTAGTATTCAAGGAAAGACCAAATCCTCCTCAAATCAATATCATAGTCACTGAACACCAAGAACGTGAAAAATCACTGGACTAGAAATACACACACAAGCCAGAGTCCTCACCGTATACAAGAGCTTACGATGTAGCGGGGGAGTTGAGAAATAAACATATGGAGAATGAAAACATGTAAAACTGAAACAACAGCTTGGGTCAGCCCCAGAAGGGATTTTTTAGAACCTGGAGAAAAGCCTACCCAGTGAATTACAGAGATAAAAAGCCAGAGGACACAACAGACTGACGGAAGACCTCCAGAGAAGGTAAGCTCTACCAAGACCTGAAGGACAGGTTCGATTTACAAAAGGAAAAAATGCAACCCTTGCAAACAACCTGTACTACTCTCATCAAACAGACATGCCAGGACCCTCGGCTGCAGCAAATCCTCTCTGACCCAAGTGCTGCACCATAATTAACTTCAAACCACACCAATGGGCAGAAGGTCACCAACACTTGGAAAACGCAATACTTGGAGAGAAAAGACTTAATGAGAAACATCCTTTTGTACCTAAATGCTACTGCATACCTGAAGACCAGACATGAGACATGTTAGCTGGGAGTCTCACCGGAGTTGTTTATGGTAAGGAAGAGAAGCATCCATAGTCCTCAAATATATGCGGCTGTCACACAGAAGAGGGATTGGGTATATGTTCTAAGTACTAGTGGATGAGAGCTCCTGGGAGTCAAATGTCTTACAAAACACTATTAAAAAAAAAAAAAAAAAAGATGTCCAATAGTCAAAGATATCTGGAAGGAGGAAGTGGCTGCCATGGGGAATAGTAAGTTCCCCTTCAGCACTGGAAGTATCTAAGCTGGGTCTGAACAAACTCTTACCAGGGATGCTATGGAACAGAATCAAATCTGGTACAGAAAATCCCAGTTGCTTAGAGTTGCTCTTAAAGGGCCATCCCGCCACAACGGTGACTATTTTTGTCAATTCTACTTTGGAGTAATTTAAAACTTTTTCTTTTTAAGAACCAAGTACCTTTCACAACCGCTCTCTCATGTATCCACCCAACAATCCATGAGATTATTTCCATTCGCAGGGAAAAAAAAAGTCAAAGGCACAAAAATAAGTCAATCATTGCATCTTAAGATAGGAGCGGAGTCACACCTGTGGGGGTGAGGTTCTAAAGTTAGCTCAGAAAGCAAAGATCACATGTGCCCAAGGATTGCCTTTGAAAATCCCTTAAGTCAGTTGTAAAGTACCGTCTCTCTGGTCTTACATATACAGTCCTAAACAGTGCACGAGATAAATGCACACAGCAAGGCAGTGTTTAATGAAGATTGCATATGCAAAGTATAAGCTTGGAGGATTTTAAATTACATGTGAGAGGGGAAAATGGAGGTACACATAAGTCGAATGAGCCTTTGCTACCACGCCACCATGCGCCCAGGATCTTCGACTCTGCAGCATTGTCCTAAGACATGTGATCCGCCCTAGGGCAGCTGGCCTGGCTGAAGCTGAATAATGACCCAATAGCTCCCATTTACTGGCACTCACCTGCCAACGCCTGTGTTCAGTACTTCACTGAATCCTTTCAACTACTGGTCTTTGGGGTACACACTGCTACTGTCCCATTCTATAGATGAAGGCTGAGAGTGAGTGGTAACGCTGGGTCATACACACAGCCAAGAAGGAGCAGAGCTGGAGCCAGGGTCTGTCTGACCCAAAAACATGGGCTTTTCGGAGCAATTCTCCAGTTCTCTGTGTGTCAGAATCACCGGCTAAAAGTAGAGTTTCCGTGGTCCATCTCAGACCCACCGACTCGGCATGCCACCCCCCTTCCCAGTCGATGCTGGTATGGATGATACATAGACCACATGGACCACACTTCGGGAAACCCTGCCGGAGGCTGTAACGCCTCTGCTTAATGCACTTCCTGCTAAACCGTGTCCGCGCTCCCTGCCCAGTGCCGCGAGGGCTATTAACAGAACGCTGGAGGACGAGGACTACAACTGATAATGCTGCAGCCACATCCTCTTACAACTCATCTCCAAAGCGGCGTGCCCCACGTCCCTCCGTAAGCACGCCCAGCTGCCTGGGGTTGGTCGTAATGACTCGGGGCAGAGTACAGCCCCTGAAACTGCACGGAACCCCTTTTCCTGCACGGAACCTGTTTCATAGTTAATCCAAATAAGCTTTCGACTTAAGAAATACCTCACAGGCTGATTACAAGTTCTTGGCTGGAACACACCACGAAGGCGTCTGGTCATGGACTTGCATTTCTGAATGGAATCATTCTGCTCCTTTTGATTGAAAAGGCACATGATCTAGTGCCAGATGGTGACATTTGTACAAGTCAAGCCGGATTAAGTCAAGTGCTTTAGTGAAGCATAATGCAGATAAAGAAAATGACGGATTATCAGCCCACACACATGCACGCACGCGCACACACACACGCACGCACACGGCTAATGCTAAATTCTTTAAATTGTAGTAGCAGATTCCCCCTGTTCCCTGGCCCCTGCCGTTCCCTGCCTCTCACAGCTGGATAGAGCTGGCATTCATCCCCCTGCAGCTGGCATGTCCCCGGTCCAAGCAGACCTGGGCCCAAGTCAGGCAGCCCGGGACTAAGCCCATTAGACCCTCTTCCAACCCACCTCTGCCTGTACCTTTGAAGCTGGGTTGGCCCAGTCTACACATAGCAAAAGCAGCCTGAAGCTTCAGTTCAGGGAAAAGCTGGCTTGTCTACCTGGTTTTCCAGACTGGGCACCTGGGCACCATCATCATCCTTCCTTTCTTTTCCCTTACCTTCCACATCAACTCCATCACCAACTGCCATCAGTTCTACCTCTCATCTGCCTGCCTCTTTCTAGCCCGCCACGGCCAGGATGCTCCCAGTTTCCTTTCCAATGCCATGCTCCCTCTTAGGACCACTGTAGCAGGCTCCTAACTGCTCTCCAGCCTCAAGATTCTTCCATGTCAGTGAATTGCTCTCTCCCCAGCACCCACACAGAGGAGTTGCCTGGCTCGGAGGAGGATAATATACACACTAAGCCATCCACCCATGAACTAATAAGAAAGGCACAATTAAAATATTTATAACCTCTCGCCCTTTCTCCATTCTCTGTTCTCTACCCCGCCCCCCTTAAAATTTTGCAGCTCCCCTTGCTATTACAATAAAGTCCAGACTCCTTGTGATAGCTCACGAAGGATGGTCATAGTCATCTCTCCAGGTATGTCACCTGCTGCTTCCCTCACCCCTCCCTCTCTGCACTCTAGCAAGGTGAAGTTCTTTTCGTTGAGACTGCATCTGATTGATGTAATCAGCCCCAGGATTGGAAAGACAAACCAGCTCATGGCTAATGTCTCCAGAGAGGATTCCATTCTGTATTTCCCTATATAGTGGATACTTAGGCATTGTGAATCTTCTGGGCAACTGCCAATTATTTGGGGGTGACAATCTAATTCTATGTTAAACAGATCATCACCTGTGTCCCCTCCTCTCTACTCTGGCAGCACTCTGCCTACTTAGGCAAGTGCTCTCTTGTTTGAAAATGATAGCTAATACAATCATATAAATCACGTACCAAGTACATTTTCCCATTAATTCTTCATTCATTTATTCAGTAACTGTTTACTAAGTATCTACTCTGTGTCTGGCACTGCGCAGTATCACCCAATTACAGGGCACAAACCACGAAGCAGGCACAGCTCCTTCCCTCATGGAACATATTCTCATGGAAAAATAGGCTTTCAGCAACGAACTGAACAATTAATTATTTGATGATGGGTTTTGTAAAGTACTAAGAAGAACCAGGGGCAACGAGAGCATATAACTAGTTAGTCTGGAAGGAAAAAGAAAAAAACTTCTTCAGAAAATTGTGAGCGGAGACCAGAAGGACAAGCAGAAATTAAGTCCATTGTGAGGACAGGCAGGGAAGAGGCATTCTAAGCAGTGGGAACGACGTTCGCGAAGCTCCACACGGAGGGAAAATGCATGTGGGGAGGCCAAAGGAGGATGTGAGAGGACCAAAAACCAAATCTAGAGAGGTGGGCAGGGCCAGAGGCTTCAGACCTGGTGGGGCAGTGCTGTTCAAACTATTTCCAGTATGCTGTGTGCTGATATTTTTGTAAAAACCCGTAAGAAAGTATTACCAGAAAATTAACAATTGAAAGACATACAAAATACAAGCCCCACTTTTTTCACTACTAAACAGACACAAAATTATTCTGCCAGTTACTATAAAAGTTTTAAAATGGCTGCTCTCAATTTGTCATCTGTCATGGCTTACTGATAACAAACAGGCACCCGTCCAGGGACCACTCTTTGAGTAGCATGTTGGATGGGAAGCCATCAGAGGACTTTAAGAATGGGTAAGGTACATTCAGAGTTGAGTTTTTCAAAGCTCATCCTGACAGTTGAATGGGGGATGGGTTTGGGTGGGAGGGGCAGCCAGGGCTATTGCAGGCATCTTGGTGAGAGATGATTTACCTTAGAGGAAATGATATTTAATGTTTGTAACAACCTATAAACAAGGTGCTCAGTGAGATTTAAGGTCATCTTTTGAAGTAGAGTTCACACTTCCAAAAACCTAGTAAGTCCCGACTCTCCAAAATCTTATTTAAATACAATCCTTAGGGCCATCTTATTGGTGACCTTATAACAAGACCCCTTTTTACTATTTCTGTAAATAGCCTTTCTATGCCATCCGCAGCCAAAGTGGCCTCTACTGAAACCCCATGATGACTGATCAGCGGTATCCAGACTGCCAGAGAAGGCAGCTGCCATTCTTCATGCAAATGCCCCGTAATGAATAAAACCCCAGACTTGGAACAAGAATCTGCTTATAATGGGCTGTTTTTAGTATTTTCTCATCTCTCTTAAAATGACATATTTCCAATGGGCCCTGATGACTTTTAAAAGACAACTGAGTTTATGTAGCCGGGGAAGGAAAGGGCTCAAGGAAGGCCAGGAGGCAGCTCAGCTCAGGAGCGAGAACAGAGGCCTTCGCCATCAGGCAGGAAGCACTGTGACCCACCTCCATCGTGTATCAGCCAGAAGACCCAGGGTCTATCAAGCCATCTCTGTAAACCTCAGTTTCCATGTTTACGAAATGGAGCCAATAATTTCTGCTCTGGCTCACTTGCAGGACTGAGGGAAAGATGGTTTCAGTGTCATTCAAACAAACATTTCTGGCACGGGCAATGGGCCAGGTGTTGAGCTGGACACTGAGGTCACAGACATGGGAGATGAAGTGTGGCAATGCTGCACACACACACACACACACACACACACACACACACACACAGAATTGCCCAGAACAGGCAGTGTCCGCTCTCAGGGGAGGGGGTCAGTGAGCCACGGAAGGACGCCTGGATGAGGTGGTGGCTGCTCTTTGAAAGCAGATGAAAAAGATTCCCAAGCACACAAGTCTAAGAACACCATGCTATGGACAGGGATGAGCAGGATGCCTTTGGAAACCACAGGCAGCTCCCTACTTAGAAAACGTGTGGGAATAAGGGCAAGGGTATAAGGCAGGGCAGGGATAGGGGAACCACAGAGGGCCTTGTGCACCAGTGAAACAAGGAAATGAGACCCAATCTGAGGATTTGAGCTGGACTCAACTCCAAGAACTCATGTGAGCATGACTCACAGTTGTCAGGATTGCAAGAGAACAAAAAAATGGTTGTGTACACCTGATGCTCTTTCCTGGATATCTCCAGAAACAACTGTGAGACTCTGAGAGGAGGCTGGAAGTCCCACGTTATGTAGGTGGGGACAAAAGCTGGTGACATTTGCTACTGGGATCTCACTCGTACTGACAGGTCCAGGAAACGGGTCCTCTGCATATATTCATGAGAAGACACTTTAAAATGAAACCAAGATGTCCAATGGCTTCCTTCACTGGTATCACCATATGCCAAAAGCAATAAATAAATGCTATTTTCTAGGCAGATGACTAAGAGAAAGATCCCAGCTTCTGCTCTACTATCCATCAGAGACAGCCCCAACTGGGGAAATCCAGCCTGACTGGGTGAATGTGGTGTGTGAGTGTGTTGTGTACGTGTGTGTGTGTGTGTGTGTGTGTGCGCGCGCACACATGTGAACAGGTACCTATGCACGTGTGTGTATGCACATACACACAGGAGCTAGAAGAAGGCAGAAGAGACCTCAGAGACCTCTGCTAGAAGGAGTTATCTACTTCTAAGAAGGTCTTGTCCTAGAGAGAGCTCTAGGACCTGACAATCAACTCTATGCTTCCAAGAAGGCCTTTCCTGCCAAGGAAATTCTCTTGGGAGATCATGGCTGCCCCACAAAGTCAAAGGCATATCCTGAAATCTGACCAGGAAAAAAAAAAAATCAAAGAAACAACTCCCCTTTCTCCTTAGGACTCTATTGAAGCAGCCAGTGTAAAGTGCCCAAAATGCTGACTCTTTTCCCATTGCCAACCTTCCCAGAAGAGCTATGAAACCCAAGTCTCTCTGCTTTGGAAATCATCCACCTTGATAACTGGAGGTACCAGAGGTTGGTGAGGGCCCAGAGCATGACCCCAAGGTGGCTGACGTCACCTCACAAAGCTGTTAAGAGCATTCATGAGTTCATGGGACTCAAGGCCACTCAGATGGAAGACACCAGAATATACTGCCCGCATTTATTTCTGTGTCTGGGTGTCTTGCCCGACACTCTTCCCCCTTCTCATTAAGGAAGCAGGAGAATGAGGACAGGCCTTGGAGAGGCATGGAGTTCAGTTTGAAGATAGCCAGACCACACTCAAAGTTCTTAAACTTGAGCGTGCATCAGGGCTACCTGGAGAGCTTATTGCAAGATAATTCCTAGGCCTCCTGTCTGGGGTTCCTGATTCAGCAAGGCTGGCGCATACCCACGGATCTGCATTTTGCCCAGGCTTCCAGGTAAGGCCAGTGCAGCCAGACTACGAACCCTGGGCTACCGCATACTCCCTCTGTGACCTCTGTCAAGTTATCTAGCCTCCCCAGGCCTCAGTTTCCTCATCTTTCCAATGAACATAATGCCTGTTCCCTAGAGTCAGCATGGGCAGGGCTCAAGAGAACCCGTTTTTCAGGGACTGGCACACAAGAAGCATTTGATAAATGGAATCCGGAGCTTTGCACCAAGAGAGCCACGAGCTCCCAAGACAGTAATACAAGTAGAATCCCAGGGTCCCGAAACCCAAATCGCAGGAAGTATTCCGTGCACACATGCAGGCACACGCACACACACACACATCCACACACAAGTATGCACACCTTCATCTACTGAAATATTCTCAGTTCTCTGGGTTCCTTGACGTCTCGCTGCCCTTGAGAAGAAGGAAAGAGAATGCAGCTGCAGGGGACTGCCCCACTGGCGTCCGGCTTCACGGTCATCGGTTATGAAACATTCATCAGACGGAGCCGCGGTTTTGCTGGCCGGGGACGGAGCTGCACAGGTCCCCTCTCCTGCCCCTGAGAAAATCCTGGGGGCCACATGCAAGCAAATGACTAAAATGCATTATCTTAAATATAACACTGGAAACATTACGAATGCTATGGAGATGGAGGAGGGAAGAATGTTTGTCCTGCCAGGAAGTAAAGGGCATGAAAAGCTTCACCGAGGATGGTACATTTGCAGTGAGCCCTGAAGGATACAGAGGAAGACGACAGGGGCCACCCCCGCAGAGACGAGAACATGGACACAGGACACTGGAAGGCAAGCTTGGGAGAGACGTGGCTCGTACTGCCGTGGGCCCAGAGTTAGGTACACGTGGACGGGAGAGGCGAGGCCGGATCACATACACAAGGGGCCTGGAAGGCTACGGTGAGCAATCCCTCATGAGGGACAGAAGGACACAGAGATGGGACACAACCATCTCTGTCCTTTGGACAGGGCACTGGCAGCTGGGGAGGAGGACAGGAGGACCAGGCTTAGAAAAGGGAAACCATTCAGGAGGCAAAAGCTGGTAAAAGTCTGACCCAGAGTGATGCACAGGGAAGAAGATGAGGGAAAGAAATCAAAAAACATTTCCCAAGAGTTGCCTCAACTAGTTCCAACATGGTTTGCCACTTGACATGAGGCACGGCTCCCATCGAGAATCCAGCTCAGAGACCTGAGTCTCTGAGTGTCCGAACTTGAACAACCGGACATCTCCCGGCTTTCACTCAAGGGGAAATATGGTCTAAGCAGCTTGTTTAATGGAGTCTTCCAAAAGCTCAGTGTAGACATCCTGTCTGCAGTTACAGAGCAGGGGCGCCTGCTGCGGCCCAGGCAGCCTGGCTGTCCTGACAGGTGTTGGACTGGAAGGCCCAGGAGAGGGCCAGCAGAGCAAGCTGTCTGGAGGCAAAGCCCTGGAAATCCACAGCCCAGCTTCCCTTTCTCCAGAGCACGAGCCCTGGGGCATAATGGCAGCCAGCTCACCGGGGGCTGTATTTCTCCCGCAGCCAGTTCTCTCTGCCAACATCTCTACCAGCCTTGCCGAGGAATTCCTGTTCCCCATTCAGGCTCAGCTGGCTCCAGGCGCTGCTCAACAGCTCAGCCGGCTCCCCTGCCCTACTCTGGGTCAGTCCCGTGGAACAAGGAAAGAACTGCTGAAATACACCGTAATGTGACCTTTGGGCAAGTCACTGCTCCTCCTGGCCTCAGTGTCCTCATTGGTACAATGGAACCAACAGCATCTGCTCTATCTCTAGTATGTGCTATTGTGAGAACTCAATATGACGATGTATATAAACTGCAAATTTATGAACTGCAGATCAGTAAGTGCTGCCCTTCTTGCCACTTTCAGCCCAGTCTCTGGTTTCAGTGTCTTGCTTTGTCTCTACCCTCTTTTAGCCAGTCTCCATCCCCTCACTCACCCGGGAAAGGTCATTTCGAAGTTGATCACTGAATAGCAGGGCTGAAATTCACCAATCTGTCCATCCATCCATCCACCTCTCCGTTCTACAAGCATATTTTATGCATCGGGCTTTGTGCTGCTGCTGGGACTATCAGGCACAGCGTTCCTGACTTCCAAGAACTCACACACAAGCCCCTCAACCCAAGTCTGACGGCCGGCTCCCCCTGTGCCAATGCAGAACTGAGGCAAGAATGAGGACCAAGAAAAAGTAAACAAAAGAATTTAGGGACATTAGAGAAAAGACAGGTCCTGGAGGAAAACAAACAAATTGGGAAGAGGGATAGCACTACCACCACCCGCCGTGGCTGTCTGCACCTGCTTCGCCTCTATTCCAGGCCTGGACAGGTGCCTGAAAGACAGTGGAGCCTCGATGAAACCAACTCTCTAAACTCAAATCCCAGCTCCCTCGTGAACCGTGTGATCGCGGGCAAATGATGTGACATCTCTGTGTCTCGGTACTCTCATCCATAAAAGAGATCATAACTGCACCTACTTTAAAGTGTTGTTGTGCGTACTAAAATGAGTTAATGTTTCTAAGATGCTTAGAACAGTGCTTGGCACCTTGTCATCATTCTACGAGTGGTTTTATTATCGTTCTTGTCATTACTCATATTACTAGTATTACCAGCTCATAACATCATCCTGATGTAGAAGAGGTCATGGCTTTCTCCTGGGCAGTAGGATAGACAATGTCACTCAAGTTCACAGGCCACTCCATTGCCCGAGCCCAGCACAGGCTCCTGCAGAGGCTAGAGCCCCAGCACGGGCTGCTCCTGGCCATCAACACACCAGCAAAGCTCTGCCTGGTGCCCTCTGACTCTGCTTGGCCGTCTCCTATGTCTGGGAGCGGAACCAAACAGCCTCGCTGCATCCTGACACTGCCTCTGTGAGGGACAGGCTGAGACCAGCTCTCACGGGGCTGTTCCACAGCCATAGGGATGGGTGCCTGCTGCCCATTCCATCTACCTGCTCCGGCAAGTTGGATGATCTCCAAGGAGCCAGATGGGCAAATTCAAAGACACCAGGCCCCTGAGCAGAGTTTCCAGAGGCAGCAGATGAACTAACAAATGCCCCAAAGATACAGGACAAATGCCTCTGAATTAAAATTTGCTCTCTGCCTCCTACTGGCTGGGGGACCTCCGGAAAGTTCCCTAACCACTTGAAATCTATGTGTCCTCATCTATATAATGGGGACAATAAAACCCACTTCTCAGAATTAACTCACATGCTAGCACAAGGGCCAGCCCATCATAGTCATGCCAAACTGTGGGTGCGATGGAGTCTATATTGGATCTGGGATCAATATCAGCCCTTGTCTTGTCTGATAATCTGTCTCTTCAAGACACAAGCCCATGGGGCGCCTGGGAGGCTCAGTGGGTTAAAGCCTCTGCCTTTGGCTCAGGTCATGATCTCAGGGTCCTGGGATTGATCCCCACATCGGGCTCTCTGCTCAACGGGGAGCCTGCCTCTCCCCCACCCCCCGCCTGCCTCTCTGCCTACTTGTGATCTCTCTCTGTCAAATAAATAAATAAAATCTTTAAAAAAAAAAAAAAGACACAAAGCCTGACAATCAGTTTCTCACCAACACCCTTTCCATGTGCTTCCCTTCTCACCCAGGAGAGCTGGGCCCCTGCATGTGGCATGACCTGGGGATGGCTGGTGTGCAGAGGGTTGAGGGCGAGGGTACGCCCCTAGCGAATTCTCAGTTAACAAGCTGTGTGTGTGCCCAGCACACCCTGTGCCAGCCAAGGGAATTTAAGACTCTGAGGTCCCTGAGGAACCATCATGCTTAAAAAAAAAAAAAGTAGCCAAGTCAATGAATGTAGTGCCTCAGTTTGGGGACTGGATACACATAGAAGCTCCAGGAAGCCCAGTGGACAAGGCAGCCAACTTTCTGAAACTTTATTTTGGACAAGCTTGCAGCCTTCTGTGGTTTCTTCGCTCAAGCCAAAGAACATCTGTCCTCATACTCTTAAGAATCCTTTGGAAAAAAAAAAAGAATCCTTCGAAAGGCTCAGCTCCTTCCAGAAACAGCTTCTGCTCTTGCTTTTTGAAAAGCCTGGTAGGCCCAAGCCAGTTACCCCCTCGGAGCCTCGGTCTACTCACCTGTGAATTGGAAACAATGGGATCTATTGCTTGGAGCCACCCTGAGGACCAAAAGGGGTGACATCCACCACGCTCCCAGCACCTGGCGGGTTCTCTGCAGGTTTCACCCATGTCACTCCACAGTTTGGACCTTAATGGATCACTGCACACCGTAGGCAGTCAGTAAAAGGAAAAAGTAAAAGCAAAAGGAAAAAGATATTTTTCAAGTCCTGATTTTTTAACATTTCATATGGTATGTGTTTCCCAACTCCCCGGACCCAGATACTATTGGCAATTTTCTCCTCCAAAC
Source organism: Nasua narica (assembly GCA_028533885.1). Taxonomy (NCBI): domain Eukaryota; kingdom Metazoa; phylum Chordata; class Mammalia; order Carnivora; family Procyonidae; genus Nasua; species Nasua narica. The sequence goes on from CM052806.1 coordinate 53,445,192, forward strand.
AGAAGTTTTGATAAAGTGCTTTCCCATATTCTAAGAGGGGAGGAAGAGAGGGCTGAGGCCAGTGAGGGGCAGCACCGAGACCCCCTCAACCCACTGCCTTCATCAGTGCTTCATTAAATCCCACCTGTGTCCTAGCCTAGGGGAGCATGGCTGGACAATGCCCCGAAGGTACCGGCCAAATGCCCCATGTGTTTGGGGCCTGGTCAAGTCTCTGCTGCAGACAGGACACCACTTTGGAGTCAGAACAAGTGGATTCAACTTGAACTCCACCTCTCAACAGCTGGAGAACCTTGGACAAGTTCCCAAAACTCTACGTGTCCTTGTAGGGATGATGAAAAGCTTTCCTGGACTTGAATCAGAGTCTGACTTAAAATCTCATGGTTTTCTCACTACACTTGGGCTGAAACTTTGAACAGCAAAGCAAGCAAATAAGCCAACAAAAACACTGCTCTTAAAGAAGAATTCTATTGTTCTCTCATCCACCCCAAGGGAAATTCCTGAAACAAACATCACCACATTTCCACCCTGTGATCTTGCTACAGTAGCCGAAGTAGATCCAATTAATCTAAAGAAAGAGAACGCTATCAATGGAGGCCACTTGTCATCCCAACAAACTCCTCCAGCCTAAAGAGGACGAGTCCATTTATTCCCCATGGTCACTTCTCAACACCTCCCTTTACACACGTCTGTCGATGTCACTGCATAAACACACAACACAAACCCACAGCATGGCCTATCTTCCACCCAGCCACAAATTCTTTGTTCCACCTAAATACTGGGCTATTCCCCCAAAAAAGTGTCAGCAGACCCTGAGAACTGGGCTTAACCAGTCTTCCTGTTTCCAGGCCCACTGATAAGGGTCATCTCACCGAGAAGACTTCAGTGGTCAGGACGTTGGCTTTGAGTCTGACTCGAAGAAGCCGGAAGTCTGTGACAATCAGAGTCAGGGTTGGGGAAGGAGGCAGTGAAGGAAAGTAAAGTAACTGCACAAAGCAATCAGCAGTGGATAGACTGCTGTTTCTTTCTTAGGGTCTCACATTTGGAGGAACACAATGTCCGTCTCTCACAGGTCATTTTAATTTTGGTCACTTGGTCAAAGGTAATGTCATATTTTTCTCAATAGCCCTACTGTTTTATTTCCTTCCTTGCAAGATGCTTTAGGACCAGACGAATATCCTGCCCTTCCTCAAAATCCTACCCACTCTCTAGATTTAGTATCCACCAATAATTTTTGACTGATCCAAGCTTTACTATGATGTTTGCAAAGCAATGATTGTAAATGCTCCCCGGATCGCTAGGGTACCTTTACACTCCAAACAATCGAGAACCACTGGATAAGAGAACCCCCAAAACACTGACAGCTGTTGCAGATTTAATATGTAAATGGCAGGGGTCATTTAAGATGTTCATGTTTATCAAAGAAGGAAAAGAAGTCACCATTCGTCAAGCCCCTACTATCTTCAAGCCCTTTATATACATTATCTCAATGACCGTTCAACAGATCACCCTTCTTTCACAGATTAACACACTGAGACTCAAAGGGATTAGCTAACAGACCCAAAGTCAAATAGTTACTAAGTGACTGCACTGAGATTTGAATGTAGGTCCATCTGACTCAAAACTCATACATTTTATCCCCAGCTATTTCCAAAACATGGTTTTGATTTCTTCAAAAATGGGTCCAAGCTCTCAGGTCTCGCATCACATTGTGCCCCCAGGGGAGGGAGATCTCACTCAGGGCCGACACTGATCCTGTCCTTCTCCCAGCTCTCCTCAAGGTGATAAAGCAGAGTGGGCCTAATAAGGAGCTAGAAAAAAACCAACCATACAGCTTTAACTAACCTTCTGCCTAGAAGCCTTTTGCACTTCTCCCTTCCTTTTGAAGTAGGCTTTTCCAAAATGCCCAAACAGATGCTTTTTTGTTCTGCCAGTTCACACTATAATATCCCCTATTGTTCTTTAATCCAAAGTACATTTCCCTTTGGAATCTGGGATGGCTTTGCCAAGAAGCAAGGGCAATAGTCCAGTTTATGATGAACTGATTCAGATATATAAGATTAAGAGTAGTGATGGATGTTGTACACTCAGAACTAACATAATGTTATGTCAATTATATCTCAATAGAAAAATAATTTTAAAAAATTCTAGGAGTAATAATGTTAACTCCATTATTAGCAGTTAACAAAAGAGAAAAGATGGGCCACTCCAAAATTAGAAAGGAAGAAATAAGAAAGAAGGGAACTCATTTCATCAGTCAGTACCTTGTTCTGTCTCACTGCCCTTTCGCCCACATAATTACATTGCTGCTAATAGTTAATGAGCAAGTCACTGAACTCCTCTCAGTTGCTGAGGACTGAATGAATCTGGTCCCATCCTTCAGCTCTAGAGGTGGTGACCCGATTTAAGCCTGGCCAACCAGTGTATCCAATGTTCCCTAGACAGAGCGATTCACTGAGAGATGGGCACATAGTCCAATCCAAGCCAAGAAGACTCTATCATAGGTATACAGTATCATACGGATATAGGCCTGAAATAAGAGAGGAAGAGAAGAATGTTCTTTCTCTTTTGTTTTAAGGACAATGTAACTGAAAGCCACCACCAGGATGCAGTTAGCCTGAGGGTAAAGCCAATGCACAGGAAAGTAGAGGCAAGAGATGGAAAGAGACAGAGACAGAGACCAAGCCTAAGGACATAATTTGAGCCACGGAATCTAGCTATGCCTAAATCTAGGTTACTCTTTGGTATTTTCTGTTTTGTGAGTCACTATGTGAAGTTTTTCAGTGACGTCAGTTAAACTGAGTCACTTACCACCAAAGGAATCCTGACTAGCAGAGATAGATAAATATCCAAATAACTGAAAAATGGGTCAGAATCGTACTGTCAGAAATTAAGAACATAGAGTGTTATGTGTGTTCATAGAAAAAAATATCACTTCTAGTGGAACAATCAGGGAAGGCTGCATGAAAGAGGAGGTATTTGAGCAAGCTCCTAAAAGATACGTAGGAACATTTGGAGAACCTCACCTCCAAGGGGAGGAGGGAAATGGCAAGAGAGAAAGGAGATATTACCAAGGCAGAAGAACAAAAGAAACAAAGGCATGTATTATTTTGAAGTCAATTGCAGACATCGTTTCACCAATGAAATCTTCAATACCTATCTGTAATAGACAAAACTTTTTTAAACAGAACTGTTATACACAACAAAATTAACAATTCCTTAATAATATCTAATATCCAGTCGGTGCTCAATTTCTCAGTTATATCCAAAGTGTCTTTTTTTTAAAAACTGGAAAGGACCATTACTTATTGCATAAAAAACTAAATAAACATGTTAAGAAGTACAAACTTTCAGCTGTAAAAGAAGTCAGTCACAGGGAAGAAAAGCACAACCTCAGGAATATAGCTGACAAGACTGTAATAAGTTTGTATGATAACAGGTGGCAAACATACCTATTACAGCAAGCATTGTGCAATGTACAGAATTGTCAATATACAGAATCGCTATGTTGTATAACCGAAGCCAGCACAACGTTGTTTATCAACTATACCCAAACAACAAATACCTAAGTAAATATAAAATTAAGGGCTGTAAATGAAAAGGGCTCAATCACTGAATGTATTATTTTCTATTTTCAAATTTTGTGTGTAGGTAAAAATTTTATATACTTTTATACATGTGGCCCCAAATATCTAAGACAATATTTTGCACATTGTGGCGATTAAAACATGGCTATAGTTGATAATTGAGTTTCATGAATTTGACATAAAATAATTTATTAAGAGAGTGATCTTAGGATAATATGCTATATTTTTCAACAAAATTTAGAAAGAACCCCAAAGTGTCTTTTTATATTTGTTTTGTTCAAATCAGGATCTAAGTCAGGCACCAGAGGACTTGACCAGAGGTTATTTACATTTTTAAAGGATCACTCTCAAAAATGCACAAGATCTGTCAAAGGAGACAAGTTAGGAGGTTACAGCCATGATCCTGGGGAGAAGCACAGACAGGAAAGAGGCTGTAGAAATGGAGAGGGATGAATTGAAAAATATGTAAGAGAGAAAATCTCCAGGAGAGGAATTAAGGAGGAATACCAACTTTCTGATAAGATGAAAACTAGGGTAAGCAAGTGGCACCATCGGCAGAAGCAGAAGAGAGACAGAGAACAACAAATCAAGAAATCATTTTTGAGAAGCTGTCATATGCCAGGCACTGTTCCCAATACCGGAACCCAGCTGCAAACAAAACAGACAAAATCCCTGTCCTTTTAAGAGCTTAATTTTTTTTTTTTTTTTAAGTAGGGTTCATGCCCAGCATGGAGCCCAATACAAGGTCTGAACTCAGGACGCTCAGGTCAAGAATTGGAGGCTTAAGCAACTGAGCCACCCAGCCACCCCGGAGCTTACTTTCTAATTGACGGCTGAAGGAAAGCAGTCAGCAACAAAATACGAGGAATTCAGAAGGTATGAAGGAATCAAAATCTGTTAAGTAACAGATTAAGTAAATCTGTTAAGACAGATAAGGTCTGGGGCCACAAGTGAAAGGGGGCACTTCTTTAGAGAGAATGGTCAGGGCAGGCCTGTCTGGGGATATGGCATTGAGCAAATGATGAGATGGGGCTGGCCTTGAGACTGAACATTCAAGGCAGAGGGTACTACAAGGGCAAAGACCCTGGGAGGAGAATGAGCTCGAATAATAGGGTGTTAGCCTTGGTCCTCCGTGCAAAAATGGGATTATATGGGCAAGAATGTCACAAGCTGACATCCCTGTGAGTAAAGGGGAGGGAGCTAGAGAGGCTGACCACAACCCATAGTGAGCAGGCAGGAAGAGAAGGCGGGGTGAAAGCACCCTGGACTACACCACAATCTAAAGGAAGTGTGGCAGGCCAGTACCTAGCCCTAGTCAGCTGTAAGAAGAGCCGGCAGCTCCCTCCCTGCGGCCCAGTCCTTGGCTTAGAGAGGCCTTGTGGGCGGAGCCTGCAGGCCCAGGCCAGGGCCGCACAGAGGTCCTGGTCAATTACACTCCAAAGTCCCAAAGTCCCGAAGGGCTTTCCCACCAAAATCCCTGGAGCAAAGCCCAGGTCGGAGATGCGGTGGGAAAGTGGTGCCCAGGCCAGATCACACGCTGTGGTTCTTTCATCTAGGGGCAGAGGGAGGAGTTAAGTCAGTTTCGGGGGTGTATGCATCTAGAGACGCTAGGGTTGAGATGTCAACTGGGCAGTCCAGAGAGCATGGCTTTGGAGTTTAAGAGTGATCTCAGGGCTCAGGAGGAAACTCTGGGAACATCTGGCACACCAGTAGCAGCAAATACCTTGGAATGATGGGGACACTCAGAGAAAGTACAATGAAAAGAAGGGCTGGCTGATACCCAACCTGAGGGCATCTCCATGTAAAGAATGGGTGGAGAAAAGAGTGGGGGGTGGGGATCCATCAAGAAATGGAGGCAGGGATGGCCTGGGAGAGAAGGGGGAAACAAAAGGCCCTTTTGCGCCCTCAAACTACAGAAAAAATACCCCCTTTTCTCCTTATCTCTATCCCTCTCTCACTCTGTAACATCCCAGCAAATGACCCCCACCCACCTGAAGTGGGACCTCTTCTCACACCCCTGTCAGTGACTAGAAAGGGATATCATATCACAGTGGGAGAAAATCCCTTCTGAAATTGCTTCTTTTTCTGCTGATCAGGGCTTCATTTCTCTGCCCAGCTGGGGCCGACCACAAACACCAATTATGATGCCTCCAGTTTATGGAGCTCTCAGGCCCTTTACACGCATCCATGAAATTAGGGATTATCCTCCCGGTTTTACAGAAATGGAAACAGAGGCTCAGAAAGGCTTAGGGAGGAAGCTTTCCTAAAGGCAATGAGTGTGCCTGTCAGTAAAAGAAGTCAGGCTAGCATGCTATGGGGACAAGCACTCCAGATGTGGCCGGTCCAAGGAGACGGGAAAGGAGTAGGCTCCTCCTCAGGGCTGCCAACCTGGCCTGCAGGCCTCGCCAGGTCAGGAGCCCAAGCTGTGAAGATCCCTGCCAAGACCCAGCACTGAGGAACTTACGGTAAGACCTGTTGTAGAAAATTTTCAGTGCAGTTTAGTCTTGATGTGTCCAAATGGTTCCTCCCTTGATTTTTCTAAAAGGCTTAGGAAGGTGCCTGAATCAGCCGGGCGATGGGGTGAGGAGTAGAGTTTGGAGACAGACCTGGGTTTACACCCTAGCCCCACTAAATGCTGACCTTATGGCAATGGGCAAATCACCAACCTCTCCAGTCTCAGTTCCTTTACTAGGAAATGAGACTCATGACACCTCTCTTTCTGGAATGATATAAGGATTGTATAATATATATAAAGCACAGAACATAAAGGATACAAAAAAATACTACTGTGAATTTTTTTTTTAAGTAGGGGCTCTACATTTATTTACTTCTACCTTGCCTTGGTCCAAAAGAGAGAAAAGAGGCAGCTGGGACACAGTAAATATTTGTTGACTAGGTTCATGTAAAATAAAGACTAATGAGCTTGATGTCCCAAAGAGAGCCTGGAGAAAAAAATAAAGAAAAAATTGCCTCCAGTGCAATTTATTAGCTTGTTTTTAATAGCAATGACTTGAATTCCAGCCTTTCACTGGAGTGAGGAAAATAAGTCTAGTATTTAAATGCACTTAGGATAATAGGTAATATTTCAAATAACATGCAGCCTTTTACTAATTAATAACATTGAACTAGACCTCCCTCCTCCTCCCATCCTCAAACACATGCCAGGGAAAAGGATTCCTGAGTGATGGTCAAGGAGGGGCCAAGAGAGGGAGCAATCCCAGATAGCACCCCTGATACATATTAGTTATTCTCACTTGAAGAGACCCTCTCTATATCTTGTGAATTCTTCCCCATAAGATCTGAAAGAGGCCATGAGCTATAAAACACTAGTAACACGATCTTGCTGAACTCAGGTTGTCACAATAGCTGGGACAGTAGCAGTATATAGAGACCTCCTTAAAAATGCCTGCTAAATGTTCATTATGTTGTTGTTTATAATTAAAATGCTAGAAGCAACCTAAATGTTCAACAATGATGACTTTATTAAACCCGTGCTTCACTGACTTTAATGTGACTCGAAGCCCTTGGGGGTTGTGTTAAACTGCAGATTTTGAGCCAGTAGGTCTCTGGCTAGGGGCAAAATTCTGAATTATTAAGAAGCTTCCTGATCAGGTGCCTGGGTGGCTCAGATGGTTAAGCAACTTCCTTCAGCCCAGGTCATGATCCCGGAGTCCCAGGACAAAGACCGGCGTCTGGCTCCCTGCTCAGCAGGGAGTCTGCTTCCCCCTCTGACCTCACCCCTCTCATACTCTCTCTCACTCTCTCTCTTTCTCAAATAAATAAAATCTTAAAAAAAAAAGAAGAAGAAGAAAAAGAAGAAGAAGCTTCCTGATGTGGCCCACAAACCACACTTTGAGTAGCAAGGCCTTGCTTAAACTATAATAAATGTATTTAGAATAATGTGCACTAGTTAAAAATGATGATGTGGATCTATATACATTCATATGGAAGGGAGTTTAGAATATATTGTTAATCAATAAAAGCAGGCTCCCCAATTAAAAAGTTTAAAAAGCAGAGCACAAAACAGTATATATAACAATTCTATTTTATATGCAAATTTTGCATGTAAAAAAATCTAAAATAAGACACTACAAAATCTAACAGTACTTACTCCAGGTGGTAAAATTTAGAGTGATTTTAATTAATTTTTCTTTTTGCACAATTGTATTTTCTAATTTTTTTCTCCTTAAAATAATCAAGCAGCATTTGAGTAATAAAAAAAGAAAGGAAAATCTGCAAGAGGTTATGAGCCCCAGGAAAATGCTTTCTCCAAGGATTATTAGGTAAAAATATATGCATGGCACAGTCAAGAAAGGAGAGAGTTGAAAGACCTCTCAGGAAGTCAAGTTAATTTCAAATGTGACCACGCCACTCACTGTGCCCCAAAGACGTTTAGAAAAGGAGACTGGTTTCCAGTGGCTTGACCTAAGGAAAACATCTTATGCAATGGCAAGTTGAAATTCCACATATAAGGACTGATTAGGAATAGTGACCAAGATGCCACCTGGCTTCAAGACCTAAGGTGTCTCCAGGCTGGATGCCATGATTCTAGAAATCCTGTTCAACAACAATCTTACGGTACTTGGGGATGCACAGTACAGAGGGCACAGGCTTTGGAGTGGGTGGGATCCAGATTCAAATTCCAGCCCTGCCATTTAGCAGAAGGCCCTTAACCTCTCTATATCAGTTTCCTCCCACGCAAAATAGAGGGGCAAACAGGGCTTGGATGAATTCATCAAAGAGATGGACTTTGAGTCCCTTCCACAATGCCAGCCTGCCAAGTAGTGAGCCTCCCGGACAATCTAATCTACCTGTCAGGCAGGGATGGTGCCTATAGAAGGAGTTTATTTTAACCTCAGTACATATTGTTGTGTTAAACTGGGTACGTGTTCCTTCCTTTGAGGGAGTTTGTATGGGAACAGAATGTTATGATAGTCTAGAGCAGATAAACCACAAGAGGTGCCATTTTTTAAAGAAAAAGCTTAAAACATTTTATCCGGGAACAGAAGCATTTCTGAAATAGGAATGATGCTGTGAAATGGGTAGTTTTCATTAGAAGGAAATCCATTACATTGGAGGAAGTTATGGCATCAGATGAGCTGAACTTAAAGAAATTACCTGTGATGATTTAGAAAATTAGCACCATACTGACAAATAGGCAGAACAGGAAGGGGCTGACACACCTGCCAGAGGTTGTGCACTATGCCTCCCTGACTTGGCAACAAGGCCTCCACCATAGGATAATGGTAAATGGAAAACTGCTTGCAAGTGAAATGAACACCAGTCAGGGGACAGCCTCTTGTGGCCTATCTAGCTCCACCTTGAAGAATGACGGGGAGGCATCTCAGGTGCCTTTCTGTTGCAAATAAAGAATGGAGCAGTGATGAAAGAATTTGACCAAAAAAAAGGCCCTGTTCTGGAAAATACCTGGGTGCTGCAGACCTGTCATTTCTTCCACTGGTTTACCTGCAACAAGTGCCAAAAAGTCACCTCTGCTGTGTCTTACCTATTCATCCCCACAGCATCTCAGCCAGGGAGGGACCTTGCCTGAGCTATGAAGATGCTCGTTGGCTTGAGTAAATAGACTGGGCAGTGTAGCAATGCACAGTGAAACTTGGAGAGCTCTCCATGCCCAGAGAGAATGAAGACTTACCTTACAGCTTAGAAGACCAGCAACGATTAAGAGGTACATCCAAGCAGGATGAGGCCCAGACTCAGTGGGAGACCTTATAACTCAGCTTGACTGACCTGTTTGTATAAGGGTACCTCATGTGGTTGTACCTCTTGTACCATGCAATTGGTACCACTTGTGGTTTATCTGCTCGAGACTATCACAACATTCTATTCTCATACTAACTGGGTGATGCGGCTGAACCAGGAAACGATTACATTCTCACACATCCCAGACAAACATTCTGAACATCCCACAAGACCAGATCCTATAGATACACGGCTACCTGTTTCACAAAGAAATTGCACAAGGTAAGCTACTTTTCACTGAACCAATGAAGATGGACTTCTCCCATTTAAGTATATTCTGAAAACTCGACACACTTATTTGCACAAATCAATAGTCTCAAAGCCTGCAGTAAGATTCATGGCCAAAGATCATGGCCTGCAGTAAGATTTATTACATGGGAAAAATCTCGACTTTCAACCAGTAAAATAGTCAGGTCGCCTGTGTCAGGCACTTTTGACTAACCAACAGCCATTCTCCGTGCAAAGCCTAGCAGACAAAATCCTGATTATGTTTGGGTGCACTGGACCCAGTCCAAGGATTGATTCATGATTGGTCTAAGTCAATAACAATGCCTTTCAAAGAAGCCAGTGATTGGTCTGTACATGTGACCCACTTCTAGCCAATGAGGTTTAAGGAAGTAACTGCTGATGCAGCCATATGGCCACATTAAGTGATGAGATAGAGAACAAAACAGAAATGCAAGCTATTTTTTACTTTAAGAGATAAAGAGAGTGAGCATGGTGGGGAGGGGCAGAGGGAGAGGGAGAGAGAATCTCAAGTACTGTGTGGGGAGCCCCATGCAGGGCTCCATGTAAGGACCTGAGATCATGACCTGAACTGAAATCAAGAATGGGAAGCTTAACCTACTCAGCCATTCAGGCACCCCGGACTCTTCATTTCAGCTCAGGTCATGATCTTGGGGTTGTGGGATGGGGCTCCATGCTCAGCCCCAATTTTGCTTGAGATTCTCTCTTGCCGTCTCCATCTGCCCCTCCCCCAGCTCATGCTCTCTCTCTCTCTCTCTCTCTCTCTCTCTCTCTCTCAATAAATAAAACTTAAAAAAAAAAAAAAAAAGAGTCAGACACTTAACCAACTGAGCCACCCAGGCGCTTGTAAGAGCTATTTTCATTGGGCATACAGGTCAAATGTGACAATGTAAAAGAATACACTGGGCAAAAGAGGGCAGGTCCATCCTATAATTTCAACAAGTATTTATTAAGCATCTCCCATATGCTTAGATAACCCCATGTTATTAGGTATGGAATAATTCATCAGTAACCTCGGTAGCATCTGCTTCAAGATGGAGGCGTGGTTGGGGGTCTTTTAGGTTATTAAGCAGAAAATGTCTCAATACTTGGCAATGAAGAAATCTACTTCAGCTTGGAGCACACCCAGGAAGTGACTCTTCCAGCACCACTCTCAAATAACGTTAGTTGCAAAAAAAGAATGGCAGTTGCAGCAGCAGCAATAACAGACACAGAGAAGGGTGCCTACTCAGAGGCTGATGGTACACGGCCTATCATCTTGAATCCCATAAACCTGGGGAGTAGGCAGCCAGCATTGTGCAAAATATTTTAGAGGAAAGCAAAGCTGTCCATAAAAATTAATTGGTAAGGTCTTGGTCCTGTGCTTTGAGCCAATGCATAAACATAAACCAAGAACTTCCTGTAATTAGAGTACTTCTGAACATATGCTGGGGTAATACCAGGGGACACAGGTCATCCCACAACTATTTCCTTAGCCACAGTGGACATAGAGTTATCAGAGTGAGAACTCATACTTGACTTCAGAACCCACTGGAGTTCTTCTTTTGGTCCTTGCCTTTGTTTGTTAGTAAGACGGAATTCACCTCAGGGATCACTGGGCAGAACAGATGGGCATGGTGATAGTCAGAGGAGGATATCCTTTAGGAAAATCAGAGGATTCAAACTTTGCATTTAAAGACAGGTACAACCAATTTGTGAGAGCATCGCACCTATAGCTGTGTCTCTAGTCAGCAGGAAGCCAATTGACTCATTAACAAAATCAGTTGCATCAACACTGTAATTGTGGTGGAATCCTAGATTACAGAAGTCTTATGTGCCAGTGTCCCAAATCTAAAGACACTGATTCCTAGTATCACCACTTTCTTGGGTTCTTAAGGAGACTAATACACTTAGAATATCAACTCGTGCTGCTGTCTCTTTTCTAGAGATCTCCAAACATGACCCGAGTCATGTCTTCTGTCATTACAACAGAAGAGGGTTTTGGAGGATTGTGTACTTAATGAACATACACCAAAGGACAACAGCAAGGCTTATAGTAAAGTTAAATCTGAAGAGGGTTCTGGAATAGAAGGACACTGTGAAACATCTAATACAATGTCTCAAACATTTCTAGCAGTAAACCTTTTATTCAAATGGAATTTTATATAGAACCCCAATATAGATATAATGGTATTTAATTATCATAATTTTATTTAAAAGGTAAAACTCAAATATTTATCATAAAGTGGGTCAATGAGATCAATTAGAGGCTGTTTTGTTGGATGTGAAAATTTCAGATTGGGAGTTAAGGATGATTCCTGTGGATTATATGAGCCTCAGAGTCCAATGCATTTCTCTGTCATGGACTGTATTGGTTATACAGGATCGAAAAAAAAATCAGATTGGTACTTATAAGCAAGGACAAACTAGATAAGCTTTGCTCTTCACCCTGTAAACTCAAGATAATTTTCAAATAAGTTGAAATAACAGAAGAAGCTTTATTCCAAGTTCTACTAGAAAAGTAGCTAATCTTAACATAAATGAACATGTTTACAATTGTTGATGTGTTCAAGAAAATTAGTATATTTGATAGAACAAGTGAATGTATGTAGTAGTAGTTTTTTCAAAAGTTAAAAATGTATTTTACAATTTTGATGATGTTTAAATCAAACATTTGCTTGATTCCTACAGCACCTCTCCTAGGCCCCAGGATTCTACCAACTGTTTAAAAATCACTGATCAAACTAAATTCCTCAATTTTATAGATGAAGAATTTAAGCTCAGGTTGGGGAGATTCTTGCTCAAAGTCATACAGTTAGAAGTGCATGTCTAGGACTAAAATCCAGGATTTTTCACTCCAAGTTCCAATGTGCTTTCACCAAGCATGCTATAGTTCTGAGAAAAGTTGTTCCTTGGGGCGCCTGGGTGGCTCAGCTGGTTAAGTGACCAGCTCTCCGTTGTGGCTCAGGTTATGATCTCAGGGTCCTGAGATCAACCCATGCAATGATGAGCTCCTCACTCAGCGGGGAGTCTGCTTGAGATGTTCTCCCTCTCCCTTTGCCCCTCCCCCTATTCACATACTCTCTCTAAATAAATACATAAAATCTTTAAAAAAAAAAAATTGTTCCTCTAACCACATAAGTGCACTTTTTATTTCTAGCAAAGAAAGTAAGCTCCTATATTTCATCAGATGGGAGCTTTTATACCTTGACATGTATTTCAGAGTTTAAAATGAGAAGAAAAGAACAAAACTTCTAAATAAAAACTCTCCAACATGCCCATACCCAGCTCCCACTGATGTCAATGGGGCGAACACAAGCTCCTCTTGTAGGCGCACAATCTGCATAGCCACTCATACTAGTGGCCTCTTCCTCCATGGCTCATACTTTGTCCTTCCTCCATGAATCCTGCTGAACCAAAAGTGAGAAAGCAAGTAAACCTGAAAATAAATTTCAGGGTAAGAGTTTGGCATCATACAAAGAAATATCAGCAGAGAAAAGCAGCTCAATTTGATTGTCACCATCTCTCCTATGAGAATTCTCCAAACCCCCATTCTGTATCCTTGGCCTCTAGCCTAAGACTTCTCTACTGCAAGTTGGCGGGAACGTCAGGAAAAATAAAACAAAAGCCACAAGTCTTCCTGGATTGCCCCTGCAAACAGCTCCTGGAATGGGCAACGAAATTTAAGTGTAGAGCTTCCCTTGTGGTTCACTTATACACCCACTCTCAAACCTCATGACCACAGAGAGCTGATAAATCACTTGTTCATTAGCCTAACTAAAAGTCCAAGACAAAAAGCCATTTGCATGGGTGAAAACATCTAGCAAATTCATTGACTTAATGACATGATACCTAACCATGCTCACTTAGTAAGACTCTCTAATTGTCGATGACAGCTTACCGGGTTGGCAAACCTTAACTACAAATGGCAAGATATCCAATTTGTGAAAATGCAAACATATTTGCATTTACTTGGAACATAAATGGCCATAATGAGAGCAGAAAATTTTATTACAGTAATACTATCAACAATAGCTAAGTCTGTTGACCATTTACCATGTACCAAGCACTGTTCTAAGTACTCTACACTTATGGGCTCTTTCATTGTCACTATAACTCTAAGAAACAGGTTCTATTCTCAGCCCCACTTTACAGAAAGTAAACTAAGGCAAAGACAAGAAAGAAGGTATCAGAACTGGCAAAACAAGCACAAACAGGACCTAAGGGAGCATTTGTCTTTTCCTATCTAGGCATTAATTGGTATCTAAACATGCCTCAAAAAACAAGTAAGAGAAAAAGTTTAAACCTCCTAAACATCATCTTCAGGTCTTCTGTTAACACAGAAGAGAGGCATTTTAACGCAAGATGAAGCAGACATTAAGTCCCAGAGTTAGGGGTTATATGGAACCTCAGGATCTAGGAGGGGGTGGCTAACTACAGGAAACCCAGTGAATTTGAGAGGTGGTGCTGGTGACGGGAGTCGGGGATCCTGAGCAAGACAGGCTGGATTCCAACTTTGGCTCTGCCCCTTGTAAGCTCTGGGATCTTGGGCAAATCCTTCAACCTTTCTGTGGGAAGAACACTCTCTCATGGTGTTGTTGTGAAGATTAAATGATCTACTACCTGTGAAGCCTTCACATAGTACCTGGTCCACAAGAACCACGGAACGAACATCAGTTACTTCTTACTATGACCCCTATGACTATGACTGGAGAAAGCACGCACTGGCAAATGAAGCTTTGATTAGCATAGAAAGAACAAAATCCTGGCTTTTAGCAGAAATGATTGTTCACTATTTTGCTCCTGGAGTCATTCTTTAAAAAAATTAAAAATCCCTATACCGCACATCGCTTATAAACTGCACACACACCAAGTTTTCCCGCAATAAGCAACATATAGCGCCACTCAGATATGAAGAGTTATTTTTTAATCCTCTCTAGACCTCACTTTCGCAGTCTTCAACAATTGCCAATAGGCATTTAAAATTTTTTGCATTTAGAAAACCAGCTATGATGCTTCTGACCCAAAAATGGCATAAAGCCACGGTGCAGATGCTCCTGAGTTCTTTAATAGCAAAGAAGAAAAAGATAAAAAGTCACAACAAAACTAGGACTGACCACAGCCCCATACCAGAACCTGGAAGCAAGTGATGAGGATTATCAAGTAGATGGCACTGGATTAAAACCACAGCTGCTGAGGAGCTTAACACAGCCTGCCTCTGATGAATGAAACAGACCACAAAACCAAAGAGAGAGAGAGACTGACAGAAATAAAGATGCTTTCAACTTCCCCTTCCATCTCTCAGCCTCAGGTTCTGTTCCCTCTTCGTCATCCCCAACTCCACCCCTTACCACTTCCAAATCTAATCAGTAACCACAAATTCTAGAAAGTCCAACATTGAGAGGGTGAGAAGAGACCTGGTAGTAGCACAGTACATTCCTCGTAGATGAAGGCCATACACCATCAGGATTAGCCTTGATGGCGACGCACACTGATGACGGTGGCTGTTCACATTCCGAGTGCCAGGGAATTGAGGAACAGATGAGACAGAAGATGCCACCGCAGCGAGGCAGGACTCATCAGATAATGGCCTCACGGAAACAGGAAACTGGGCTGGGAGTAATGACACCAACATGCCCCATGCATGATAGGGGGATTGGACTATGTGGGGAAAAAAAAAAAAAAGTATAAACAAGGGCAGATGGAAATTTAAATGCAATTAAAGTTGCAAAGAAAATAAATGCAGAAGAGAAAGAAGGACTCTGAGAAAATAAAAAGTCAATAGCAGGAGCAATACACACTGGGAACAGTTAAAAAAAACAAAATGGATGCTGTACAAATGCATTTGGTGGTGAAATCAAAGGGAAGTCAGGGAAAGAACATGGAAATCAAAGTGATTCTCGTTGTAGAAAACAGCGAGTAGATAACACCCATTATCCCTGGACGTCAATTCAGGGATAACGGGTGTTCCTAAAAGAAACTTCAGAACAGATGGAAGACAAGTAATAACCAAAGATACAGTAGAAGAAATCATTCCTAACCTGAAGAAAAACTGCATAGGCAGATCAAACAGAACTTTGACTTTCTCTAAAAGTCAATTAAAAGAGACCTACAAATGATGTACTGTATAGTGACTAGCATAATAAAAAAAAGAAAGAAAGAAAAAGACTCACATCTGTCCCTACACTTACAAAACTATTTAACTACATGGATACTTTTTTTTAATTAAAAAAAAGAAAAACCGGGCGCCTGGGTGGCTCAGTTGGTTGAGCAACTGCCTCCAGCTCAGGTCATGATCCCGGAGACCCGAGATCGAGTCCCACTTCGGGCTCCCAGCTTCACGGGGAGTCCACTTCTCACTCTGACCTTCTCCCTTCTCATGCTCTCTCTGACTCTCTCTCTTTCTCTAATAAATAAATAAATAAAATCTTTAAAAAAAATAAAAAAAAAGAAAAACCATAAGCACTCAGGAAGATAAGCCAGATTTCCCATAAAGTATGAAAAATCAGTCAGGCTTCAGATTTCTCCAATGCTAGGCTAAATCCAAAGATGCTAAATCAATGCCTATAGAATTCTGAAGAAGAAAAAACTTACCACCCAGCAATTTTATGCCACGTATTTATCTGCCATGTTAGAAAGGTATTTTGAGGGGCTCCTGGGTGGCTCAGTCAGTTAAGCGTCTGCCTGGACTCAGGTCATGATCCCAGGGTCCTGGGATTGAGCCCCACATCATGCTCCCTGCTCAGCGGGGACTCTGCTTCTCCCTCTCCCTCTGCCTGCCTCTCCCCCTGATTGTGCTCGCTCTCTCTCTCTCTCTCTCTCTGACAAGTAAACAAATCTTTAAAAAGAGAGAGAGAGAGAAAGAATTTTGACATACATGAGCTCTTAAGAGATACAAGAGCTTCTAGAAAGTTTCCTGAATTTGCAATCCAACAATCTGAAGATTAAGACAAGAGTTCGAGAAAAGCACAAAAGGAACTGTCAGTGAGAAATAAAACTAGTCAAAAGAGATAAACAATTGGCAGAAAACTAGCTGTGACACTGGGTTCAGGGACTGTCAATGGGTATAAGAGTTCTTTTTGGGGTGATGGAAATGTTCAAAAATTGGATGGTGGTGACTGTGGCACAATTCTGTAAATTTACTAAAAAATAATTTAATGTATATCTAAGCAGGTTATTGTATGGTATATTACATCTCAAGAAAGCTGCTTGTATTAGTTAGAGTTCTCCAGACATACAGAATCAACTAGATATATACAGATATATGGCATTGGCTCACACAATAATGGACATGAGAAGTTCCCTATCTGGAACAAGTTAGATGATGCCCACCAGCACTGAGGAGGGTGATCTATACTCAGCCTATGAATTCAAATGCTTATCTCTTCTGTAAACACCCTCACAGACAACACACCCTGAGCTATCTGAGCATCCTTTAGCCTACTCTAGTTGACATATAAAATTAACCATCACATTATTTTTAAAAATCAAATATATAAAACTTATCTAAAGAGAAAAATCTATAATGCTAAAAAGAATCATATTTAAAAAACTATTTGGATTCCTAAGCCCCAGGTTGTATCAACATAGCCTAAGAAGTGGGCACCTTATCACCAAAGGTGCCATGTCACATCTGACTCTCCCAATCTGAAAAAGCTGATTAAAGGAGATTCTGAAAAATGAAAGGTAACTAATACTACAACATATGTCTTCCAAACACTGGAAAAAAAGTAAAGAAAATACAGTCCATATACCGAAAAAGAAAAAAAGAAACGCGGCATTTTTTTTTTCAGTAGAAAACATTGATAATAAAAGGAGCAAATATAACAATTATAATGATAATTATATTAAACCTCCCCAATTTAAAGTATTAAAATGATCAGAGTGGAATTGTACAAAATATTGTACAGAGTAAAACAAACAGGATAAGGGCAAAAAATGAGAAAGCAGCATAATTTCTTGATCTGATGAAAAATACAAACATTTCAAGCCAATAACTTCATTTAAAAATGAGGGGTTTTGGGCGCCTGGGTGGCTCAGTTGGTTAAGCGACTGCCTTTGGCTCAGGTCATGATCCTGGAGTCCTGGGATCGAGTCCCATATCGGACTCCCGGCTCTGCGGGAGGTCTGCTTCTCCCTCTGACCTTCTCCCCTCTCATTCTCAGTCTCTGTCTCTAATAAATAAATTTAAAAAAAAAATGAGGGTTTTTTTGTTTACTGCAACCAAAAGATGACATCGTTTTAAGTGTGAAGAAAAAAATGTAGATTATACACCAGCATGCACAGAAAGACCCTAAAGCACATTGTGAATGTGTGTGTTCATGTGTGTGTTCACACATAAACCCAATAAAGTAAAGGGTGTTCACCAAGATATCAGATATAAATTTAGGGAGAGTTTAATGCTTTTGGAAAGCAGATAGGAGAGGACTGGTTAACTTGAATTTTTGATAGAAATAATACACACACACACACACACACACACACACACACACAGAGGATAGTGTAAAATTGAAGAAAGACAATGGTAAAACCACTTAGTGGTACGTATCCAGAGAATCATCTATATTGAAAAAGAGTAAAATTGAAGTGAATATGTAATTTTCATTAATTCTACAAAACAAATTACAGTGTACCAAAATATATATAAAGCTAAAAGCAAAGAGGATCTTACAAGAACAAGATATAATAATAAGGCTTTAATGAACAAGTAGTCTTCATCAGCTCAAGCAGTCAAAAAATAGATAAGGATCTGAATAATTGTATTAATATAATTACTAATCTGGATAATTAGTCAGGATTATATAATTACAATATAATTAAAATAATTTAATAAATATATTTCGTGATATACATGAAAACAGAAAATATGCTCTATTTCTCAGTGGCCATGCAACATTTATTATTAGAATCAGACCACCTAGGAAGTTGCTAAGTCATGCTCTTAACTACAACTGGATTAAAAATCCTAAGGACTTTTTGTTTATTTGTTTAAGTAGGCTCAGTACCCAGCCTGGAGCCCAACATAGGGCTTGAACTCACGACCCTGAGATCAAGACCTGAGCTGAGATCAAGAGTCAGATGCTTAATCAACTGAGCCACCCAGGCAACCCCTCCTAAGGACTTTTAAATGGACTATTAAACTAGAAGTTTAAAGTCCATCAAGAAAAAAAAAATGGGCAAGAATAGCCAAGAACATTTTGAAAAGGATGAATGAGTATAGCCTTGCCATACTAGATCTTAAAATGTATCACAAAGCTACAATAACTAAAAAGCGTCACACTAGTATAGGAAAACACAAGAAGAAGAAGGAAATAGAAATTCCAAAAGAAGACTCAAATGTGTATATGTAGATATGTGCCATATTTCATATCATGAAATTAACGTTTTACATCAGTGCAGAGAAAAATGGATAATCCGAAGGGGAAACAAAATTAAATCTCTACCTTATTGCAAAAAAATTTAGATGAATTCAGAGATTTCAATTAAAGATTTTACGAAAATAAAACTATAAGTTCAGTCCTAGAAGAAAACAGGGATGCAGATTTTCCTAATCTCCTCAGTGTAAAAGGTTTTTCTAAACCTGAACCATAAATGAAAAATTGATTGGTTTATTTTAAAATATAATGTCTGAACATCAAAGTTAAAAGGCATATTTACAAGTGGTGAAAATTACTTACAGCAAACATCACCAAAGTTTAATAGCCCTAATATATAAAAGCTTTATATTAGAGAAACCCAAATAGAAAAATGAATATGCCATTTATAAAAGAAATACAGATGCTGCTCATTAAAGAACATGAGAAAAAAAGGATTCAAACCCACAAATAATCAAATAAATTAACGGATTATATGCCATTGTTTGACATATCAGAGTTGACATATCTCAATTTTAAAGGTTGAGATCCAATGTAAGTAAAGGTCAAACTTATATATTATGCATGGAATTGTAAACTAGGTCAACACTGTGAGGGGTTAGATTATATATTTCAAAACCTTCAAAAATATTTCTACTCAACAACTTTACTTCAAAGAATTTATCCTAAAGCAAAAACGATCTACAAAGATGTAGAAATTATGAGAGTCACTCAATGGTATTTGTGACGGCAAGAAAACAGAAAGAACATAAACATCCAACAGCAGAGATCAGCTAAATAACCAGGGTACCTTAGAAACTCTGCTGAAGAAGATGACTTTGCTATGAAATGATATCAATTATACATTGTTAGGTAGGGGGGAAAGGTAAACAACCATACAGCAATGGTCTCGTATTTAAACAATAATAGTAAGTGTACATATGGGTTAAAACTCAAGCAGAAAAAAATATTGACCAAAATGTTAACAGTGATTGTCTGTACACATTGATACTACAAGTAGGATTTTGTGTTCTCTTTGCCAATCTTTTTTTGTAAATTTTTCTATAATCAACGTGTGCGACTTACATAATAATTATTAAATTAGTAATAATAATAGTAATAAAATCATGCTGAAAATTGTTAAGCTTTTTCTTCTTTCAAAAAGCAGGAACATGCTAGTTTTTTTTCTCCTTAGCATGGAAGAAAGCACCATGGATTCCCATTAATGGAAAAAGATGTGGCTTGCCCTCACCCTGAGGGACACTTTCAGTGGGATGATTACAGCTGCTATGACAACAAGGGGAGGATGTGATGTCACATAATGATCCAGTGACTTCGATGTTCCCATCCCAATGCAGGGCTCTCACTGCCAGCTGGAAATCCAGCAGAGACCTCATTAAGGGCATCTGTTCGGTAATTACTACAAGTTTCCCCTCGTCATGCATCCAACTCTGCAAACAGCCCTACCACATATTCCAACTCTTGATTCACAGAGGGCCTTAATCTCCCACTTCTGCAGAGCCCAGACTGACACCCACCAGAGACCCGAGGTCAAGTGTTGGAACAGTCAGTAAATGCAACTTCCATCAACAGGGACCAGGAGGGATGAAGGAGCCAGAGAACTCACAATGAAGAGGACATAAACTGAAGCCTCACGGTGTTTAACTACGGGATCTATATTGTGTCTCCCTACAATGTTTAAATATTGTCATTTCCATTAGAGAAAACCTAATACACCTCCAATCTACACAGACAAGAAGAGCAAATAGCAGCGATTGCCCAGCAAGCCAGAGAGAATCAACTGCAATATCAGAATGCAAAATAAATTCTCCTACAATGAATATGAAATCCCAAGACTCCTGCTGCTAACTATTAAATGTCATATTTTGCTGGTTTTTTGCATGCTTAGAATGGTTCCCAAATCTCTCCCCAGCCCAGTCCATCCTCAACCTCATCCAATTCAGTGATTCCCAAACAAAGCTGCACATTAGAGTTACTGAGAAAGCTTTCTAAAATGCACAGGCCTGGGCCCCATTGCATAGCTGTAGAATCAGAATCTCCAATTCCTGGTACCCAAAATCTTTAACAAGCTCCCCATTTGGTTCTTATGCAGTCAGTCCTGCCCCTGCAGTATTTGAAAAACACAGATCAAGCTAATTCCTACTTCTTTAAAACTCTGCTCAAGAACTCGTACATTGCTGGTAGGATTGTAAAATGGTGCAGCCACTCTGGAAAGCAGTCGGGCAGTTCCTTGAAAGTTAAACATTAATTTACCATACAATCTAGCAATTCCATTCAACGGATTATTCACCCCAGTGCAGGCAGAGCGTGCTTCTGCGAACACAAATCTGATCGTGTCACTTCTGCTTAAAACCACCAGTTGCCTTCTACTGCTCTTAGGGAAAAAGACCCAAATCCTTCAGGGGCTCGAAGAACCTCAGCCCACCTCTAGCCTCTTTTCAGCCATGTTCCTTCTACAGCCACAGGGTCTCTGCATAGGTCATCTCTCCACCTGGGTGCTCCCCCACCACCCCCCCACCTCCTTCATCAGGGGAGTCTACCCCAAACCCCCAGACTAAGGTCTATCCCACTGTTGGGCACTCACAGCGCCCTGGCCATTCCATCAGAGGACAGAGCACAGTCATACCACTAATGTCTGTGGGCTTGGCCAGGCTGTCGGTTTGACTCACATTATATCCCTAGTGCCTAACACAACAGCTGTTGTGTGGTAGACACTCCATCAAAGCTAACTGGATGATTATAATCCACGGGCAGGCAGGGACCCTGCAAAATATGTGCCGAGACAAAAGTGAAAATCTGATCATGGAAGGCCAATGAGTCCTACTGGGGAAGATGGGTTTGATCCTGTAAGCAATGGGAAGCTACTGGACAGTTTTATTTTTATCCTCCTAAATTAATTATATTTATTTGTTTTTATTTTTATTCCAGTACAGTTCATACACAGTGTTATATTAGTTTCGGGTGTACAGTCCGGTGCTCCAACAAAACTGTACCTTACTCACAGCTCATCATGATAATTGTACTCTTAATCCCCCTTTACCTATCACACTCATCCCCCACCCACCTCCCCTCTGGTAACCATCAGTCGGTCCTCTATAGTTAAGAGTCTGGGTTTGGGGGCGCCTGGGTGGCTGTCATTAAGCATCTGCCTTCGGCTCAGGTCATGATCCCATCGAACCCCGCATCGGGCTCGCTGCTCAGCGGGAAGCCTGCTTCTCCCTCTCCCACTCTCCCTGCTTGTGTTCCCTCTCTCAGTTGTCTCTCTGTCAAATAAATAAATAAAATCTTTAAAAAAAAAATAAAAATAAAGAGTCTGGGTTTTTTTGTTTGTCTCCTTTTTTCCTTGCTCATTTGTTTTGTATCTTAAATTTCACATGAGTGAAATCATATGGTATTTGTCTTTCTCTGACTGGCTTATTTCACTTAGCATTATAATCTCTAGATCCATCCATGCTGTTGAAATTGCAAGATTCCATGCTTTTTTATGACTGAGTAATATTCCATCGTATATATATGTATATTCCATATTCCATATTCCATGGAATATGTATATACATATTCCATCATATATATATATATATATATATATATATATATATACACACACACATATATATCTCAATCTCACATCTTCTTTATCCATTCTTCTACCAATGGACACTTAGGCTTCTTCCATAATTTGGCTATTGCAAATAATACTGAAATAAACATAGGGTTGCATATATCTTTTTGCATTACTGTTTTAGTGTTCTTTGGGTAAATAGCCAGTAGTGGAATTACTGGATGATATGGTAATTCTAGTTTTAATATTTTGAGGAACCTCCACACTGTTTTCCACAGTGGCTACACCAGTTTGCATTCCCACCAACAATGTACAAGGGTTTCTTTCTCTCTGCATCCTCACCAACACTTGTTGTTTCTTGTGTTTTTGATTTTAGCCATTCTGATAGGTGTAAGATGATAGATCATTATAGTTTTGATTTGCATTTCCCTGATGATTAGTGACATTGAACATCTTTTCATGTGACAATTGGCCATCAATATGTCTTCTTTGGAGAAATGTCTATTCATGTCTTCTGCCTATTTTTAATTGGATTATTTGGGTTTGGGTTTTTTGGTGTTGAGTTGTATACATTCTTTTATGTTTTGGTTATTGACTCTTTTTTTGGATATGTCATTTGCAAATATCTCCTCCCATCAGTAGGTGACACCAGTAGATTGTCTTTTTGTTTTGTTAACATTTCCTCTGTAGTGGAGAAGCTTTTTTATTTTGATGTAGCCACAGTAGTTTCTTTTTGCTGTTGTTTCCCCTGCCTCAAAAGACCTGTCTAGAAAAATGCTGCTACAGCTGATGTCAGAGAAAGTATTATCTGCACTCTCTTCTAGGATTTTTATGGTTTCAAGTATCACATTTAGGTTCTTAATCCATTTTGAGTCCATTTTTGTGTATGATTAAGAAAGTGGGGGCGCCTGGGTGGCTTAGTTGGTTGGGCGACTGCCTTCGGCTCGGGTCATGATCCCGGAGTCCCAGGATCGAGTCCCATATCGGGCTCCCGGCTCTGCGGGAAGTCTGCTTCTCCCTCTGACCTTCTCCCCTTTCATTCTCAGTCTCTCTCTCTCTAATAAATAAACTAAAAAAAAAAAAAAAAATCTTAAAAAAAAAAAAAAAAAGAAAGTGGTCCAGTATTCTTCTGCATGTAGCTGTCCAGTTTCCCCAACACCATTTGTTAAAGAGACTATCTTTTCCCATAGTATATTCTTGCCTCCTTTGTCAAAGATTAATTGACCATACATGTGTGGGTTTATTTCTGGGCTCTCTACTCTGGTCTACTTATCTATGTGTCTATTTTTGTGCCAGTACCATACTATTTTGATTACTACAGCTTTGGAGTATATTTTGAAAGTTGAGATTGTGATGCCTCCAGTTTTGTTCTTCATTTTCAAGATTTTTTTGGCTATTCAGGGTCTTTGGGGATTTCATATAAACTTTAGAATTACTTGTTCTGGATTTGTGAAAAATGCTGTCGGTATTTTGATAGGATTGCATTAAATCTGTAGATTGTTTTGGGTAGTATGGACATTTTAAAAATATTTGTTCTTCCAATCCAAGAGCATGGAATAACTTTCCATTTGTGTTGTCTTCAATTTCTTTCATCAATGTTTTATAGTTTTCAGAGTATAGGTCTTTTACTTCCTTGGTTAGGTTTATTCCTGGGTATTCTATTATTTTTGGTGCAATTGTAAATGGGATTGTTTTCTTAATTTCTTTTTTGGCTTCGTCATTATTAGTGTATAAAAATGCAACGGATTTCTATATATTGGTTGTGTATCCTGCTACCTTACCGAATCCATTTGTCAGTTCTAGCAGTTTTTTGGTGGAGTCTTTAGGATTTTCTATATACAATGGCATGTCACCTGCATGCCATTGTATGCATGCACCTTTCATGCCAAATAGTGAAAGTTTTACTTCTTCCTTACCAATTTGGATGTCTTTTATTTCTTTTTCTTGTCTGATTGCTGTGGTTAGGACTTCTAGTACTAAGTTGAATAAAAGTGGTGAGAATAGGCATCCTTGTCTTGTCCTGATCTTAGTGGAAAAGCTCTCAGTTTTTCCCTTTGAGTATGCTGTTAGCTGTGGGTTTTTCATATATGGTTTTTATAATGTTGAGTATACTCCCTCCAGACCTACTTTGTTGAGAGTTTTTTATCATGAATGGATGTTGTACCTAATCAAATGCTTTTTCTACATCTATTGAAATGATTACATGTTTTTGTCCTTTCTCTTGTTGATGTGATGTATCATGTTGATTGATTTGCAAATATTGAACCACCCTTGCACCTTGGGAATAAGTCTCACTTGATCATGATGAATGATTTTTTTAATGTATTATTGGATTCAGTTTGCCAGAATTTTGTTGAGAGTTTTTGCATCTATGTTCACCAGAGATGTTGGCCTATAATTCCCCTTTTTTGTAGTGTCTTTATCTTGTTTTGGTATCAGGATAATGCTGGCCACATAGAATGCATTTGGAAGCTTTCTTTCCTCTTCTATTTTTTAGAATAGTTTTAGAAGAATAGGTATTAACTCTTCTTTAAATGTTGGTAGAATTCACCTCTGAGGCCATCTCATCCTCGACTTTTGTTTGTTGGGAGTTTTTTGGATTACTAATTCCATTTCACCACTGGTAATCAGTCTGCTTAAATTTCTTTCTTCCTGATCCAGTTTTGAGAGATTATATGTTTCTAGGAATTTATCTATTTCTTCTAGGTTGTCCAGTTTGATGGCATATAATTTTTTATAATATTCTCTTATAATCTTCTGTATTTCTGTGGTGTCAGTTGTTATTCTCCCCTTTTATTTCTGACTTTGTTCATATAAGTTCTCTCTCTCTTTTATGAACTGAGTTAAAGGCTTATCAATTTTGTCGATCTTTTCAAAGAACAAGCTCTTGGTTTCACTGATCTATTCTGCTGGTTTTTTTAGTTTCTATTTCATTCATTTCTGCTCTGATCTTTATCATTACCTTCCTTTTGATGGTTTGGCGTTTTGTTTGTTCTTCTTTCTCTAGTTCATTTAGGTGGAAGGTTAGATTGTTTATTTGCGATTTTTCATGCTTCTTGAGGTAGGTCTGTATCACTATAAACTTCCCTCTTAGAACAGCTTTTGTTGCATCCCAAAGGTTTTGGACTATTGTATTTTCATTTCCATTTGTCTCCATGTATTTCTTTCTTCTTTTTTTTAATTTCCTCATTGATTTCTTGGTTGACCCATTCATTGTTGAGGAGCGTGTTAACTAACCTTCATGTATTTGTGTTCTTTCTAGATTTTTTCTCATGGTTGATTTCTAATTTCATTGTGTTGTGGTCAGAAAAGATGCATGGAATGACTTTGATCTTTTTAAATGTGCTCTCATGTTGAGTGCATAAATATTTACAATTGTTTTATCTCCTCGTTGAATTGTTTCCTTTATGATTATATAGTATGCTTCTTTGTCTCTTGTTACAGTCTATTTTAAAGTCAATTTTGTCAGGATGCCTGGGTGGCTCAGTCGGTTAAACCTCTGCCTTTGGCTCAGGTCATGATCCCAGGGTCCTAGGATTGAGTCTGTCATTGAGCTCCTTGCTCAGCAGGGAGCCTGCCCCCCTCTCTCTCTCTCTCTCTCTCTGATAAATAATCTTTTTAAAAAATCAATAAAGTCTATTTTGTCTAAGTATTGATATCCCAGCTTTCTGTCACTTCCATTTGCATGATAAATGCTTTTCCATCCCTTCACTTTCAAACTGCATGTTTAGGTCTGAAATGAGTCTATTGCAAGCAGCATATAATTGGATCTTGCTATTTTATCCATTCTCTCACTTTATCTCTTTTGATTGGAGCATTTAATCCATTTACATTCAAGGTAATTATTGATAGGTATGTATTTATTGCCATTTTGTTATTTGTTTTATCGTTGTTTTGTGGTTCTCTGTTCCTTTCTTCTTTTGCTCTTTCCTGTCATGGTTTGCTGACTTTCTTTAGTAATACACTTGGATTCCTTTCTCTTTAATTTTTGCCTATATACTACTGGGTTTTGATTTGTAGTTACCATTCAGTTTATATATAACATCTTATGCATATAGTGATCTATATTAAGTTGATGGTTGCTTAAGTTTGAACTCATTCTTTATTCCCAGTTTTAGATATATGGTATTATACGTCTTTTTTTTTTTCTCAAGATTTTATTTACTTATTTTACAGAGAGACACAGCGAGAGAGGGAACACAAGCAGGGGGAGTGGGAGAGGGAGAAGCAGGCTTCCCACAGAGCAGGGAGCTGGATGCTGGGCTTGATACCAGGACTCTGGGATCATGACCTGAGCCGAAGGCAGGCACTTAATGACTAAGCCACCCAGGCGCTCCTACTTTACATCCTTTTATTTTGTGAATCCCTTGATTGATATTTATAGATATACTTAATTTTACTGTTTTTGTGCCTTCCTATTTTCTTATTCCTTTTCATGATCTTTCCTTCCACTCAAAAAGTCCCCTTTAACATTTCTTGTAGGATTGGTTTAGTGGTCATGAATTCCTTTAACTTTTGTTTCTCTGGGAAACTCTATCTCTCCTTCTATTCTGAATGATAATCTTGCTGGATAGAGTATTATTTGCTACAGGATTTTTCTTTCAGCATTTTGGATATATCATGCCACTTCTTTCTGGTGTGTAGTGTTAAGGCTGAAAAATCCACTGATCGCCTTATTGCATTTCCCTTGTATGAACTTGTTTTCTTTCCTCTTGCTGTTTTTAAAATTCTCTCTTTATCACTACTTTTTGCCATTTTAATTACTATGTGCACTGATATGGACCTCTTTGGGTTGATGTTATTGGGGGTTCTCTGTGCCTCCTGAATCTAGATTTCTGTTTCTTTCCCCAGATTCAGAAGATTCTGAGCCATTATTTGTTCAAATACATTTTCTGCCCCCTTTCCTCCTCTTTCCTTCTAGGATCCTTATAATGCAAATCTTATTACGGTTGATAGTGTCATTGAGTTCCCTAAGTCTATTTTTCCTTTTTATTATTATTTTTTTCTCACTTCTGTCTTTTCCATTACTCCATTCTCCAGTGCTAATCCATTATTTTGCTTCCTCTACTCTACTATTTACTCCATCTAGTGTATTTTTAATTTCAGTTATTGAGTTCTTCATCTCCAATTGGTTCCTTTTTATGTTTTCAGTCTCTTTGTTGAGGGTCTCATTGAGGTCCTCCATGCTTCTCAAGTCCAGTGAATATATTTATGACCATTGCTTTAAATTCTCTATCAGGTATGTTACTGATCTCTGTTCCATTTAGCTCTCTTGCTATGATTTTGTCCTGTTCTTTCATTTGCGACATATTCCTCTGTCTTTTCATTTTGTCTAAATCTCTGTGTCTGTTTCTGTGTTAGGAAAGTCAGCTACCTCTCCTGCTCTTACTGTAGTGGCCTTATGAAGAAGAGGTCCTGTAGTGCCCTGCAAAGCAAAGTCCCCTATTCACCAGAACCTGGTGCTTCAGGGATGTCCCCTATGTGTGGTGTGTGCACCCTACTGTTTTGGCTGACCTGCATTTGCCTTCAGTCCAGTTGACTGCAATGTCTCTCTTTGCCTGATCTAGGCAGGGTTTGGTTTCTGTGTTGTTACTGGGCCAGCATGGGGCCACTTGGGCTTGACTTGAGTCAGGCCAGGCCAGAGATGCGGTAGCATGAACTACAAGGCATTTTCCCTGTGTCGTCGCTTGAGATGCCTTCGTTTTGGGGCAGTGCCTGTAGTCAGACCAAAAGTCTTCCCCCAGCCCATGGATGGGGCTGCAGTTGGACTGGTGTGTGTAGTTATCTCCCCAGGACAGGAGTCACTTTAGAGTGGTGCTGGCCCCTATCAGAGCTGCTTGCACACTGCTAGGCTTAGGGTACCACTTTAAATAGGTTCTAGCCAAGAGTGTATTGGAGGGGGAATTGGAGGGACTACAGAAGAACATGGGGGCAGGGTGTGCAGTGTTAGCAAGGTTTGCATAGGTTTGTTGTGGGAGGAGAACCAGAGCTGCTTTTAAAAACTTCTGCCACAAAGCTGGAGGGAGTGAGTCCTCAGGAGAGCATGGGAGCAAGGTGCATGGTGCCAGAAAGACCCAGAGGGGTGGAGGGGCAGGGGAGGTGAGCGGAGCAGATCCACAAAAGCACACAGGGGCAGAGCAAGCAGTGTTAGCAAGTTAGGTAGTGAGTACTGGCATCACATTGGTTCCTGCAGGTGTCCATGTATGTCCAGGTTGGGGCAGGGGAGCAAAACGGTGAGCAAAACAGCTTCTATGCTGTATCTCCGCAGGACTGTTATGCTGACTCTTTAAGGGCAGGAACCCAGTTTCCTATCCACCTTCCAGCTCTCCCAGAGCCAAGTCCACTGATTTTTTAAAGTTCCAAGTGTTAAGCCTCACTGATTATAAGAATTCATGAAATTTGGCTCCTCTGGTTTTCAAAGTCAAATATTATGGAGATTCATCCTCCCCATGCAAGTTTCCCATATCGTGCCTGATGTGAGGGTTTGTTTCCCTCCTCTCTTGTGAGTCTGCAGTATCTCTCCCTCCTGTAGACAGTCCCTGTGGGTCCATTTAGCTCCCAAACGCATCTCCGCCCTTCCTATCCACTTTGAGGTGATTCTCTACATTTAGCTGTGGAGAGTCCGTTCTGCCCATCTTTGGGTCGTTTTCTGGGTTATTTACACTAATGTGGGTGTTTTCTAGTTGTATCCATGCGACAGGTGAGGTTAGGATCTTCCTATTCTGCCATCTTCCCCAGAAATTTGCTACTGGACAGTTTTAAACTGAAGGGCAAAGAGAACAGTTGTATGTTCCAAAAGAAGATTCTAGCTGCTGGGTTGAGAAGAGTGCAGAGGGGAAGCCAGTTGGAAGAATTGCAATAGACTCAGTGAGAGAAGTGGAGGGTCTGGACTGAGGCAGGGGAGGTGGAAGGGAAAGTATGAAGAGGAAAGAGTTTCGAGGGGTGCCTGGCTGGCTCAGTCAGTAGAGCATGTGACTCTTGATCTCAGGGTCCTGAGTTTAAGCCCCACTTTGGGCATGGAGACTACTTTAAAAAAAGAAAAAAGAAAAGAAAGAGTTAAGAGAAGAAACTCTCAAGTCCATAAGTAAAAACCAACTTCCAATAACTTTGCTTCCGAGCCCCACTTCCCCAGGGCTCCTTGGGGAAGGCCTGGTTCTCGGGCCAAGCTCCCGCCACACTCCAGAGCCTGCCTGCCAAAGAGCACAGGAAGTGCCAACCAGCTCTCCCCAGAGCAGCTGGCACCAATTACCCGGACCCTGCTGGAAGCACTTGGCTGGGGTAAGGCAGGAGCTCCAGAGACCAGCCTGGTCAGGAATCCTATACTAAAACAAAGACAGCCTTGCAGCCCTGCCAGCACTCAACGTAAGTGGCGGCAGCCAGGGGGCAGGCTGGTGAGCACCATCCAGGGAAGCAGCTGTGGGCCTGGGAGCCTTGCCCGCTCCCTGATTGTAGGGCCTCTCCATCATCACAACCAATAGCTACCAATTACTGGGCACCTAGAGTGAGCTAGGTTCTTACATTCTTCATCCTATTGAATTCTCCCAATGCGACAAAGAAGGAATCGCCATCCCATTTACAAATGCAGAACCTGAGGTTCAAAGAGATTCATCATCTTTCCCACAATACAGGCCAGCACTGGGCCTAGAGCCCAGGTCTCCTGCATCACTTTCCTTCCCATCGACCCTCCTGGCCTAGGAGAGTTAATCATCTAAAAAGGGCCTAGGAATTAGGGACTCACGTGCAAAGCCATCACAAGTGACACACTCAATCCAAAAAGAGGAAACTGGTTTAGAAGATGGGAGCATTTGTAGGTCCGCTATGGATTCACCGAAAATAACTGTACGGCATCAGGGCACCAATGCCCAAGGACCCAAAAGTGAATACTTTCTGGTAGGAAATGCCAATTTTGAACATCAGAAAGCAGAAGATAGAGGTCATAATTACAGCTTTTCAAAGAATAGTATATACAAGCATTTGATGAAGCAGGACTCAGAGTTGGTTATTACTATTTTCTTCATGATAATATTATTGTAGAAATATATTATCATTATGGATGTATATCATGAATATAATAACACAAAAATAATATTATAACAAACATTTATACAGAACTTACTAGGTACCAGGTACTGTTCGAAGTGCTTGATGTACATTAACTCATTTAATCCTCCAACACCCCAGGAGACACGTAATATAATTATCTCCATTTAACAGATAAGCACATTGAGAAAGGATAAGTAACTTGTCCAAGGTCACACAGCTAATAAACTGTGAAGCCAAAATTCAAACCAAGGTAGTCAAGTTCCAGAATCCGTGCTCTTAACCTCTGTACATACTGCCTCTAAAATCCAGCAAGCCTTTATTAAGCAGAACCCATCATACATGCTCCCATAACTACTATCTATTATCACATTTATGGTTCATAATAAACAAATCTAGGAACATGCATTGAAGCCATGAAGGCTTCCTATACCATCAGAATGGACCCAACTCTGCTGACAAACATACATTTCCCACTAGGATTTGATATCATAAAGGTGGAATGTTTGGAAGGCCCAGGCATAGGCACAGTCTCTTGCCTTTGGTTCCTTCCTTGAGTCTAGCTCAGTGGTTATCAAACTCACGGTGAATCAGAATTACCACACAAAATTATATACACGCGATCTAGGCTACTTACTCTGAGAATAATTTTAACTCTCTACTAGTCTTACATCCAATTTACCTCTGCTTTGCTCTGAACTCTATAAAGCATCTTTCACCAGAAATCCAGTGAACCTCATTTAGCCATTCCCCTGCACCTTCCCACTCTGGGAAAGTTATGATGGACCTTGGGACTCAACGCTCACCTCCTTCTCGAGTGGCAGGAACCACAGGGATTTCCTTACTCAACCAGTTCATTTACAGATGGAGAAACTGATACCCATGTTACGTGACTCACACAGGATGAAAGAGCAAGTTGGTAAGAAAATCACCCCAAATCTCAATTCTGAGTCCAGCATTGGGCATTTTTCCCCCTGGTTCTCCCTGCTCTTCCACAGTGTCTAGTTCATGCTATATTCGGCAAATATTTATTCTTTTTCATGTTAATTTATTTTTTCGGCAAATATTTATTAACTTCCAATAATAATAGTGCTATAGACTGTTTGTGTCCCCCCAAAATTCATATGTTGAACACTAATCCCCAATGTGATGGTGTTAGAAGGTGGGGCCTTTGGGAGGTAATTAGGTCATGAGGGTGGAGCCCTCAGAAATAGGATTAGCACCTTTTAAAGAGACCCCAGAGAGGTCCCTTGACCTTTCTGTCATTTGAGGACACAGCAAGGAAATGGCCATCTATGAACCAGGAAGTAGGCCCTCGACAGACATCAAATCGGCTGGTGCCTTCCCAGCCTCCAGAACTGTAGGAAGTCAATTCCTGTTGTTGAAGCCACCGAGGCTGCAGTATTCTGTTATAGCAACGCAAATGGACTAAGAAAACACCTAGGAGCTCCACTTGCATTTTACCTCATTTAGTGTCCCAACGCAGCAAGGTAGATACTATTTATTATGTCCAATTATAGCTTAGGACACTGAACTTTAGCCATGTGTTGCCACCCCTCTAAGATTGCAACAAAAGGAAGATGGGGTTCAGAATATGAACCCCAGGTGTCCAATCCCAGAGCTTGTCATATTCTGAACTCATAATAAGTCCAATTTAACCATCCTGCTCCCCTTTTCCTTCTATGTCCCAGGACATATCCACAGGCCTGGCTCAGAAGGTCATTCCTACAATGTTAGAACTTCTCCAACTTCTCCATGGTCCTCGGTGGCTTCTGCCAGGTCCACGGAGGCTGGGCAGACATTCCAGGTACACTGTATGGCCCAGAGAGGGGGCATCCGTCCATGATATGGCAGAGGAGTGCCCAGTGCACACTCTGCTCTTGTTCCTGTGCTGGGGACCGGCACGGTTGCACTTCCCAGTGTTCACTCCCACACCTGCACAGACTGACCCACCACTGAGCCTGCCGGGTGCACCCGCAAACCCTCGGGGTCATACACCAGTAACCTTCATCCACTCCCAGCCAGAGCCAGCTCTAGGCCCAGCATGGTGTCAGGTGAAGGGAAGGGACGCTGAGCAAGGACACACAGTGTGACAGGCAGGCACCGTGCATGGCACCTCACTCTCCACGCTGTGGTTTACCCACAAGGAAGGTGGTACTACGTCATTTGTTCTAAGAAGGAAACTGAGGCTCAGAGAAGCTGACTGACTTGCCTGGCCAGCACAATAAGTCTTTGCATGACTCCAAAGCCCAGGGTTTCTCACTACAAATGCAACCTCCCCGCTGACACCCATCCCTAAAACTGTGCACTCCAGTTGCTAACCGACAGTCAGGACCCATCGTGGGAGCCTCATTCCTCAAGCTACAGGTACAGCTGCCCTTTGTTGAAGTATACACGCTATGAAGAGGGATGCACAGGTTTTAACCAGTATGCAGTCTCCCTTAATAACAAGCAGCATTTTAATGGCATTTTAGAGTTAAAACAATCTTTTCTGGTATCACTTCACCTGATCCTCACCACAGCTCCATTTCTAAGACTCACACTCCACATCCAGCTATGAGGAAGCGGAGGCTGAGACTATTTGCCCTAGAGGCACAGTGGGGTCGGGGAGATGGGTGCCAGAGGCGGCAAGGCCCAGGCTGCACGAGCCCTCATTCCACATGCCCCTTCACCTCACTCTGCCCCAGCCTTCTCAGAGGGGAAGAGGAAGGATTAGGGTCACGGGTACTGGGAGGTGGTTGTAGAGTATTTTGCCTTGGATCCTCATTCAGTTCTTTGCTCCCTACCATCACCCCTAACCAAACAGGCAATACCCAAAGGTCTTGCATCCACCCAGACAGACAAGCAGGAAGACGGAAAGCAGATAGGACACTCAGCCAAGAGACCACTGAGACCACACTGGACTGAGAAAATCCTGAGCCATATGCACCAAGGAAGGCCGGGGCCTCTAGGCCCGGGCTGAAGAGTGGGCCCCGCCCCCAGGGGATGCAGCCAAGTCACCCGGGAAGACCCCTGCCCACCCCAGAAGCCCTGGGACAGGGGCATCCACCAGCAGACCCCCTCCTCTTAGCGTGGGTTCCCAGCTCCCACAATCCAAGGGCAGAACAGGAACCGTCACTCCCAGCCCCCCGGGCCCCTACTGTCTAGGGGCCCCTTATGTTTCTTCCTCTGGGACAACCTGACAGAGAGAAACCTAGGGGCAAGGGAGCCAGTGGCAGTTGCTACAGGAAACACATCCCTCTGTTAGCAACACCGCTTCAGTACAGGCCTAGAATTTTCCACACCACCAGATTCATTTTTGAAGGAAGCAGCTTCTTTGCCATATACCCCACCAACTTCACATGGTCCCAGCCCATGGCTTCACCCATTTCCTCCCAATGCCCTAGAGGTCATCACTGAGGGGAGAAGGGAAGTGAGGGCCCTCCTGGAGCCCCATTTTCTCATCTGTAGAATGAGTGGTAAGGAGCACCAAAGGAGACTGAGTGAGGCCCACTCAGGTGGCTTTTAAAAAAAAAAGTGCTTTTGTTTTTTGCAAACATACTTCACTTTGTGGGGAAGGCTGTGTGTTTATATCTCAGGCAGCCTCATAGGGAAAGTAAAAATCTGTGCATGCACTTAATAAAAATCCAAATAGATATCCAAGCCCCAAAAGAGCAAGAGAGTTCCTCTGGAAAACAAGAATACTGCACTCCCCCCACACCCATTTGTCCCATACTCAAATGCTAGTTCACGAGTACCTCACCAGAGTCAAATTATGCTTTAACCTCAACATACGGTTTAAATTAACACTAATCATTATAATCACTTGCTACAATAGAAAATTCAGTGGTTTCCTAGGGATGGAACTCTCAAAGCACGAACGCTGGATGATAGTCGGTGCTTTCTCGTATGCCACATGTTCAACTTTATAGTCTTATTTCCAAGACCTCTTGCCCGTATACCTGATTTCATGACCTGAGAAAATTATATAAAGAGGACACAAGAACATTTCCATTGGGAGATGGGGAATGATGAGACTGAAGAGGAGAACTTTGGTGGGAAGCAGATTAGCAAGCCCTGTTTCTTCAACCTGATATTCTTCCAGGAGCAGCCCGGCCCCCCTGTGGCAATGCTGCGACTTTTGCTGGTTTTGCCCCAGCCTGCGCTGGCCCAGCAGACATGGCAAACTCCCTGGTCTCTCTTCATCGGGATGGCAGGCTGGTCCCAAGGCGTAGGCAGAAATAAAGTCCACTGTGGGAGGCAGCATTGTGGGGGGCAAAGCTTGGACTGAGGGGTCACAGCAGATGTGGCTTGAACCCAACTCCGCTACTTCCTAGCTTGTGACTTCCAGCAAATTAGCCCCCTCTCAGAGTCTCTTAGGGGTTTCTTCTCCCAAAATGGGGTCATAACAGAGTTGTGAAAAGTGATCAAATGAGTTGAGTAAAACACCTAGCTCAGAGCCTGGTCCAAACCCCATAGCTACACCTGACATGTGGCAGCACCTGTTCCCCCTGCAGCCTTGACCATCAGTGTCCCAGAGGCCCCAAAGCCAGGGCACAGGCCTGTTTAGGAGCCTCAGGCTTCCATGTCAGAGGGAACCCTCATAGTTTTTCTCCCTGGGGGTGTAACTGGTGTTTAGGGAAATTCCCCATCGTGAAGAGCTATACCTCACTCTGCAAAACATTGAACTCCTATGGGCTCTGCTGTCTACAGAACCTGTCCACAGCCCCCCACCATACAACTACCAAAAGTGCACCATATACGTCCAAACAGCCCCTAGAGTGTATCATCCCCATGGAGAACCATAGCTGAAGCCTTCTCCCTGC
Source organism: Nasua narica (assembly GCA_028533885.1). Classification (NCBI taxonomy): domain Eukaryota; kingdom Metazoa; phylum Chordata; class Mammalia; order Carnivora; family Procyonidae; genus Nasua; species Nasua narica. The sequence goes on from CM052806.1 coordinate 53,480,542, forward strand.
CAGTTGGAACCAGAAGTCGATGCCTTCCCTTAGCCAGAAATGTCCACTCAACAGAGAGTTTTATCAGAAGCCCTCCAAACTTTATTCTTTTTTTTTTTTAAAGATTTTTTTATTTATTTATTAGAGAGCGAGAGACTGAGAATGAGAGGGGAGAAAGTCAGAGGGAGAAGCAGACTTCCCGCAGAGCCGGGAGTCCGATATGGGACTCGATCCCGGGACTCCGGGATCATGACCTGACCCAAAGGCAGTTGCTCAACCAACTGAGCCACCCAGGCGCCCTCAAACTTTATTCTTGACCTCGTCACAGGGTGGGTCACATTTCCCCTCCTGCAGAACTCCCAAGACCTCCACTGTCCTCATCAGATTCCCCTAGTAAGAATCTTTTGAGTTGCCAATACCACAACATGAATTCTTTTAGTAAAGTTCTTTGACCTAGAAATTCTGCATTTATTCATTCAGACTAGAACAGGAGGTGGTTCCCAATGACAATGTAAGGCACTTTTGAAAAGTAGCAATCTGGGAGCCACCAGATCTCATCAGGATTCTTCTCTCACATGGTAAGAGAGGGACTGTCTACTTACTCTGCCCTGCAGAAACCATGTAACTACCTGGTGTAGGGTCCAAGGGCAGATCACCCCCAAAATGTGTTACTTTTGCATGCAGATTATTTTGAGTTGAAAACAATCAAGGCCCAAAAGACTTTGAAAGAAACTTTGACCTTCCCCCTAACTGCCTAAAAGAATTTAGAAGACCTACTCTAGGAAGAGAGCCCTAGATAACTACAGCATTATATGAACTAGGGATGACAGACGGGGAGGAACTTAGTAAAATCTGTTTGTTAAAATTCCTCTCTACGCCTCATTGTTTCTGAATGGCCCAGCAAACATTTGTTTAGCAAATATTTACTCTTTCCCATCTTCTTGTGAATTGCTTTCCTTCTCTTTGAAGTTTCAGACCCTACCTCCTTCTCCTCAGTTCAGGATGACATATATACCTCATTTTGTCTGACTATCTTTGGAATCTCATGTCTGTATGGATTCCCAGTATGTACATAATTAAATTTTATTTTCTTCTGTTCATCTGTCTCATGTCAGTTTGATTCTTAGTTCAGCTAGAAGAATCTTAAATGGTAAAGAAAATTTTTCCTCCCTAACACTGGCAACCATGAGTGTGGACTACAAGATATCTGTATGTTTCAAAGCAAGTCTTAACTCCCACATACTGATGTTGCAAGAATTTGTAATATATATGACACGGCACTTGCAAATTATGTATGTGTGTGTATATATATACACACACACACACGGAGGAAGGGGAGAGACAGGCCCTTGAATATGTGGGAGTTAGAGGTATCAATGCACCACACAATTGAATATCCACATATAACTTAGATTCCCTAAAAACTTAACTAGTAATAGCCTACTGTTGACTGAAAGCTTTACTGATAACCTAAACAGTTGATTAATGTACATTTTGTATGTTATATGTACAACATAATATATTCTTACAATAAAGTAAGCTACAGAAAAAATATTATTAGAAAAATCATAAGGAAGAGAAAATATATTTTACAGTACTGTGCTGTATTTACTGGAAAAAAAATCCACGTATAAGTGGACCCATGCAGTTCAAGCCTATGTTGTTCAAGGATCACCTGGATATGCATATAGGTATATATACACACAAACACAGAGACATATATGTATGCTTTGGCACACCTGGATGGTTCAGTTGGTTAAGTGTCTGACTCTTGATCTCAGCTCAGGTCTTGATCTCAAGATCATGGGTTCAAGCCCCATATTGGGCTCCATGCTGGGCATGGAGCCAACTTAAAAGAAAAAATGACATGTGTGTGTATAATGTGTATTATTGATATATATTAATTATATAATTATGTGATTGATATACAGTAATTGTATGTTATATAATTAACATATAGCCTTATACTTACATATTATCTATCATTAATATGTTAGTTATATGTATAATTAACATGTATTATACACTAAATTAAGATTACCTGCAAATTAAAATAAATGATAAAATCACCCAGAGGAAAAACATATAGGCAAAGGAAATAAAAATACAATTTTACAAAAGAAGTGAAATAACTATGGAATTGAGATACTTCTGTCCAACTCTCAAACCAGCAACTTTTTTTGAAATTATAAGTGTCTGGTATGCATGAGAGTCTATGAGCAGCTTCATAAACTGCTGGTAGGAGTGTAAGTGGTTATTTCCAGAGGTTAGTTGAGCAATAAATGTATTTTTTTAAATCCTTAAAAATATACATAGTTTTGGACCAAGCAATTATACTTCTAAAAATGTATTCTCAAAAGTATTTACGGATGTTCTCGAAGATTCAGTCTTTTTTCATTTTATGACAAAAAAATCAAGACACTAAATAACCAACAATAATAGATTGATTAAATAAATACTTTACATATAGCATGAAACAAAGCTAATAAGATGTTAAACAGATTACCAAATATTATCATCAGGTTTTGTTTTAAAAAGCATATACACCAAAAAGTACTGGGAGTATATAAAGATATATTAATAATTTTTAGCATTGGGTGATAAAATCACAAGTGATTTTCTTCCTCCTTTTTGATTATCTGTGTTTTCCCGAATGTCTATGTTGGCCTAAAATTTCTAAAATATTTCTTATAAGGCACTTAGAAGTTTCTACTTAGTAAAAAATCATATATGGACAGATCACATCACCTCGAAGAGTACGAATTCCTTGAATACCAGGTTCTAAGTCTGATTTATCTTCAGCAACTACCCCCATGATATTAGCTGAGGGCCTGGAATAATGACAATTGCCATTTACTGAATGAGCACCACGTGGCAGGCTTTGTGCTAAACTGTATCTTTTAATGTAGTAAAATTCAAGAAGCATGTTTTCAAAGAAGGAGGGAAGAAGAAGGACAGATGGTAAGGAATAAGTGAATAAATGTCCAGAGATCTGAAATAAACTGGCAGCTCTCTCACCGGGAAGTAACTGGCTCCCTTCTGAGGTCCTTTATAACTTGCAGACCATACCGATGAGCCAAATCATTTCTAGTGAGGACAGGAGCAAAAGGACGGAGGGGGTTAGGTGGGGAAGGACCACACTACAAACCTGGGTTTTAGAAGCCACACTTTTTAGAAGATCTCACAGCAAACTACCAGGTAAAGCTTTAAAAATCACTTTTAGAAGGTTTCTTACCGGATCAAAGAAAACTATTAACATGACAATGGCCTTTTAAGGAATTCCTTTTGACCTTGGCAACATTAAATTCATTTCTACAAAAAACTCCCAAGCAGCCACCATCACCATTAGAGGGTGAAAGATAAATTAGACACAGTTTCATGGGCACCTAAATAAGTAATTCAGGGCAGGGTGTGAGCTCTCATAAAGGACAATGAGGCCAACTGAGTGCAGAGGGAGAACTTTCTCATAGGGAAGGACAGACAGCACAGGAGGTGGTGAGAGGCAGGATAGACTAGATTTCTCAAAGCAGAGTTAGGAAAATGGCATTCCTGGCTGAGCAAAGGAAAGGCTCTGAGGGCTGGGACCTGGGCAAAGGCAATGAGGAATGTGCAGAAGATACAGGTTTGAAGTGACAGTTGAGGCAGGAAAGCCTGGCTCAAGCCAGAATGGGGAACCTTGGGAAGCAGGCTAAGGAGTTCAGACTTAATTCTGAAAGCAACGTGTTCGGTCCATATCCCAGAAATCTTGGGCCATTTCATTAAAAGGAACAAAGTGTTCCAAAGATGAGCTCCTCTCCATGGGTCCAGACTTGCCCCCGCAATTTCCTGCTGCAATGGCAAGCAGGCAGCCCACCAAAAAGCAAATTAATATACCCCTCATTTTCAAAGGTTTGGGGGTTAAGTTCAGATTTAAAGCCATAGTGACCAGAGCATAGCAGAGGTAGAAATGCTGGAGTAGCTCCTTGGCACCTGGCTTTGCCCCATTTTTTTCTCCAAACTCTGACGTTCCAGAAAGGAAGCCTCCCTGGCTTTGTCCACCTCCTGGGAAGATGAGGGGACAATCTCTGGCCAATTGTTTCAAAACAGTGCACAGCATGGAACCAGTAGCAAAAGTATCCAGAACCCTTCTCTTGAAATTCAGCCTCCAGAGGGTCAGCCCTCTAGACCTGCAACCTCTATTAGCCCCTCTGGTACCCCTCTTGGTAACAGGTTTGAGAAGCCACAGGGAGTCCAGAGGACAGGGGACAGTTTTTGCTCAAACATTTCAGTAACACGATACATCCCTCCCTCCCAGCCTGCATCCCAAGCCTGTCTGATGTGCTCCCTCTTCCCCTTTTCCTCTCCCTCTCCCTACCTTTCGACATACATCCCTACTTCCCTCACCCGCCTTTCTCTGTGTCCTTTTCTCCTTGTTTCAACTTTTGTAAAAACTGTCCTTCAGTCTGTCTCTGACTCAATCTCTGTGTGTCTCTCTCAGCAGCTCCATATCTTGTTTCTGTCACTAGCCCTACCTCTCCGTCATTCTGTCTCTGTGTTTCTGACCTGATATCTAGGTGTTTCCATAATGTCTCTGTGTATCTCTGTCTCGGTTTCTATCATGTCCACGTCTTTCTGTCGCTTTCTGACTTCTCTTAGTATTTCTAGATCCATCTCTCCATTTCTCTGCTTCCATCCCTGTCTCTATCTCTCCTCTTTGGTTTGCGTTGCTAACATCGTAGCAAGGAAATGGAGTGGTTCAGAAAGGGGTAACCCTGAAAACCAGCTCCAGCGGGCTGCCGGGTCAGAGCGGCGGGAACGGAGCAGCGGGGACAGCCCCGGGCGCGGCGACCCGCCACTCACGAGGCTTCCTGGCCCTGTCACCATTCCCCAGGGCTCCCCTCGCGAGCGCCCCGGGGCCCCGCCGGACCCCTGACCGCCTCCCGCCCCCGCTTAGGAAGGACCCTCGCAGCCACCGGAAAGGAGCCAGGAGTCGGACGGAGGATAGAAAGTTCTTACCGATGGTGAAGCTGTAGCCATCGATGCTGAAAGTAGCGCTCCGGCATTTTTTGAAGCCCTCTTTCCTGTTGCTGGCGTCCGTCATGGCTCGGCCGGCGGCGTCCCGGGGTTCCCCGCGGCACAGCGCGCAGCCCCGCGCCCGCGCCCCGCGCTCGGCGGTGTCCCCTCCCCCGACCGCACTGCACGCTGTCCCCGCAGCCCCGCCGCCCGCCCCCTGCGAGCCCGAAGCGCTGGCTGCGGGCGCTGCGGCCCCAAGTCCGCCGAGGCTTTAGGCGCACGGCGCGATCAGCGCGCAGCACCACTGCCCCATCCCCGGTGCCAAGTTCCAGATCGGGCGCGAGGAGTGCTAGTAAAGGGAGGCGACACTGGGGACGAGGGGGGGGGGGGCTGAGCGGGTGCCGAAATCCCTGTCTTTTCCACCCTACTCTCTGCGAGCGCAGAAGCCAGCGCGCACGCCTGTTTTCTCTCTCAACTTCGCCTTCCCCTCTCTGGGGGCTGGTGGGGTTTGGGGACTCAGGGGAATGGCTCAGATCTGGCGTCGTTCTTCGAGATGTTTTCTCTGGCAGGCAGGAGAGCTCCCAAAAAGCACATCAACAGATGGAAAAGCAAACATCTTCGCGGGTCCGAAGCTGCCAAAATTTACTCCAAACAAGGAAGTCAGGAAAATCGCCACGCCCACTTCCTCCCAGCATTTGTCCCCTCAACTAGCCTGGAGCCCCGATAAGATTACTTCTCAGCAGTCCCTCACCAGAGATGATTATCAAAGAAACCCATATTTGTGGCCACGTGCTTTCACACAGAGGCTCGAACGTGTGTGATTTACAACCATATTCTAGTCCATTCCTCCTGGCTCATCCCAGCTCCCTCCAAGATAGTTTTGCCAAATATTAGACTCCTGGAATTTATGAAAGAGATTTTACCAATCCTACAGCTAACCCTCTTGTTACAGATGAGGAAACTGAGGCCCAGAGAGGCTTGATTAAGGCCCTACAGATGGAAAGTGGCAGCGTTTAGACATAGTAGTTTCACTTTCTGTCACGGATCACTGGTCCTTCCAGTACCTGAAATGACCAGCTAACAGTTACTGAGGATTATATAGTTGCATTGTTCTGTGTCAGGGACGAGGGAGCTGACGTGAGTAGACCAGAGCCGAGTCCCTTGGTGGAGTCCACCCAGGGTCACATGTAGAAGAATGACAGTGCTATGCTCAAGCTATTAATTGACTACAATTAATTTAACTTCATTTGCTGTGATGGGAGTTGACACAATTAATAAACACTTGTCAGTCAGAGAGTCAATCAAGTATATTTAGAGAGCCAATCAGGTTTATTCCTAATTGGTTCCAGTTGAGTTGAGGGAGCAGTGGGCCCACATGTCTTCAGAACCTAATTAAAATTAGAAACCCTCTCCAAAAAAAGGCACATATATATATACATGTGCAGTATTCTACACACAATTTCAGGGGACCCATAAAACCCCCAAGCCCCCAGGTTAATGAATGTCTCAGGGAACTGAGTCTCTTTCAATTAACCATGTATTTTCAGAGACATGGGTGTTTCTTCTTTTCTGTCAGCTGTCTTGGAACTTCAGTTATAAATTGTCTCAGGAAAGACCTAGACACCTAGACCCACGCTCACATTGATAGTATACTTAAACCAGTAGCAAGATTAATTGATCCACAAGGCAATAGGTGACAAGGACCTCATGTCACATGTAATGGCACATCTCAGCTTGGAAGCTAGGGGTTGCTTCGACCCTAAGATACTCCTTGAAACTGGAACTGGTTACAACACAAAAGCATCAAAAGGGCTCAACAGAAAGACAGACCTGGTTTTGAAATCTGAAATCCACCACTTACCGACTATGTGACTGTGAGAAAGATGCTAGACCTTCATAAGTCCTGCTTTCCTCATCTTACCATGAGGATTAAGTGAGAGGCTGAAACCCAGGCATACAGTGGGCATCCAGTTACTGCAATTGTCAGGTAGCTCCCAAGTTTCATTATGTAGACACTGGAAAATTCTTCTACATGACAACAATATATTTTAGTTACTGTTATCACCATTAATTTTGTAAATAAAGAAAATTTTACATATAACAATTTTATGTATATTACCTAAAATATTAGATTTTTTTTTAATTTAGTAATGAACAGGAGTTTCCAATAGTTCCCATTCCCCTGTATTTCTCCCACTTTCCCAAACCTTTAGCAGAAGCACCTGCCTTCTTTTGTGTCACTGTAAACCCTGGAGCGAGGAGCCTGAAAGCCCCGAGTGATAGTCTCCTATCGTAAATTACCAAGAAAAAAAAGTCCTAATGCAATGGAAATTTTTCCTTGAGTGAGCGAAATTAAAACTCGCTATTTAATCACTCTTAGCAGAAAAGCTTTTGAAATACAATCTATAAAAATAATAACAACGTGATCATTTATCTGTCCCCTAAAGACTGGTAAAAATAACTTGCCTGAACAATTAGAACTGTTTTTAAACTGCTTCTCCCCAGAATCATTACCTCTCTCCCTGGTTTTAGAGATTGCACACCTACGGAACCACTAAATGCATTGCTTCAAGTGCAAAGTCTCAAAGCAGGCTTCTCAGTGTGGAGCTCTTACACCAAACCAAGCGAAGTTGAATGCTAACATTACATAAGCCAAGAAAGAATGAGCTTGAGACTAAGATCAAAAGAAGCATCGCTTTCGCTTGCTTGCTCAGAATTGCTCAGTCAAGAATGCTTGTGAAGTAAGAAAACCAAACAGCTAAGCGGATGTATGGATCCTGCAACCTTGTTAGAGCAAGGGTCGACCAACTAAGGCCAGCAGGCTACATCCAGCCTGTCACCTGTTGGTGTCGTCTGCAGACTAGGAACGGCTTTCACTTTTTTTTTTTTTTTTAATATATTATTTATTTATTTGACAGAGAGAGAGGGATCACAAGTAGGCGGAGAGGCAGGCAGAGAGAGAGGGGGAAGCAGGCTCCCCACTGAGCAGAGAGTCCAACGCGGGGCTCGATCCCAGGACCCCGAGACCATGACCCGAGTTGAAGGCAGAGGCTTTAACCCACTGAGCCACCCAGGTGCCCCACGGCTTTCACTTTTTAAGTGAGCGAAGAAAATTCAAAAGAAGGCCATGTCTTCTGACATGTTAAAACTATATGAAGTTCAAATTCCAGTGTTAGAACATAGACATGTTCCTTTACTTATATATTGTCTATGGCTTGTTTTTTTGTTTTGTTTTGTTTTTTATTAGAGAGAGAGAGACTGAGAATGAGAGGAAAGAAGGTCAGAGGGAGAAGCAGACTTCCCGCAGAGCCGGGAGTCCGATATGGGACTCGATCCCGGGACTCCCGGGATCATGACCTGAGCAGAAGGCAGTCGCTTAACCAACTGAGCCACCCAGGCGCCCCTATGGCTTGTTTTTAAAACAAAAGGCAGAGTTGAGTAGTTGTGCCCAAGACTGTATGGCCTACAAAACCAAAATATTTACTATCTGACCCTTTACAGAAAATGTTTGCTCTTAGATTATGGTAACTATCTTACACCTCTCTGGACTTGGATAACTTCTAGTTTTGTTACATTTATTTTAAAATAAGTTGGGGGGAGTCACCTGGGTGGCTCAGTTGGTTAAGTGTCTGCCTTCAGGTCAGGTCACGATCTCAGAGTCCTTGGATAGAGCCCCACATGGGGGGGAGTCCCTGCTCAGCAGGGAGTCTGCTTGTCTCTCTCCCTCTGTCCCTCCCCCTGCTTGTGCACATGCACGCGCTCTCTCAAATAAAATTAAATTAAAATCTAAAATAAAATAAAATAAGCTTAGAAAGGAAGTATCCTTTTTTTAACTACTAGAGTGGATTCTAACAACGAAAGTACAGCAACAATTGTTTGATGAAGAAAGGAAGGAAAAAACAATATTCATAGTTTCCTCCAGTCATTAGCCAATATTAATTAGATTAAGATTAATCTCTCCCAAGAGGTAATGCATGACCCTACTTCATCCTAATAACTCAGTGCCTAAATCAGCTCATGGCTCATGGATGAAACCGTGTCCTTCAAAATGTAACAACTATATACGAAATAGTAAAAATCTGGCAGGATACCCCTTTGACTCATATACAACCCTCATGTCCTTTGAAACTCCCTGTGTATGGGCTGCTACCTGTTTCTATATGAGAAAGAGTGCTAACAACATGTATTTATTGTTCACTGATCTTTAAACATCTAGAAAAAGACGAGACACTGTATGTAGCATATATTATCAAAAAGTCAGCTTTCCAAGAAAATAACTTTTTATCTGTGATACCAAAGAAAAGACAGCTCTTTGACCTCTCATTAATACATCTCAACCATTCTCAGCTAGGAAGCTGTCTACCATTTGGAATTCTCCCAACAGCCTATGGCCTAAGAATTGCAAACCCAAGTTGCCCCAGTAAGAGCATGGTTCATACCTCTCATGAATGCCCACTGAGCTGTCTGACAACCATTCCAAATTCTGGGAAAGGCCTCCTCGCATTCCCGTGATCACGGAAACGGCTACAGGCAGTGAAGTTTCTGAACTGCAACCCTGCTCCTCGGACTGCAATTGGTAAGATCTAGTTGGAGCTAATGAGTATCTTTGCTGGAGACAGGAATTATGAGAGGTGAAAAGAAAGTTCCAGTACATTCCAGGGGTGTCTGTGTGGCTCAGTTGGTTAAGCATCTGACTCTTCGTTATGGGCCAGGTCGTGATCTCAGCGTTATGGGATTGACACAGGGATTGATCCCTCTCTTTCCCCCTTTGCCCCTCCCCACACACGTGCCCACAAGAACTCTCTCTCCCAAATAAATAAATAAAATCTTTAAAGAAGGAAGGGAGGGAGGAAAGTAGGGAGGGAGGAATGGAGGATGGAAGGAAGGGGGAAGGAGGGAAGGAAGGAAGGAAAGAAGGAGGGAGGGAGGGAAGGAAGGAAGGAAGGAAGGAAGGAAGGAAGGAAGGAAGGAAGGAAGATAGATACATAGATCTATCTGAACAAGTTGAACAACTGAATAAGTTGCTCTGAGTCTGTTTTTAGTTCCGTAAAATGGAGATGTAATACATATCTCATAGGGAATAGGTGAGTAGTAATAGGATAATTTATTTTAAAGACTTACTCTGAGGATCGCCTGGGTGCCTCAGTCCGTTAAGCATGCAACTCTTGATTTTGGCTCAGGTCGTTATCTCGGGGTCCTGAGATTGAGCCCCACCTAGGGCTCCACACTCAGCAGGGAGTCTGCTTGAGATTCTCCCTCTCTCCCTCTCCCTCTGCCCCTCCTTCTGCATTCTCTCTCTAAAATAAATAAATAAATAAACCTTAAAAAAAAAAAAAAACTTACCCTGAACCTGACTCATTGTAAACTTCCAGTAAAAATTTTTTTAACATTATCATCATCACTAGGACACTAGGTCCCTTCTGAGCTCGTTTTCTACATAGAGTGGTTGAGATAATCCATACTCGGAGGCAAGAGACACAAGGCTTAGGGTCCTCTCACCCCTGGGTCCAAGCCCCAGAAAATCAATCAGCCCGTGAGCAATGGAGCCATAGGCTCCAGGCCTCTATCACTCAACTGAGCTGGGGACACTCGCAGGGCTCCTCAGAGCTGGAGTCCAGAGCTTAGACAGGGCGTGGCTCAGACAGGACCTGAGGAGATGCTCAGTTCCTCTATACACACACACACACACACACACACACATACACACACACACGCCAGCTTCCAGTGGCCTCCCCATTCCAGGACACTCTGGGCATGAGCACATTTAGTAGACACGCTGTGGCCCCCATCTTCTAGGCCTCTTGGCAGCATTACCTCTGTGGACCACAGCTGCATCCTTAGGATGTCTTTTTGATCCCAGGCATCCAGGACACAGCTTGCTCCTGGTTTGCCTCCTAGCTTTCTCGCAAATTCCTTTACTGGCATGTAACCGGGAAACTCCTCATCCTGGAAACTCTTCTCTTCTCACACCATCCCTTCTCTGCCCAAGCAATCCTCTTCACTCTGGAGAGCTCCATTCATGGCTCTCCAGTATCTATTTCCAGCCCAGATCACTTTCCTGAGCCACAGGGCCTCTCTTTTCTCTTCAGAAGGTCTGACAGGCACCTAACCTCGACTCATCCAAATCTGAACTCTTCGTCTTCCTCTTCTGCCCCCAGAGTTCCCTTGGGGTGTTGGAAGAGGGGAATAATGCTTCCACCCCCTTCCCAGGCTAGGCCCACCCTTACTGCCCTCTTTCCAGGTATCCCTCTAGGAGGATTTCTTCTGTGATTGATTAGGGTTCCTAAGCTTTCCTGGGGCAAAATTCATTAAAGCAAGGATCTCTGCTGGGAAGAGCCTGTATGGCCCATCTGAGGATGAGAAGAAAGTGCCTTTCCTCTGGGGGAAGCAGCCCATGCCAGGCCAAATACAGAGTGTGGTGAGTGCAGCATGAACTGAGCATCACTCCCACTTGGTCCCTCGTGATCAAGCATTTTTGGGTTCCTAGCCATAACCTCACTATTAACCTCCCAAAAGTCCCATCTCTCTAAATGGTCCTCCCAACCACTCTATCATCACATCAGAACCTGTGAGTCACTCCTGTCCCTTCCATGTCTCTCATCGAAACAACCACTAAGTCCTAGGAGACCTACTACCTAAATGTGTGGCATCTATCTGCTCCTCTCCATACTCCCTCTCCCTCAGTCCTTGAATCTGGTTGTGCTTTTTGGCCCAGGCAACCTCAGGACACGTGATGACACCCGAAGACCCTTTATCCACATTTAGATTCATACCCTTTTCCCTGTGGTGAAATGATTACAATAGTCTTGAATTCACACTTACGCCTTCATTTCAGAGAACCTGAACAGAGTTCTGGACAAGAACATTAGTCTTGGCCAACACCTGTCTCCCTGCCACCATCCTGCAGCCATAGACTTTTTTCTCTGGGGAGGCCACTGAGGAAAGACCCCTGGACCTGAGTCAGAAGCCCAGCCCTGGGTGACAAGACAGGTCTGCTAGACGTGTGACCTCTGGCAAGTTGTTTAATTACGCTGAGTCCCACCTTCTTCTCTAAAATGGGCAAAATCTGGCCTCCCTTACAGGGCTTTATAAATGCAAAGGTTACAAGTGAAAAATGCCTTCAGAAAGATCTTTCAGGGCACCTGGGTGGCTCAATGGGTTAAGCCTCTGCCTTCAGCCCAGGTCATGATCTCAGGGTCCTGGGATCAAGCCCTGCGTCGGGCTCTCTGCTCAGCAGGGAGCCTGCTTTTCTCTCTCTCTCTCTCTCTCTCTCTCTCTCTCTGCCTGCTTGTGCTCTCTTGCTCTGTCAAACAAATAAAATCTTAAAAAAAAAAAAAAATTGACAGGTGCGCCTGGGTGACTCCGTGGGTTAAAGCCTCTGCCTTCGGCTCAGGTCATGATCTCAGGGTCCTGGGATGGAGCCCCGCATCGGGCTCTCTCTCAGTGGGGAGCCTGCTTCCTCCTCTCTCTCTTCCTGACTCTCTGCCTACTTGTGATCTTTCTCTCTCTCTGTCAAATAAATAAATAAAATCTTTAAAAAAAAAAAAAAAGAAAGAAAGAAAGATCTTTCAAGGGCACCAGGTCTTACTCACTTGTTTGGCATCTTACATGATGCCTGGCATGTAAATCCCCATTAGAAGTTGTTGAATGAATGAAATGAATGATTAGGCACAGTAGTCACTGCACCAAGTGGACTTACAACAGTACAAAGTGTTTCCCGAAGAAGAAAAGTCAAATTTGGGGCGCCTGGGTGTCTCAGTGGGTTAAAGCCTTTGCCTTTGCCTTTGCCTCAGATCATGATCTCAGTGTCCTGGGATCAAGCCCCGTGTCGGGCTCTCTGCTCAGCAAGGAGCCTGCTTTGCCCTCTCTCTCTGCCTGCCTCTCTGCCTGCTTGTGATCTCTCTCTCTCTCTGCCAAATAAATAAACAAAATCTTTTAAAAAAAAAGAAAAGAAAAGAGGGGCGCCTGGGTGGCTCAGTGGGTTAAAGCCTCTTCCTTCAGCTCAGGTCATGATCTCAGGGTCCTGGGATCGAGCCCCGCATTGGGCTCTCTGCTCAGCGGGGAGCCTGCTTCCCCCCTCTCTCTCTGTCTGCCTCTCTGCCTGCTTGTGATCTCTCTCTCTCTCTCTCTCTCTCTCTCTCTATCAAATAAATACATTTTTAAAAAATGCTTTAAAAAAAAAAAGAAAGAAAAGAAAAGCCAAATTAGAGCTGGCGATTCCTTGGCCTATAGCACAGCCTTTCAACCTTCCTCAATAGATGAATACTTCGAGCAATTTTAATAAGGTGGCACTAAATTTAATAATGTTTCCCAAAATCATAGCAGGTATTTAAGCTCAGTTTAAATCAGACTTCCATTCAACTTGTCCACACCCTTAAAAGCACAATATTTTACCAGCAGTCATTATCATTATGCCCCACAGTCCACAGTGGCCATTGACTCCCTGCTGCTTTGTCTCTACACAAAGCCAGCCTCATAGACATGAAGCTCCCTCACTCACCAAGACAGCATGGTTCATGACAACTACAGAACAGGGACAAAAGTCAGGTCCCCTGACCAGAGCACCCAGACCCAATGGAACTCAAAGGCACGATGGCAAACCCATGGGCTGACCTTCTGTATCTCTGCAGGGAAAATAGTCACAGATATCTTGGGCAACGGTGTGTTTGAGCCATAATTTCTTCTGGTTGCAACTACCTTTGACCTTTATTTAGTGTGCTATAAAATTAGTCAGTAGCTTTGAGTCACCCAAGTATGCTTGGGTACCCACTGCTCAACAAAGGCAAAACACAGATGCTTCGGTGCCACTTAAAACAGTGGTTCTTAATGCCAACAGCACGGGGAAATCACCTGTGGAACTAGTAAATCATACAGACACCAAGACTCACCAAAACAGATTCTGATTCACTGGTGTTGAATGGGAAGTCTAAGCACTGGTATTTTTTTAAAGCTCACTAGGTGATCCTAGTGAGAACCCAGGGATAAGAACCACTACTGGTTTGCAATATTCATCCCAAACATTCCTGGTCTATGTCCAACCTGTTTCCATCATGATGGTTCCATCTGGCTGCTGACTCAAGGCCATGTCTTCCAATGCAAACTCCACCTGTATTCGGCTTCCTTCTTGATTCCTCCACTTTCTCTCAAGGGCTTCACTTAGCTACACCCTATCAATTCTTCTCATTTCAGACTTCCTTGAGAGGGTTCTGACATTCTGTTGCTTCCTGGGGGCCCACAAGAAAAATAATAATAATCATCATATATATGATAATATACTATATATATATATACACATATATATATACACAACTATGTGTATAATGTATATATATATATACACATATATATATATACACAACTATGTGCCACATCCTGAATTAGTTTGCATCGCTAACTCTCAAGCCCAAATCTCAGTGGCCCGGCACCATAATAAAGATTTATTTCTTGCTCATTACAAAGCCCAATAGTGAGTAGGGGAGGTGTGGAACTGCGGACTGACTCAGGGACCCAGACTCCTTCCACTGGGTCACTTCACTGACCCCTAGGTCCCCAGGGTCCTCCACTAGATGCTCCACATCTAACTGACAGATGAAGGAAGAGGAAAAAGGTGAGAGACCATGAAGAAGAATTTTAGGGACTAGGCCTGGAAGAAACACCTATCCCTTCCTCCCACATTCCATCAGCCAGAAATCAGTCATATGGCCCCACGAACCTGTAAGACGGTGTCTGAGAAATGAAATCAAGAAAGGAAAGAGCGTTTGGTAAACATGAATCCTTTGAAACTCTATCCTCACCACTGTTTTGACCAAATGAGACATGCAAGTCACCAGGTGCTAACACAGTTTATACCCCTGTGCTAGAGTGGAGGAAAAAAATCTGCCCCCAAATCAGAGTTAAAACATTTCGGTCTTAAGTCCAGGCTTACTTGACCAAAGCACCTCAGCCCACCACCACAATATAAATAAAAGCTTTGCCCCAGACAAAAATCTCTTTTTCATGTGGTCTGTTGTTGGTGTTATCATTTACAGAAGGTTTAAGAGTATAAACAGTTCTAATAGTATGCTACAGCTCTGACTTCAGAAGGCAAGCCAAAGGGGCACTGGGTGGTTCAGCGGGTTAAGCCTCTGCCTTCGGCTCGGGTCGTGGTCTCAGGGTCCTGGGATAGAGGCCCGCATCGGGCTCTCTGCTCGGCGGAGAGCCTGCTTCTCCCTCCCTCTCTGCCTGCCTCTCTGCCTACTTGTGATCTCTCTGTCAAATAAATAAAATCTAAAAAAAAGAAAGAAAGAAAGCCAAAATTATAATTCATTTAGTAGTTAAAAATTACATGATTCTTGTGACATACGATTCTTTCTTTCTGTAACTAGAAAACATAAATATATAAAAACAGAAACATGCCAGTATGTAAAGAGGCAAGAGGAATAGCAGAGAGAATTGCTGAATGATCTTTAGGAGGCCAGCAAAATTTGCCACATCAAACATGCTTGATGAGGCTCTGGGGAATAGGGGATTAGAATAAATACAGAGCATCCAAGGTAACAACTTGCATAGCAATAGGTCCCAAATGGGCAACCTGTTATAGGTAGAATCAGCTCCCATATGCACTTGGACGTGGGTAAGGGAGCAGTTTCTTAGGGGTCTAACATGGCTCAGGCCACCATGTGCCAGGCTCTGTTTTAAGTCCGTTATGCATACACCTCATTTCAAGCCCTCCGATAACAAGAATGCGTTATGGAGTTAAGAGTGTCTCACTGTGGTTCTGAAACCCCTGGAGAAAGTAACTCCTCTCAGTGGCAACCTTGGCAACAGAATTATCAAGAGCTCCAGGAATGCTAGAACCAAAGAAAACAGACAGGCAGCCCAGAAGAGGATTTCCGATACCAAAATGGGTCCACCTATTTGGATCCATCTATTTCGTACTACAAGTACAAAATGACTTATAATAAATTCTCCTCCATCTGTTGTTCACTGGCAGCTAAATTCATCTCGTACTTTCTTACAGCTTAGTAGTTCACCTCCAACAGGATAGCAAACATGTTCTTTGTCACCAGCAAACACGTACCCACACAGATATACACAGCTAGCTACACACACACACACACACACACACACACACACACACACTCCACTTTCATGTCCTTGATGTGGACTCTGCTGTAGTTAATGATAAGGATGCTGATGTTTTGGAGAAAATGTGATAGACCAAGACAGGGTAAAGATTAACTACATTTAAGAAAAAATAAAAAACTACAAAGTAGGATACAATATAGTTGCAATTATGTAAAAATATACTTTGGAAAGACAGGAAGGAAACACACCAAAATGGTACTGATGGTTATATTCTGGTACTGGGGTCATAGGTAACTTGGTTTCCCAGAGCTGGTGATTTCAGGCTTGTCCTAGTTCATATGGACATAGACCGGCTGCACCCTTGGTGGCCTCCTACCCAGGAATATCAGTGAAATTTAGTTTCTTCTTTGATGAAGAAGAAACTTCTTCATGGGCATGTTGTACTATGCCCATAATTACAAAAGAAAGAAAAATACAATTTTTAAAATCAGTTGTCAGTACAGACATGGATATATAAATTAATTCCTGTATTCTCAGGTTTAAAACATTTTATAATTTGAAATGTACATTAGGGGTGCCTAGGTGGGTCACTCGGTTAAGCGTCCAGCTCTTGGTTTGGGCTCAGGTCATGATCTCAGGGTTCTGGGATCAAGCCCCATGTTGGGCTCTGCACTCAGCAGGGAGTCCGCTTGAGGATTCTCTCTCTCCCTCTCCTCCTCCTCTCTCTCTTTTTAAAATAAATAAATAAATCTTTTAAAATAATAATAAAATAAAATGTATATTAAACTAAATTCCCCTGAGCCAGATCAATGACCTATCCTTAGATTATAAGCTTCATGAGGGCAATGTCTGTTTCGTTGACTGATACATTCCAAATACCTAGAACGATGTCTGGCACCTAGCAGGCAGTTAATACTTGTTAAATGAATACATGAATATTTTGGTTCAGGCAGTAGCTTCAAGAAGAAATATGTAAATGAACACGTCAGCCTTCTAAGTCTAAGATATGCTCTCCCCATCCTCCATGGACCAGGATAAGATGGTCCATCTTTACCACAGGAATTGGTAAAAAAAAGAATGGATGTTCATTGCCCAAAAACTCCTGGCTCCTCTTTAAAGAAGGTATTTCATTCTTCCATCATACTAGGACCTAATGGAAAAATCCTGCTACCACATCATCAGTAATGAGACACATTACATATTGGTACTTTACAAAATATTAGGCATGTTCGCCATACAAGGCAAGCTGATGCCAAAAGAAATAGATTACACGCTTGGATGGTTGAAATTCTAAATTACGATCATGAATTAAAAAAAATCTTCACGCGTAGGGAAAGCGCAAATCTCTACATTGACAAGATGACTGAAATCTTAGAATCACAAGCAAATTTTTCCAGATGTTGATTAGGTTGCTGCCCCCAAAACTCTACCAGAGAATCAGTCTATATTACCATGAGAAAAGAAAGCAGTTATAGTTGACAGCAGGTGGGAGTATTAATGATTTATGCTCAGATGCTTTTGTCAGCTATTTAAGTTTCCAAAAGGGATTTTTTCCATTGTGATAAATTCTTGCACCTCTATTTGGCAATCAAATTTTTAACACAACACCTCTCTAGACAGCAAAGGGCATTTAGAAGAATGGAGGTGATTGGGTTTCTTCTTTTCACATGAGTTGCCTCTTGGCTTCGTTAATTCTCTCCCTGAATTTGGAAGATATCTTGCAAACCAAAAGCATCATCAGTGACACGTAGCCTGCACTCAGCACATGGTTATGGGATCAACTAAAAATGTGTGACAACTGAATTGCATCTCAAGGAAAACCGAAGGGTGCCGGAAGTGGAAGAGCGTGTGTTGGAAATAGTAAGTGGAAAAGGGTAAAAATGAGGTGTTAATTCAGTGATTTAATTGAAAAAAGGAAGAGAAAAGCCAATAGGTCCTTCTAGTAGTTGTCTTCATTTTCAACTCCTGTTCGTCGAAGTCACTGTGCCAGACCCTCTCACGTACACATTGCCTTTAGCCCTCACAACAATTCCCATTTCACATACAAAGAAACTGGGGCCAGCGACAGCAAGGTGGATGTGAGATGTAAATGGGGACCAGTCCGACTCCTTTCCAGGCCTCCATCCACCATGCTAGGCTGCCTCTCTTCTTCTTCTGAAAGGTGTAAAGTTCCAGACACTCCCTTCTGACTGATGGCCCTTCCACTCATTCTTACTTTTTCAACTTCTTCCTTTTTAACAGAGTCCAAAGAAATAACTAAGCAGGGAGGAGATCGGTGCTGGGTTGGAGGCCTCTTCCTTTCCTAGCCCCACACCTGGAGTATAGAACTGTGCCCCCAAGGTTCACTGCCCTTGAGCCGCCCTTGAGGTTTCTGTTCCAGCAGGAGGAGGTGTTGACCCACCTCCCGAGCTTCTCCCCCACCCCCAATTCCAAGTATTTTTGGTGGGCTTGGTTCCCATCCACAGCACTGCCACAGACCCCTAGCACTGACCACCCGCAGCTTCCTGCTGCACCAAAAGGAAGGAGAAAATCCCAGATGCCGTGAAGATGACTTAGAGGACTAGAGACCTGCTTCCCTGATACCCAGACCAACCCCTGAAACCTCTCAGCAGGGCCTCTCCCGGGAAGATGGGAGGGACATCCAGCAGTCTCAAGTAGGAAGGAAAAGAAAAATTGGAGGAAATTTGCATGAGTGCCCAGAAGCCCAGCCTCCAAGCCCCACAGACACCCGCCCTGGTCCTTATCTCCAGGCAGCTCACAGTTCAGACCGGCTGACTCCCGAATGAATAGACAAGTAGACATAGACGGTGCCGAGACAGACGGAAGCAGGGGGAAGGGGACGCAACATGGGCACTACTGGTCCACTCCACAAATTCCTGGAGGAGATAACTCTAACGCTAGTCTCATTCTTTGAACAGAGTAATAGGGTTTATTTTTAGATTATTTGTATCATTTTCACCCTAACCACTTTCACATCATTTTTATCCTACCCGTACTCACACTCATATAGTAAAACATTGCGAAGAACAGCACAAGCTCCCTAACAAGGGCCCAACTCTGGCCCTGCTCTCATTGGCCATATGACCTTGGGCTCTGCCTTGTTTCTCATGACTGATCACAGCACCTCGTATGGCTCTTGTGAGAATACATGACTTAATGCGTGAAAGGTGCTTAGAGCAGTGTCCAGCATGTAGTAATGGCCCAATAAATGTCATCGGCTGCTCTTATTGTCGCCGTTACCTTGTTTTCAAGCCAAATGCATTTCACGGCACTTGTGCATAAGGTCTCTTTGACATAGTCACCTTTGAAGAGTGGGAAGTCGTAGGTAAAGGGACAAGGTCAGAGAGGGATACAGACTAGTTAGTACAATTCTCCCTCCAGGACTTCTGATCGCCCACGTTATTTCCAGCACTTCGCAACACTTCTTAAGTTGTTTACAAACCCTGAACTCTCAGAAGAAAGTTTTTTGAAAAGCCTGAACGACTGCAGTGCTCCTTTCACATAAACAAGGAGAATGGCACTAGGAGACAATGTGACCGGCAGCATTGAACACATCGGAGGACCTTACACCTGGGGTTAACTCGGGGATGCCTGGACTCATAACCGAGTCTCCTTCTGAGTGTGATGAAATCCTTCCACACTCCAAACTCTCACAGCGTCCCTGTGTCCAACACTCCCCAAACCACCACTACACATGGCATCGGCATCGGGAACTTTGGAAAACACAGGATCTTCTTTCCCCCACTGGGGCCCTTGGGGGCATCGGCCTCATAGCTGTGCCTCCCGCCAGCACCACTGGGGGGCGCCGGTGTGTTGGTAAGGTTCCACTTGGCACCGCTTGGCACAGTCACTTAACATAAAGGCAACAGGACTCAGCCATCAAAAAGAAGGAAATCTTGTAAAATTTGCCCCGACGTGGATGGAACTAGAGGGTATTATGCTAAGTGAAATAAGTCGGAGAAAGACAAATACCATATGATTTCATTCATATACGGAACTGAGGAAACAAAACAGATGAAAATAGGGGAAGGGAAGGAAAAATAAAGTAAGGTAAAAACAGAGAGGGAGACAAACCATAAGAGACTCTTAACTATAGGAAACAAACTGAAGGCTGTTGGAGGGAGGTTGGCAGGGGGTTGGGATAGATGGGTGAAGGCCATTAAGGAAGGTACTTGTGATGAGCAATGGGTATTGTATGGAAGTGATGAATCACTCAATTCTACTCCTGAAACCAATAGGGCATTATATGTTAACTAACTTGAATTTAAATTGAAAAGAAAAAAAAAAAACAGAAAGACAGCAGGAACACAAAGTGGGGAAATGCTAAGAGAACAAGAGACCAAGAACAACTGAAAGCGATATGTGAGCGGAGTCTTCTCTTTTCTCTGAAGTGTACCTACTTGGGCTGCCCATGGTCTCTTCTCACTGGGAGGCAAGGACCCCCACGTACCCAGCAGAAGGGAGCAGGGTGAAGGGCAGTGGGCCCAGGAGTAGAGGTGAGAAATCATTAAGTGACTGGCTATGGGGATGTTAAAATGGACCACATTTGCCTGGGTATTTTCCCACAAAAACAAACAGTACAGTCCTGCATCCAGGCCTTCGGCATGGCCAAGATACCAGCAGGAGGCGCTGCCTTGCTCCCTGGGAACGGGAAGCGCTTGGGAGGCTCCAGAAAGACACAGCCAGCCCAGTCAAAGAGCTCAGGACTGAGGTTCAGGACACGAGATTCAAATCCCAGCTCTGCGACGGCTGAGAAAAGCATTCGTGCCTGAGTCTTGGTTGAGCCATCATTTCAGTGGAACCGACAGTACTTGCCGTGCTCCCTTGAGCTTTGCTAGAGCAGAAGGAAGAGCTTTTGGAGGATTTTGAACAAAGTCAGTTGTGGCTCCGTGAGGGCTTACCTTGCTCTCCTGCGCCCTCGAGTTTCTCCTCCGTCTCTCCCAGGCTGTGGCGCTCCTCTGCAGCCGCTGCACTCCTGGCTTCTGTCAGCCAAGAAAAGAAACATTCTCTGTCAGGCCCCGGGTGATAACCAGAGGAGGACATCCTGGGTGACCTCTCTGAGGTGCCTGACGCTATTGATTAGTTCCTCTGCCTGGCCTTTGACTTTGGTTTCTCCTGCACCCCCATGCCTGCTCCCCTCTGGCTGGCCTCCCTGCTTCTGCCCCTTAACCAGTGCTATTCCCTCGGGTTTTGTTATGGGCTCTTTTTTCCTTCTCTCTCTCCAGGTGATGGCATCCGTCCCATAAGTACTATTGACTCCTGTCTCTTCAGCCAGCGCATGAAGGGACTGAGCCATCTGCACAATGGGCAAGCCGTCACTGGAAAAGGGACCATCTGGGAAAGTGAACAGAGCTTCCTCCAGACCCCTGGAGAACCCCATGTGGGAGATATTCCTGCGTCCTGAGAGCACTGGTCCAGAGGAGGCAGGAATAGAAAACCAGGGTAAACTCTGCGGTAGAATGTCATTTGCCACGATCTGTGAGTAGTTATAATGACTCCCATTTTTCAAATACCAAACAAACTTAGAAAGGCTAAGGTGAGAGAGCTCATAAGTGGCAAAGTCGGGATTTGAACACAAGCCTTCAACAGGTCTGTTGCACCTTCTTCCTCCCCACTGCCAGCCCTGTGGGTTCAAAGTCTGCAAAGTTAAAAAAAATCCGTTCTAAAGTGAAAACATTCCTGCACAAATGTTTCTTGCTATGGTGTTTAATTGCACATATTTTGTGATGACTAAAAGTATTTCCCTCAGTTTCATATAGTTTTTATGCTTCCTGAGCATAAATATATAATATACAATTACACATTTTATTATCCCCAAATCCAAAATGAACAGGCTAGATAAAAGACTTCCCCAGAATGCCCTAGCCTGGGACACAGAGCAAAGTTTCCCTACACACAGCTCAGCCAAGTAGGGGGTGGAGGGGAGAAGACAAGGTGATTTGAGCTCAACTCAGTGAATGCCAGTTTGCATAACAGAATCTTCAGCCTACTAATTGATGAATTATTGACTTACCACACCTTGTTTATAGGAACGTTTTGTACAGTTCACAGAGGTTTGGGTTTCACTGAGACTACCCAATGTATAGCATATTTTCAGAATGACAACTGCTTTTGTATTTTGAATTTCAAGTATCATGTGTGTCACAAATACCAAAGATTTTATTAGAATAGAATGGGTTTTTCTTTTCCAATGCATTTTCAGACCAGTCTGCTACTTTCGTCTGTTCTACTTGGTTTAACGGACTTGCTCGCTTAATAGAAGAGGAGAAAAAGGGGGTCTTGAAGGTAGTATGCAAGGAATTGTTCTAGGAATATTGTCACACTTGCACTTGCATGCCCTCCAGAAGCTCGCACACGCAATCACATCCATCCGCACTCCTGCACACGTCCACAAAGTAAGAGTTTCATCTGCATTGTTAATTTTTACATGTCTGTGTCAATTTAAATGTGTTCATATGACACACTTTCTGGGAGAGAGAGATTACATAAAAATTAATAAACAAATAAACGAAAAGAAAGAGAGAAGGAAAGAAGGAAGGAAGGAAAGAAAAAAAGAGAGAAAAGAAAGTGACGGCAAGGAAAAAAGCATTTTTTAAGCACCTACCCCCCCCCCCCCCCCCCCGGGGCTCTGCCTCACACTGTCACCACAGCACTCCACCTCATTGAAACCCACTCCACCGACAAGGTCATAATCCCTGTTTACAGGAGAGGAAAGTGAGGCTCAAAATCAAAGGTGCACCACTACCAAGTGACAGAGAGTTCTAGTTCAAACTGAATTCCATCTTGCCCCAGAGGCTATGAATTTTGGAGTGGGGGAGGACTAAGATAAATTTCACAAAGGCCCCATCCCTCTTATACAGCTGTCCTCATCTACTGTTAGCTGAAGAAACAATTGCCCAATGGCAAAAAGATAAAAACCTCAAAGATAAAAACCACAATCAGTGTGCACATCCCAAAAAAAGACAAATTAGTATCTCTCTCTTTTGTTTTTTTTTTTTAATTTTTTATTAACATATAATGTATTATTTTACCCCAGGGTCCATGTCTGTGAATCATCAGGCTTACACATTTCACAGCATTTACCATAGCACATACCCTCCCCAGTGTCCATATCCCTACCCCCCCACCTCCCAGCAACCCTTAGTTTGTTT
>CM052806.1:53504230-53529467 GCA_028533885.1 Nasua narica
GTGAGTTTAGGAGTCTCTTATGGTTTGTCTCCTTCCCCATCCCATCTTGTTTCATTTCTCTTCCCCACCCCCCCATCACCCCCTGCCCTGCCTCTCAAATTCTTCATATCAGAGCGATCATGTGATAATTGTCTTTCTCTGACTGACTTATTTCACTTAGCATAATACCCTCTAGTTCCATCCACGTCGTTGCAAATGGCAAGATTTCGTATCTCTCTCTTTTGTGAAGCAGCCTTTCTTTTAACACAATCACCGAGCAGAGCCATGCATCGTTAGCTTGGTTTTGATTTGCCAGAAGACAGCACAGGTGAGTTCCAAAAGGGAAAATAACTCACAAAAGGCAAAGTGACAACGGATGTGGGAGAGGGAAGCCATCTCTAAGTCACCGTAAAATTACTTTGGGGTGGCTTTGGAAACGTAAGCATATTATGCTAATTTCTCCAGCTTGTGTGAAGTAGATGCCCCAGAGTTACAGAATGTTCCTGACTCCTTTCTGCTTTCTCAAGTGCATCGTTCAATAATTAAAATCTATTATATTCCTAGCGCAAAACACTTAATAACACTGAGGCAGACACTGGGGAGGAGAGAAATGGAATTTTGATAGCAGGTCTGCTACTAATGTGAGATGAAATCAACTTAATGCTAATTACTTTTCGCATTCAGTTTCTATATTTATCAAATGGCCTAACTTTGTAAGAACAGGGTTCTTTCTATGAATGCCTGCTGAATTAACCGTTAACCTTCCCTGTCTCTCCACATTACCAACATTTCGAGCCCTGTTTCAAACTGCATCAGTTGTTCAAATCCCCTTACCCCAGCTCACAAGAATCACTCTCTTCTCTACCTCTATTTGCGCTTCTGCTCATAGAATTAGCATTTCATATACATATTACATGTGTTAACTATGTACCTTATAACATGTGCCAGACAGACATCTGAGGGAATTCGAAGACAGCATGATTACAATAATAGCTGATTTTAGTGAATCCTTACTAAGGGCAGATATTATTCTAGGTACTTGCATATATATTACATTATTGAGTCCTTGCTGTCTATGAAGAATGTCCTACTGTCACCCAATTCTATAGATAAAGTAAACTGAGTTACTTAGTAACTTGCTTTCCGTTACTCAGATCATCAGTGATGCAACCAGAATTTGGATCCGATAGCCCAGCTCTAGATCCCTGGCAATTAATCACTACTCTAAAGCCTTCAGGTCCACACTGAAGGACTCACAGTTGAAGTAAAGACAGATGTGGAATCAGAAGATGACACAAAAGTGTGATCTGCCTGAGCACTCGTAGGAGAGTCTCAAAGGAATTCGTGAGGAACCACCATCCCAAAATGTGGACGTCTTTCAACATAGATTAGTTTCATCTATTTTTCCCTTTCTTTCTTTCTTTCTTTCTCTTTCTTTCTTTCAAGAGAGGGAGAGAGAGGAGGGAGGAGGGACAGAGGAAGAGGGAGAGACAGAATCTTCTTTAGGGTCCACACCCAGCACTAAGCCCAACATGGGGTTCCATCTCACAACCCTGCGATCATGACGTGAGTCTGATCAAGAGTCTGACGCTTAACCGACAGAGCCTCCCAGGCACCCCTCATCTATTTTTAAATGTATGTAAATGGAATCATACAGCTTCTTCGGCATCTGGTTTCTTCCACTCAAAATTCTGTTTATCTAGAGGAGAAAACAGGCAGCAACCTCTTTGACCTCAGCCACAGCAACTTCTTGCTAGACATGTCTCCAGAGGCAAGGGAAACAAAAGCAAAAAATGAACTATTGGGACTTCATCAAGGTAAAAACCTTCTGCACAGCGAAGGAAACAATCAACAAAACTAAAAGGCAACTGACAAAAAGGGAGAAGATATTTGCAAATGACATAGCAGATAAAGGGCTAGTATCCTTAAAGAATTCATCAAAATCAACACTGAAAAAAAATAATCCGGTTAAAAAATGGTCAGAAGACATGAACAGACACTTTTTCAAAGAAGACATACAAATGGCCAACAGATACATGAAAAAATGCTCAATATCATTCATCATCAGGGAAATGCAAATCAAAATGACAATGAGATACCACCTAACACCTGTCAGAATGGCTAAAATTAACAACTCGGGAAACAACAGGTGTTGGTGAGGATATAGAGAAAGGGGAACTCTCTTGCACTATTGGTGGGAATTCAAACTGATGCAGCCACTCTGGAAAACAGTATGGAGGCTCCTCAAAAAGTTAATAATCAAACTACCCTAGGACCTAGTAATAGCATCACTAGCTATTTACCCAAAGGATACAAAAATACTGATTCGAAGGGGTACATGTACCCCAATGATCACAGCAGCACTATCAACATATTTCCAAATTATGCAAAGAGTCCAAATGTCCATCAGGGGATGAACGGTTGAAGGGATAAAGAAGATATGGGGTGTGTGTGTGTGTATTCCATTATATATATTATATATATAACACACATATATTATATATATTGTATATATATAATAATATATACAATGGAATATTACTCAACCATCAAAAAGAATGAAATCCTGCCATTTGCAACAATGTGGACAAAACTACAGTAAACTATGCTAAGCAAAGTAAGTCAATCAGAGAAAGACAAATATCATATGATTTCACTCATACGTGGAATTGAAGAAACAAAACAGATGAAAAAGAGAAAGGGTAGAAAAAATAAAATAAGATAAAAAACAGAGAGGGAGGCAAGCCATAAGAGACTCTTAACTATAGAGAACAAACAGGGTTTCTGGAGTGGATGTGGGTGGGGAGATGGGCTAAAGGGATGATGGGCATTAAGGAGGGTTCTTGTTGGGAGGAGCTCTGGGAGTTACCTGTAAGTGATGAATCACTGGATTCTACTGCTAAAAACTAATACTATACTGTATTCTACCTAACTTGATCTTTTTTAAATTCTATTCATGAGACTCATCCATGTTGTTTACATGTAGGAACAGTTCATTCTCTTTGCTGAATTATATACCTTTGGATGAATGTGCCACAAATTATTTTTCCATTCTACTGTTAATGAATATTTGGATTGTTTCCAGTTTGAGGCTATTAGAAATAGTGTGCCATGAACATTTCCTTCACATCTCTTGGTGCACATATGTAGACATAGGTAGGCATTTCTATTCAACATATCCTTGGGAATGGAATTGCTGGTTCATAAGTGATCTATACATTCAGCTTTAGAAATAGATACTGCCAGACAGCTTTCCAAAATGGTTATATCATTTTACACTCTCATCATAGAAGAGTTTCATTGCTCATACCCTAGCCACCGCTTGATATTATATTCTTTTTTTCAATTTTAGCCATTCTAGTGGTGTGTAATGCTATTTCATTGAGGTTCTTGGGGAGGGCTTTGGTTATTTATTTGTTTTTTTAAGATTTTATTTATTTATTTGACAGAGAGAGAGAGCGAGCAGGGGGAGCAGCTGGCAGAGGGAGAGGGGGAAGCAGACTCCCTACTGAGCAGGAAGCCCAATGCTGGCCTCGATCCCAGAACCCTGGGACCACGTCCTGAGCCAAAGGCAGATGCTTAACCAACTGAGCCACCCAGGCGCCCCAAGGCTCTTGTTAAATAGCCTTTTAATCAATCTCCTTGATTCCCCTTTTGCTTCCCTCCAACCCACTCTCCAAATAAATGCCAGAAAAATCCTGTTCAAACACAAATCAGAATGCACTGTTCCTCTTCTTAAAACATTCCAGTGGCTCCCACTGCACCCAGAATGAAACCAGACTCCGGGCACCTTGGGTGACTCCACCCATTAGGCATCTGCCTGCAGCTCAGGTCATGATCCCTGGGTTCTAAGATTGAGCCCCACCTCGGGCTCCTTGCTCAGTGGAGAGCCTGCTTCTCTCTTTCCTTGCCACTGCCCCTGCTTGTGCTCTCTCGCTCTCTCTGACAAATAAAGAAATAAAATCTTAAAAAAAAAAAATGAATCCAGACTCCTAAGCCCCCACATGATCTGGCTTCTACCCACCAGTCCAACTTTATCTCACACCAACCACTCTCCCTGTCTCTCACTAGGCTCCAGGTACTCCAGAATCCTCTCTCTCTCCCATGCACCAGCCAAGCTCTCTCCCACCAGAGGATCTCTGGATATGTTGTTCTCTCTGCCTGGAGCCCAACCCCACTCCCCACCCCCCACCTCGACTGCCAGCATGCTATTAATCTGCTAACTGCCATTAGTCCCCCAGGTCTCAACTTACAGGTCACCTCCTCAAGTAAGAGCTCTTGTTGGACTGTCCTCGCAAGAGTTTATTTCCTCTGCAGCACCTGCACATCTACATATCTTACTTCTTTATTTACTTGTTCCCATTCTCTCTTCTCCACTAGCTTAGGAGGTCTACAAGGGCAAGGACATGACTCTTTTGGTCACCATTGCATACCCACTACTTGGCACATAAGAGGAGCTCAATAACATTTTATCAGCTGGTGGATTTAATAAATGTATCCCTGTTTGGGAGGATCTAAGCCCTTTCTCACTGAGGAAAATAGATAAAGCAAAATATTCCGAGATATTCAGAAGAGAAGCATCATTCATCAACTTAGCCCTTATTTACTGAGCACCTACTATGAATGGGATAAGCCTGTATTTTGCAACAAAAAACACATCAATGCTCCCTCTCAATCGTTGACTAGCTTTTATTTCAGTATGGATGACCTTGAGATGCCTTGAGCTTCCTGCTTCCTACCTTTGACCACTGTATACAGATGAACCCTTACTTCAGAGGTGCAGTAACATTTAAATTACTTTGCCCAGTGTTCTAATTCAGCACATTTGTGTGTGAGGAGGGAGGAGTTCTAATAGTGATGTTAATAAATTATCACTTGCCATATGTGGGCATTTGAAAAGAGAAAATTAATAGCCATCCATTCTTCTACTACCTAGGAAAAATCGGTAAATCTTCTCCAAATCTTTGCTCTTTCTTTTTTCCTTTATTGTCAGTGTCGTACAAAAGACTCAGGCAAGAACATGTCTGAAAGTACTATATAAAGTAGGGCATTTGGGGGATTCTAATTATTCAGGCCCGTGCTATGGGTAGGGGGGAATTAAAGCCCTCTGTGCCCGCTCTGGTGGAAGTGAATTGAAAATGAACTGGAGATAGATTATTAAGAGCCTCAGGTCTGGACCTATTTCCAGCTCATTTGCTGAAATCACCTTCCACACCTTGCCTTTGTCTCCCTGATCAGAGACACCAAAGAGGCTGGCAGTACCCATAGCAATTCAGCAAATACTGTTCTGAAATCAAGAGTACGTATAATATCTCCTAGAACAACCAAATAGATTCAGAAGCCATCTTTGCCACTGTTACCAGAAAAGGGGAGACTGGGAAAAGAACCATCTCATATAGGACACTACTCTCTGCTAGCTACAGTGCTGGACACCTTCCATAACTTACTTAATCTTCACAATGGCCCTAGAGATAAGTATTACCTCCATTTTGCAGATGAGGACATTGAGGGTCAGCAAAGTAAGTGACCTGTCCAGGGTCCCACTTAATAAGTGGCTCGATCAAGCTTCAACCCAGATCTCTCTGGCCTCTCTGGCCTTGTTTAGTGACACTGATAGATTCCACCTTGACCTTGAACTGTGGGAGTACAAGGAGAAAGAACAGAGGAGGACCTTTCCTGTGCTGGATTTCAAATTGCTCGTGAACCCACAGCACTGAGCGCAGACTATCTGAAGGGGACTGGGGAAAACGTCAAATTAATTGAGATCATCACAGGGTTAGATTACTACTTAATAGACTAGCTAAACACTGGGGACGTGGCCTCAATACAGCCAGAATTTCAAACTGCAGTCTTGTCTCTTTTTAGTGATGCATTTGGATATCCAGCTCCCTGCCAGCACCTTTGATGAGAGGGTGTTAAATACACACTTGCATAAGGAGGTGAGCCACTGGGAGATGGGTGAAGCCCGTTCCAGAGCCCCAGGCCATAATTTGTTCTCTAGACCTCAGTCCCAGAAAAGAGGTCAGGAGCAGGCCATGGGAACAGGGTCGACCCCCAAGCTTGTTTTGTCCCCAGAACAGAAGTGCACCAAATTCCCTAGAAACACTATGGGTGGGAGGGAAGTTAAGGCCAAAGAGCCAAGAACTGCATCTGCAAACAGAGAGGAGTTTTCCAACTAAAACAATTATGTGCAGACATCGGTGCCTTGGGAAGATTTTCCTGTTTTCAATCTTGCTGAGACCTAGGCCTTCCTTCAACTTACATACTTTGCCTCCTTTCTGAACAGGGAAGGTAGGTATAATTGCATTCCTTTCAAATACAGGGTAGGTGACCACAGGGGCAGAGAGAGCTCCAACCCTTGAAGTAGCTAGAAGAGGCTGGATGACTACTTGAAAGGAGCATTGGGGGCTTAATTCAGATTTGACATGAGGCATTAATTCAATCACTCATATTCAAATTCAACAACTATTTACTGAGATGCACTGATATACAAAGTAGGCCTGATCCCTTCGTTGAACTGACAGGTTAGTGGAGAAGACACGAAAACAAAGGCAGAAAGAAACATATAATTACCAACTGTGATAAGTGCAGTGAAGGAAAGAAAAGACGTTATGAGGAATAATAACAGGGAGAATAAAAAACAGTAAATTGAGGTACAAATTTCATGTTTTAAAGATTTTGTTTATTTATTTTATTAGGAAAGAGAGAGAATGAGAGAGAGCATGAGAAGGGAGAAGGTCAGAGTGAGAAGCGGACTCCCCATGGAGCTGGGAGCCCAACGCGGGACTCGATGCCGGGACTCCGGGATCATGACCTGAGCCGTAGGCAGTTGCTTAACCAACTGAGCCACCCAGGCGCCCCAAATTTCATGTTTTAAAACAGTTCACTGTAGCAGTTGGAAGCCCATTTGGAAGCCATCTCATTGGCCTGGGGGAGAGATGATGTGCCCTAAGCCAGGGGCTGGTGGTAGAAGTGGGGTGAAGTGATCCAGCTGGATGCCTATTTTGGACATAGAATCAACAGGACACAGTGGGACTGGTGAGGTGAAAGCTTGGAGGAGAGGTAAGAAAAAGGAGATGACTCCCAAGTTTGGGACTAGACAAGATCACCTGAAATGGTGAATTTATAATATTGGATAGACTCCCAGAATATGAGGCTTCAAAACCCGGATTAACAGGGCAAGAGAGAGGGCCAGCCTACCCCTTGGTGAAGCACAGAGCCACCAGGGGTTCTAAAGGCATTGCTGCCTAAAATATCAGGGCTGTCAGGGCTGAAAGGAGAAGAAAGTGAGGATGTATTCTGGCACCACAAACTCCCTTTCTGTTCTCTCCACCCCTCCCCCATACCACACCTTTCAAAATCCCAGGACTTTCATGCTACTTCCAGCCACTACATTATCTGGGACATATATTAATAAAGAATTCCTGGGTGCCTGGGTGGCTCAGTTGGTTAAGCGACTGCCTTCGGCTCAGGTCATGATCCCGGAGTCCCGGGATCGAGTCCCATTTCAGACTCCCGGCTCTGCGGGAAGTCTGCTTCTCCCTCTGACCTTCTCTCCTCTGATTCTCAGTCTCTCTCTCAAATAAATAAAAAATCTTTAAAAAAAAAAAAAAAGAATTCCTATAATCAGTAAGAAAAACATAGTACTGAAGAGCACAAGTAATATAGTCAATAATATTATAATAATTTTTTATGGTGACAGATAGTAACTTGACCTATCATGATCATTTTGTAATGTTATAGAAATATCAAATCACTATGTTGCACCCCTGAAATTAATATTGTATATCAATTATGATTCAGTAAATAAAAGAAAAAAACATAGATAACCCAATAGAAAATGAGCAAAAGATCTGAATAGGTATTTCACAAAAAGGATATCCAAATTGCCAATAAATATATGAAAAGGCACTCAACTCCAGAAACTATTGCATTATATGTTAACTACATTTTTTTCTAAAAAAAAAAAAAGCTATTCAACTTCATTAGTTATTAGATAAACACAAAAGAAAACAATAATGAGCTATCACTACATACCCACCAAATGACCAAAATGAAAAAGATTAACGATGCCAAGTGTTGGCAAAGATTCAGAGCAACTAAATTACTCACATATTATATATAGGAATTTAAATGGATACAATGACTTTGGGGAAAAAAGCATTTGCCAGCCTCTACTGAGGCTGAACATACACATACCCTCTGGCTTAGCAATCCGCTCCTAGGCATTTATCCAGTGGAAATATGGACATATTTGTGCCAGGAGATATGTACAAGGATGTTTTTAGGAACACTATTCATCACAATCAAAAACTGGGGAAACCAAAAAAAAAAAAAAAAACTGGGGAAAACGCAAATGTCTATCCACAAGAGAATGGATAAAACAAATTGTGCTGTAGTGACACAAATGAACGCTATCTAGAAATGAAAGGGAAGAAACAAACGCTACATAAAAGGACCTGGATGAATCTCACAAACATCATGTTGAAAAACGAAACAAGGGGTGCCAAGGTGGCTCAGATGGTTAAGCATCTGCTTTGGCTCAGGTTATGATCTCCAGGTCCTGAGATCCACCCCCATATCAAGCCCTATATCGAGCCTCACATGGGGAGCCTACTTCTCCCTCCCCCTTCCCTCTTTCTTTCTTTCTTCCTGCTTGTGCTGTCTCTCTGTCCCTCTCTCTCAAATGAGTAAATAAAATCTCTTTTAAAAAAAGGAAAAATGAAGCAAAATGCAAAATAGTATTTTCTTTGATTCAGTTTATGTGACTTTTACACATAGGCAAAATTAATCTCTGGTGATAAAAGTCTGGAGAGTGGAAACCATTGGGGGCAGGGCAGTTGAGACTAAGACTGGGTACAAGGTTTCTCTGGTGCTGGTGACATCCCTTTACTTTAATCTGGGTGCCAGCTACACTGTCAAGTCCATTTCATGAAAATCCATTAGCCTGTGCCTTGTGATTTGTCTACATTTAAACATATTTGGGGGTGCTTGGATGGCAAGCACAACCGACTCTTGGTTTCCCGTCAGGTCCTGATCTCAGAGTCCTCATGAGATCGAGCCCCAACTTGGCTCGGGGCCCAGTGAGAAGTCCCAGTTTTTCTCCCTCTTCCTCTGCCTCTCCCCACTGTATTTGCACACAAACACTCTCTCTCTCTAAAATAAATAAAACTTTTTTAAAAATAAATATATTTGTGCTATACATCAATAAAAATAGACTTTAAAAACAGGTGGCAATCAAAGGAGATACTGCCACAACAAATAACCAAAATCATGGGCAGGGTAAACCAAGGTCACAGCCCATCAGTGCCAAGCATCAAGTGCAAAGAGTGAGGATAAAAAAATAATAATAAATAGTAAAATCATTGTAGCTTCAAATATTAATTTTCTGTGCATTTTTTAAGTGCTTGGCCTTGACGTATTGTTCTTACACCATCTGGCTACCAATTTTTGTTTTGGCAATAGGATTTGGCTGCATTTTAAAGATTTGCAAAGGCGTCTCTGTATCCCTTTAGGGTAGTCTTCTGTACACATATATATATACTACATTCACAAACATGCATTTACTCACAAGGATATGTACTGTACATAATATAGGTTCATGACTACGAAACAATGAGAATGATTCCCATAACCACCCACAAAATGAGTCGGAATATTTTATCATCACAACTGGTCTGTGTGTACATGCCCCTTGCCACTGAATGCCCATTAAAGAAGTCCCGAAACTATTTGAGGATCTGCTCTGGGCATTAAAAAAATTGCACTGTATAATGGAAAAAACACATGCTTTGGCGCCCACCACTCATCATCCATGTGCCCCTGGATGAATGAGTCAACCTCTTCAACTCCATTTCTGCCCAGAGAAAATGGAGGAAATATGACCTAAATTGTCGGACTACAGTGAGCATTGAACGAAATCGTTTAGAGGGATGTGCGGGGCAGGGACTAAGTCAGCCCTAAACAGATACTAGACAATCGTAGCAATGCAGCAGACTTTTTATCTTGCAATTCTATTCATTTTAAAGTAAACACATTAACTTTCTCTATTTCCTCCATAATTTAATGAGAACAAAAGGTCAGGCCTTTTGAACTTGCTTCATAGACTGGACATTAAAAAAAAAAAAAAAAAAAAACAACGTTTAAAAATACAACAGGCCCTGTATTTCAGAAGGAGAAGAAGACAAAGATAAGGAGGAAGAGCAATGAAACCTCAAATTTGAATTCATGGAACAGACAACTTTTCAGGTACACACTAAAAGTCCAAATAAAATGAACCATCAATAAACAAATTAATGAAAAAAGAAGTAAAAAATTTTAGAAGTTATCAAATACATTTTATTTTACTTCATATTTCAATCAAATTTCTTTCAGTAAAATGAAACTATCTCCAGTGACAACATATAATTACTGAGAAAGAATAACTTCAGTTGCAATTGGCTAAATCAAGATCCTTAGTTTCAAGGTAACTGAAGACATAATATATCCTTTAAAAAAGGTTTTCTCAGGGGTGCCTGGGTGGCTCAGTTGGTAAAGCGTCCAACTCTTGGTTTTAGCCCAGTCATGATCTCAGGGTCATGAGATACACCCCCAAGCTGGATGTGGGGCCTGCTTAAGATTCTCTCTCTCCCTCTCCCTCTGCCACCATCCTCTACCCTTCTCTCCCCCACCAAACAAAAACAAAAACAAAACTCTTAAAAAATGTTTTTTTCATGGCACCTGGGTGGCTCAGTCAATTGAACATCGGCTTTTGACCTCATGTCTTGATTTCAGGGTCATGGTTTTGGGCCCTACCCAGTGTGGAGCCTGCAAAAACAGAGGCTATAAAATAGTATATGCTCAGTGTAATGTCACTTTTGTGAGATATACATAGATAGATATTTTCACAGCCTTAGAATAAGATTTTGAAAAGACAGCTATTCAAAGGTTCAGAAGAGGGATCTTTGAACGGCAGGATTGTGGGAGACACATGCTTCTTCCAACTTTTGCCTTTCAAATTTTACAACATAAATATCTATGACTTTTAAAATGAGACAAGAAAATAGTCTTCTCTTTAAAAATGATCTGTAATTGCCTTTTTACATTTTTTATTTTATTTCATTTTTACATCTTGGCAGAAATCCAAGGGTAGATTCATAAAATCTTCTCTCCCCTATCGTTGCTTTCTCCCTTACAACTTCTTGCATTTTGACCATTTTTGGGAAACATTGATGAACATTATCATATAGCCTAAAAAAAATAAAATAAACACCTGTTCATAAGTGGTTACATGGACATACTCAAGACTTTAAGCTTTCAATAGCCTCTCTTCAAACATACTAAAAATTGACAAGTCCAAATCTCTTATGGAGACTATGTGTTGAATGGTGAACTTAAGTCTACAGTCTGGCCTCTACGTTGCGTGTGACCCTGGACAAGTGCTACTGCTCACAACCTCTGCTTGGGCCCTCCAGGGACTGCCTTTCCACTTCCCCTACTTCTCTTTACAGAGCCCCTGTGAGACTCAGAGGGTGGCCGAAAAGTCTCAGCAAGGCTGGTGGCATTTAGTCAAAGAGCTCGGTGTTAGTTTCCTAGGGCTGCCATAATAAAGTACTACAGACCGGGTGGCTTAAACAACAGAAATTTATTTTCAAATAGCTCTGGAGGGTAGAAGTCCTAGGTCAAGGTGTTGGTAGGGATGGTTTCTTCTATGGCTTGCAGATGGCTATCTCCTTTGGCCATCACTTGGCTTGCAGATGGCATCTCCTCCCTGTGTCTTCATGTAGACTTCTCTTTGCCTCGTCTTATAAATCAAAATGGATTGGGGTCCATCCATATGACCTTATTTTCCCTTACTTACTTCCTTAGAGGCCATATCTCCCAATACAGTCCCATTCTGAGGTACTAGGGGTTAGGATTTCAACACACGAATTCTGGAAGGACACAATTCAGTCCCTAACAAGTTCTATCAAAGAAATGAACATAATGAGTGGAAGAATGGGTCTGATAGCAGTTAATATGGTATGGAACTATCTGCAAATTTCCTAAAATATAGGTAGAGTCCCATTTCCCTCACCCCCTTCTGGCAGGGCACTGCCTAGCAAAGGTGCCCTGAGTGCAGGGGAATCTTTTGTATATTATCCAACAAGCAAACCATTCAAGTTGTCCTGCCAGCCACAAGCTCATAGTTCAATTTTAGCAGCATCCCCACTCTCTTAAAGAGAGATTGTTTATGCACTTACTTGAATATTTTACTGCATTTTTGCCCTTATTATGTCAAATAAGTGTGTAGAAAATGGGAAAATGACAGGCTGGAACTAGTGATTAGAACGTACGTCTCATCACCTTACTACAATCAACACAAAAATGGGAACTATCACGTGGGCTAAAATCAGGGACTCTCTCAGCTGAGAGTTCACTGAGCTTCAGCTGATGTGTATATATCTGTGAAGGGAAAAAGAAAAAAAGCTAAAAAACGTAGACTCAGTTCCAAAACCAAATGCTCAAAGACTGGACCTAAGAGACAAGGTATAACTTGGGATCGGAAAGTGCACGTTAGCTCTCAGAGAACAGAGCTGCCCAAGCAACATCTAATTATCTTGGGCAACCTTCACACACCAGACACTGGTACACTTCTCCAGGAACTGCCTATAGGGAACTTTCCATAGAAAAGAAGAGAATTCTTCTTTTTTCTTCATTCTTTCAATTCATGGAGCATGGGAACAAACGACTCCTGCGAGCATGATTTAGAGGTCCCTGGCCCCATCCTGGATGCCTACTTTCTGCACCAGTGTCCTGAGTCCTCGTCCCTCCCGCCCCATCCCAACACATTTGTAATCCACAGATTCTGCTTTCGTGTTTCGTGAATATATTTCTTCCTTTCCACCCCTACTTTCCCAGCCCAGGAATTTATTACCTCTGACCTAGAGAGACTCCTGAATGGGCTCCCTGACGCTGGTCTCCTAACCAGTACACCTCCCATACTCCACTGCCAAATAATTCACTTGTTCAATTGATGCGTACCTTTGGAGCCCTTGTTATGGGCTAGATATTATGCTGAACACTGGAGATTCAACCTCAAACAAAGCGGACACATACCCTGGAGCTAATAGTTTAGTTGGAGAGATAACCGATTGCTAGAAACAAATCATTACCATCATCTAGCTTTCTGAGTGCTTTCGTAGTAAAGAGCAGGTGCTACGAAGGCAGGCAGCTGGGAGACCCAAACTAGTGCAGTAAAATGGTGGGGGGGGGGGGGATGGCATTTAAAAACCTTTACTGCTGTACATATTCTTTCATGGGGGAGAATCAGCAAAGAAGAAGGGGGTGAAAAAAGAATGGGCAGATTTCTATAAGGTAATCAATAGATGTGAGGCTAAGAGGTCTATTAGACATCAGAATAAAAACATCAAAACGGCAAGTGGATGTGTGAACCTGAAGTCCAGGATCTGGGATGGAGAGAGAAAATGGGGCAGTGAGGGTGTCACTGTTTAAAGCCATGGGGTTGGATGAGATCACCCAGAGAGGAGAGAGGGGCAAGAGACAAGTACTGAGCCTACATAGGTCAGAGGTCAGAAAGAAGAGGAACCAGCAATATGGATGGAGAAGGAACAGTCTTTGAGTTAAGAGGCAAAGCAGGAGCAGGAGGAGTCACAGAGTGGTAGAGAAGAAAGGATTTCAGAAAAGAGGGAGTGAAGCCTTTTCAACAAATGGCACTGGGGAAACTGACAAAATACACAAAAAATGTGAAGTTGGGCCCTTGTCCTACACCACATACCAAAATTAACTCAAAATGGATCAAAGAGCTAGACTACAGCTACAAAACTCTCAGAAGAAAACACAGGAAAAAAGCTTCATGACGTTGGTTTTGGCGATGGTGTCCTGGCTATGCCACCAAAAGTATGGGCACCAACAACAAAACAACAAAATAGATCAGTTGTACTACGTCAACACTTTAAACTTCTGTGCATGAAAAACACAATGAACAGAGTGAAAAGGCAGCCTAAAGAATGTGAGAAAATATTTGCAAATCATGTATCTGATAAGAGGTTAATGTCCAGGATATATTTATAGGAGGAGGGGCAAAAAAAAAAAAATCCAGAATATATAAAGCAGTCATACAAGTCAACAACAA
This sequence comes from Nasua narica, assembly GCA_028533885.1. Classification (NCBI taxonomy): domain Eukaryota; kingdom Metazoa; phylum Chordata; class Mammalia; order Carnivora; family Procyonidae; genus Nasua; species Nasua narica. The sequence continues at coordinate 53,518,323 of CM052806.1, forward strand.
CGGGTACAGAGTTTCGGTTTTGCAAGACAAAAAGAGCTCTGGAGATTGGTGGCACAATTTGAATGTACTTAACACGACTGAACTGTACATTTTAGAATGGTTAAGGTGACAAATTGTGTATTGTGTGCATTTCACCAACATTTAAAAATCTTTTTGAAAAGAAAAAAATTTAAATTTTTTAAAGTAGTACATTTTGCTGATAGGTTAAGTAACTTGTGTGTAGTAAGACAGGGCACTGGAGACTTGTTAAAGCCATTTTAGTAGAATGAGCTACAGCAGCCAATGGAAATGTAGATAGGAGAGAGACTGCGGGGTGAGGAAATAGCACTAGTGAAGATACATAACTATTTCAAATGTTTGGCTTTGAATAGGACCATAGAGACGAGGCCACAGCTGGAGCGAGGATGTGGGGTCAAGGCTGGTAAAGAGAAGATGAGCAAGGTTGAAGAATGTTCAGAGGGAACCGTGGGACTCTCTAGGGGTGTAGGGTGGCCATTTGGGATCTGCAATCTTCTAGGTGAAATGAGCCCCACTGGCAGAGTTGTGACCTTTTCTCCAGCAGCAACACAGCGGCTCGGGGGGTGAGGGGGGCAGGCACAGAGTTAGTGACTTTAACCTGGCTTTACCTAGGTTGTGTTTGTTTTCTAGGCAATTTTGCTGTGAACATAAAACAGCTTGAAAAAATCAAGTCCTTTTTTTTTTTTTTTAATCACTCTGAAATGCTGCGTGGAAACTGAATGGGACAGGGACAACCCTGGAGAAAGGAAGCCCAGACCAGAGGACATGTTATTGCCATTTGCTGAGACAGGGAGCACAGAACAGGGGTGAGTTTGGGGATGAAGGAAGCACACGATGAGTTCAATGGCAGGGAGGAAGGCAGAAGGGCATGGAAAGTCTGAGTTTCCCAGAGCTGAAGGGCATCCATGCCCGGTACTTTTCCCACAGAAGCACGAAGCACAGAGAAAGCCCCTCGGTGTGTACCTTGCGGCTCCGTAAGCACACTCATCACAGCCAAGGCCAGCACAAACCTATCCGCACGAGTCATGCCCATGATGGCTGAGCTCTTGGACTCCCAGACCAAACTGCCCGGTTTGAATCTTAGCTCTGCCAACTACCAGCCTGAACAAGTTATTTAACCTTCATGCCTCAGTTTCCTTATCTGTAAAATGAGGCGTCTAATAGTAACTACCTCGTGAGGTTGCTGTAGATAAGGTGAGTCAGCATATATAAAGTAGTTAGGGGAGTCATGAATCACAAACACTACAGGATCATTTGCTATCGATATTGTGAACACTCATTACCTTGCAGAAAGTTTGGCAGATATGTTGATTCATCCATTCCATTGTTCATTCATCCAACAAATGGAAACAGTCTCTACTAAAAGCACTCGGAGATAAATCATACCCTAATTCTGCTCTCAAGAAGCTTAGACTAATAGAGATTAAGACGTGCAGAATTTTAAATTTTCAATCTCGATGTGAAGAACTTAAAACAATTGATAACCAAAAAATTGATAATGAATGTTACTATTGGGAATTTATGCATCACTAGAAAGAAAAAAACCCTCCAAATATTTTTAAAGTCAAAGTCATGGGACACCTGGGTGGTGCAGTTGATTAAGCACCTGACTCTTGGTTTCAGCTCAGGTTGTGATCTCGGGTTCTTGAGGTTGGGCCCCAGGCTCAGTGTGGAGTCAGCTTAGGAATTCCCTCTCCCTCTGCCCTTTCCGCTCATGCTTACATCTTTCTCTAACATAAGTTTTTAAAAAACTTATAATTAAAGTCACAGTCATGTCTTTATCTTGGTTTGTATATATCATTCTTCCTTTTATGTTTCCGTTTTTAGATGATATATTTTGGTTCAAATATGTTTTATACATATATGAGTGTGCTACACACATATATAGATGTACATACACAAAAAATATATGTACAAATACATCATCTTGTTTTGCTTTTAAAAAGTGAAAGTGTTTAAAGAATGATAGTCAATGCTAGAGAACCAAGCATCACATCAAACCAGTTGTCTGCTCAGACAGATAAGCAATGATGTGGAGTGGTGGTTAGGAGCACAGGCTCTGGAACAAGACTTCTGAGTTAAATCCCAGTTCTCCCATTCACTAGGCTGTGTGACTTTGTGAAAATGAAGCCTCAGTTTTCTCTTTTGTAAAATGGGAATATAATAGATCTTACAGAGTTGTTGCATGGCTTAAATGAGTTTATAAATATGAAGCACTTAGAATAGTAAGAACCTAGGGGCACCTGGGTAGCTCAGATGGTTAAGTGTCTGCCTTCCACTCAGGTCATGACCCCAAGGTCCTAGGATCGTGGTCCTGGGATTGAGCCATGCACTGGGCTCCCTCCTCAGTGGAGAGCTTGCTTCTCCCTCTCCTTCTGCCCCTCCTCCCTGCTCATGCTCGCTCGCTCACTCTCTCTCAGATAAAATCTTAAAAAGAAAAAGAATAGTAAAAAAAATAATAAATTTTTTTAAAAAGAAAAGAAAAAGAATAGTAAGAACCTAAAGTATTGGCTATTATTATCGTTGAGAAATGTTCCGCCAAAATTTTTGTACTTAACTCACTTTGTGCTTATTTATTCTAAGCATCGATTGATTTTACTAAACTCTGTAATATGCATCCTTAGCAAAGAGAAATACTAGATTTTACATGAGATAAATTAATCCAGGCATTTCTCATTACATAGGGCTGTTAGGGAATGTTAACCCCAGGGTGTTGCCAGTCACTAGTCTGCAGCTTGATCCTGCCACCAGAGGGCGCCAACAACGGTTTTGGACAAAGCTGGGCAAAGGAGAACGAAGGGGAAGACAAAAACAGGTCAACTTATACGTGAATTACTTCCGGGTCTACTCCAGTCAGATTAAAACAGGATTTTTCTTTACACTTGAAAATCCAATTTTGGCAATTTAGGATTCCCTAGCTTGGAGATCTTTCTGATTTAAATGATTGATGGTATCTGCTTGAGTTTTAAGCAACATACTCCACACCTTTCCCTGAGAGTCATGTTGCCTCCTGACTTACAGAGCTACTGCAAGTCTCTTCCTCTCTCATAGACCCTGAGCTGGGTTCACAAGCCACCAAGGGTGGGCCCTGCCAATGTTGCAAGGAAAGTTAGCACGTTCATGCAGCACCTCTTATCCTGCACGAGAAGACACTGCGTTTGAATTACCATCGACATTACTCCATATTACTCAGGTATATGCAAAAATATCTTTAAGTGTGCATCTTACTTGTATCTAATAATTGCACTGCATACTCTGCTGAGTTGCTCTTCAAATCTATGTCTTCTATAGCCTCCTTTGTAATAAATTATCTTTAGTAATTTCCCACAGTCTCTGTTTTTTTTCCCCACAGTCTGTTTTTAATTAATCCATTTAAAACCCATTTCAAAGAAAATAGATGCATTTTTGTATTTCAGTTTTATTCATTTGTACATAAGCTGGTATTTTCATCTTTTTGGCAGCTCTGTAATAACATTTTCCATCCATTTGTTCTATGTTATTATCCACACCGTATCATTTTGCATTTTAAAAAGTTAACTATTATTCAATGACACACTGAATTCCTAGTATTGTTCTGGGGGAAACCATTTGAAGAAAATGTAACTATTATACCCCTGAAGGGAATACAAATGTAGATATTATAGTTGCACAAATTTTTTTCTGGTTCACTCTCTGTGAGAGCTCAAGGCTGGCCAGTTTCTGAGGTCTACATAACTGGTTCCATTTCTCTCTGGCTTGCCTCCTGCTTCGTCCTTTCCTGTCTTCTTTGCTCAGTCTACCTGACCTCCGCACCAGGCCTTGAACATGAAGGGCATACCACCTCTTGGGGCTTTGTTTCTTGCTCTTTCCCCCAGATAGCACGCCCCACCTCAAACAGCAGCCCCTTCGCTGAGTTCTCCCCTCACCACCCTGTACGCTGTGAAATATCTCCAGCATCCCTGATCCCCATCCCCTGCTCTTTTTCCCTTAACATCTATCACTTCTGTTACACTGTATCATTTTCTTTCCTTTTTTATCTATTGTCTGTTTCCCCTCTCCTGGAATATAAGCTCCCCAAGAGCAAGGATTGTTGTCTGTTTTGTCCTATTTAGGCATCCCTGGGGCCTAGAACAATGCCTAGTATTTGTGGTATTCAGTAAGTATTTCTTAAACTAACAGAAAGATATTAAGAATCTAACAATGTCCTGAGTCATCTCTCAATCATTTATCTTACAAGGATTGCATCTATTGTCCATGTGCATGTTTAGCTAAATGGGGTTGCATCTGGTCAGTAGCCTTGAATAGTGCTTAGATTTTGAAACAAAGAATAACTAGAGCTTCAGTCTCAAACCATTCCCCTCCTAACACGATCATGCAGTCATATCTTCTGGGGAAAAAAAAATCCCTCATCCAGAGCCTGAGGATCCCCCGGTCCCTGAAATTCCCACATAATGTTTTCCCTTTTTGTGCACAGAGTGTATCTGTCAGGCTGTGGCTCTTCTCCATCACCCCTAAGCCTACCCCTGAGCCTCCCAAAGTACATGTGGCATGCCCTCAATGGGGAGGGGGACAGAGGGAGGCTGCAAAGCCTCTATTAACCTAAAAATCACATTCATTTTTCTCTGTGTGTTTCTATATTAAAATCAAGAGAAATCTCTCTTTCAGTGCCCCAAATCAAGTAAAAGAATGGTGACTGCCTGGGCCCCAATTTCTCCTTGGAGAGTAACAAAAAATAATCTGATGACATCAAATGTAAGAACCATAAAGAGAAAAAAAACGATAACTTGGACTTCACCAAAATTAATAATTTTTGCTCTTCAAAAGACACCATTAAGATGGGGTGCCTGGGTGGCTCAGTGGGTTAAAGCCTCTGCCTTCGACTCAGGTCATGATCACAGGGTCCTGGGATCGAGCCCTGCATCGCATCAGGCTCTCTGCTCGGTGGGGAGCCTGCCTCCCCCTCCCTCTCTGCCTGCCTCTCTTGTGATCTCTCTCTCTGTCAAAATAAATAAATAAAATCTTAAAAAAAAAGAACCTTTAAGAAAATAAAGACAAGTCACAGGCCAGGAGAAAATACTTGCAAATCATATAGCTGAAATGACTTATACCCAGAGAACATCTTTTTTTGAAGTCTTACAACAACTCAATTTAAAGACAAATAGGAGGGATGCCTGGGGGGCTCCGTTGGTTAAGCGTCTGACTCTTGGCTTCAGCTCAGGTGATAATCTCAGGCTCATAAGATCAAGCCCCACGTGAAGCCCCACACTCAGTGCAGAGTCTGCTTGAGATTCTCTCTCTGCCCTTCCCCCCCAAAAGAAATAAACAAATCTTTTTTTAAAAAAATTAAAAACAAATGGGAAAAGATGTAAATAGATATTCTACCAAAGAAAATATATGGGTAGCAAACAAATACATGAAAAGATGTTCAGTGTTATTGGTCATGAAGAAAATGGAAATCAAAAAAAGAAAAAAAAAAGAAAATGGAAATCAAAACCATAATGAGATACCACCACACACATCCCCAGCAGAAAGGCTATAATAAAAAAAGCAGATAGTATGTGTTGGTGAGGATGTGAAGAAACCCTCAGATACTGTTAATGGAAATGTAAAATGGTACAGCCATGGAGGAAAACAATTTGACAGCTTCTTAAATAGTCAAAAAAATACTTAGCATATGACCCAGCAATTACACTCCCAGGCATCCACCCAGGAGGAGGAAAAACATATGTCCACACGAAGACTTTCATAGGCAAATGCCCATATTGACCACAAACTAGAACCTTAAATGTGCATTATCTGGTGAACGGATAAGCAAAATGACACAACACACAGTGGAATGAGGGTCAGCTTCATGGGAATACAGCCCCACACTTAGAAGGGCCCCACACTTAGGGCTCAATGTTCTATGGTCACTGTCTTGAAATTCTTAGTAAATTTATCCTTGAATTTACTGTGTTCGGTCAGTGAAGTCTCATGGGACATGCTTGAGATCTAGGCACCTAGCGCATCCTAGCAGAGAGGTAATGCAACCCTTGGGAGTCACCTGTCACCATAGGCTGGGGCAGAGGGCCCATGCAAAAGAGAGATGCCTGCCTCAACTTGCCCCTGCAGCCAAGCCACAGCATGTTGGTCCAGTGGCTGATGGGAAAGGCAAACCAGCTGCTAGTGGGCCACGTGCATAGAGGGACACAGTATCCCCATGCCTGAGGAAACACAGTGAAACACTCAATAGCAAATAAAAAACACCATGACAGGCTGAGAAAGAGACTGCAGAAGAGAGTAAAATGTTGTACACTTTAATAAGTTTAATGGCACTTTTTCCTGCTTCTGGCATAAGGGATCTGCCATTTTCATTTTGCACTGGGCCACAATTTATGTAGCCAGTCCTGGAGGGAATACCTTGCTGTAATAAAGAGGAACAAAGTAATGATTATGCAACAATACGAACCACACTGGCATTCTGCTTGATAAAAATATGGTATGCAAATTATATCTCAATAAAGTTTTTTTAAAAAAGAATCCAAAGTCTTCAACCTTATTTCCCACAATCCACACACACATCTTGTAGTGGAGCCTGGTTAGGCCAGCAGAGGCTCAACCGCACAATTAAGAACAATCTTATTATGGAAGGCAGAATTCTAAGATGGCCCCCATGCATCCCTACTCCCTCATGGTCATGCCCTGTATAATCTCCTTCACTTGACTGTAAGCAGGATCTGTGACATTCTCCTAGCCAATAGAATATGACAAAGATGAAGATACTTTGCAGATGTAATTAGGGATCCATATCCACCAATTTTGACTTAATCAAAAGGGAGGTTATCGGGGGTGGCTCCTGACTTAATCAGGTGAGAGCCCTTCCTAAGGTCAAGGATCCTCCTTACAGGCTTGATAAAGTAAGCTGCCTGTTGAGGAAATCCCTATATCAAAGAACTGTGGGTGGCTTCTAGGATCTAAAGGCAGCCTTCAGCTGAAAGCCAGCAAAATGCTAGAGCCCTCAGAAAGTTGTAAGGAAATAAAATTTGCCAGCAACCTGGATGAGCTTAGAAGCAGATACTTTCCCAGCCAACACCTTGATTGCAGCCTCATGAGATTCTCAGCAGTGGGACCTCCCAACTTACTGAAACTGGGAAATAATAAACGTATATTGTTTTAAAACTCCTGTTTATGGTAATTGATTACACAAGAGAAAACTATACACTTGACTATACATTTGAAAACTATACACTCTGTGTGATGCCACATAACGGAGGCAGCCCTAATTTTGTCCAACCCTACATGGGACAAAAACATCTGAGCTGCTGTGCTTATATGAGTAGACTATACATGGCAACTGTGTTTACTGAACTGAAAATCAGCATCTATAGTTTGAAGACTGCAAATGACCTTACAGGGAAATGGGCTTGGGTCTGAAATCATTTTTATCCCAGGAACATCAGCATAGGTAGCTAAAGATGGGAAGATATGGGAAGGAGCCTAGAACAATATCTGGCACACAATAGGTGCTCAATAAATGTGTCTTTATCCTTTACCCATATGAAGACTCCTCCTCTCTACCTCGCCCAAAACGTGGGTGTGCCTCTTAACAGTGGTCTTCTAAAGACAATAGATCCAACTTCATTGGAGGACTCCAGAAGAGGCCAGAAAGGATGTATCCTAAGACACTGACTCCCTGAAGTCCCTGACTCTCCCAAGTGCACCATCAGATGGGCCCTGTCATATGCAGGTGAGCTCACTCGTACTGTCCACTCCCACATTAAACAGCAATAAGTGAGCAAGAGCTGCCATTTGCTCGAACTTGTGACAAAGATGAATTCTAAATCCTTTTCTTCCGCACAACCAAAGGGGTGGTAAGATAGCTCCTCGAAAAAGCTATTCTAACAGAGAACCACTAGGGGGAGTCATGCTATCAAAGAAACAACCAGTGAACCCTCTCCTCCAAGGGGACGGCTTGAAATTCACTTTCGAATGTCCAGGAACTTTCCAAGTCCCTTCAGAGAGGTAACCCTTAAGGTGACCTGTGGCCGCCTGGGAGAATTCTAGATGTGGCAGAAAGGTCACAGGCTGAACAAAAAAACTGCATTTGCAGTTAATATGGGGGAGTTCTGAACTTTTGACTACCTAGGGTGTAGGGGAGGTAAGACCCTAGGGGTATCTCCGTCCTGCGGCAGGCTAAGCCTCCCTAAGCCCTCGCCGCAGATTCACAATAAGTGGAAAACACACACAACTGCCCAGGAGACGCAGGAAGAGGCCAGAGGGGTAGTCGTGCTCCAGCCATTCACTGCCACACCTGGAGCCTGAAAGCATTTCTACTGAAAACAGAGAAGGCATCTCAGCGTGCAGTATCACAGTGCATCCTCACCCCTGACCCCATCCTCTCCCCCTACTGCTTCATCAAATCCGACAGCTCCGGCTGGCCTTCAGGATACAGCAATTTCCAACATCAGTAGTGCTACCTCTCAGCTTTCCCTGACCATCAATCGGCACCTGGATGAAAGAATGCTCCCTCATCCGAATTTCCTTCCTTGTTTGCTCCTCTTTGGAAGACTCTCCCAGTGTGCTGTATTATGGTCACCTTTTTATTCATCTGCCTTCCGGATAGACCCAGGGACGGGGGCCATTACTTATTTCTCTTTGCAGCCTCCTGATTGATCCTGGGGTCTGACAAAAACAAATGTCACCTGAATTAAAATGAAACTTAATCACACCTTAAACTCATCACTGCAAATTCGTGAGATAGATACTTCCTAAAGGAGTTTCAAGGTTTTATAAATATTAGAGATGGCTTTTCTCAAAGGTCCCATCTCAGCTAAGACACAAATTTATTTCCAAAGTTCCTCCACGATACTTGAAGGAGCAGAGCAGGGCTGGTTCCTTTTGCTTACACCGCCTTCTTGTGTGTGGCCCCCCGCAGGACCTGCCTCTGGGAGGGTCTGAGTGTGGCTCAGCCCTCCCTTGAGCTAATTAGCCCAGACAGTCTATGGGTTGGGTTTGGGTTAGCCAATAGGAACACGGAACCCCTGCCTGGGAAAGAATATAAACCCCGCCTTTTGCCCGCCAAACTTGTGCGCCAATTCTGGCCAGGGTGATAGGCTAGTTCAAACAGTTACTAAGCAACTTTCTGTGTGTTACAAACTCATTGGCCACTGACCCCTCTAAAATTGTTGCGCTTTTTGAAACTCGCTCTCTTTCTCTACACCACGCCGCTGTGTCGGTGAGTGTGAGAGAGAGCTCAAGCTAGCTTGAATAAAGGGCTCTTTTGCTTTTGCATCGGACTCGGCTCCCTGGTGGTATTTGGGGATCTCAAAATCTAGGCATAAAAATACTCTCGATTTTAAAGTGTCATCCACGTGGCCATCATTTTTTATTTCACTGGGATGGGTTCCTCATTGAAAGGAATTCACGGATAAGATCTCGAAAGATGACTGTATGATAAGATCTGGGACCCATGCACAGAAGGGACAATGAGGGAACCAAGATCAGATGGGAAAAAATGATCTGTTCCTTCACAGAGTGGACGAATGGTTTTGTCAGGGACATTGTGGAGGACAGGGGTAGCGTGTCGACGCAGATGATCACCAGGGCTCCAGCCGGCCCTCCGACTTTGGAACTCCAGGAAATCAGAAGTATTCCCATCCAAGATACTGGTCAACTGCCAAACACTCCAGTGTCTCCCTAGGAAACGTGACTGCCACACACTGGGAGAGCAGAGAACAAAACCGCTCTGCCCCTTGTTAATTACAATGATCTTGCCTTGAGGACATCAAGAGGTAAGTGCCTGCTTAGTGAAATAAAATCTTGCTAACCAGGGAGCTGTTAAAAGTGGACACAAAGGAAGCACCAAGGCCAAAAGACAGGGGCCCCGGGGGAACGGAAAGTCCTTTGTGCTTAACTTAGGTGTTTTAAATTATCCGGAATCTTGTTTGGACGGACACGATTTAGACGTGTACTCACAAATCATGGTGGAGACTGTTTAAATGCAAAAGAAATCCACGACAGTAGTACCATGCACAGTTTGTTGAGAATCCTCACCCTGTGGACTGACGGTTTGTTAATTACTCTATTTACTGTGTCGTGGTACCTAATCACCTACTCCTGCTATTCCAGCCTTGCTTTCTCAGATTGATGTTGAATTAATTACACCTGCTATTTCAGATAGAGAACTCATCTACTTTACAAATGAATGATGAATAAGTGGATTCTAGGCTCATTTCCATCCCTCAGCGAGGGAACAATTCCTCCCTGGATTAGAAATGGGGGAGGACAGGATGCTTACAGAATGGTGACTCCTAGAGGGGACAGACTCCCTCCTGGGAAGACATATCTCCTTTGTCAAGATGTACACATACATCCTAATCTGGAAAAGGCCTGTCTTCCCCCTTTTTTTTTTTTAAGATTTTATTTGTGTATGTGGAAGAGAGAGCACAAGCAGAAGGCAGAGTCAGAGGGAGAAGCAGACTCCCCACTGAGCAGGAAGCCTGACGAAGGACTCCATGCCAGGACCCTGAGATCATGACCCGAGCCAATGGCACACACTTAACCAACTGAGCCACCCAGGGGCCCCAGGCCTGTCTTCACTTTTGAGCATATCATTTGTGTATAAACAATTTAGGAGATGGTGATGTGGCTTCACAGTGTGTAATCCGGAGAAAATGTGACATAAAACAAATGCTTGAATGTCAACTTGAGCCATCTTTTCAAATCCGTGTTACCTTCTTTCTGTCGTCGACTCTGGGGACTGGCTTCAGAATAGAAACGTTCCAAGAGGAACCTCAACCTCATGGACTTTGAGGAGTTGAAGTGTTGGGAAAGGCTTGGATAGAAAGGGGTGTTCTAACAGAATTAGGGGGACCATTCTGGGTGGCCAGCGTAGGGTTCTAAGATCTCAGGTTCTAAGGTCAGCAGAAACTTACTTCAGATTCACTTGAACCAGCTCCCACTTCCCTTTGCTTCCCTGGAAAGAACTTTAGCGCTCTCACGCCCGCATCTCCTCATCAACCCGCCTTCACAGTCAGAACATAGACCTTTGGAGCCTGGACCTTCAGGGCTCCTCCGCATGGGATTTAGGACTGATGCAATGTCGGCATTTGTCGGCAGAGGCTTTTCATCCTGCTCCCCGGGGAAGATATGCATCTTCATGCCCAAGAT